>CM070777.1:49101590-50302840 GCA_036346955.1 Dipus sagitta
CAATGACTCAGTTTCCTACCTTGTACAAAAAGGAGTAATAAAAGCCACCTCACAGTATTGTTGTACACACTGGATTTCTACACGTGGAGTGTTTAGAATGGCCCTCGACACAAAGAACTCAGCGGACCTTGTTAGTTGTTTCATCACTGTTGCTGAACACAGGTAAAGCAGGACACTCATTCTTTTGGAGTAGAGAATGAAGAGAGGAGTCAGAGTTACATACATATGCAAAGCAGGGCTCATGTCCAATGTTAGGCAGCTAGGCCACTGCAGAACTATTGTTTATCATTCTATTCTACCCCCTAACTTCAGAGACCAAGAGGACAAGCTTAAACAACATGCTTGGGAACCTGGCTGACCTTCCTATTCCCAGTGGTATCTTATTTCCTGAGCTATAGTAGGGCTTGATCCGGCCAGGTAAGTATCAGACTGCTGCTTACTTTTGTCGGGTGCATTAACTCTAAAACCACTAGGATGCTATTTAGAGCAGGATTAGTCATTTACTAATTACTAATTACTCCAGTGGCCACCGACCTAAGGTCAACAATTCTCTTCCTTCCCACCAGGTAGATGGAGCAGCACAGAGGCCAGACAGGTAATTTGCATATAGTCTCTGCTTTAGAGAAGAGGCCAGGGGAGAAGAAGGCAGATCAGCAGCCTGGGTTGAAAGCAAAATGCAGACAGTTTGACGGGAGCATCCATAAGCTTCTGGGGTGGGGGACACCTGACTCATTTCTCCTGCTGGGACATAGCAGGATCTCCTGTTTGATACCTCAGCAGCTGGTTGGGGGAATCTGGACAAGGTGTGACTCTGGACCTCACATCACTTTTACTGCCTGGCAATTTTGTTTTCCTTTTCTTCTCTGAGCATCTGGAGAGCCATCCAACTGTATTTGCCAAACTTGCTTGTATGTGTGAAGCCGGTTTGTTTTATGATCAGTGTCATGGGTTTTAAATAAGAAGACCTCAGGAGAGGGTCCTGCTATGATCTTTGCTAAAGTACCTCTAGGCTAATAAGTACTGAAATGATCCTGCTCTTTGGTTTCATGAATAAGAAAATAAAATGGGAAATACACGACATTTTTTTTAGAAAAATTATTGTTATGGCTGAGTATAAAACTCATGTTAACCCTCTGTACAGTGGCTCGGTTTCTAGCTGCCTGTGCTGCCTGCCAGATTGGATCTCCTGTTACTCCCCTCCTTAAATATGTGCTTATTTACTTCCTGCAGAGTTCAATTTTAGAAGCCATCAAAGTAGATCCACTCAACCTCTGACTACATTTTCATGCATAAATTCAGAGACGTCTTCAGGAAGAAACTGCACTTGCATATGCAAATACTTCCCCATGCTTTTTCATTTCTACTTTTGGACTGCACAGTTTTTAATCCATGCAGACATGTTACACAAACAAATATGGGCTCAATGACAACACACAGGCACGTGCGAATTGTTAACTGCAAAGCGATGAGTTCAATACGGCCAAACAACTTCCATTAGGATCAGTGCAGGGGCACAAGATTAAACAGAAAGAAGCAAAGGTAGGTTTGGAACTGACACCCAAACATTTGGCTTCATTTGATGTAAACATTAATAAGGGTCATAAGTGACAGATCAATTCACAATTCAACAATAACCTGGGATGTATAACATTGTCCATGAGCCAGAAGCCAGGACATGCCTTAGATGAGCCTAAGGAGAAAGAGCCCAGAATTACAGGCAACACATTGCATGTAGCAACACCAAAAAATGACACACAAATCCACAACAGGAAAACAAAACCTTTCAGCCACACTGGACATGTTAAAATATCTGAGTTCATCTTAATAATGCTCTTTGAAATAATCACAGGTGTCTTAATCTCTTTATATTGGAAATTTAAGTACTGTCTTCATTAATGAAGCCATGATTCTTAACTACCCACCCCCCATTCACACTGTCTGCGCTTTGACCTCAGGTGAAAACTGAAGTGAAGCACACCATGCAGTCATGCACAGATCAAAGGTGTTAGGTCCAGAGTAATTGTCAGTGTTGCAGTCAGGTTTGCATTGCTGGTAGAAATCACCCAACCAAGAGCAGCTTGTGGGGGAAAAAAAATAAAAATAAAAATAAAAATAAAATAAAAAAAAAACAGGTTTATTTTGGCTCACAGGCTCAAGCAGAAACTCTATAATGGAAAGGGAAAACGATGGCATGAGCAGAGGGTGGACATCACCTCCTGGCCAACATCAAGTGGACAACAGGAACAGGCAAGGGGAAACTGGCTATAACACCCATAAGCCCGCCCCCAATATTACACTACCTCCAAGAGGTGTTAATTCCCGAATCTCCATCAGGCGGGAACCTAGCATTCAGAACACCTACGTTTATGGGGAACAGCTGAATCCAACCACCACATTCCATCCCTGGCCCCCATAAACTGATAACAATACATGTTGCAATGAACTCAGTCCAACTTTTAAAGTCCCCATAGGTCGTATCAATCCTAATGATGTTCAAACATTCCCATAGTCTGAGATCTTTTAACTGAGCCATAATACCAACAAATAAACAACAACAACAACAAAAAACCCGTAATGGCATAAACACTCACACTGTAAAAGATGGCATTGGACATAGCAAAGGAATATTCAACCAATGGAAGATTTAAAACAACCAGGGCATGTAGCTCCAAACTCTGTAGCTCCAAGTCCAAAAATTCTAGCCAGTGACAAATCTCCAAGTCCGATAATTCTAACCAGTGGTGTGTCTCTGGAGTTCCAATTCTGCCCCTCCAGCTAAGGTACTCATAGTACTAGAAAACTTTATCTGGGGCCAACAACTTTCCTTAGCCGTCATCTCATGGTCCCAGCATCTTCAATGGGTCTGCACTGCAACAAACACTCCATCCTCTCAGCTCCATTGGGTCTCCATGCAGGCGTCCAGCAAACCTGCTTCATACTGCCCATGGCCATTTCGAAAACACAAGCCCGTGTTGCAAATTCAGTGACCCTCTCTTTAGTGTATTTCTTTACTCTGCAATACCAGGTAGGGTGCCAATTTGTTAATCCAGGGGGGAATGAAGCAGACTTTGAAGTACATGACACTCTTTGAGCATTCAGGCCCCTTCAAAAGAGTCTGCATTCTTCCTGTTGCCCAATGCAGGACAGCTGGCCCAATATTTTTATTTTAATTTTTTTTGTTGTTCATTTTTATTTATTTAAGAGTGACAGAGAGAGAGAGAGAGAGAGAGAGAGAGGCATATATATAGAGAGAGAATGGGCACACCAGGGCTTCCAGCCACTGCAAACGAACTCCAGACACGTGCGCCCCCCTGTGCATCTGGCTAACATGGGTCCTGGGGCATTGAGCCTCGAACCGGGGTCCTTAGGCTTCATAGGCAAGCGCTTAACCACTAAGCCTGGCCCAATCTTAATGGTTGTAATCTCTCATATAATTGCAGCTGAATGGGCAGCAGTTTCAGCCCAAAGATTTCTCTCTGTGCCACATACCTCTGCACACTCCAGTCTGATTCTACACACAGCAACCTTGCACAAGTTCTCAGGACATGGGCATAAGAGCAAGACTCTCACACAAACTTCTTCTGGCCCAGTCCAGGCAAAGCTCTTTCTCACCCTCAGAAGCCAAACCTCACAGTCCATAGTCCTTACTGTATTCAGGTCTTGCAACTCTGACCAGAATAATTCATCAAGCTGTACTTACAGCACTGGAAGGTGTCTCTTAGGCCAAGATTTCAAATCTTTCTATATTTCTCCTGAAAATCAGCTCCAAGTAGCCAAAGCCACACAGGTGTCTAGCAGCAAAAGACCGCACTCTCTGTACTAGCATTACTATTGCAATAAGATTTGCATTACTGGTAGAAATCACCCAAACAAGAGCAGCTTGGGGGGGGGGGGGAAGAGGTTTATTTTGGCTTACAGGCTCTAGGGGGAAGCTCCATGATGGCAGGGAAAACGATGACATGAGCAGAGGGTGGATACCACCTCCTGGCCAATATCAGGTGGACAACATGAACAGGAGAGCATGCCAAATACTGGCAAGGGGAAACTGGCTATAATGCCCATAAGCCCACCCCCAACAATATACTGCCTCCAAGAGGTGTTAATTCTCAAATATCCATCAGTTGTGAGCCTAGCATTCAGAACCCCGAAGTTTATGGGGGACACCTGAATCAAACCACCAAAGTCAGGTAGCCTGGGGTGGAATCAGTATGTGTGTGATTTTCATGACGATGATTCAGAGAATGAAGAGTACTGATGAAATAAAAATTGTTCTTTGCACGGGCCTGTAGTGTCAACAGAGACCGTTTTAGGTGATTTTTGGATGATTTTTTTTTTCAGTATTCTACTAACTAAAAAATCAGAAGTTTGGATAAGAAGGAAATATGTGAGATCATGCTTTCAGAAAAAAAAAATCTATTGATATGTAAACCTTGGACATAATGCTAATTAAAAACATATATGCATGTTTTCTATGAAATGAAGAAAAGTCAAATAAAAACTTAAGAATTTCAGCCAGCCAACGGAACAGAAATGGAATTCCAGGCTTAGGTGTCTCATTAGGAATTACAGTCATTCCAGCATTTACTGCCAGGGACACAGTAAAGGGAATAAAGGATCAGTGGTGGGAAACAAATGATGCAATAACCCAGCAGAGCAGGGCCAAGACCCTGGGTGCTTGGCGGCATGACCCTGCCCAGTGCCCTCGCTACAGCTCGTGCATTCATTTGTAATTTTGCTGAGCCATTCATGTGAGCTGAACGTGCAAGGCCGGTACTCAAAGCGCAAGACATGGATCAAGTGAGTGAACTTTGCCTCTCTGACCCCAGTGCAGCTTTCTTTAGTCCACAAGCTGACATCATCTTGAACAAGGGATAACAGAATTCTTCATGGATATTGGACATGAAGAGAATGACAATTGCTAATGTGTTGGGAGAAAAGTCTTCTCCTCACACGCCCAAAATATATATTATAACAAAGTTAAGGTTTGGTAAAAGAAGGAGGGGGGAATGATATCAGTGGTATTGGATCACCTACATTTTCCCACTTGTGCTTTCAAATATAGAACTCAGATTTGACTTCACAGTTTACCAGGGTAGGAGGAGAGATTATTTACTATTACATAGGAAGTTTGTGTTTATCTTTTCATCAAAATACGCCATGTATCCAAAGGGAATCTGAGAATGCCAATGAGTGAAGCCATTAAAACGTGTTCTTAGATTCACTGAATGGGCTTCAAAGAGGAGAGTTACAAAGCCACAGATCACCTTACAATCACCAGGTAGAAACTTTCCATCATTTCCAGAACACCTTTCAGAATGTTGAGAATCCACCGTACATTGTACCTGAGGAAAACCCCACCACAGCTGCCACCACAGTGTTGAGGAATTGGACGTCCAGGGGAAAAGATGTCATAGAAGTTGGATATAGCAAAATGAACTATTTTCCTAAACTAAAGGCTAGTGACACAGGCAGTTGCTTGCCAGCCTGTCTTATTCCAAGTTTCCATCAGCCTCGGTCATCAGTGTGCAAGAGGGTAGGAGAAGCCCAGGTGGCAGTCCATCAGCAGGACCAGCGCTACCTACCTTGCCTAGGGAACTCATCTGACTCCCGGTGCACCAGGTCTGTGACTCGGTTTCCATAGTGCATCCTGCTGTCATGGTCATAAGCCTTCAGGGTCTCACTGGAGCTGTAGGACTTCTGGGTGGGCACGCGGCAATCTTCACTATCCAGAGAGGAGCTGGTATAGCGACACTCTTTGCCACAGCGCCCCCTCGTTAGAGAGCGATGTCTCCGGTCCTTTACGTCCATTATTCCAGATGGAGTAGATTGCTGTGACTTAAAGTCAACCTGGAGTGTTGGCACTAGTCACTTTACCAACCTAAAAACATCAAAGAAAAAAAAAAAAAGACCGTGACTGTCAATACAAGTAATAGTGCCTTCAGCTTTGACTCATGTCTGGCTCACACAAAGCCCCAATAGGCAAACTTGGTCAGCGTGCACAATTTCTTTTGCAATCTGCCTAAACAGAAGAACTTCTTATAGTAAATTATTTTTCTTGCTGTTAATTTTAATAGATTTTTGGGGAAAGTATTAACAATAGACTAATGTTTCGATGGTGTATACAGGTGACATGATTATTCTGTCACTCTCAGGCAAGATATTGCTATGAAACAATTCAAAAACAAGTTGGTTATTTTTAAATGTTTTATTTTTGTATAAATAAAGAGGCAAATGAGAAAGAGAGAGGGAGAGAGAACAGGCATGCCAGGGCCTCTAGCTGCTGCAAACAAACTCCAGACACTTGTGCCACCTTGTGCATTTGGCTTTACATGTGTCCTGGGGAATCAAACCTGGGTTCTTTGACCTTGCAGGCAAGTGCCTTAAACACTAAGCAATCTCTTCAGCCTCCAAATTGATTTCACTCTTATTTAATGATTTTATTTTGCTATAAAAGTTAGGGAGAAAACATGCCAAAAAAAAAATAAGAAAGGAAGTAAAGAAGGAAGGGAGGGAGGAGGGAGAAAACAAAGTAGAGATCTCACTTGACAGAAGGCACTAATGTATTATTGTTTTGTAATGGCACTAAATCATTCAACCAAACTTAAAATGTCCAGGGGAGCTGAAGTAGAATATAAGGTATGGCTTATATCCACACAATGTTCTCTTAATTCCTTGAATGTTTCAACAAACGCCATGACTCTTTACTCCTTTATAAGTCTGTATGGAAATGCTTGGCCACTTCTTCCTAGAGATCCACCAGTTCAGGGTCCTTGTTGACAGAAATTCTCACCCCACCCCAGCTGCTCACGAACCTCAGCTCACATTGTCCCTTTCATTACTAGAATGCTCTCTGAACTAAAAAATAAAATGTGAATAAATTTTGTGGCTATGAGAGGGAAGAAACTTTTCTAAAATATGAACTGGCTGTCAGCCTAGCATATATGCCAAACATCACCCAGAAAATACTAACTTATGAAAGTAAGGTTTACAGCAAATAATGACAAAAAAATGTCCAGTCATCTCCAAGTTCCAAATGATAGTTTCTTATTGATTTCATTTGCCATGCAAAATAGCGTGGACCACAAGGCCAGGGTCTGGACAGAATGGACAAATAGAGAATTTAATTAAAATGGAAAATACCACCCAGAGCCAGGGTAATGATTTTTCTCCAGGCTACTGTTGCTCATGGCCTCTTCAATATGTCAGGAAGTATACAGGGAACAGTTCTGTACTTTTAAGCCCTTCTGCTCTTCCCTGGATATTTAGATACTGCAGGGGAGTCATCTCTGTATACCAGTTGGCTGAGCCACGTACACAACAACATGGACACCATAGACCCCAAGGCACCAGAACTGAAGTCATTCTTCCTTTGTCTTTTCACACCAAGAGACCTTTGGATCTCCAGGATCCTCTAAATCTATATTATTCACTCATTTTATCAAACAGCATTGCCTGAGTCATAGCAAATGTTTTGACAGCTGGAGATGAGATGAGAAAGAAGGTATATATGTTATGAGTTCCAAGTACAGATAACCTGCTGCTGGGGTGATGATCATTTATATATAATGGAGTCAAGATTAACAAATCCTGGGAAACCTAATTTCTTTTTTTAAAAAATATATTTGTTTTTATTTAGTTATTTGAGACAGACACACACAGAGAGACAGGGGGTAAAGGGGAGAGATAGAGGGAGAGAGAGAAGTATGGGCACAACAGGGCCTCCTTTTACTGTAAACAAACTCCACATGCATGCACTACTTTGTATATCTGGATTTATGAGAGAGTACTAGGGAATTGAACCAGGGCCATCAGGATTTTCAAGCCAATGCCTTTAACCATTGATCCATTTCTCCAGCCCCCAAATTAATTTTTTAAATAATAAAGCACAGTATGTGGACTGTTAGAAAGCTGACATTTTGCATTTAATCTATTGTTTAAATTTGCCAGCATTAACAAGATAAAACCATATAATTTATAGTAAAACCTATATGTTTATATATAATTTATATTATCTATATATTATATATATTTCTAAAACTTGTCTTTGAAAGTCAAGAAACTAAAAAAAGAACTGCACTTCCACAAAGACGGAATAGATGTATGTATAAAAATCTTGGACTTGGGCTGGAGAGATGGCTTAGTGGTTAAGTGCTTGCCTGTGAAGCCTAAGGACCCTGGTTCGATGCTTTATTCCTCAGGACCCATGTTAGCCAGATGCACAAGGGGGTGCACGCGCCTGGAGTTCATTTGCAGTGGCTGGAAGCCCTGGCATGCCCATTCTCACTCTCTCTCTCTGCCTCTTTCTCTCTCTCTGTCTGTCACTCTCAAATAAATAAATAAAAATAAACAAAAAAAAAACATCTTTAAAAAATCTTGGACTTTATATATAGGAAAATATATAAGAAGATACAAAATGGTGAAAAGAATAATATTATGACTTCTATAGTCAAAGGATTATGAAAACATTTTCCTAATAAGAAAGAATGCATTTAGATATCAGCTATTCAGTTTCAGTCAAGTGATACAGGAATAAAAGTGGCCCCACTGCTACCTTCATCGGAGAACCCATGCTTCCAGGTCACTTAGGCATGTCAACCTAATTCAGAAAAGCCAAGAATTCCATCCATTCTAGGAAATAACAAAGCACCCCTCCTGATAGGGAACCTGGTCTTCCAATCCCACAGCACACCAAGCTGCCTGTCCTTTAGTGAAACATCAGGTGCTTGATTATCTCCTGGGAACAGTACCCTTGCTTCTTGTGGTATCTGCAAGGCTGCCCTGCCCTGCCCTTAATACCTGAAGGAAGCCATAACCTCCACCCAATATCCCCAACCCTAGTAAGCATCTAATGGTGATCACCTTGCTTTACAGAGTTGGCAGAGAAGGAGCAGTGAGCCTACTGGTACTAAAGAAAGCTCTCTCTCTCTTCTCTCTCCCCCCCTCTCTTTTTTTTCTCTCTCTCTTTTTCCATCAGAACAGTATCAGCGGAAACCAGAAAAAATAGTAGGTTTAAATAAGAACCAGACTTTGTCAACATGGTAATATGTTATAATGGAATGTCTGCAATGGAATTAAAAAGACAAAACTCTTGTTCAAATAATCAGGGATGTCTTCACCCTCATGAGATTGGTACTAAATAGAAGTCAACACCAAGATAACAAAGGTGGTGCAGTTTTCTGACATATGCTTTCAACCAGCCATCATAAAAATGTTCTCAAGAGACTTTAAGAGCACATCTGAAACATTTTTTTTAAAAATGTAAAAAAAAAAAGAAAGGTTCATCAGAGAAATTGAAATTCTCATCAACAAATACAGGATATAAGAAGATTTCAATGAAAACTTCAGAAATAAAAATATCTTAAGGACAACAACAAAAAATCTAATTCTCGTGACACAGAGTCTTAGGAAGAGAAAAAGAGAGGGAACGAAAGGTGTACAGATAACAGCTGGATACTTTCTATCATAGTGAAAGACATAAAAATGAATGAGTGTTCATAAAGCTGAGTAAAGCCTCAGTTAGATAATTGGAAAAGCATCTCTATGCAGACATAGCATAGTCAAACTTCTGTAAACTAAAGGTGAATAAAAAGATGAGCAAGAAGGGCAATCTACTGAAGGCAGAAAGAAGTTAGTGGAAGTAGGGCTTCTCCTCAGAGACCATGGTGGACAGTAAAAGGGCCAGGGTACTTTTTAGGGGACAAAAGAGAAAATTCATCCAGAATACTACATTCAATGAAAATATCCTTTTTAGAAATGATAAGTGAAGAAAACTTCATAAAGAAAAGTATAACAGTTTGTCACCAGTAGAGCAATTTAAAAATAATAGCTACATGGTTCTGTAACCCTAAAGGAAACGCCTAAAAGAAGAATCTTGAAGCATCAGGAAGGAAAGAAAAACATGATAAGCAAAAATACTGACAAATGCAAGATTTTGTTTTATGTTTGAATTGTCAAAACTATTTTAAATGATGGAAGGAAAAATATAAGACTCTCTAATGTGATTCCAAATGCATGTATAAGTTATATTTAAGGAATCATTATAAAGTAGGAAGAGTAAACAAACCTAAAAGGAGCTAAAGTCTCTGCACTTGACTGTGGTTTATAAAGTGATAAATACAATAGACTGGTAAGCTATGCAGGTACAATGTAATGAGTATAAAAACTATATATACAGCGAGCTTCAATAAAAATAATTACAAGGGGCTGGAGAGATTGCTTAGTCATTAAAGCACTTGTCTGCAAAGCCTAAGGACATGGGTTTGATTCCCAGTTCCCATGTAAAGCTAGATGCACAAGGTGGTATATGAGTTTAGAGTTCATTTGCAGTGACTAGTGTCCCTGGGGTGAACATTCTGTCTCTCTCTCTGTCTCTCTCTCTTTCTCTCTCTCTCTCTTTCTCTCTCAAATAAATAAATAAATAAAGTTTAAAAAATAATTACAGGTAAGGTGAAATGGAGTTCTAAAATGTACAGTAGTCTAGAAGAAAGAAGGAAGATGAAAATATATTAAAAACAAAGAGAATAAAAGAATAAATACAAAAACAGCAACAAATTGTCATATTTAAACATTAACAAAGGAATAATTATACTAAGTATAAATTGTCTTAGTATGTAAATTTAAATACAGAACTCAGCGTTTTGAAAAGAAATAAATCACTTTATATATTGCAAGTATAGCTAAACAAAAATACATGTCATGCAAATATTAAACAAAAGAAAGCAGGAGTGACTAATGATATTAGATAAAGTAAACTTCACTGGGAAAGAAAAATAACAGCATCAGAGAAGGGCATTATCATACAAGGGTCAATTTTCCAAAACTTCAAGTGACTTCTAAACAATTCTGTACTTGAAAAAAAGAATAAAGAAATATGAAAGAAAAAAAAAACAAAAAAGAATGAAAACCACTGCCAGTTGTAGGTGGAGGTTTCAACCTCTGAGTGCTGAAAATGGATGGAAGATATAGATAGAAAATCAACAAGAATATAGCAGAGTGCATTAATACCATCAACCTACAACACCTATTCAACATTTATAGAACTCTTCTCCTAAGAATATCTGATTATAAGACCTTGGAAGTACCCTTGGGGAATACATCAAGAGAAGATAGATCCTACACCACAAAACAATTCTCAAAGATGGGGAGATAACTTGCATCATATAAGTTATATTTTCTGATAAAAGTGGAACCACACTGAAATCAACAACAGAAAGATAAGATGAAAAACCCTAAACACTTGAAAACTAAACAGTCTCCTAAATAATCCAAAGCTGAAAAAAAAAACAAAAAAACAAAAAACAAAAAAACAAAAAACAAAACAAAGAAACAAGGGGAATCAGCACAAATGTTAAATAGAATGAAAATACCAACATAACACAGAGCTGTAATGAGTGATTTATAGAACTTAATTAATACACTGAAAAATAGAGAAAGCCACAAATCAGTAATCTGAGCTCTAATTCCAAGAACTCAGGAGAAATAATAAAGACACACCTGAAGGAAATAAAAAAAGAGCCAAAATCAATAAAATTGAAAATAGCAACAGAAAAGTAATGTAACATATTTTTTTTCTTTGAATAGATGAAAATGACAGACCCATACAAGACTGACAAAAGAAAGAGAAGACATCTGTTATCAAGATCAGGGATGAAGTAGGTTATGGCTATGGGTCCTGACAACAGTGACAAGATCATTGACAGTCCAACAGTCAGATCTTCACATATGACTTTGAGAACCAAGATAAGATCTATGGTCACACCACCCTGAACGCACCTGATCTCTGATCTTGGAAGCTAAGCATGGTTGGGCTTTGTTAGTACTTGGGTGGGAGAGCCAAGATTAAAAACAAACTAATTCCTCAAAAAAATTCAAATTATAACTCATCATCATGTGATTTAGATCACTTGAATAACATTACAACTGTAATAGTTATCTTTAACTATATAACACAAAATAAATTAAACAGGTCTAGGTGGTTTCACTGGAATATTCCACCAAATGCTTAAGGAATAACTGGGCACTAATTTATCAGATCTCACCATTTACAGGAAAAGGAAGAAGAGGAAGAATGCACATTCTAACTCACCTGAAGTTTTGATGCCCTGATGCCAAAACTAGACACAAACAGTGCAAAGGAGGGAGGGAGGAAAGAAGGAATAGAGGAAAGTCACAATGGCAGGGAGAAAGAAGTAAGAGAAAATTAAGATCAATATCACCCAGCAATATAGATGCCAAATCCTTATATAAGTAAACACACTTCAGTAATATATTAAAAGAATTAAGTAATATATTAACAGAATTGCACACTATAATCAAAGAAGGTAATTCTGGGGATGAAAAACTGAATGCATTGATCTTTTGATATAATTTGTCACATTAACAGGCTAGAGAATTGTAATCACGTGATGATATCAATCGATGCAGAAAAGAATCTGGCCAAAGTCCATGTGCACTCAAGTTCAACACACAAAAGTAAAGTGGGAGAAGTTTCCTCAACTCCATCAAGAATGCCACTCTAAAACCACCACTAACATTACACTGAATGGGTAAAGAACTCCTTGGCCTTCAAGAATGAAAGCAAGGCAAGAATATTTGCTGCCCTAGTCCTATTCAGCATGGTATAGGAACATACAGTGTGCACTACCATGAGAGGAAACAAATACCATATAGAGCAGAAAGACATAAGTAAAACTGTCTCCATTCACAGATGACATGATTTATATATGCAAAAATTTAGAGGATTCTACAATGAAATCCTAGAATATAAACGTGTTTGCCAAAGTCATAAGTGACAAGCAAAACATGCAGAAATCAATTGCTTATGAATACACCAGCAATGAACACATAGGAATTGGATATCAAAACACGTCACTATGTACAATAACTCAAAATCAAATAATTAGAAGTAATCTAACAAAATGTACTCAGAAATTATTTGTCAAAACTATATACAATAGTCATGGAAGAAATTTAAAAAAATGGTGAGACAAATCATTTAATGGGAAACTTAACAGTAAATTATCAATTATCTTCAAATTGTTATAAAAGTTGAATAAAATTCCTATTAATTTAAGAAAATTCTGTTTACAGATATAGGTAAGATTAACCTAAGGTATTTGTTGGCAAATAGGAACAAGAATAATTAAAAGATTTCTTAAAAAAAAAGAGGAAGGTAGGAGGAAGCAGTGTACCCAATTGTACATTTTCTATAGACACATTAGTCAGTTCTACATGGAGTTAACAGAGGGATGGACACATATATTAATGAGACAGAAAAAAAAAGCCCAAAATCCCCGCCCAATCAAATATGCTCAAAAGATTGTTAAAGAAGGTGTCAAAGTTATTCAGTGAAGAAAGCATGTGTCACAAAGGGTTTAATGAGGAATCAGTCTCCCATGAGCCAAAAATCCTTATTCAGTTTTATACTTCATACAAAAAAAAAAACTAACTCAAAGTATATCACCACCTTAAAAATAAAATATAAATGTTTCAGAAAAAATTAGAAAACGTCATAAATGTGTTTGGAAATGTAAATGAGACTAGGGATGTGGCTCAATTGTTAGAATGCTTGCCTACTCATGCAAGTGTCCTGGCACTCCACCTTAAGCTGAGTACAATGCCACGTGTCTATAATCTCGGCACTCAGGAGCTGGAGGCAGAATGATCAAAATTTCCCAGACATCCTCAGCTACATAGTGAGTTCAAGGTCAGCATAGAATATAATAGACTCTGTCTCAAAAAAGAAAATACTTTTTAGACTTTATATCAAGTGCACAATCTATAAAATAAAACTGTAATATATTTGAACTCCTTTAAAATTTTTCCTCTTTTAAAAACTGTTAAGATGAAAAAAAGAACTATCTATAGACCAAGAATACATATGTGAAAAGTAAGTATTTGACCAAAGACAAATATTCAATATATACAAGGAACAAACAATAAACACAAACTCAAACAGCAATTTGACAATAACCTAAAGTATAAAAATAAAGCAACATTGCTCTGGATATGACATGGAAGCACAAATACACCCATGAAGACATGTTCTTATTACCCTGACAGAAATACAAATAAATACCATAAGGTGCTACTGCTACTGATCTATTCAGAATTGTACGTAAGTGACTACATTAATACTTTCAACTGTTTGGAAATACAAGGTCACTCACGTACTGCTGGTCTAAATGAAATAAGTGATGTAGTGACTCTGAGAAAGATAAGCAATTTCTTAAAACAAATACTAAACTCATAAATGCTACACAACAAAGAAATTGCTCTCACAGGCATTTATTTAAGTAGTTTATATTTTTGTTTGTTTTTATTTTTCCTTGGTAGGGTCTTGCTCTAGCCCAGGTTGACCTGGAATTCACTATGTATTCTCAGGCTAGCCTCAAACTCACAGTGGTCATCCTACCTGTGCCTCTCAAGTGTTGGGATTAAAGGCACGCACCACCACACCTGGCCTAGACATTTATTTGAAAAAAAAAAAAAAGTATTCTCACACAGAAAGTTGGCAAATGTTCATTCATAATAGCCCATAACTAGACACAACTCAAATGTTCTTTAATGGGGGACTAGTAAAACACTTTATGCTACCTCCATGCCTGGAAATCCTGCTTGGCAGAATGTGCCATGTAGTATTACTGCACAAACAGAAATCAAATTGAGTACAGCACCCCATCTATATGAAATTCTTTAAATGATGAGGACAAAGATCCAATTGGTAGCTGCCAGGGTTAAGAAGGGGATGAGGGCATGAGGGAAATCAGTCTTTGTGCCATCAGCTCATACAAGGACACCAGTGGTGACAGAAAAGTGGCGGCACTCAGTAGTATCCATGTTAATGCCCTAGCTGCGATCTTGATGCTCAAGTTTAAAAGATGTTACTCCTGGTGGAAAGCAATTGTAGCAGTTCTCTTCTCGATGCTAGGACAAAACACCCAGCCAAAAGCAGCTCATGGGAGAAGAGAGTTTATTTCAACTTACAGTTTCAAGGGGAACTTGATCATGGTGGGAAAGACATGACAGAGCAGTCAACTGAGTGTCATACCAGCCGAAGAAAGAACCCAGAGTGAGCTAGCTCTGAACACCCAATGGGCTAGACAAATAAACCCTAAGGTCTGTCGGCAAAGACACACCTCCTTCAGCAGGGATTCACCTCCCAAAGGCTCCACAAGTTTCCCAAAACACCACCAGCTGGGGATCAAATGTTCAAAACACATGAGGCTGTGAAGAATAGTTCATGTTTAAACATCACACCAACAAAAAAGGCACATGGGATAGTTCTAGATTACTTCTGTCTACACATGATTCTCTAACTACAGAAAAATAAAAAAGTTTATTAGAAAAGATTTTCCAAAATAGCATATTAAACCCAAACTCTGTCATCAAAATAAACACTAATGGAAGGTCATGCACAGTGCCAAACTGGGATGCATACTCCACTACCTCAAAATTACTATTGGTTTACCGTGCCTCTTTGATTTACAGTGAGTATATCTGCATTACTTATTCCAGCCTGGTGGCTGGCCAATGTATTTTTAAATTTTCAACTTTTAATATGCAGAAATGTGAAAAGCAACAGCATCTCCCAACGTAGTTTTAAAAGGTAATTCTAAAACAAGAGGGTTTAATCTCATTGCCACTATGGCTGGATGTCTAGCCTATTGTAACGTGTTTACTGCCTACCACGAGAAAGCATTCTCTGCACTGTCCTTGAGAGTTAAGGTCATTATTTCGCATGGGGAGAAGCAAGTTTAGAGACTGCTTCTGAAAAGTAATTAAAATTGCCTTGAAGCAGTCAGAAACATGGTACCCAAAATTATACATCTTTTCCCCGAGCCTCCACCTTTTCCGCCACTGACAAATGACAATCCCTGGCTGCCTGTGCCAGCTCGTTACTGCTATGCTGGGGCTTCATTCTGTTACATTCCACATTTCTTCCCTTGAACAGTATTCACACTGCTTTCTTCATCAGTTGCCTAAGTGGGTTCCATCACTTTAGCAGAACAGACTACAGAGATCTTGCCTGCGAGCCTTTGTCTAATTAACTAATCCTATGAGCTGTAACACTGTTCACTATTAACTTCTCTGAATATCCTACTACTTAAGGGTGTTGGCTTGTTAATCAGTAACAGCAGTCTAAAGACATGGGGTGTGTTTATTACAGTATGAATGAGTGTATTTGTTTATAAGTGTAAAGGTGTTCAACAATAATACCTTGGTCTGTTTATGCTCCACTTTCTTTGACATGAGAAATACTGTGGGCAGTTATGTAAACTTGCCTCACTCTCATCCCTGCTATATGACCATTTGATGGACATTATGTTCATATGTTTAGATGATTTATATCTTAAAACTTGACCCTAGACCATTAAGGAGTGCAGTACCAAGAGTGCAAGCCATTTCTCAATACATTCCAAATTTGGAATGTGTAAATTCTGATTTTGGGTGAGACTATCCTTGTTTTCCATTTAAATCCTTGAAAAAGTTTCTCCATCATGGAGAGGGGAATCCTTATACTGGGATCAAACTTCTTGCTTTCTTTTTTTTATAAAATAAGCAAACAAACTATTTTTATATTCATTTGAGAGAGACAAAGAGAGAGGGAAGGAATAAAGGAGGGAGGGAGGGAGGGAGAAAGAGAGAAAGAATATGGGCACATCAGGACATCCTGCCACTGCAAATAAACTCCAGAATCATGCATCACTTTGTGTATGTGGCTTTACATGGGTAGTAGGGAATTAAATCCAAGTTATTAGGCTTTTCAGGGAAGCATCTTAAACCCCTGAGCAATCTCTCCAGCCCACTTCTTGCTTTCTAAATGGAGTTGGTGCCATGTATATCTTCGAAATCCAGCTAAGTCTTTCCTTATATGACCACATTTCTTTTTGTGTGTGTGTGTATCAGAAAATTCCTCTAGAAAATTGTTCTTTCTATTATAAAATGTTAACTGATTTGCCAACTTATTTTAAAATACTAAATACTGCAGCTGCATTTACTAATTTGGATAAATGTAAAATTTATACCCCTTTATTCTCCTATAAATTTTGCTTATTACTCAAATGCAGAATTGCCAAGGTAACCAAAAACCATGACATGTATATCCATAGGGTGTTTTCTTCTGTATTTGAACTCCTCCATGAAAGTTATTTATTAAAAGCAAATCTTTAAAGTACCAAAGGAAATATACAGAATCCCACATATAGAAGAACCAAGCCCAGAACAGTGAGGGATTTGGAGTTTTGTTTTGCTTTCTTTCTTCCCTGGATAAGTTTATGGTAGATCTAGTATGAACACTGACTCTCTAGTCTCTCCAGTGTCTTGTTGTAGAAACATATAAGATCAATTCTGAATACCGATATAGTCCAAAATATTTAGAGACAGAATATCCTCGTGACCTCTGTGTAGACCTAAGAAAATCTGGTTTCAAAATCTACAGAAGTAGAAGATAGTGGCCCAATAATTTAATGCACTAGTAAATAAGAGGTCAAAGGCAATTTGCTTTCTTTTCCCCTGTGCCATGATATGGATATGTCTGGGAATAAAAAGCCAAGTCTGGTTAATGTCCAGAACAAGAGGTGATAAGCACATTCACAAATGTGTTTTGCTCTCTAGCTTCCAAGCTATGTGTGGCTGCCATTCAGAATCTGTCAGGGTCCTTGGAGCCATTTGCACAGGAAATAGGGAATGCAAAGCCAGGATCTGCTCCCTATGAATTTTATGAATTGCAAAATGCAAAGACATTCCTACATGCTCACAGTCCCAAGCAACTAACACCGCAAAAGGATATCATGCCACAGGAGTGCAAATGTGTCCGTTTGTGTGTATTCTTATTTGAGTATTGGTGAAGGTCTACATCAGATCTGTATTGAGTCTAATTTCATGCCATCCCACCTCTTTCCTCCAGTTCTGTTTAGCATTCAGGAATGTCAGTGTAGTTACACGTCCTGTAAAGATTTTGATACAGAATGTGAAAGCTTACTGAAGCCTTTGCCTCCTTGGCTCCACCTTCCCCACATGCATACTCCCATGTGCCTCCTGAGAGCTGGAGCTGAACAGATGGCTGTACCTTAGGCACTGGCTAAGTTACCGTAACCAGAAAGAAAGGCCCTCCCTACTCCTCCTCCCTGCCATGCAGAGCTCTGAGAGGCAGTAGAGCAAACCAGGAGCCTGCAGCCTCAAAACCTAATGAAGGGAGGAACTGAACGCCCTTTGCCCATCTGATCAACCGTGCCTCTCTCTGTATCAAAGATTGCAAGAGTACCAGATAATTAAAATGAGCAGAGGACATGGGACCACTAGTTTCTAGGAATAACTTCCTAGTTAACATTATTGTCAAACCATGCTTCCATTCCATAAATAATCCCAAAGTGCTAAGCCCTGAGTCAGGCTCATAAAGCAAGTCATCACTCATGTGCAGTTATGCAACAAAGGCATCCTCAAGTGTGTGGTAAATGATTTGCTAATTATATATACTTAAAAAATAGTGTTCATGGGCTGGAGAAATAGCTAAGCACTTAAAAGTACTTGGTTGTAAACCTAAGTGCCTGGGTTTGATTCCCATGTAAAACCAGATGCACAAAGTGGTGTGTGCGTGTCTGGAGTTTGTTTGCAGTGTCAAGAAGCCTGATATTCCCCTTCCCTCCCCCCCAAAATAAATAAATAAATAAATAAATAAATAAATACTGTTTTAAAAAAGTATTCTTGCTAAGACTGGGACCCATAGATGTCTGGTTCATCACCTGCAAGATAGGCAAACAGACAGTTTTAGAATATTTTCTCGTCTCTTTTTGTCATTGGATTTTTGATTATCCAAGTATTTCTTTTCACCACTTCAATGAAGTTATCACTTCAAAGTCAGTGATCATGTCAATCCTGAATAACCAGTATATGCAAATACCACTTGTATGTCATAGATAAAGGAAACAAAGTGCATGGATATCATGAGGAAGTGTCTAGGAAGCTTTGAGGGGGATGTGCCTCACCACTGCTGGAAAAATGGAATCAGTATACTAATTTGAAGTAATTGTGAGGATATCAAATTACCTGTAGAAATCTCCAAACAATAGATATTCAATTAGCAACAGATTTCACCAGGTCTACCAACATACCACCTTGTGATACTGCCAGTCATAATATCATGTGGCCATATAAAGTAACAGCGGTTACTTAGTGATCCTCAAAACATCAGAGCAATATTCTAAGTGATTTTTTTTTCATTCCCAATCTATGAAAGGTTGGAACTCCAACACTTTCTTAGGATGTAAAGCCATACATTAATAACCCTAGTTGGCATTCAACTCTTACTGCATAATAAGATACAGTTCTGCCACTGGAAATAGAAATTTGATATATTCAAGCAACATCACCTATTTTTAATCAAATTAGGCATGCATATTAAGTTCATCATAGAAATGGTACCATATATGACTAGAAGAAAATGACATGGTAAAGGTACATGTTTATAATGAAGTCACTGCCTACTCAAAAAGGTAGGTATGGACAACTGCAAGTCTTATATTTGCTAGGCATAAACAATGGATGTGGAGAGGTAGGATCAGAGGAAGAATGATGGGTCTAAATCACGCTTTATAATAAAGAAAGAGGTACATGCCTTGAACCAGTAGGTAGGTATAGATTACTGAAGCCAGAGGAATTTGGAACTCTTGTGTGGAAAGGGGTCAGAGAGGCAGATGTAGGTAAGGAGGAAGAGAACGAGTGGAGAATGGTGGCAAGTAGAAGGTAGTAGACTGAATGATACAAATCCTTTGTCCTCTACTAAACCACAAGGCAAGGGATAGGCTAAAATATAATTCGTCATCTTCCCATGTGGGAGGGTGTCATCAATATTTTCATTACTTTACCTTTACAAGGAAGGAGATAACATTCATTAAGGCATTGTTTCATGATTAAGTGGTACAAGAACTGAAGTGCAAAATCTAGAAAGGGATGGATCATAATAATAAAATTATTTGCTCAATATCTGCTATGCTCTGACAGGAAGGACCTCAACTCTTGCCTGTACATTTCTCTCTAGCAGCTGATAGAGACTATGCCATTAAAGGGCAACCAATAATGCTTCATAAACAGGTATGTGCTTACAATGTGCACCTTGAAGAAAACAGTGGGAAAATATTTAAAGGCTTTAGTGACATTATTATTTTTCTTGGTGTTTAACTGTCCTAAACATATTTTTTAGCTCTGTTGTTAATTTGCAGGATTTCTGTAAGAATTTCCATGCCAATTTGGTGTCATACTTCCTTCCTACTTTGTCAAACAAATACAGTGTAAGTGTTCCCTTTCAATACAGTCCCTTCTGCTTTAAATAAGACACAAACTGGCTAGGTGCTTGGAAGACTTTAAAATAGTCCTCAAAAATTAAGAGTTGCCTTCTGATTTGACATAAACAAAAGTTAAAATCAATCTCCTATCTTTAAGAAACATTTTCATTTTGGAAAGTATGTGCTTAAATTTAGCAATTACTATTTGTAATGAAGCAATGGGACTTGGCTGCAAAAATGCCACCAGTATCTTTTGTGGACAGCAGAGAATCCATTGCCACTACTCCAACTCTGCTACTTTAGAACAAAAACTACCACAGACAATGCTTGCATGGATGGGATGCCAGTGTTTTAGTAAAACTTCTATATATATATAGACACCCTAGTGAATTTGGCCACAGTATGCCAATGCCTGATAAGACAGAGAAAAGGAGGAATGAAAAGTTTTTTAAAAAATGTAATTCTGGGCAAATATTTGCTTCACATTAAGGATGCATGCCCAAGCCCTTAATGAAGTTGAGGACTTTCTTAACAGAAACTTTGTGTGACAATACTGAATGAACATAAATAAGATATTGAATTAACATGAATAAGAATTAACATAAAAATATATTCATGATAATCAAGTATGGGAGTTAATCCATAACATCACTAGGAGACACTGCTTGTACTTGAGGAGATTTGAAACTGATGCATTTTCTTTGCCTCCAAGCCAAAGTTGCATATTTCTTGAGAAGACCTATTTTTATTTAGCTTCTGTTATGACAATGGTTTGAAATCTGACCTTTCTGTATAAATATGCACTTTGTTCTCACCTGCTTTCACCTGCTAATTACTGTTTTCCAACACGAAGATTTGTCAGTGTATACGAGAAGCAGCAATGATGATGTCAAATCGCATATTTCTTTTTATAACTCTCCTACTTCTATGTTTCTGTGTCTTATTTTATATGAGCTAGCAAGAAGTTATCTGGTGTACTAAATGACCAAAAATTCTGACAGGATCTGAATGAATACACATTCTCCAAAAGAAACTTATCCTCATTCTTTCTTTATTTCATTCTTTATCTTGAAGGAGAAGAAATTTGTATGATAGTTCAGGAGTTTGTTTATACCAGCCTGCATTAAGTGGCTCTTTGTAGACAGTAGCTACTATTGTGGATTAGGTATAAATCAATAGGTGATATGAAAAAAAATATATTAAAACTACATAGCCCAATGGAAAATTCAGGGCAAAATTTAAAATTTTAAAATAACTCAATTACATCAATCTCAAAATTATGTAGTTGCGTCCTTGTATTTCCTAATGATCCCTCAGGATACAGCATTATATTTTTACAGTCATTTAGCACTGCTATTCACCAGCAACATAATGCACTAATCACTTACAGGTTCAAGGAAATGAAAGTCTTTCAAATTTGCCTACTACCCTCTGTTGTCTAATATAGTATCGAATGTTACAGCAGTGTAAACTCTTCCATACATGCCGATGAAAGCCTCAGCAGGAGGCAGTTGTGATGAACTGCCTGAAATACAGAGGGAGCTTTGGATTTCTGAGAGGGGAATGTGCCCTCCCAAAGCAATTACCAACATCCCTCACGCTACGAAACGTTTGTGTTCTGGTATAACTGGTTGAAAAGTGAATTCAGCTTCTTCTTCCCTACCTTTGATTATAAAAATGGAGGGCCACTCGTGTCGGGCGGGGGGAGAATAAAAGCTCAAAGAAGTCATCAAAACCCCACTTTCAAAAGACACACGCTCTTCAAATCCTGGGGATGAAAAAGCAAGCCATGCTTGATAAATGAATATTGCTCCTCCAAAGAGGTTGCTCGGAACCCTAAGTAGGCAGGATTGTTGGGAACAACAGCTAAAGACCCACAGGACAAATGCAAGTCTAAACAAAAGAAGGGCACACACCAGAATCAAATGTCAGTCAGACTCTATCAAATGCCTTCCCAGATTCACCAGCAGGATAACATGCAATTCTCTATGGTGACTCAAATACAACTTCATAACCCTTTATGGAAACAGCAGGATTTTAAAAAGTAACAGATTGATTTGGCCGGCAGGACGGGTTGATGACACAGAGTCGAGCAGCAACTCAAAATGCGCTGAGGGTAAGTTAGCACCAGGACAAATGAGATAACCCTTACTTTTTTTAATGGAGAATTTAATAGGTGTAGGCCCTCTCTTTTTCAGATAGATGTATATCCTAAGGAGAGAGCCACCCCATCATACCTCAAAAGGGCCCCGGCTGAAACTAAGAAAAATTGGAGAAACAAGCAAGGGGGCTGTTTTCCTGATGAACCAGATACCAGCACAAGGGGGAAGGAGATCAGCACAGAGAAAAATCAACTCCTACCAAATCAGAGAGCCAGAGCCTCAGAGGCCCCCAACACCTCATCACTGAAGCAGACCAAAAATGAACCCAACATGGCTCAGGGAAATTTTGCGGAAGAGGGGGCGGAAAGAATGTCAGAGCCACATGTTGGGTCATGTTATGCAGAGACATTTAGCTTACCCATAACTGTGGGCTAACTCCACAATGCATGACCCGTATACCTCAACAAGGAGGGGCCAAGGGGAGGGGGTAGGTCACGGATCAGCTTAATAATGGTACCAAACTGACTGTATTTGCTGAATACAAAACTAACTAATAAAAATAAATAAATAAATAAATAAATAAATAAATAAATAAATAAATAAATGCGCTGAGGGGTGAACAAGTGGAGGGATGTGTTTGCCATCAGCCATGACGGAGGGGACTGTAGGCAGGTGACCCAGCCCACGCTTATGGAAAGTGATTCATGTACCTGATAACTAACTATTGAATAAGATTTACATTTAGCACATGTGTTCTCAAAGATTTTCACTAATTGACAGTCTGAGCCTGGGCATCTGAAACTTTTCATTTACATGAATGAAAATGTTGCCATTGCTAAGCCTTATCAGAGACCTAGTATTTGTTCTGTCTTACACTGAATAGTTAGATGCTCCCGTCCCCCTTTAACAGACACAGAGCAAAAAAAAAAAAAAAAAAAAAAAAGAGTGGGCTTAAGATTACATAAAAGGGGCTAGTGAGATGGCTCAGCAATTAAGGAACTTGCCTGCAAAGCCTAAGGACCCAGGTTCGATTCACCATGTAAAGCCAGATGCACAGTGGCACAGGAATCTGGAGTTTGTTTGCAGTGGCTGTTAGCCCTGGCACTCACATTCTTTTGCCCTCTTCTCTCTCTGCTTGCAAATAAATATATAAATAAATAAAAATATTTTAAATAAAAATGTTACATATAAACTTAAAAATATTATATTAATATGGCTGATCCCAGATGTGAACCAAGGGCCAGGCTTAAAAATCCAAACTTTAAGCCAGGCGTGGTGGCAAACACCTTTAATCCCAGCACTCGGGAGGCAGAGGTAGGAGGATTGCTGAGAGTTTGAGGCCACCCTGGGACTCCATAGTGAATTCCAGATCAGCCTGGGCAAGACTGAGACCCTACCTTGAAAAAAAAAAAAATCCAAACTTCACCATCACACAATGTTACTCTCTGTTTTTCTTTCCATGTGTTCATTTATTTTTAATAGCATATTAAATTTATACAATTCATAAAAGATAGGAAATTTCAATGAAGCACACTGTATGTGGCTACCCCTCTTTGTTCTCAAGTTTTGGATAGTTAAGTTTATCTTCAATAAAAAGAGGCCTGTGAATAAAATGAAGATCCAACTCTTAACCCAGGTTCACTCCTCCCTTTTTCTTATACACAAATGTTTTTTAGAAAAAAAAATTAGAATTAAAATTCATTCCAGGGGAATTTGGCACCTATCCTTGGGATGATTAGGGACAAATTTGCATCTCACAATCATAGGAAATAATCGTCCTAATAAAGAGACACTGGAAAGAGAGGTTACACTGGCTGAAGTAGGAAATGAATCAGACATGCTGTCAAAGGGACTTGACTTCATTCATTCTCTCTGCTTGTTGACTTCATGAGCACTTGCATCTCCAAAGTTGTGGAAACTATGATAAATGTGAACAGAGAAATGGACCCACACAGTTCTCTTACCCAAGGATCTCATTCTCTCCCCTGAAGTCAGACCCAAACATGGATGATATAATCTCATTGCTGCCAGCAAGAGCATGTGCTTAGAACAAGAGTGAGCACTTGAACAACGCTATGCCTATCTGAATATTTTCTCCAGGGACATGGAAATCTTTGGTGGAAAAAGAGAGGGGAATTGACCTTGGGTATCTTCTAGTTGCTTGGGAAATGTGAGGTCAAGAACTTCTGCAAAAGAGGCCAGTTTGTTAAGGGAGGAAAATAAAATAGCTAGACAAAGAGGGCAGATGCGAATGGAGTGTACAATCTTCTAATCCGTACTTTGAGGAGAGAGGCCGGACATATTCTGTACTTTGATTTGGACATATCTCTTAAAGCCTTAGAATAAAAATTTCTATTTTAGCTTCAACTAAAAAGTTAGTTTCATATATTTGGTATCCAGGAAGTTCAACTTAAGAAATTATGCTCTGATTTGAAATAGAATTACTTGACAATCCTTACCAGCCCTAATAAATGTTTTGGAACCTATCTAGGAAAATCTCTTTAACATGGTTATCTGGACCTTCCTTTTCTATATTCACACAGCCACATCTATTCAGGAAGGTCCCTTAACTGTTTTTTGCTTGTTTGTTTGTTTGTTTGTTTGTTTTTGTAGTTGAATCACATAGGTGTTTAAGCATTACAATGTCAGACTGAAATGCTATTTAACTCTGAGTCTAGTCGGCCCTGCACAGCTCTCAGGCATTGAGATACCAGGAACAATGGTATGACTTTAATAATTCTGTCAGTTTATGTCAGAGAGCAAATGCTGACAGCATTAAATGCTGATATGTGTAAACTGTTGAGGAAATAGCATTCACGTAAAAAAAAAGATGCATAGCCTGGAGGCGATTTGAGTAGAGAAAGATACAGGAGTTACAAAGGTAAAGTCATATTGACTCAGTATTTTCTTGATCAATCATGGGAAAGATTGCATGATGCAGCTATTCATTCTCCAAGACCCCAGTAGGGGTTTGAGTTCCTCTGCAGCTGCTAGGAAGGGGATGGAGGATGTGACACACTCCATGGAAAAAAGCCCAGAGTTTAGGGAACAAAACACATACTACTCAATGGTCTCATTTCCTAAATCACTCATGAATATATTTCCATATGCAGCAACAGCCAAATTATTTCAAGTAGGCCCCATCTTGTCTACCAGATCACGATTTCCAAAAAAAAAAAAAAAAGAGAGAGAGAGAGAGAGAAGCTGAGAATGTGGGTGGAGGTAGTGGAAAACATGCCCTCCCCACCCACCAGGACCAGTAGCATCAACTCACAAGGATAAACTTTCAGGCTATGCCTACAGGCAAGTGTCCTTATTGTATTTGGATACTTAATGCAAAATAAACCATAACATGTGAAATAGAAATACATAGCTTCTCCATTTCCCATTAATCCTTCAGGAAAATCATCCAGAACATGAGGCCCTTTCCTACAGATGTCCTGCTTACCAGGAATTCTGTGTTTGAACTGGTCCTGGCCACTGTGGCATAAGCACAGAAAATGCTTCTTTCATCTTTGCTGAAAAAGGAGAAAAACTGAAGCGTTTCAGAAGGTTTTATAAGTTGGAAGATTAAATATTAGAATGGGACAGGCTAGTTCATAGCACTGTATTACAGAAATCTTAAAGAATTAGATATAGAGACTAGGGTATAACATTACTGTAGCGTTTGGAGAATTATTAGAATGGAGATTAAAATTTAAGTAGCATATAGAAAGCATGGTGGAATCCTTAGAATTCTGTTTTGAAGTGAAAATACCCTGAATTCTGTGCTTCAGGGGTAGACATTTGAGTACACTCCCATAGGTATGAATGTCAACTTGAATTCCTGTTGCTATTTGTGAACAAAATTAAAAATGTAGTGAGTGGTGGAGCCTAGTCCTGAACCTAGTCTGAATCAAAATTGGAAATATTTGACTGTCCCCTTGGAGCATGCTAAAGAAACAGCAAGCCCAGGGGACTGGACTGTCTATCCAAGTGAGATATGATGTGCATCTTTCAAATTAGAGCAATTACAGAGTGACATTAAAAAGTAAGAATTTATTTAGGACAGACTAGATCCACACACATTCAAGGGAAGTGCATCAAGGAAAAGATCCCTGTGGGGGAAGGTTAATCAAAGAGGTTTTTTGAAGGATATAAATATTGAGGCTTTAATATTTCAATTCATTATTGGTGACCTGTTTCTGCCACAAAAGAGAGAAATGGTCCCTTTAGCTTTCTGCCTAGGAAAATCATATCCACTCCCTTCCTTCCTTCTTAATTCATGCTGTTCTCAGCACAGGGTAAGGTGACAGTGAGGATAGAGGTGGTGGCAGTTAGCAACACATTTTATACTTAAAACTGCCCTTTACTAAAGGCACACCTTGTATCAGAAGTTGTGGTGAGGATTTTCCGTGCCTGATCTTTCCTACATTTTTTCATGTGTGTGTTGGGGGGTGTGTGAGTGTTGAGGTTATGTGTGGTGGTATGCAAGTGTGTGTGCAGATGCATGGATCCCATGCACGTGTTTGTGGAGTGCAGAGGAGAACCTCAGGCATCCTTGCCTTATTTCTCATGCACATATTGCTGGAGATGGAACCTTTCCCTTAACCTGGAGCTGCTGTCCATCAATGAATTAGCAACTCTCTGGTCCATGCCCTCAACAGACTGCAGTTACAGACATGCATGCCTATGACAAGATTTTCTTATAGTTTGGGGGACTCAAACTGAGAGGCTTCTGGATCTAAGAACCCTTGTGTTTAAGCGGCAAGTACTCCTAGCAGCTGAGACTTCTCCACAACCCTTGAGTCCAGATTTCTGAATAGCATTTCATGTTTCTCATTTAAGGTATTGAGGATAGGCAGGAAAGAACATGCATGTCGGAGTTCCCAAGCATTGCTGCTGCTGCTGCTGCTGCAGCTGCGGCGGTGACTGCGGTGACGGCGGTGACTGCGGTGACAGCGGCGCCTGGGACATGCTTTAAGATGCACTGACTTTCTAATGAAATACCCTTCATATCAAAATCATTCAGTTCCTGTGATGACAAAGATGTCCAGTACATGTAGGGCTCTTAGAACAGACCATGCAGGCAGGGAAGCTGATGAGTATCTCATGATGGTAGTGAGGTTTCTGATATCTCTGCTCAAATTTTCATTAGAAATTTAGCCAGAAACATTGATCTTTCTACATCTTAATATTACCTTTCCGCCACCACATCTGTGATTACATTTTGCTCTGTGTTAATTACAGTACATAAAAGACTAATTTCATTTTTTTAGGTTATGAAAGATTTACTTTAAGATGGAATAGAAGTTAAACAGAAAAGCTCTCAAGCTGAGATGCTGAGAAGGGTCTTGAGCGGCACCTTGGAGTTTCTTTATTTAAAACAAATATTTTATGTTTATTTGCAAGCAGATAAATGAGATTGCAGGGAGAGAATGGGTGCACCAGAGCCTTTAGCCACTGCAAACAAACTCCAGATGCTTGCACCATTTTGTGCATCTGCTTTTGTGGGTACTGGGGAATTGAACCCAGATCATTACGCTTTGCAAGCAAGTGCCTTAACGGCTGAGCCATCTCTTCAGTCCCCAGATAACCTTGGGAGGCACCTATTTGGGATGAGCCTCATAGCCAAGTTCAAATGTATATGGGAAACCTTTATTGGTTGGCGGACCAGGAGGAGAGTGCCAACTTACAAAGTGCCTGTGGACAGGAAATAAACCTGTAAAACGTGAAGGAGGAAGAATCAGGAAGCTGTCTCTGATCACCATCTTGAATCCCCTTCTAGTCTTGCCCAGGCTTGGTGGCATCTGTGTTCCTTCGGCCCGTGCCTCTAACTAAGTACTGTTTCTCCTTTGTGAATGTTACCCCAGGTTCTAAAGAAAAAGACCAAAGAAAAGGACTACACACAGATGGTGAAGAGACATCAGACTGGTTCATAAGACAAAATAGAAAAGACTTTATGTCTCGGGCCTTTAAATAGATTCCCTCCAATGAGACTCTTACCAGTGTACCTTTCATGCTTAATTTTCAGTACTACAAAGGCAGGAAAGGTGTGATACTTTAGACTGTTAGGTTCCATAGTGCCTAACCCAGTGCTTCTGGAGTATGCATTGAATTGTACACTGCTTAATAAAGAAATGACTCAAAACAACCAGTGAAACTAGGTAAGTTTCAAATTACATTATTAGTTATACTATTATAGATTCAATTTAGTAAAATATTTATTAAGATCCCCTAGGTCTCCTGCTCCTGATTCTAACTCTAGACTTTACTTTGTTTTGCCGACCTAAGTACAGCCATGGAATAAGAGATAAACAGCCGATGTAATTACAGTGACATAATGGTTAAACTTTTATAGCTGAGGGGATCAGCAAATAGGATTTTAAAAATCAAATTAAAACTGTCATTCCACAACATTAAGTTTCCAGAATTTTCATTTTTTAATATTAATGTTTTTTTTAACCAAAAGGAACAAACAATGCTAATTCTACTGCTACAATACTGTTAATGAAGAAATAAAGAATAATTTATCATTGCATAATTAACACAGTACAGTTAAGCATGTTTTAATGATTTTGTATAATGGTCTCTCATAACTAGATGATACTGTTAGTCATAGTGAAAAGAGAGAACTATGCTAGGAATTATTAATGAAGACACATAAACTGACCACATTTGTATTTTATTTTCTTATATACAGTGTTTACAAGATGACTTGGTATGGTTTGCACTGGCTTAGTCCTGAATCTGTATGTGACCAGATGGTTAGCAAGAAATGAAAGGTGAGGAAATAAATGCCTGAGAATACAACCGCTACAAATCAGCAGACTTGGTTCTTCTTTGTTTCCAAATGGAATCAACTCTTTTTTTAAAAAAAATAAAGGAAACACACTCCTTTTAAAAATATTTTAATTTTTATTCATTTATTTGAGACAGAGAAGGAGAGAGAGAGAGAGAGAGAGAGAGAGAGAGAGAGAACGAGCAGGCCAGGGCATCTAGCTACTTCAAAGGAACTCCAGATGTATGCTCCACCATGTGCATCTGGCTAACATGGGTCCTGGAGAATCGAACCTGGGTCCTTTGTAATGCCTTAACATCTAAGCCATCCCTCCAGCTCTAAACTCTTTAATTTATTGGTGCCTTAGACACTGAAGTTAGCAGAGTACTGTTATATCTTAAGCCATTTGTATCACCTTATATTTGTCAAAATTAATGAGATTAATCATTAATGTTTTCTGTTCAAATCATAAGCGAGGAGGAGAAAGAAAAAAATCAAGGGAAAGATTAATTAAAGAGTAAATAATCATGTTCAGAAAGCTAGTAATTTATTTGTGTGTGTGCTGTTTCCTATATTAGATGTGTGGGATACTAAAGTTGCATCTCTAGGTGATTTTGTGAGGAATTCAAAATCTGCAAGCCATTAAGCAATTATATATGCATGTTTGAAGTTTGAGGAGGGGTTAACGTTACCATTTTCCCTTTAGAAACAAGTTACTCCATGCCACAGTTAGCCTGCAGACACATTTCTTTGTGTCACAATTAACTGAAATAGCATATGAAAACTAGAAAGAAAAATATATATATTTAATATATATGTATTTGAAGATAAAATTTCAACTACCATTTTAACATACTCTTAACAAGTTTTAAAGGTATTTTTCATTTTTATTTTATGAAATTTGGAAAAATCAATGACTGTATCTTTTATACCCCACCCTGGCTTCATGATTTCATTAACCCTGACCTGTCTTTCCATATTCTTTCTCTTTTGAAAGCTGAAAGATAATCTTCAGAATTTATTCTCCCTTCTACACAAAATTAACTCTCCTGGATAATACATACTGCACTTCTATGAATCTTTTCTATATCATCTTGTCATTTTTTAAACATTTTAATTACTTTGCATTGTGTACTAAGTGTGTGTTTTGTTTCACTTCTGACATATTACTAACACATTGCTGGTCCATTTTGCTATAGGATAAACTTAAGGAAAGAAATGATAATTGATCAGGCATCCTTTCCTATAATACTTTTTGACTTTCTTTGCTTAATTTTCATGTTTCTTTATGCTTAAGACTTTGGATGTACTTCATTTGTTGTCTGGATTCTATCTTTGCTAAAATGAATGTAGAAGTCTCCCCCAGAAACCATTAGATACCATTTATAGTGGGTTCTTTTCTTTCCAATCATATTTCTTCTTTATCACATAGCAAAAGGAATTGTGATACACCTAAAATTTTAGCCACATGTGTGTTCCTTGTGTGTATGTGTGTGCATGTGCACACACATGTATGAAAAACTATGGGCTGGAGAGATGGCTCAGTGGTTTAAAGCACTTGCTTACAAAGCGTAAGAGCCCAGGTTCAAGTCCCTAGTACCTATGTTAAGCCAAATGCACAAGGTGGTTCATGAACCTGGTGTTCATTTGTAGTAGCAACAATCCCTAGCATGAACTTTCTCATTCTCTCTCTGTTTCTCTCTTTCCTTTCTCTGTCTCTCTCTTTCCTTACAAATAACTAAAAAAAAATATTAAAACAAAAAAAACAGGTTATTTGGAATTATATGGAATAAAATCATCTCTTATGATACAGTAATAGGGGAAAGTTCTAGTGTCAATTTTGCATAATATGTCTTATCTATTCTAACCTAATTTATTGATTTAGTATCTTAAGTTCTTCAATCAAATAAAAATACTGATCTTTAAACCTCTCAGCATGGGTAACATGAGAAAGAAGCACCATTTAAAGTGCTAAAGAAATGGTGAATCTCTTTCTTTATTTATTTTCACTGAAAAACTTCTCTGAATATATAAAGGAATGAATGGGAACTTGCATGTCATAATATTCAGCAAACGAACTTATCTTCTTATAAAACAAAACTTCTAGCTGGGTGTGGTGGTGGACACATTTAATGGCTGTTACGTGGCTGAGGTAGGAAGATCACTATGAGTTCCAGGCCATCCTGAGACTATATAGTAAATTCCAGGTCAGCCTGGGCTAGAGTGAGACCCGACCTCAAAAACAAACAAAAAATTTAAAAAGAAAAGAAAAAGAAAAAAAAAAACTTTCTAAGAGATTTTTACCTCTTGATATTCTCAAATTCAACATAGCACACAATTACTTTTTCTTACTTCATCATAACACTTCTATTTTTTAGCTTATTGTTTTTCTCTTAATTTTCTCTTCCTTCCCAGCTACATTTTTAGTAAGTAATGAAACCTAAATATTTTATTAAAGAATGCTTTTTTTTTTCTACCTTTGTTTCTTTGGTTCTCACTGGTTATTCTTGATAAGGCATGGTTCAATCAAAGTAACCTATTTTTCAAGGGGATAACAACTAGGAAGCTTCCATTGAGTCCCCAATGTTTTAACCTCTCCTGTTGTCAAGGTTTCTAATCCCAAATGCCTGCTTCCAGTGGTGGCCCATGGTTAGGGGAGTTGCAGAACTCCATAGATAACATCAAGCCCATTCACTTGCATCACATGTACTGCAAGCTGGCCAGATCCAGAAAACATACCCAAAGGCTCCTTGTCAATTACAGGGTAGGCGCCACTTAGTGTAGAATCACATCCAAAACTCAAAAAACCCAAGGCAAAACCATAAGAGTTCATAATAAACAGGAATACATAACACTCAACAAAACAGCCTTCACAAGCCTCATTGGGTTTCCCAAGACATTTCCAGAACCACCATAAAAAAAATGCTATTTCTGAACATCTCTTTAATAATCCTTACTTCCAAACAATGTCAGGGAGGGAAAAGATTGCAGTAGCCCATGTCCCAATGACACCACCGTGTAACCGATGAAGACAAGACAAAAGGGAAATAAAATAAACCCTATGTCATAACAATGCTCCATTTTGGAACATTTCCGCTTGGAATTTTATGTCTTAACTGAAATAACCTAAACTTTCTTGATCTTTCACAGATCTCCATTCCTATACAGAGATAAAGATGTAAAAATAAGGGCCATTAAAACGTCGAAATCTTTGTTTTCCTACACAAGGAAGCATTTATGTGAATATTTTGCATAAAACTCACAGAAAACATACCAAGAAGGAAAAGAGGGCAGAAGTTTATAGTCAGCTTGTCATTCCTAATTACCACCAATTCCCTTAACTATTTTATTCATGCTTTCAAAGATAAGTGCTTTTAAATGGGGGAACATGTCTTAAAGAAAGTACATGGCTTTTAGCAATCACGCTTTGGAATTAGGACCTTCATAATGGTGTAATTTCTGGTGCATTAAATAAAAGTCTTTACTCCAGTCATCTTTGAAATAAAAGGCTTTACCCTCTATCTAAAATATAAGGAAAATGATAATGAAATAAAAGAGCCATTCAAGAATCACAGAGAATGTCAATAAATTACATGAAAATTCTTTTTATTTTAGGATTTTGTGGGGGGCAACTTTTTTTTTTTTGTTTTTTTTGGAGGTAGGTTTCTCACTGTAGCCCAGGCTGACCTGGAATTCACTGTGTCGAACTCACAACAATCCTCCTACCTCTGCGTCCTGAAAGTGCTGGGATTAATGGCGTGAGTACCATACCCTGCTCTTTTTTTGGTCACTTGACAGACTCAGAGACTAAGATTTTTGGTTGCAGAACTCAAGATACCAGACCAAAATCTTCAAGCTATACAGAATGTTGAGCTACATGGAGTAAATTTTCCCTGTCTTAATGTCTTGAGAGTTTGTCGTCAGGGCTACACTTGACTGTTTTCTTGTCTTCAAGTCACATGCTCTCTTTTCCAAAGGATAGTCCTCATCTCCTTACCTAAATTCACACTCATCCCTTACTCCCTCTCAGAAATCCATTTTTTATTACTTCTTAGCAGTCATCACTCTTCGTCATAATCCATTTTTTTTTTTTTTTGGCAGTGTATTGCCAAGATCTCTCCGTATTGCTTTATCATGTTGATGGAGCACACTGCATTTTCACCTTTTGGTAAATACTTGAAGAGAGGAGTTGGAGGATGAGAAGACAAAGGGCTGGTTAATGGGCTGACCCAGATAGAGCCTCCTCTTACTTGGAAGTAGGATACTGGGTGGAGGAATGAGTTTGGCACAAATGCATAATGGAGAACTATCATAAGTTTCCTGTCTGTTCTGTGTGAAGCCCAGCAGGGAGAGAGTGCTTTCTTCAGGCGGTTAGCACTATACCTGGTTCTGACACAAATGCCTTTCTCCTGGGGCTTCCTTTGAAGACTTTGAATAAGGTAACCCTAGGTGGGAAAGGTCTCAAGAAGGCAGCTGCTCCTGAAACTGCCCTTTCTCTCTTTTAAGCCTTTCTCTCCCTGGCTCTGTGCACATTGACTGTGATCCTCTGATGCTCCTGAGGCCACGGTCACCATGCCAGCCATTCTTCCAGAGCATACATCGTGCTCTTGTTAAACCTGACTGAAGTGCAGAAGTACTTTTCATTTTCCTTCGCACCAGCCGAGAATCTTGTACTAAACATCTTAGTAAAGGAAAACCAAGAAACAAAAGAATTTAACAACTTTACTTCCTATAGACTTGGCAGGCAAGCTTTATATGCCTCTATTCAAGATCCTTTCCCTGATAACAATCCAATAGTAGAATTGGGAGAGATGTAGTTTGATGAAACTGTAGGTAGTGGATGACCAATTTGAAAAAAAAATTCAACAAATATGCATAATACACAAATGATGCCCTGAGCATGACCCTATAAACTGCATGTTTCACAGAATGGAGCACGCTATTAACTAAATATTAAAATTATGTGTTTCATTTTATCTCCTCATTAAAACATTAAATCTGAGTCTAAGAGAGGTTTAAGACATTTGCTGAAAGGCAAAGAACTCTCAAGTCTTGGCCAAACACCCCTGTCCATCTGGCCACAGAACACATGGCATTTGCAGTCATCATAAGGCCTACATGGGTACAAGATGAACTACATGTTGTAAAATATACTTCATTTAATATCCTCCCATAGAGCTATTACATGTGAGGTCAAAGGCAAGTACCCAGCTTAATTTATGTCTTCTGGAAAGACCAAAATCTTAAAGAAATTGCATTGTATGACTGTACATTATCTCAGTAACAGAATTTGAAAAATAAAACAAAATAAGATTTTGTTAACATTCTTACTATGAAGATTGATCTCAGCCAATGTAGTAGGGATTACATGGTGATATAAATTTAAATTCTCTACCTCATCTCATTGTACATCTACACAATATTTTATATCTTATTTGCAATTAGATGTAGCCGTATAGCTAAAACTTGCCAGTGTAAAAGGGGACATGAGTAATAGTTCCAGACCAGCTCATAAGAATGTTTTAGACAATTTCTATGGTCTCTATGTGTCCCCTCAATCACATGTTGATTGAGATTATTGCCCAATGAACACTACTAGAATGCAAGACCTTTAAGAGATGACAAGACAAGGAGGAATCTGTCCTCAGGAATATGTCAATGCTGGTAACCAAGTGGGTTATTTATGGGTGAAGGGTCCTGATGAAAAGGATGAGTTTAGAACACAATTCTTGAGCCTCTTGTACTCATGAACTCACACACTCACATTCTACCATGAGATCATATAGCAAAAATGTATATTATACTTCCCAATGTCTGGAAGATATATTTTAAAAAATATCAGCTATATTGGGCTGGAGAGATGGCTTATTGGTTAAGGCACTTGGCTGTGAAGCCTAAAAACTCAGATTCCATTCCCCAGTACCCATGCCAACCAGATTCATGAGATGGTATTTGCATCTGGAGTTCATCTGCAGTGGCTAGAGGCCCTGGTATGACCATTCTTTCTATCTGCCTCTTTCTCTCTCTCCAATAAATAATTTTTTAAAAAAAATCATCAGCTATATATAATAACTATACAGTCACCATTATACTGAATTGGAAGAAAAAAACTAAAAATACTTTTTTGGTTTTGTTTACAATTTATTAATTATTATTTTATTAATAACTTCCATGATTATAAACAATGTCCCATGGTAATACCCTCCCTCTCCCCATTTTCCCCTTTGAAACTCCATTCTTCATCATATCCCCTCCCCTTCTCTTTTATTTTGATGTCATGATCTTTTTTATTATGATGGTCTTGTGTAGAAAATGTCAGACACTGTGAGGTCATGGATATCCAGGCCATTTTGTGTCTGGAGGAGCACATTGTAAGGACTCCTACCCTTCCTTTGGCTCTTACATTCTTTCCACCACCTCTTCCACAATGGACCGTAAGCCTTGGAAGTTGTGATAGAGATATTGAAGCGCTGAGCACTCCTGTCACTTCTCCCCAGCACCATGATGCCTTCTGAGTCATCCCAACGACACTGCCATCAGAAAAAAGAGGTCCTCTAACAAAAAGTGAGGGTAGCATTAATATGTGGGTATGAAAATTAAGAGAAGTGCTTACTGGGCAGTTAGATGAGCATAGTGTATACATTTAGCCAGACAACAGCAGACATTACTACCCATGTTTTAGGTTTTCAGTATCAGGGATGTATTCCCTCCCATGGAGCAGGTCTCCAGTCCAATTAGAGGGCAGTTGGTTTCCACCATGACTGATGTGCCACTGTTGTACCTGTTGGCTCATTTGGCCTGGCTGGAAAAATGTAAGGCTTACAGTGTCCACTGTTGAGTATCTTCACTGGTGATTTCTCTCTCTCCCATTGAACTGCATGCAGAATGGCTTCTTCCAGCTTTCTGTCAGCAGGTCTACATGGAGGAGGTTATCAGCTCAGTTCCAGCAGGATTTCTCAGTGGCCTGGCAGCCCAAGTATGTGCAGTCTTCAGCAATAAGGTCTTACCATCTATTCCTGGTGGGAAACCAAGCGCCACGGCAATGGCCTGTAATGTTTTGGGGGCATCAGGGACTTCCCTGGCCAATAACTCACTGGAAGGTATCCCATCCATGGCACTGAAAATTTTCTAGTAACAATCTATGGCTCCTGAGTATTCCAATGTCCAAAAAAGTAGGTTTCCATATGATTTATTTATATCATTTTAGATTTTGATTAGCCCTCCTCCATCTTTCCTTTACTTTTGATACTGAATTAGAAAATAAAATGAAATCATTTCTTCTAAATCTGGAATGTCATGAGGGTGTCCATTATTTCTTTTAGTTATTGTAGTTCTTGAAGTCTTTGCTAGTGCAGTAAGATAAAAGAAATAACCCCAATTCACAGATGTCAGGATTATATTTAAGTGATCATATAGATACAACCAGAAAACTCTTAGATTTAATAAACACTTCCAGGACACAAATATAAGTAGTATTCATATATTCCAACAATGAACAAACTAAGAAAGGAATTAAGAAATATATCACATTCACAGTAGTTACCTCCAAAATAAAATACCTACAAGTTAAGTATGTAGGAATAAAGTACCCAGGAATAAACTCAGAATTAAATCAGATCCACATCTCTCACCCAGAACAATGATCAACTCAAAAAGAATCAAAGGCCTTTTTGCAAAGCCACAAATGCCAAAAATACTAAGGAAAAACATAGGCAATATACTGGGAGTATAAGAATAGGTATGACCTTTCTAAATAGGACTCCAGTAGCAAAGAAAATAGTTTCAGAAATCACCAAAAAAAAAAAAAAAGACTAAAATAAATTAAAAGTTTGCCTCCAAGCAAAGGAAACTTTCAGCAAAGTGAACAGGAAGCTTACAGGATGGTAGAAAAATCTTTGTTAGCTATTCATCTAACATGAGATTGACAGATAGGATATATAAAGAGCTGAAAAAATCAAACACCAAGAAATATTGCTAGTCAATAAAAGGGGTTAAGGAAATGAAGATAGTTCTCTAAAGGGGAAATACTGGGCTCGAGTGGTGGCTTAGTGGTTATTGGGCTTGCCTGTGAAGCCTAAGGACCTAGGTTTGATTCCCCAAGTACCCACATAAGCCAGATGCACAAAGTGGCTTGTCTCTGGAGTTCATTTGCAGTGGGCTTAGCCATCTGGAAAATGCAAAATTAAACCACTTGGAGATTTCATCTCACTTAAGGCTGAATGGCTAACTAATGACAAGAAACTGTGGTGAGATTGTGGGGAAAGGGGAATTCTTATTCATTGTCAGTAGAAGTGTAAACTGATGTAGCCTCTAAGCCAGTTGGTGATGTGAACAACCATGTGACTCAGGTATACCACATACAAAGGCCTTAATGTCCTTCCACAAGGATACTTGAACATCTATGTTTATTGCTGGCCTATTCAAAAAAGCTAGGAAATGAAATCTACCTAAGTATCCATCAACTGATGAGTAGTTAATGAACCTGTGGTATATACACAATGCAATTTTATTTTAGCTATAAAGTAAAATGATTTTGTGAAATATCGAGGTATTAGAAAAAAAGTTATACTAAATGAAGTAACCTAGACCCAGAAAGAAAAAAAAAAAAGAAAGCAAAAGAAAACAACAACAACAAACATATGCATTGCTTTTTTTGTGGATCCTAACCGTTAATCTAAGTATGTGAAAATAGTGGAGGTGAAAGTGGATATAAACTGTGCATTTACATAGGCCACCAGAAGTGATGAGAAATTATGGGAGGGAAAAAAACTGTATAAAAATGCACTATGGGAGTGGAGAGATGGCTCAGTGATTAAAGTGCCTGCCTGCAAAGACTAATGACCTGGGTTCAATTCCCCAGTACCCACATAATGCTAGATGCACAAAGTGGCCCATGCATCTGGAGATCATTTGCAATAGCTTGAGGCTGTGGCACACCCATTCTTTTTCTCTCTTTCTGTCTCTAGTCTCTCTCTGCTCATAAAAAATAAATAAAATTTTTTTAATGTATGATGAATACAGAAAGGAGACTGGAGGAAGGGAATAGGATAAGGGAAACAATGAAAACCAAAATTTGTGTAGCAATATAATGATTCCAAATTCTTTGCATGATAATAAATAAAAATCAAACATTTTAAAAATCCTTTAACAATAAACTCACCTTTCTGTGTGGTGTCCTGTTAGAGCAATAGAAAATTGGTACTGAGGGCTGGAGAGATGGCTTAGTGGTTAAGCACTTGCCTGTGAAGCCTAAGGACCCCAGTTCGAGGCTCAGTTCCCCAGGACCCACGTTAGCCAGATGCACAAGGGGGCGCACATGTCTGGAGTTCGTTTGCAGTGGCTGGTGGCCCTGGCACGCCCATTCTCTCTCTCTCTCTCTCTGCCTCTTTCTCTCTCTGTCTGTCACTCTCAAATAAATAAATAAAAGTAAACAAAAATATTAAAAAAAAGAAAATTGGTACTGAGAAATGGGGTTGTTGCTATAATAAATGCCTGGAAATTTGGAAGACACACTGGAAAGTAGATAATAGGCAGAAGCTCAAATAATGCCAGTTCAGGCATGCAAAGGCCTATATTTCTGTGAGCTGGTAGTTAAGTGTGACTCATGTGAGGGCCCAGAAGGAAAAAAAAATGCAAAATAAGTATAGGTCATACATATTAGCTAGGTTATTATGATCTGAATGGTGGCAGAAGTATGGATCATAAAGGCCATTCTGAGATGTCAGATGGAAATGAAAAATAACGGATTGAAAAGTAGAGTAAAGGCCATCCTTGTTACAAACTGGCAAATAATTTGTGGGCTTGTATTCATGCCAGAGTTTTACAGAAGGAAATTCAAGATCAATACACAAGTTTGGGGCAGAAGACTTCTCTAGACAAAATGATGAAGTAGATGTGCGGCTACATTTAACTATATAAGGCAAGGTATGTTCAAACATGTATTAGCTGAAGAAGGAATCTGTCATTAAAAGAGCAACAAAATAGAAAGATTTGGGAAGGGGTGGAGAGATGGCTTAGTGGTTAAGCACTTGCCTGTGAAGCCTAAGGATTCTGGTTCAAGGATCTATTCCCCAGGACCCATGCTAGCCAGATGCACAAGAGGGCACATGCGTCTGGAGTTCATCTGCACTGGCTGGAGGCCCTGGCAAGCCCATTATCTCTCTCTCTCTTTCTCTCTCTCTCTCTCTCCCTCTTTCTCTCTGTCTGTCACTCTCAAATAAATAAATAAATAAATAAATAAAAATAAACAACAATAATTTTTTAAAAAAAGAAAGGTTTGGGAAATAAATATTCAACTATGCCTAAAGTGAAAGGATCTCTTTAGGCAAGTTAAGCCAAGGGTGTGAATGAGCAATCCTTCCATAAACAGATTACTATGAACCAAACTAGTCAGGTACTGTTGATCACTATTCATCAAGAGAGTGGGATGCTGACCTAAAGGCATTTCAGAGACTGTCACAGATGATTCTACTAACACATGTCCAGAGCAAGACCCTAAACCCTAGGTTTCCAGGGGCTCTCATAGGACTTCAGCATTTACTTTCTTGTACAGACGTGAGACCTTGTTGCCTCAATCCTGATACTCCTGTACCATCCCAGCTGTCTCAAACCAACCCAAATAGTGTCACACCTGTGGAGGATGGGGTGGTAGACAAGTGGGGTCCCTGTGGTGCTGACTCCATGAACATGCAGATACATACACAAGCAGCCTCTATGGAGGTTTCAAGTGATGTTTGACAGCCTGGGTGCCCAGGCAGAAACTGGTTGCAGGTATAGAGCCACAACAGAGTTCCACTAAACCTAAGCATTATGGAGTTAGGGAACTGAGGACTCTCCCACCTAAGACCCAGAAATGCAGACCCACTAGTGAAGCTGGAGCCATGAGAATCTGAACAATGAGACTTGATAGATGAATGGAGCTCACAAATCCAGAGGAATGAGGTTGGCTAAGATTTTGGGGACACAACCCCAAATCAGTATGCTCAGGATATAAGACATGGAGTAAAAATGTGATTATTCTCCAAATTCAAGAACTGGCACCTTCCTTGTTTGGTTTTGGTCTTACTTGTGGGCCTCTGTATTTTCTTCTTGCCTATTTCCCACCTTTTGTTTAGAATGGGGATGTCTATTTTATGCTTATCCCATCATTTTAATTTGTAAGCACATGTGAGGTTAATTGCAGGGGATCTTAGCTAGAGAAGAAGTTACCTTGGGGTGAGAAATGCTTTGAGTCTTATTTGTTTGATTCAGATAAGAATTTGGATTTTAAACATGGTGAGTATTACGTGTTTTCTTTTTGGTTGTGTGTTTGTTTTGAGACAAAGTTGTGCTCTATAGTCCTGTCTGGTCTGCGACTCATCATGTAGCTCAGCTGACCTTAAATTAGTGATAATCCTACTGTTTCTGCCTCCTGAGTGATAAGATTAAAATTGCATGTGTTATACTCAGTTTGATTTTGAACTATTGATTAGGTGATATGATGTGTAAAAACTTTAACACTACTGTGGTGAAATAAATATATTTTACATGTGAGAATAAATATGAATTTAAGTAGACAAGAGGTGAAACACAGACATTTAAATGTGTCTCACAGGATTCCAGTTTTGGGAGTTTAATCTTTAGCTCATCAATTGTAGCTACCTTCTCGTTGATGGGACAAAACCTCTGACCAACAGCAGCCACTGGGAGGAAAGTATTTACTTTGGCTTTTAATCTCTAGGGAAGGATTCACGATGGCAGGGAAACATGATACATCAGAGACTAAACACCCACTCCTTGCCAACATCAGGTGGACAACAGTAATAGGAGAGTGAGCTGGCCTCTGGCAAAGTGGAGTTGCTGTAACACTCCTGAGTTTGCCCCTAACAACACGCCTCCACCAGCAAGCCTATACCTCCCAAGTCACCACCAACTTAGAACCAAGCATTCTGAACACATGAATTTATGGGTGGGAGGGAGGCATCTAATTCAAACTTCCACATCAGTGTTGAGGGACAGGACAGGACCTTTAAAGAATGATTACATCATGAGGGCTCTAGCCTTAGAGTGGTTACAGCAAGAGAGGGTTAGCTATCATAGGTGTGGATCTATGATCTCCCTTCCCTGACACCCTTTCACACATGTCTTCTTGTTCTGCTAAAGATGATGCAGCAAGAAGTCTCTAGATAGCTACTACCACCTTGACATTGGATATGGCAGCATCCAAAGCTGCAAGAAATTAGATTATTTTCCTATCACCCAGTCTGTAACACAGACAAAACAGATCAACACAATATTTTTCCTGTGTTCCTTTACCCTCTACAGCTGGTCAAACTGGAGAAAACCTTCGAAGATTTATGTTGGAGGTGGCAGAGTGTCTATTAGCATGGGTCCCAATGACAATAAGAGGGAAAACCACTCACCTACTACCCACCTATCTTCTACTGTGGCTGAGAAGAAAATGTTTTCTTTGAGCTTTTCTGGAACACTGGCTGGCCTCGATTAACAAACAGCTATAGTCCATCACACTTATTGAACTATACAGAAGGCTAATATTTCCACAAGCTTTGGGCTCAGCATCCCCACTCTCTCAATATCTTTCTTTATCACCTTTGGCATTTCTATTCTCCAGCTTTCTTTGTTTCTGCAAAGTTTTCCCTAACCTCAGAGAAGATATTTCTTTGCCCTCTAAAATTTTCTCTTTTGGGTTTCAGAAGCAGACTGCAAATTAACCTTGTGAACTACTACTTGAGCAGATGCCAGGAGAACTCTATCACACTAGGATCCCCAAAAAGGCCTCACCTTGGCCCTGAATGCATTTCTCTCCCTTGTTCTGTTTTCCCCCAGCAGTCTTTGCTAAGGAATTTTCTATACTGAAGGCATGGGTGGTGCTTTATCTTGGATATGGCTAACCTGAGACCTGGCTTGGCATGTAGTAGGCATTCAATAAATATTTAACCAATATTATCTATCCTTTGGGCATTTGGGTGGATTAAGTTGGAGTTCTAATGTTCTTACTTTGAATATTTGTACAACATTACATCCAGAGTAAAAATAGCAAGCACATTTCCAAATTTCACACACAGGGGAATGGTACGTCATTACCTTACTGAACAGTCCAAAGTTAGTTTGATTCTATTTTTTTTTCCAAGTAGCAGTTTATTTTTGAAAGATGCTAATTATGTTCCCTTTTGTGTTTATGTTTATAACAGGAGCAGAACAATCCAGAAACATGTTTTTAGTAACAGGAAGCATGTATGCTATCAGTGCTTTGAACTATAATACTAATCATTTTCTATAATTTTGGGGTAGGTTACATATAGAAAAGAATCCTTTATTTTTATTTGAAACTTAAATTCCAGTTGGACTGAGCCATGGTGAAATCCAAAAACTGGATCCCTCATATTAAGCCTGAATTAATTGTGCTTTGTCCACCATCAACATTTTCCAATATGGGATTCCTTCATCACCTATTATTGCTTATTACACACACACACAGACACATACACACACACACACACACACACACACACACACATATATATATATATATATATATATATATACATATATATATATATAATATTAGCATACAATAATTAGGTTCATTATAGTTTTATTATTTTTTATTATTTTATTTATTTGCAAGGACAGAGGAGAGAGAGAGAGAGAGAGAGAGTGAGAATGGGCATACCAGGACCTCTAGCAATTGCACATGAACTCCAGTTGCATGTGCCACTTTGTGCATCTGGCTTTATGTGTGTAATGGGGAACTGAACCCAGATTGTTATGCTTTGTGGGCAATTGCCTTAATCACTGAGAAATATCTTCAGTCCTTATTTTTTTTTTTTTTTAAGGACAGAGAGAGAGGGAGGTAGAGAGAGAGAGAAAGGGCATGCAAGGGACTCTTGCCACTGCAAAGAAAACTCCAGATGCATGTATTATCTTGTGTATCTGGCTTAACATGGGTACTGAGGAAGTGAACCCAGGCCCTCATGCTTTGCCAGCAAGTACCTGTAATAGCTGAGCCATCCCTCCAGCCTCTCACTATGGTGTTTTCAAATATTTGTTTTTGTTCTCTCTTCTCCTTCTTTCCACTAAACCTCTATTCTCTGTCCCCTCTCCCAACATAGTCTCTCTTCTGGTTTCATAGTACATGTTGCTTTTGTCTCCCCCCTTCCCTTTTCATCCCTCTTGTTCCCCTCTTGTGGTCTGGTCTCATATGTCAAGTCAGGGCCCATGCTCATCTCACTACCTTTTATTTACACGCATACACACTTCCAAACTTAGGAGCTACATGTACAAGAGACTTTACTATTTTTGTCCTTCTGGGCTTGCATTACCTCGCTTACCATGATTTTTTCCAAGTCTATCCATTTTCTTGCATATTTCATTAACTTCATTGTTTTGTACCTGAATAAATTTCCATTGCATATATTACCATATGCTCATTATCAGTCGATGCACACTAGGTTCATTACATTTTCGTGCTACTGTGAATAGATTATAATTGAACAGGGATGTGCAAGTATTTCCATGGTAGGGTATATAGTTCATTGTGTATACACCTAGGAGTGGTATAGTTGAGTCATATGGCAGCTTAGGTTATAACTTTTTGAGTAAATTTGACACTGATTTCCATAGAGACTACACCAGTTTGTACAGCTACCAATAATGAATAAGTTCCTCTCTCCCCATGACTTTGCCAACATTTTTTTTTTATCATGGTTTCCTGATGCCATTCTTGCTCTAGGTGAGATGAAATCTCAAAGTAGTTTTAATTCGCAGTTTCCTGTTGGCTAAGGATGTTAAAAAATTAAAATATATGTTGACTCTTTTGTTTCTTCTTTTGGTAACTGTTCAATCTCATCAGCTCATTTACATATTGACAAGACTTTTGCTTGTTAAATTATTTCATGTTTTTAGTTTTTATTGAGAACTCAACTAAATGATGAAATTAAAAATTGGCAATATTTCACGGCTTACATACTCTTATGTCCCCTTTCTTCCACCCCATTCCACTGAGGGTCCTCATCAGTGGTATTATGGGTAATCACTGTGGGGTAATGAATGATTAATATTTTATAGTTCTTTACATATTCTAGATACCAGTTTCATGTCAGAAGAATAGCTATCAAAGATAGTCCCCCAGTCTGTAGGCTTCTTGTCTGCTTTTGTATTGGTTTCCTTTTTTGAGAAGAAACTTTATGATTTCCTGCAGTACCATTTGATAAACCTTGAGAATATTTGCCATGCTATTGGAGCCCTGTTTAGACCTCCACTCATAACTTCTAGTGTATTGATCATTGTTTCCTCTTGTGTATTGACTCTAGTATATTCAGTGTTTCTGATTTTACATAAAGATATTTTATACATTTTGAGTCTATTTTTGTGTAGAGTAACAGATATGGATCTACTTTCATTCTTCCACAGGTGGGTATTATTATTATTATTATTTTTTGTCCAGTACCATCTTTTGAGTAGGCTGTATTAGTTATAGTGTATATTTTTGATGCTTTTGTCAAAAGTTACTGACAATTTTTAATCCAGTTTATGACAAATGTAGCAATCTAATTTTAGGTTAGGGACTGTGATACAACAGTATTCTTTCTACTTAGGTTTAGATTTCTATATGAATTGCTGTATTGTTTTTCCAGTTCAGAGAATAGCAGCATTGAACCCTTGAGAGGAATCAAATTGAATCTATACACTAATTTTTATAATATAGCCATTTTCACAGTATTGATTCTACCAATCCTATATCAGGGAAGGTCTCTCCAGTGCCTCATATCTTCTTATATTTCATTTTTGATGAATTTCGCTGTATTATTATTATTATTATCATTATTATTACTATTATTTTTTGGTTTTTCGAGGTAGGGTCTCACTCTAGTCCAGGCTGACCTGGAATTCACTCTGGAGTCTCAGGGTGGCCTCGAACTCACGGCAATCCTCCTACCTCTGCCTCCCGAGTGCTGGGATTAAAGGCCTGCGCCACCACGCCCGGCCCTGTATTATTATTTAGCATTCATTTTTGACTAGTTTTGAACTCTACTTTGTCAGATATAGGAATAACCACATCCATTTGTTTTCTATTTTCATTTCCTTGATAGTTTACTTTTAATCTTTGGGACATTAGTTTGTGGATCTTCTTGCTAGCATTATGAGTTTCTTGAAGTCAATAGATAGTTTGGATCTTTTTTTTTAATGCAGTCAGTCTGGATCTTTTTATTGGTGAGCTGAGGCTATTCACATTTAAATTTATTTTTGAGAGAGTTTTGCCTATAATTTTGTGAAGTTCTGCTTGGTTGGGTTGTTTTTTTTCACTTACCTTGTTGGAGGTGTGCCAGCATACTTCGTTAAACATGGTTGATTCATTTCCAAGTCTCCTTTGTTGCCCTTTTCCTCTCTTGGTAGGTGTTCTTACATATATTAATATACATGAAACTTTTCTTCTTCTTTCTCTCTATGTAGTGTTTCTTTGAGAATTTTCTTTAGTGCTTGTTTGATTGTCATGAATTACTTTAATCTGTATTTGTTTTGGAATATACTCATTTCTCCATCAATGTTGAAAGGTAATTTTGTTGGTTATACCACTCTTGGTTGGTGTCTAAAGTATACTGCTTCATATTTTCCTGGCTTTTAGAGTTGCTGAGGAAAAATCTGAAGTTGTTGTAATACTCTTGCCATTTTATGTTATCTGGCATTTTTCCCGTGTAGCTTTTTAGTGTTTCTTTATCTTTTTGGCATCTTGGCTATGACATGTTATGAAGGGGTTCTTATCAGGTCTTTTGTAATTGTGCTTCTAAATGTCACTGATGTTTGCATGTCTATCTCTCTCTCTAGGTTTGGGAACTTTTCTACTATGATTTCATTGAATAAACCTTCATTTCCTCTACATGTTACTCTAGCTCCTTCTACCCCTTGAATTCTGAGGTTTGGTCTATCTACTGTATCCAAGGTTTCTTAGACATATTGTTTATGTTTCTTTTTTTTTTCTTCTTTTTATGGGTCTGTAGGAGTTATAGTCTCAACTTTTTCCCATCTCAGAAATTCCCTCTTCTACACAGCTTAACTATTGGTAATGCTCTCTATTATGTTTTTTATTTGAGTGATTGTTTCTTTCATTTCTAGATTTCCTGTTTGGTGCTTTCTCAGTGTTTATGTTTCTTTGTTAAATTTATCCTCCATGTTTTGGACATTGCCTCTCAAATTGCTTATAGTTTCATTCAATTTGGAGTCTGAATTGTCAAGAACTAAGATGGATTTCCTTACGTCATTCATCCGATGGTTGGAAACGTCTATGTCTTCATTGAATTGTTTTAGAAGTAGGATCCTGGGCTTCAGAGATGGCTTAGTGGTTAAGGCACTTGCCTGCAAAGCCAAAGGACCCATTATTGATTCCCTACATTAGTCAGATGCACAAGGTGGCACATGCGTCAAGAGTACCTTTGCAGTGGCTGGAGGTGCTGGCATACCTATTCTCTCTATCTGCCTCTTTCTCTCTCTTGCAAATAAATAATAAGTAAAAAAAATTAAAAATAAGTAGGATTCTGAATTATTTCACTGATATTTCCTGACATCTCAGTTGTTATAGCTTTAGTTGTAGGAGAGTCTGGGGGTGGGTTGAGGTGGGTTGATGCCATATATTCTTTGTGTTTCTTTGTTGTGTTTCTTTCACATCTAATCCAGATTTATCTTCTCTATCTTTTTAGTCCTAGTTGGTTTGTTTTGCCTTCTGTGGGGCCTCATGCAGGCCATTTCTCTAATAACTGTAGTACTCATTTTATATTTATCAATTAATGTGGCTATGCTAAGATGTAGCTGAACCTTTTGTATTAACTTTGTGACCCTGGATGGAACTTACCCTCAGATGCCATATTGGCTGCTGTTTTTTAGTATGGGCTAGGTGGGTGAGCTGAGCCTTTCTTACGGTGGTAGTGTTGGATGGAGTTCTCCCTTGTAGGTCATGAACTGAGGTCTACCTTCTGCCTTCCTGGAAACACAGGCCAGGCTGCTTGCACCTACCACTCTGGGGTCTGAGGGGTCTGTGTGAACCAGGTTGTGCCTTCCATTGTGCTCAGGTTCTGAAGATCCAATTCTTTCTTAATCAATCTGAAAATTTCTTAGTGGAAATCCCAAGGGTAAGAGAGACAGCCTCCATATTTTATTAGTGCTCTGGACTTTGCTGTGACAAGCACCTGACAGAACACCTTAAAATGCATAAGTTTTTCTATTGTGTGTGGGGGGCGGTGGGGTCATGATTTCAGATTCTTTGTCCTTGGTCACTAGATCCTTGTTTCTGGGGTGCGATGAGGCAGAAAATCATGGAAGGAGGGTGGTGCAGAGCAAAACTGCTCACCTCATGGAGACCGGGAAGCAGATAGAGGATCCTATCCAGATGGTGTCCACACTGAGCATGAGTTGCCCCACAATTAGTTAGTTCTTGGAAACCCCTTCAGAGACACATACAGAAATGTGGTTTACTAATCTCTACATCAATACTTCACACAATTAATGGGCAATCAAGATGAAGTATCACTGTGAGGTAGGTCCAAACATGGAAATATGGGGGACACATGTGAGAAACAAAATGTACAATATTGCTTTGTCAAATCAGTTTGCATATATTTTTTCTACACAAAAATAGTAGCACATGTCCACACCTAATTCAGAAGGAATGAAAGATGTAGGCAATGAAACTATTATGTAAAAGTACCATAGGTATGTATTCACTAGTCATGAGCATGCATTTTAATTATTGGAACTTCATATCATTACAGTTGATTAATAGGCTTATGGATTTTCAGGGAGGGGCTGGTTATTTTCTTGCATTGATTTATATATTTGTGTGCTATTTATTTGAAACCAGAGAGTCCCTCTGCACTGCAAACACACACCTAGTTCTTCTCCTTCCAGTATGTGTGCATATGTAGCTGGACTTGAGAATCTACTTATAGCACTTTTCTCTACTTTACAGACAGCACAATCCCTATGAATGTATTCAGAATACAAAGAATGAAATTATTAGTAATTATTAGCACCTTTTTTCCCCTACACAGAGGCTTAAAATACCTACAAATTGATGTTATATCTATAGAAAATGTCCTATTCAACTTTCCTTTCTCATATTCTTCCTTGAAAGGGAGAACCAAGTTCTCTCTATATATCACCACTTCACCATAAAGCCCAAACCACCCAATCAACATAACCTCTCTGAGCAAACAAACTAGGAATGGGAGTCATGAAAATATATGGCTGGCATTTATATCCATGGCCACACTTCACAAAAGCAAGCAGCTCACGACATCTATTCACTTGGCAGCATTCTTAGATACTAAGATTTTTGTATTGGGATGCACAATACGACAATCAAATAATAGATCAAAACAGTTTTTATAACATAACAGCATTTCAGCAGGATGCATGTTTCTTTCTGTGAAGGGACTCTCTATAGTGTAAGAAAAAATGGGATGTGATGGTCTTGTATTTCAGATCAGAGAGCAAAAGTTTACAATACATGTCAGTCTCTTTTTCTCACATCAAAAAAATTTTATATTATATAACATAGAAATATCAATACAATCCTAATAGCTACTTTTAATCTTCTAAGCAGATTGTATTAATTTTAATGGTACATTTTATTTATTTCAACTTATGTTGATTTCAGTGGCTACAACATATAGTAAATTTTGTGAATTTACTTATGAACTATTTTACATTCTTTTTGTCATACTAATTCTTCAAAATTCATGTTCTTTATTTGAGATTTATAGTACATCTCAATTTGGATTAATGAACATCACGGATATTTGAAGGGCTAGCTCATAACTACTATATGTGCCAGAGTAGGAGACAAATTACACCATTTAGTTTATGTTTGAACATAAGGACATTGTTGTTCTTCCCCATTTAACAAGTACCCCTTTACTTAGCTAGCCCTAGTCATAGTCAGAGCCCAGGAATTTGACTCAAAATGTTCCAAGTATTCTAGGGACCAAGGATAATGAGTGGACAAGGTGGTCCCTGTTTGTCCAAAGCATAGAAAGTCCAAACATCATTTATTCATAGATGTATGTCTTTTCTTTTGAGAAGGGCAAGCTAGCAGTTTTAATTGGAAGTGAAACTAACAGCTCCTTGTTACAGGGATGAATCCTGGAATGGGGTTGCTCAGAAATCTATCTTGATTCCTTCATAGGATTGGTCCCTCTGTCATAAGCTTTCATATCATATGTTCTATCTTGTAGGGCCCCTGCAGTATCAGTTATTTATTTAAGATTTATTTGCTTAAATGATATAAGGTCCATGCAGGTAAAGATGACAATTGTCTGAATCATTGCTGCATCCCCCAAACCCACCCAGTACAACTAGTGTCTGACAATGAGGTGTACAGAAAACCTTGAAAAAAGTACATAATGAGGAAAGTAAGAAAGAGAGGGGAAAAAGAGAGAAGGAGAAAGGCATAGAGGAAGGAAGAAGAAATATGTGCTTTGATGGAAGTTGAAACAGTCATATTCATTAGCTAAATGGCATGGCCAGTTACTATAATTTACTACTCTCCAACTTATCTGAATACAGTTCTTTCTGAAATCTTCTGAGCTCCATAGGACATTTGCAGCACTCCTTGTATTTCATTTGCTCTTTTCCTGGCTTCGCTTCAAGAAAGCATCAGCCCTGGATATGACCTAAAGATATGTTTGAAGGTGCTATATATTTTAGGGTAACTACAGTAAATCTTGAAAAGCCTTCAATGTTGTTGACATCATATTACATGCATTCACAAGAAGCTGGCTGGATTTTATTATTGTCATCCTTCCAAGGATTGACAGGTGATTGTAATCTTTCTAAACATAGGGCTAATTACAGACACACACAGTTATTTCCCTTATAATGACCTATTTATTCAAACAGTTTAATTTCTAGAGCATTGCAATTGGGGTGGGGGGTGTGTTCAGTGGTATTTTTGGCTTTGTTTTTAGTTAATATCTTCAAGTATGGATCATGAGCACAAATTGGGCATTTTCAAATTTATGCTTCAATCAAGAAATATGAAATGTTTTATGATATATATAGGGCTCCTGAAGCCCTTTCCTCCATATCTATAATTTACTCATTCTTTCATGCATTTCATCATTCTATGAGTTAAGCTATGCCTGTCAATGTGACACCTCTTTGGAGCACCATCCCCTCCATACCACCATTGATATGCACACAACATTTTTGTAGGCATTTTACCTTGGGCATTACATGATGCCATCTTACAATGACATGGCCTGGAGCCATGGCAACTCTGGAGCAGATCAATACACTGATAGCCAGATCTATGGCTATGTCAACATAATATTGCCAGTATTAGAGGAAGGAGGTGACAGTCACAAGATTCTCACCTGTGACACTATTATTCTTCCCTCTAGCCCTTCCACCCCGAGCTGCTAGTGTTCTTGGGAGAATATAGAATACATAGAAAGCAAAAGGTTAACTGGAGGGGTCTTGATAATGCAGTTTCCTTGAGGTCATACTCCAGGATTGGGTGGCAGTTTGAGATGAAATGATGCAGCTGCCTTTGAGTCACCTGTGCTCCTGTAAATCAACTTATTGCTTCACCAAAGTTGCAGTTGGTAAGTCGTGCTTGGGTCTGTTGTCCAAACCTATCTCAGGTGGACACATTCCCAGGGGAACAAGAATAAAAACAAACAAACAAACAAAACCCCTAAACTTCATGTGACAAGCATCAACTCAGATTTTGAAATGGATATACATAAGGAGGCATGGACGCAGCAGGCAGGTGTACTGCTTTTCCTTCCTTGGGTGCTTTTAGCATCTGGTACAAGGACCACCCACAGGGTCAGCACCTAGAGATGAACCTATCATCAGGACCCTCCCAGGTCACTCAAGTTAGAGAGCCTGGGTGGGGCTTCAGGCATCTGGGTTTTCTAGAACTGCTCAGGATTCTAATGCACATTGGAGTTTCAAAACCACTGCTTGTAGATGACCTCTTGCTCTGATCCTGGGTAAAGTATTATCAAAGGGACAAAAGTTAGTTTGCTTACTAAGCACTCACGTTTGGAAACTCAATATGGTGCTTTGCTAGAGAATCACATTAGAATGCACATACAAATATGAAGCTGGACCTAGACATAGACATACACATATGCACACGTGTTTGTATATCACTTACAAAGAATGACAAGTAGTTTTTTTTTAATCTGATCAAAAATCCATAGAATTTCATTGTTAAAGGGAAAAGAATTCAGTGATACTGTTTTAAAATCAACAACATTTCTCAAGTAAAACTACAAGTTGTCTTTCAGTTTTTGTTTACAGTATTTTTAGATCTCCCACTGCATGCTGTTTTCTTTTAGACATACTGCCAACTTTTGTATCTGTCATCTGGTTTTGAAAATGAGGCTTCTCATCATTTTTAAAGCATTTCGCCATTTCACTTGTCACGCTAAAGCTTGGTACATCTGGAGGTTCCTGCGATAGGGTGGGTTTAGTGCGTACATTTAAAAGCATATCAAATAATTACCAATGTTTAATTCCATGTTCCTCCAGAATCCATTAAAGGTCTTACAGCTTTTCTTCCATGCCATCCCCTAAATTAAATTTCATATTAAAAGGCTAGATTCTATGATTTTTCAGGCTTCAAGTTTTCAAATTCAAATTCAAAAAAGCAGAAAAGAATGATACAAAAATGAAGTTTTTTTTTTTTTAAACCAGAGTTTGTTCTTTCTTAACCAAAAGATAAATTGACTATCACAGAGGAAGGGACAGGCAAAAGCACTTGACTCAGATATGGACCAAACTCTTATTTTTTTAGGCTCATATATTGCTTTGGGATTTCAATTCAAGCACCAGTCATTTATTGATTTATTTCCTTCTAACATAAATGTGTTCTTTGTAACTTGGAACGTGTTTTCGTTATTTTTTAATAAAACTCATTTAACAGCCTTAAACACTGAGAGTGTTTCTCTAAAAGGTTCCAAATATTATGTAAAAGTGCTCTCCCACTGCAAAACTGCATCAGGAACTCAGAAATTGAATGAATATCTCTTGCAGAAGAAGACGGCAATGAAGACGATTGAAGATGGTAGCAAAAAACAGGACATAGGGATTCCAATTGCTTAGCAATGAATTCAGCGCTCGCTCTCTCTCTCTCTCTCTCTCTCTCTCTCTCTCTTTGGTTCTTTTGAGGTAGTGTCTCACTCTAGTCCAGGCTTATCTGGAATTCACTGTGTAGACTCAGAGTGATCTCAAACTCCCAGCAATCTCCCTACCTCTGTCTCCTGAGTGCTGGGATTAAAGGCGTGCACCAATATGCTCAGCTTAGTTCCATCTCTTCTGTGCTGGTTGACCTTGAAAAATTCTTTAAACTCTGCATATATGAAAGTGAATGCACATGTATTCCTCTTTGGGGATCTTGTTTGAGCTTTCTTAGCTATTGATAGTGGATAAACATTTATTTATCTTGGGTTAGTTGAGAGGAACAAATGAGTTTGTACATTACAAGCGTTTCACATGGAGCCTTCTACAAAGTATCAAATATTTAGTGACATTCCTTGCTGATAATATTTTAATAACCCATTCATTTGGAAAATACGCCTTGTTCAGTAATAATTTCAGCTAGGGGCAAGTATTTTAATAGTTTGTGACATTGGCATTCACTGATTTTCTATAAACTTGTCAATATGAAGGATGACGAGATGACAGATAGTTCGATGCATCTGAGGTGATGTTAATACAGTGCCTTCTTGGGTGCTGGACATATAAGTGTGACTTTCTACAACTGTCTAACCCTCAAGGTCTGCTGTCCTTCCATACTCTCCACTGAGCAGTCCAAAGCTCTCTCTCCATCATACATATATAAACACACAGAAGAATTTCCGTTGCTTACACGAGGGGGACACTAGGTTACTGTCACACCCGTTGGGAGAAAAGCACCTGGTCACACATCCCATTGTATACTCACTTCAAAACAAAGTACTTGAAGAAAACACTATACCCTGCACTAGCTTAGTCAGTATACCTTTTATTATTATTTTCAAATATAGAAGTATTGTGATAAATATTTATACCACGATACAATAAGCATATTAAAAATGTAAGTGTAGGTTAAAATATGTGCATGTGAAAATTACAATATATAAAGAAATATATGCCAGGTGTGGTGGCACATGCCCTTGATCCCAGCACTTATGAGACAGAGGTAGGAGCATTGCAATGAGTTTGAGGCCACACTGAGATTACCTAGTGAATTCAAGGTCAGCCTGGGCTAGAGCGAGATGATTCCTTGACCCCTGCCCCCAAAAAGAAATATAGGAAGCACGTGAAAATATACTTTTGTATAGTTTAATTATATACATGTTTATATATGTATAACTTGTAAAAGTGGTGAATGCTCATTATAGAAAACATTTACATCATGAGTTTATCCAATTATTTTATAAACACAGTTACATATTCATACATATAGTTTTGAAATGTACCAGACATATTTATTAATATTTCAGTAGCTGACAGTAGTAAGGAGACTCCCTTCTTCTCAGTCCTAAACTAATTAAGAAGCAGTCAAAAGCTGCAGAATATTCGAAATGTCTACGCCTCTATAATCTCTCCTGGCCTGGAAGAGGAGGAAGACACTTCCATTTCCAGATGGGAAGAGCACAGGAGCTAGTGCCCAGGCTTAACCACCCTTTGGTTGCTTATCCTTACAGTGACAGGGTTAATGCAACTCCTTGGTGACAGTGGGAACAAGAACCAAGCTGGGAAGTTCCCTTGCCATGAGGAAGTGGGTGGCATTGTCTGGGTCTAACTAAATGTGAGTGTCTGAGGAGTGTAAATTGCAGAGGTGACAACATTAGGAGACTGATATTTTCGTCTTCATTGCTTGGCTTTCTCTGTTGATTTCTATTTCCGGTTAGGAAGGATGAGGGGTTATTCTTGTTTCTTCATATGTCGTTTATAAGATCTGAATTTGTAACTCCATAGCTTGCTGTTGCCTCTGAACATACTGAGAATATTTCTTCTGTCATTAAATTTCCTTTCATGTATAAAACTGTTTTCAATTATTATCTGGCATATCCATTGTATAACATTTTGTATCTCCTGAGCCACTTATCTGAAAATTAGATTTTTAAAAAATTATTAAATTACTGTAAACAGTATAAATGTAGCACTTTTTGCATACTTCACTCTTTATTTCCAAAGGTATTCTTAAAACAAGTCTGACTGGGGTCAGCACATATGAACATTTGATTTTTCTTGGATTTTTTTTATATACAGTGCAAATTTCATTCAGAAAGTTTGTGTCATTTGATGTTTCCTCCAGAAGCAAATGAGAGCACCTGTTTCCCTGTGCCCTTACTAGAATTAAGGAAGAGAATTAAAACAATATGTCACATTTCACTCCCTGTGATTTTCCATGCTTTAGGCAGTGGGAGGGAGTCACCCTGCATCCTTTGTTTGGGAAGCAATGTTCCACTGCAGTTTGTCCAACTGTGAAATGCCTTATTTCCTGAAGTCAAGTTACCTAATTTCTTGACATTACAAATATTAGCGTTTTAAAATTTGTTTTGAAATTAAGACAAAAGCAAACGTCATTGCTAATGTACATTCGAAAGAAGAAGGGGGAAAGAAACCATGGAAACCAGCAGAGGAATTAAAATGGCCACTAAGAATTACCAGAATAAAACCAGCAATGGGCCAAATGAGAGTTATCATTGGAAGTGATTTGTCAAGAATTTTAAGGTGTTCTTTTGCCTTTTTCTTTTCTTCCCTCTTCCCTCTTCTGGTCATGCTTTTGGGAAAGCTTGGTAAATCTTTTTTCCATTATTATTCTTTGACTCCTCACAAAACTTAAAAATACCACAAGGCTGCCACAGCTACACACAAATACAGCTCATTTCAGGCCACAGGATGGCACTCTGGGTGCATACAAGTGATGAAGGACCGCTCCCCTTGGGGAAAAAAAAAAAAGGCTCCTTGTCCCCTGGGAAGCTGTGAGAGACAGAGCTCACAGCCGGCAGCACAAGCCCAGCTCCTGTGAGGAAGAAGAGGAGGAGGAGGAGGAGGAGGAGACAGAAACTAATAGTTTATCTAGTCACAGTGTCTTGTCTTCCCTCAATCACATTTCTCTCCACACGCAAAACGCTGGAGAGGGCTAAAACAGCCACCTTTTGGCCTCCTCACTTCCTTGAAGGTTACAATTAATGGAGACTGGAATATTCTTATGCCTCCCAGGAAGCACAGTGCTACCTGGAAGAAGTCCTCAAGGGGAATGTGAACATTTACTGTTTATGGATCTCATGATGGGGATGCATTCCCATATTGCTGAGAGTTCCAAATCCACCGAATGGACATTTTTAAAAATCATAATTAATATTTCATTGTGTAGAAGGAGGCTAAGGCAGTGGCAGGTGAATTGTATAGAAATATTGCTTTTAGCCATATTTGAACAATTGAGTTTGTCATTGTTACTAGTGCCATAATCATTCCATTCAAATATGATATTTAAAGAAATGCATCTTCAAGCTTTAAATGTAAATACCTCTGAGACAACCATCAAAACATAAGAAGTCATAACTTACGACAACGTACCTTGGCAGAACAAGTACCCTTAACTAAATCTTTAGTAAATTGTAAATAATAGTATAAAAAGATTCACAAGACTGAGGAGGTGGCTAAGCAATTAAAAGGGGTTGCTTGTGAGCCTGCTCCCCAAGCTTGATAGTGCTCAGTGCCCACATAAAACAGGATGCACAGTGATACGTGCATCTGTGACCCCAAAGTATCCATGGCAATAGGAAGTGAGGCCAGGAGACAGTCTAAGCTGACCAGCAGAAGCGGCCAAAACGGCTCAGACCTTGTCTCAGAATCCCACAGTGAATACCTATAACCCTACTGAAGCTGATCTTCAGTGGCATGGGCATGCAGGAGAGGGAACATAAGAGTAGAACCTGATGGGAAAATGACCAACATTTAATATGTTCATACAGAAGTGTTTTCAATTAATAAAAATAAAATAAAAATATTCAAAAAATAGAAAAGATGGAAGAGAGGAGATATACCCAGAGGTTGTCTTCTGACCTCTACACACAAGCTGTGCCATGTTTGCCAAAAACACACACACGCACACACACACGCACACACACATAAATAAGATTCAGTTTAAAGTCAAAGGAGTTCCCAATGGTGAAAGTTTAATTTTATTAACATGTTGATCAGATTAGAAGTCAAGTAAAGAGACACTAGTCCTAGGAGGGTGTTTCTGAGGAGGACTGATGGAGGGGCAAGACCGTCTCTCAGCATGAGTGGATGGACCTTCCAGTGGCAGACAATATACAAAGAAGCTTCGAGAGAACACAAGGACTTTTGCTTAGCTGCCCCTGCTACATCCTGGTGTTTGTATCTACCCTGCTGCTGCCCTGCTTTCTGAACACTGAAACCCAGCTTCCCCAGCCTTTGAGCATAGGCTAAGGACCAACGGCTCCCCAGGAGTCCTCCAAGCCTGGGACTGCTGAGGCCCGCAGCCTCGTGGGCTGAATAACTTGCGGATTTTCTGACTCTCTACTTACAGATAACTATTGTTGGACAGTTCACCTTAAATCCTGTAAGTCAATTGAAGAAATCTTCTGTATGATGTATATTCATTCTATCAGTTGTTTGTTTGGAGAACCCTGACTAAGGCAGCAGGAAAAGCATGGGAGGGAGAAATGAAAGGAGACAAGGTAGGGGCAAAATGAATTCCTACAAAGGAATAACTGGAAAAGAATTCCATATGCAAAGTTCAGGGAATGAACAGAAAGTCTTGCCTGCTACTGTAAGGCTTTCAGATTTACCCAGGCACAGCATGCAGGCTTTGAGCATGGTCAGTGTGGTGGAGATGGCATCTTGAGAAAATCAATGGGATATCAGCACAGAAAAGATTGGATGAGGGAACAAGCAAGAGAAGAGGAAAGATGTGCAGCACAGTGGTGTGTTAGGAGGATGTGGCAGCTGAGTAATGTAACCAGGACTTAGACAAGAATGAGAGAGAGGGAAAAGGAGAAAAATCTAATGGCTAGAAAGATACTGGGAGAAAGACGGACTGTCCTGACAAGGAGAAAAGTGGAACTGGCTGAGCGGCTTCGCGGCCCTGGCACCCAGCATACCAGGTCTGAGTGCAGCCTCTGCGTTTTCAGGTCACGAGGCACTTTGTGTTCATTCTCAAGGACTCATTTTTCTTTTTCCATAGCCTCACCAGTGTCCCTTTCTTTCCTTTACCTACCACCAAAATGATTAATATCCTCAGGTCTGTTGCCCTCAGTTTCTATGATAAGACGCTGGGACAAACTAATCAGCCATTGGATCCCCTCTGCTCCACATGGATTTATATTGGCAAGGATTAATTCACTAGATAGAGGGCATAGGTGTGAGCTTAGGAAACACAGCCTTAAATTGCCCAGAAATTTCACTGCATTTCTTAAACATGAAATATCTCCAATAGGCTCACGTTTGGAGCCGCTTGGTTCCCAGCTGGTGGTACTATTTGGAGAGGTTCTGCAAATTTTACAAGGTGGAGTCCCAGCTGGAGGAACTATATGGGGGCAGGTCCTCAGATATATCATTCCTGGCTCCTTCCTGTCTGGTTTGCTGCTTCCTTTTCACCACGAATAAGTACCTTGACCACATACTTCTTCTAACATGATGTGTTGCCCAAGTAGACACAGGGCCAAGGGGACCAAAGATGGACCAATCTGAATCAGAGTGTAAAGGCTTCCTCCATCAATTTTTTCTCAGGGATTTTGGCCTGAGAATATAAGCAATACAACTATATCATATCTCTCCTCTCAGTGAGGAAGGTTAACATCTGTACATGCCTTTTAAATTATATTTCATATTTTTATTTTATTTGCAGGCAGAAGACACAGAAAGAATAGGTGCTAGGGTCTCCAGCCATTGCAAACAAACTCTGGCTACTTGTGTCACTTTGTTAACCTGGCTTTTCATTTTCATTTATTTTTATTCATTTATTTGACAGCAACAGTCAAAGAAAGAGAGAAAGAGGCAGATGGATAGAGAATGGGTGCTCCAGGCCCTCCAACTACTGCAAATGATCTCCAGATGCATGTGCCACCTTATGCATCTGGCTTACATGGGTCCTGGGGAATTGAGCCTTGAACAGGGGTCCTTAGGCTTCACAGGCAAGCACTTAACTGCTAAGTCATCTCTATAGCCCTTGTCTGGCTTTTCATGAGTACTGGGGAATTAAATCTTGGTACCTAGGCTTTACAGGCACCTTAACCACTGAGCAATCTTTCTAGACTCCTACATGCCCTGCCTTGCTTTCAATAGATACCTTACTTCATTCTCTTTAAGAATCTTCAGACACTATCAGACAGAGAATTTATCCCTAAGCTAGAAACCGTGGACCTCTGAATCCATTTTCCTGACTTTATTACAGTAAAAAAAAAAAAAAAAAAAATGCTCTCGCTTCTTTTAAGTGTCAAACCTCTCATGTGTGTACTGGATCTGAGTGTGGATCCTTCTGAATGATATCTCTTGGCACTTTTTGTTGTATTCAATATTGACAGCACCATACACAAAATATAGTATATCTCATTCATTAAATCTTTAAAGGTTTAGTAAGTACTTACTACATGTCAGCTCTTTTTCTTATGACTTAGAAAAGAGAGAGAGAAAACAGACAAGAGTCCTAATGGCGTTCATGGAGTTTTCAGCTAAGCAAGTAAGAATTACGGCAGTATTTATGAGCAAATATACTTACAAACAAAAGTAAATGCGAGTCCAATTCCATGACTGTGTACATGTCTGCTGCTACCAACTGATAGTGTGTTCACAGAACAATCTGCCTCAAAGATATATATAATGTTCGAATGTGGCATCCTGCTAAGATTTTTCTGACCACTCCAGTCCGGTCATGTTCCTATTCCCACCATCACCCCACTAGAAATGTGCTAGCTCAGGTTTCAAAAGACAGCCATGTTGCCAAATGGAGCAGCTGCTCTCCCTCCAGTCCTCATGCTCGACTCCTTGGCAGCAGTGAACCAAACTGACTCTTCTATCCTCTTGAAGAACCCTTCTCCTGACTTGTATTACACCACGGACTTGCTGGGTCCTCTCAGCTCCTTGGTGATGCTGTGGGAAGCATGTGACTTTCACTGTGGGAATGCGTCATCCTCTCTGCTGCCTTCTACTTGCCAGGCTTTAGGTCAAGCGTCACTTCTCTCTATCCACCTCATTGAAAGTGAGCGTCCCGCGTTGCCCTGCTTCCTGTTCTGTGCCTCCAGCCTGTGTCTACAATTCACCATGGAATGTACAAGTTTGTTTAGTGATTATGAGAGACAGACAGTTGCCTATGCCAATTTTTTTATTTGTCTAGTAACAATTTATATACTATTAAATGCATAGTGCCTGGTATGTAGAATAGAATCTCCTAAATAATAGTTGCATGAATGAAGTAGGAATTTTGCTCTTTTCATGTTGAAACTTGTCTAGGGATGAAAGGGGATCCAATACTCTTTGTCTTATGGAACAGATAATAAAGAAAATATTTCTAAATTTGGAAGGAGGCATGTGTCTAAGGGAAAGAAGGTGATCTACTTTGTGACATAGGAAAGATATACCACCATGAAGATATTTACATTTCCCTCCATTCATCATTCATTCTTCCCCTTTCCTCTTAAGTATTTTTATTTATTAGCAAAGAGAGAGAGAGGGAGGGAGGGAGAAAATGGGTATACCAGGTCCTCTTGCCATTGCAAACAAACTCCAGACACACGTGCCACTTTGTGCATCTGGCTTTACATGAATACTGGGAAATCAACCCAGATCATCAGGCTTTGCAAGCAAGTGTATTTATTTAATCACCGAAACATTTTTCTAGTCCCCTTTCCTCTTATGTAAGGACCACATCACTTAGTGACTTGACCTTCATTCAATTGGGAGCTATATATATGCTGGCCTGCTCCCCCTTGTCAGGGATTTGTTTGTGAAGCAAATTCTAAATCAAATGGCATATAGCATTTCAGTGACAATGGGGATTGCCTTGGCAACAGTTAGGGAGTGCAACCCAGGGCTAAAGGACATGCTGAGCAACTTCTGCAAGCTATTTAGGAATTTTCTCATTCTAGGAACAAAGACAAAGGAAGAAATGCATCCCTGATTGTTACTGTTGAGAACTCCATGCACTGGGGAAAGAAAGCCACGTGCAGAACAAAGCTAATGTGTGGCTAGAAAAAGCAGGAGGTGGACAGAACCCGTGCCCGAGGACATTGTGAGCCATGCTGGGAGTCAATAAGCCAGGGTGCACACGACAGCATTTCAAATGCAATCGTCTCTAGCCAGCAATAATTGAACGCTGACATCAATTGTTCTACAGATGTTGAAATGTGAAAATTATGTGATGAAATATGGATATCCCAAAACGAGAGACACTGATTCACTTATGTATTCACTCATTCAATCATTAATAATTATAGCCATTGAGCATCTACCAGGTGGCAGGCACTCAGATAAGGGTCAGGAAGTAATGAAGAGGACGGGTAGGATTTTCCAATCACAGACGTCTAGACTTGCAGATCGGTTAGAATTATACACTATTACATAATTTGTGGCCTGATAGGAAACAGGAGTTCCTAGTTACTCACAAGGTATTTGTTGATACAGACAAAATTCAGACATTGCACCAGGAACAGTGCTATTCTGTCAAGGTTCCATGTGCTCTGATAGGAGAGACAGTAAAAGAAGAGGCTCCTGGGGATTAATACAACCTTAATTTTGGATAACATTTATTTACAGCAGAAAAAGAAAACAGCAGACAAATTTAGGGGACAAAGACTTTCATCCCATATTGGTTGAGCTAATGAGCACAGGCATGGAGGGAAGCCAAGCAAGAAAGACAAGATACCAGCCCACCAGGAGGATGGAAAAGTATAAGCCACACTTGGTTGACCATTATTTCCCCTTGATACCAGTAAATTCTTCTATTGTAGCTCTTGAGACTTCAATGACCACCCCAAATTCTAGAACCTTCTTCACTAGTCAATGCTAAGGACTACTCAATCTCTAACTGAATGTATAATCCTATATTCAGCTCTCATGTTGATTATTACCTTTCCCCATGTATACAAGCATTCAGAGTGTTTTGAAGATGCATGGAATTTCATACACAGGCATACTGTTATTGAACTAGGGAGAAATGGACCCAAAGGGAGAATGAGAATTGTCTAAGAATACTCAGCTCTTGAACTTCAGTATACTCTCTGAAACTGGCACACTGGAATACATATTCAGGGTTTGCAAGCTTCTGACTTAATAACAAGTGTCTCTTTTTCAGTTGTTCCCCAAATCTAGTTTTTTTTCATTGTTTATAACAGACATGTTAGATTCCCATGGAAAAAGTAATTCCTATACATTGTAGACCACTGAATGGGCAGCTAAAAGTACAAAAATCCTCCTGTCAATTGGCATTGTGCTGGCCATTAGGTATTTGAAAGAAGAAATGCTGATCTTCCTTCCTCTCAGAGTTCCCTCTGCTCATCAAGATGGGAAGGTGCCAAAAGTTCATACAATAATGATGGTATGAACCAGGTCCTGTGCAAAGACATCAAAGATGGTGACAGGGAGGAGATAGGGATTTGGAAATAATTGGGAGCTTCTGAGGTCAAAGAGAGGAGTAATGGTGGAGAAAACATCTACTGATTTTTACATGTTCAACTATATTTCTTCATGCATCTGATGAGAAAAGTAGATTTCTTGAAGAGATTTGTAGCATTTTGGGATTCACCAAAGACGTGCATGAGTCCTAGATCTGACATGTCAGGGCATCCCCTAGACTTCCTCACAGAGGTGTTTTCATGATGGAAGAAAAACTTAAACGATGGCAATGAGATTAAAATTTGGGACTCTCATAAAACTGGGAAATGAGTATCAATTTCTAATGGTTATTACTTAGTGGATTTCAGAGCCTTGCAGAGAACTGGCAGCCATCTTGGGAACAGGAGGGAGAGCCTGTCTGTACATGGAAATATCTGAGAGGAAAACAGAGCTGACAGATGGAGAGAGCATGCTCTACACCTGATAAAATAACTACAGTATCTATATCCAGCTGTGCCAGAGATGTGATAAATTTATCCTGAACTTTACAGTTGTGTGAGTCAAAAATTTTTCCTTTTTTTATTACAGCAGATTGATTTATTTTTCTGCTGTCTGCATTTTAAGTAATCCTCTCTGTGAGTTGTGCTTGTTAGTACATGCATTCCGGAAAGCCAAACCATTATTATGGGCTCAGTTGTGTGCCCACCCCATTCATATATGAAGTCCTCACCATTAACTCTAAGTGTTCACATATCTAAGAATGTGGCTGCTTTTGGAAGTAGTCTTTAAATAGGCAAGCAAGTTAAATCTGGTCATTAGTGTGTGGCCTAGTCCAATGTGAACAGTTTTCTTATAAAAATAGAAAATAAGGGACTATTCACAGGAGGATCCAAGTGAAGTCCCAAGAAGGTACCTTCCAAACCTGAAGAGACCCATCTTGTGATACCTTGTGATACCATCTTGTGACACCTTATTTCTAGGACCCTGAAATATATCAAAATCCCTTGTATGAAATAGTATAGTATTTGCATGTAAAGGTATAATATTTGAACATAACTCATATACATTCTCCTGAATATTGAAATTATCTCTACTCATACAATGCAAATGCTAGGTAAATAATTGTGGTACTGTTTAGAGGAAAAAAATTACAAGGGAAAGCTTACACATATTCAATATATCCACAGTAATTTTTAGAATATTTTAGATGTCCCGTTCATGCATAGTTCATGAATACAGAGGGCCAATTGTTGATTCCTATTGTTTAACCTCATCTCCTATAGTCCTTTGTTACAGCATTCTAGGAAACTGATATAGATGGGTTCCTAGGAAGAAAATTTTATGGTTAAAAAAATAGGGTTGCCAAATGGGTATACTGAGAAGCAGTAATTTATTGAAAACCCTAAGAGATGCAGAGAGCTAGCTATGATGACGCGTGTCTGTAATCATAGAACTCGAAATGGGGAATTATGAGCTTGAGGTCAACCTGTGCTATATAGTGAGACTCTGTTTCTAAAAGAAACAAAAATATGAATAAAGAAATAACACATATGAGAGGTGAAAAGTACATAGTATATAAAGTAGACAGAAATGGATGGGAAAAGTAGAAGAGGGCTATGTCATCTTCCTTGCTTTTCTTTTGTTTCATTCCCATCTTGTATATAGATACTTTTCCCATAATCAAGAAAAAGCTAGGATGCTTACTTTCCAGACATTCGGACTTGAGTCTTCAAATTCCTGTGTGTTTCTAAAGGGAACAGACACCTACTTGTGCTTAACTTCATCAACAATTCCTGATAACTTTTCAAAATGACCTTCATTCTCAAGAGTCCTACCACAGTGCTGTGAACAACCTGATAACAGCCTAGTGTCGGATTCAAGTCACGTGACTTCTAAGCAATGGGATACTGATGGTTTCTACCTCAAACAACACAGAACTTTACTTTCTCTATGTGCAACAGAATCCACATAAAACAAACAATCCAGCCCTTAAACAACGATGACAGGAAAAAAAATGCATAATGGAACTTGTGCAGCTTCCCAGACATAAGGACATATTTATCTCTGTTACATAATCAAAGGTTTTATTTATTTTATTTTATTTTATTTTATTTTGTTTTGTTTTATTTTTGTGGTTCTGGAAAGAAGGATAGTAAAAAAGAAAGAAGGATAAGTCAAAAGCTTCAGGAATAAAAAGAAGAAACTTACATTTGATAAAAAATTTTAAAAATTGTAATTTTATTCTCACAGTTGGGTGTGAGAACTCACTGCTGACCACATTCTTCCACTTTCATCTGGTTATACAAAATAACACTAGAGTTGGTAACTAAAGGGAACTGGTTTATAATGTTATTTCTCATTCTCTATTTATTTAAGTCAGACCGGTTCTATTTTGTTTTCTGTGTAGGGTTCTATTAGAAACATTCCAAAGTGTTTCTTTACTTTCTTGTTAGAAAGCATTTGAACATTGGAGTTTCTCATGGATTTTTACACATGCTCATAAAAAAAAATCATACTATTCTTTTATTCTTTATGTTTGTCATCATTTTTACTTCCTTCTTTGTTTATTGATTTTTAAGATCACTTTATAAACTGTACCATCCATATCAGGCTGTCCTATAGACATGGGTACTTTTGTGAAGTAAAAAAATAGAAATGAGGCTTCCCTCTGAGTCTTGCTGATACTATTTCAATCCTGGCTAAGAAATTTTCTGTAGTTTAACCATAAAAAACAACTCCTTGTAGATGGCTTTTATACTTAGGGAAAATGAAATCAAGTGCTTTTCTTATCATATTAAGTGAATACATTAAATGTTAACAAGCATTTTCTTATTTTTATAATGGAAAAGTTGTTAAGCACAATTTCATTCTCCCTAATTGTAATAAGGGAGATTTGCTTGGAATGAAATATAATAAACTCTGTTAAGCAGCAGTGAATCCAAGGTGAGTTGAAATCCTTGTGAAAATGATGACCTCTCCCTTCATGAACGGATATAATTTTATAGATAGGTCAGCGTATGTATATATATATTTTTCAAATGTTTTCTTGTTTGACAATTAAAACAATGTTAGGGGGGATGTGAATGCAGGCATGTAAATGCCAAGGTCACAAGGAGGTCAGAGGGCAACTTTTGGGTCAGTCCTTGCCTGTCTACCTCATGTGAGGCAGGGTTTCTTGCTTTTGATTCTCCCTCTACTCTTCTTTGCTATGCTCGACATAAGCTTCAGAGAAATTCTCCTGCCTCTGCTTCCCATCTCACTGTGAGTGTCAGCACACTGGGATTGCAGAAGCTCCTCATAGCTGTCTGATTTATCATGAGGATTGAACTTGGGCCCCTCCGCTTAACTGCTGAATGATTTATTCCCTGAGCCATCACCTCAGACTTTTGATTTGCAATTTTATTTATTTACTTATTATTTATTTATTTTTGGTTTTTCGAGGTAGGGTCTCACTCTGGTCCAGGCTGACCTGGAATTAACTATGTAGTCTCAGGGTGGCCTCGAACTCACAGCAATCCTCCTGCCTCTGCCTCCTGAGTGCTGGGATTAAAGGCATGCGCTACCATGCCCGGCTTGTTTGGCTACCAGTTAATTTTAAAAAAAAATATGGAGGAGGGATATTATTTTGCTAAAGCCCATAGTTATACCTATGAAACGCATAAAACAAAGTATGAGTGAGTTACGGATGAGCAGCCGGCCAGCTCAAGGTGTAACTGCCTTTTGAAAATATTCACCCACTTCCTACACCAGCAGCAAGGTCAAGGCTAGTCATCCTACTTTCTCCACAAAGCACCTGCCCCCGAGCCTAGAGTGATGATCTCCCTCCCTGAAATTCAGGGAGTATTTATTGTGGCTGCCACTGTTTTGGTCCTCAGCATATGCTACCCAGCATGGTTAATTACCTTTTTTTTTTTTTAATGTACATGTCCTGTCCATCCCAGAAGCTGACTCTCCTTGACTACAAGGGCAATGTCTTGGAGCACGATGTCTTCAGCACAGAGCAAACTACTTTGCAATTTTGCAAGACTCGGTTTCAACACATGCTCTTAGATAATGGTGGTAATGATGCAATACAAGGGGAGGCATTACTCATGACACCCAGGACACCAGAGCAGCTTGGGAGCTCTGCATTGTAGGCTACCACAGAGCTTGTAGATAGTAGGAACTCAGCTCATGGTTGATATGGCATAAGTAATTAGCTTATGAATGAATACACATCTTAATACACACACACAACACACACACACACACACACACACACACACACACACACACACACATATATATATATATATATATATATATATATATATATATATATATATATAATATTCCTATCAGTGCTTTTTTCATCCTGGCTTTCCAGAGCTTTGTGAATGGCAAGTCCAGGGCCCCACTTGAAATCCCATATTCCAAATCTTTAAGGCTGGCCTTCAATATAATGCATTTCAAAATATCTCTACTGATGATATGTATGTACCACAAATTTAAAATCCAATAAAAATCCTACACAAAGACAAATTCATTTCTTTTAACTGAAGAGACTTATGTTTTCCTTTTCTAAATGTCTCATGGACTTCATACATTATTTGAATCCTACAAGTAATATGGTGCTACACATAGAAAGGAAATCTAAGGGCTATAATTCATGTGCGTCCAGATAGTTGTAATATTTCCATTTCCCACAATGTATTTTCAAGAAATTTAAAACAAGATTCAAAATATAAAATAAAATAAGTAACTGAAGGTATTCAGGGTGAAGGGAAATAAGGACAATAACCAAGAGACACAAAGGTAATTTTTATACACTGAGATAAGCTCAGTTCTATTCAAAGCTTAAGACAGACTATGAGTATACCACATGTTTTTTTTTTTCCTCAGTTGTCAAAGAAATCAGTGACCTGTAGGTGGTATGCACTGTCTACACAGTAAAAGCTATTAATATTTATGGTAATTGGTCCATACAAAGAAAATTATTTATTTATTTATTATTTATTTATTTATTTTTTTGGTTTTTCAAGGTAGGGTCTCACTCTAGCCCAGGCTGACCTGGAATTCACTATGGAGTCTCAGGGTGGCCTCAACTCACGGCAATCCTCCTACTTCTGCCTCCCGAGTGCTGGGATTAAAGGCGTGCGCCACCACGCCCGGCTTAAAGAAAATTATTAACTGGCACCCTCCCTTGTGTTATTATATGTCATTCAATAATATGTTTATCCCAGTTTCATCTGATAGGTCTTAAGACTAACAACATTTTGAAATAATGACACCCCGGTTACTTGATATTTATTCTGCATTTTGATCATTTAAGTACAGATTCATTGGTTTCATCATCATCTATATACATCTTATTTCTAGCAGTTTGTAAAATAAACTTTCTCTCAGTTGGGTCATCTGCTTTAGTCATTGGGGTAGTGTTTATTATACAACCCAACATATGTACAAATTTAGCTATGCAACCAGGTTTTTCCCTAAATTAATAAAAAAAAGAATAAACATTCCTGTCAGCCTTTAAAACTGAAGCCCAGGGCTGTAGAGATGGTTTAGCAGTTAAGCGCTTGCCTGTGAAGCCTAAGGACTGTGGTTCGAGGCTTGATTCCCCAGGACCCACATTAGCCAGATGCACAAGGGGGCGCACGCATCTGGAGTTCGTTAGCAGTAGCTGGAGGCCTTGGTGTGCTCATTCTCTCTCTCTCTTTCTCTCTGCCTCTTTCTCTCTGTCTGTTGCTCTCAAATAAAGAAATAAAAATAAAAAATAGTTTTAAAAAATTAAAAAAACACTGAAGCCCAAATATTATGATTATCTACAACTTTCCTACAATAACCACTTGTGCTGGATATGTCTTTTTTCATATGTATATTTCATCGGAGAAATTAATTGAAAGTACAGAATTTGCATACAAAGAAATATTATAAAGCCAATGATTCCTGGAGGACTGAATTTCTTCCAAACACTCTTCCCCTACTCAGTAGTTGCATGGCCTGGAATAAATATGTCTTCACATGCAAAATGAATGTTTTAGTATATTCCACCATGTTGCTTAGCATTGCTACTAAAAATTAAACATGACAATGTCACTATACATTTTTTAGTACTACATAAATCATTATGTGCAGGTATATGTATTTCCTTGGATTTCTTAAGTTTAACAATAGTATTAGATAAGATTATGGAGGAAAACTTGAGCTTCAGAAATCAGTGGGGACCAGCCATGTGCAGGTTCACATTCACAGACCTCCTCTCCTCTACTCACTTGTGGTTAATAGCAGCCTTGCAGCCAGAGGGTAGGTCAGAGACATCAAGATTGACACTAAAGAAGCAAATAGTGGACAAAATGACTAGAAACTCGTCCCCACCAAGACTGACAGGTTCAAGGGCATGCACAAATAAGAAAGTGTATGGATACAATTGAGGGTCTAACTTTCTTCTGCTCTGCCTCACTTCATTCCTAGAAGTGCTTTTGTCCCTTAATAACCCACCACGGATTCCCCCACTAGCCAGGTGTCCCTGATCCAATTTTTTCTTCCAAGATGTAAGACCTTGGAAATTCCAACGGGTGCCCTCTAGACTCTAATATATGCCGGTAACAGCCAGCACTTTCTTTTTCCTGATCCTTAGTTTTCTAACTAAATTCTAAACATAAGTTCAAAAACTATCACTTTAGTACACTAACTCTAGAACATTCTTTCCTTTGTGAATCTTTTCACTTGCCATACCTAGCCATTTATTGTAATCCATTCTCTTGATGTCAGGGTTTACAGGCAGCAGCCTTCACTCTTGTCTTACTGTGCATTCCACAACTGGACTGTTAGTCTCAGCAAAGCATAAACCACATCCATTTAGCACAGTTCTGCATCCCCAGACCCTTGTAAAGTATATGAGAAGCAGGAGCTTGTGGATAGATGTGGCCAAGCTTCTTAGTTCTTCCTTCCCATTCAGTCAGTGTAATAATCATTTTTACCCTCTGAGGAAGCAATCAGGATTGCTAAAATAATGTAATTGACCTAGATGGAGGAAAGCAACATGTGGCATAGATGAGGTTTGATCCCAGTCCTGTCTAGCCTTCTTCCCAATGCTGCTCTGCACTGCATGCCCTGCTCATGAGGCAGAAACTCCCTAAGCACCCCCTGAGGCTCATGCTTCATACATTATTATATTAATTTAAATATCTAATAGGTTTCATACACGTGAACAGGAAGTAGAATGAATAATGTCATTGACATGATTTAAGAAATACATAGATTTTAAAAAATAATTTTATTTATTTATTTATTTATTTTGGTTTTTCAATGCAGGGTCTCACTATAGCCCAGGCTGACCTGGAATTCACTATGGAGATTCATGGTGGCCTCAAACTCACAGCAATCCTTCTACCTCTGCCTTACAAGTGCTGGGATTAGAGGCGTGCAACCACATGCCTGGCAACAATTTTTTAATTAAATACTGTTTGTTGCTAAGTATATTTCTGCATAGTTTTCAAATGTCTACAAAATTTTTCTGTTGGTTTTCTTATAACTTTGAGAGTTTACTATAGGAATCATAGTGTCTATGAAGTTCCAAAAACAAAGCAAACAAACAAAATTCTGGTTAAGAGAAGCATTTTTTTAAGTTTATTTATTTATTGAGAGAGAGGGGAAAAGTGGCAGACACAAAGAGAGTGAATATGGGTGCACCAGGGCTTCTTGCCATTGTAAACAAACTCTAGATACATCATTACTTAGTACCTCTGGCTTTATAACAGTACTGGGGAATCAAACTCAGGCCCTTAGGCTTTGCAGACTAGCAGCTCAACTGCTGAGTCATCTCTCCAGCCCAAGAGAAGCATTTATTATTCTCACATGAAGATTTGAGAGCTCTCCCTCTCTAAGAACTTTACTAAAGAGGTGTCATCCAGGATCTCTTCCATAGTACTGATTTTACAGAAACAAATGTTGGAGTCAGTTCCACCCAGTTCAGAGGTCTCAGGAAACATCTCTGTGAATCAAACCCTGGCATTTCTGAGGTGTCCCCATTTGGGAGGTATGCGTTTCCTCTGTATAGTCACCTCTTATCTCCTTTGTGTGGAAAAATAAGATTTCATGCATAATCAAGTTTATCTCCCTCCAATCAATAAAAGCATTAAAACAGATATAAAAGAAATACAGTTAACCAATTTAAATATTATTGAAAGTCTTGTAGGACTACAGATATGCTGAATGTGAAATTTCCTCCTTGAAAGGTATGTTGAAAGCAGTTCAGGCAACACCAGAATGCTTTCAAATGATGCGCAGCCACTTATGAAAACTATTCAGGTGCTTTCCCTAATCTGAAAGGGAGTGCTTTTTCATAGCATTAGTTTTATAATGAGCCTTTTCAGGCAAATTTCAAAGGGTGCATGGTTCATATACTTTAAACTAAATTCACTCATAATTTAGCATCTGACAAAAGCTAATGCTTAATTGTCTCTAAAGAGGCTATAGAAGGAAAACATTTTCCTTATTCACAAACATAGACCCAAACAGTAGGGTTCCCTCCCATTAACACCCCTCCCTCATTTTCATAAGAACAATAGCTCTGCAAAGAGCAGACCATGAAGAGACTGGGGACACAGATGCCAGGATGGCTAGGATGGCTGAAACTCACCAGCTATGTGTAACACTTGCTACTACTCTGGGTTGGAACAGCATCTGGGGTAACACCTTCCACATGGAGGGCAGAAGAGATGAAGATGAGATGTGCTGTCTATGTTCAAAAGGAATACCCTGTACTTCACCATTGGCTGTGGTCTTCAGCTATGCAGTTTTAACTTTTCTAGTCTCCTTCCACCCATGCCTCCCCAACACTTCCTTTCTAAGTCACAAAGTGAGGAGGCCACGATAGTCTTAATAATCACACTGGTCATAAGCAGGTATACACTGGAAAAAGCTAGAGGCTTGGCAATATTCTCCTGTGCCTCCCCATAGGCCTATGGACAAGTAAATTCAACTTTTCATATTTCAACTGCCCCCTTTATACAGTGTGGATACTAATAGGAAAATCTTTCTAGAACTTAGAACCATATCTATGTTTTGCCTTGTACACATCTTAACTTTTATAATTCTTACTATTGCTATCCCATTCTTCCTAAATGTCATATTCTCTGACTTCTAGACAAGGACCAATTGCTTTCTCACTTTTATTCAATTTTTTTCTTGTATGCCTTTCAGTGAGTGGCACTGCTTGGTGAAATCATCAGGTACTCTTTTTTTTTAAATTTTAGAACTGTTTTTAAATGTTTTATTTTTATTTATTTATTTTAGAAAGAGAGGAAGAGAGACAGAAAGAGGAGACAGAGAGAGAGAGAGACAGAGAGAGAGAGAGAGGGAGGGAGAGAGAAAGGCACATCAGGGCCTCCAGCTGCTGCAAATGAACTCCAGATACATGCACCACCTTGTGCATCTGGCTTACCTGGGTCCTGGGGAGTTGAGCCTGGGTCCTTTGGCTTTGCAGGCAAGTGCCTTAACCGCTAAGCCATCTTTCCAGACCTAATTATAGATCTTTTGTCAAGTATTTTTAGGCACAAATGTCCACTAGGGTGTGGCTTGTTAAGTAAGGGAATTGTTTTATACCACTGTGTTAAGTAGAATATAGTATTGGGAGGAAGCTCTGTTGTAATCCACAAGCACTCTTAGAACCTTGCTAATCCTGGGAAAGCTCGAGATATTAGCAAATGAGGGGGCAGTGGGGAAGAGAAAAAAATCCCACTCATAAAGCTTTTAAAATCTCTAGTAATTTTCATAATTGTGACACTTGGCACAATTTGATAGTATCTTCTATTGATTCTCAGATTTTAAGACAACAATCATTACATTATTATCTGCAGTCTAAGCAGTGCAGCGTAACCTCCTAATTAGGATAAAAAACAGAGCCGGGAGCAGCCCCAGCAAGTCACAACAAGTCAATATTTTTAATAAGGATTAATTTAAAAAAAAAAAAAAAACCTCTACAAGGTTGTATTAGAGGCAGTGCTGGCATGTCTATTGATTAACAGTTGGCATTACATCTCATAAAGAGCTCATTATGTAAAGCATCAATCTGAGCACGATGTTTCCCCCCTCTTAAATACTATTGATTTGTTTTGATGTGTTTTTTTAAGCACAGTTTGGAAGCTGAGAAGATTAAGACCTGAGCCCTGTGAAAGCATTGTCCATCATATTGAGGGGCTTTGGAGAGAGAGAGAGGAGGGCCAAGGCCTGTTCCCTTCCCTTCACAGTTGGCATCTCCCTCGCCTGGCACAGGAAACCTGCTTATCCACCATGTCAGCTAAAGGGGCTCATAAGGGCATGATCAACTCCTGGACAGAGCTTTGGCTAAAGCTGGCATCTCCCTTGGGGAGGATAGAGGCTCCTGAAATAACTCTATATGTCTGCATTCTTCACACACCCCTTTCATATGTATGTATTTAAATAATACATACATACTATATATAATATGATATGTCTGCATATATACTATAACAAGTGCATATTACATGTTGTCATTGGCATACACATAAAAAAACAGCTATTGAGAATGAGTCTCCATATCTACTCTGAGCTCTGCAGAGGTAGGGATGTGCAAGAGGACCACCCAGCATGGACCCAGGTGCCGGCACTTATGAATATGCAGTTCTGACATTTGAAAGTTTTCAGCAGATTTCACAGCCCCTTTCTCCATTGACACCAATTTGCTTCCAATCACAAGGGTCTTCAAATAAACGGCATTGTGTGGGAGCTGCGGCACGCACATCCTTAAGTAATCTCAGTGTACCCTTCAAAGATCACAAACTGAGCTGGTTAACAATAATATTTTAAACACTGACAAAAAGGACAACTTTATTTAGATAATTTTACAAAACCAGTCTGTGTCGTTGGTGCTAGGAGGCATTGCTATGTAATGAAAAGACTAAAGAATGCCATTGGTAATTGTCACTGAAGCCACCAACTTTCCTACTCATGAGTGTAAGGTGTACTGTGAGTGAAACACACCATGGGCTCCCAGTTCTTTCTTAGAAACTCATACTAAAGCTTTATTACATGAAGGTCAGCATGTTTACAAAACAACCTAACATTGGGCAAATCTAAATATACATGATACACATTTTTAAATGTTCAAAGTATTAGTGGTAATTTATTCAAAACACATTTCTTAGATAAAACAAACTGTATTTTTTCTGTTATCTGTGAAATCAAGCATGCAACTTTAAGAAGCTTTACCAGCAATTCTTTTTCTAACAGAAGGAAAACCTAGAATATTTGCTACTGGATTATCACAATTCATCAATACCAGGAATCATTCATTCATTCATTCATTCATTTATCTGACACATATATGGAGACCCAATATGTTGGAAACACAGTGTTTGGTATAATGAGGGGAGTAAAGACACATAACTCATGACTCTCATACTTGAGTGGATTGCACTGTATATGAAGAAACTGAAGAACAGGTCTACATAAGGCAGAATATAAAGTTTCAAATGGACAAGATGCCATATCACAGCTGAGACAAAATGACTGAAGTTATCAGGGCAAGCCATTGGTGGGAACAGAAGAGCTGAGACCTGGTGAAATATCTGCCCCATAAACGCTCTTAAAAATGAAAATTACACCCAATTATCTTGGATTTGAACTGGATCTGTTCTCACATGGTGGGTGGGTGGGTGGGTGCGGGCAACACTGGGCTGCTTTTCATTTGGAGTTGGAATTTTCAAATATGACTGCAGTAACTTTGCATTCTAGCTGTAATCTTTAGTAAGTTACTTGAACTCTGGCAAATTTCTACCACTGAGAAGAAACAGTGGGCCTCCTCCCACCATTTTTTGAGATCTAACAGATGTATAATAATACTGTAAAATTAAATTATGGTAGTGGTTACATTGGCTTATAGACATGCTAAAACCATTGAATTGTATACTCTGAACAAGTTAACTTATGATATATAATTTTTATATTACCAAAACTGTTAAAAAGAAATTGAAGATAAATCCTTATTTTATTATCCATACCACAAAGGCTATTTTATAATAAAAAATGAAGAGTGTGGATATGTAAGGGAAAAGTTATTATACATATAATTCTTTGACATATTGTAAGCATTCTTAAAAAATATTAGCTGATTTGGGAGCCTTTCATCCATAGGTTACATGATCTTTAGAAAGCTATTCAGAACATTGAAAATCTCATCCATTGTCCCTGACCCCACACACTATAATAGATTTTGTTTCAAGACTATCCTAGAGTTCCAGAAAGGGGGATTGAGGCTATACCTCAGTTGGTAGTGTGCTTACCTAGCATGCATTAAACCCTTGGTTTGATTCCCAGTACTACATAAACTGGGTACAGGTGGCCCATGTTTATAATCTAAGCACTTGGAAGGTAGAAGAATGAGGGTCAGAATCTGAGGTCACTCTCAACTATACAGTGAGTTTAAGGTCAGCCCAGGCTACATGAAGCCTTGCCTCAAGGGAGAAAAAAAATAACAGAAAATATATAAGATCATGGTCTATGAGTCCTATCAAATTCTTCAGCACACGCTTTGTAGAGTTGCTACCTGGGAGCTGTTTCCCAGTTTCACTCTAATGTCCCCAAAGATTTCATTCTTTCTTTTATGGTTTCTAGGAGCGAATGCTTTTGAGATATGGATTAAAAAGAGAAATGCCATGTTACATAATGGAGGTTTTCAATCCTGGCTGTACATACTAACAGAAATCACTTCTGCACACCATATAATTACCTATGTTAACCTAATGAAGTTAATTCAAATCTCTGGACATATGAAGGAGGAGCAACTTGAACTTCTAAAATAGACATGTTACATATGTCAAGGGAAGGACTTTCTGGAATAAGCAGCGCCTTTTTGTCTTACTTCATTCTACAAGTTGAAACTTTCCTAGCGAGAACTGTATGAGTAACTCAGGAATGACACAGGGAGAAATATGTTCTGAAGAGATGGTAGGTAATAAAAATATAGACAAGATTAGGAAGCAATAGGACTCACATCTAAAGAAAGGAAGAAGAAGGAAATATACTGTGATGGTAATGCCACAAAGCAATATGGGAAAGACCCCAGGATAAAATCTATGCCCATATATTAAGGTCATATTCTTTGTTGCTCTATCTGCTTCAGGGACTCTGTCTTCCCTCCTGTGCTCCAAATGACACAATGCACAAAGGCTATCATCAATCTAATCCCAATGTTCACTGTTGTTAATCAAATTAGAATTTTAACACTGCTTAATTGGAGGTGCAATACATGCTACATGCCTTTTTGGCTGTTAGATAAAGAGTGTGGGGGCATATTGGTTACATGTCTGTGGTGGTTTGATTCAGGTATCCCCCATAAACTTATGTGTTCTCCAGCTGATGGAGATCTTAGAATTAATGGTCCCTGGAGGCAGTGCATTGTTGGGGGTGGGCTTATGGGTATTATAGCCATTTTCCCCTTGACAGTGTTTGGCACACTCTCCTGTTGCTATTGCCCGCCTTATGCTGTCCAGGGGATGATGTCCACCCTCTGCTCATGCCATTGTTTCCCCCTGCCATCATGGAGCTTCCTCTCCAGTCTGTAAGCCAAAATAAACCCCTTTTCCCCAAAGCAGCTCTTGGTTAGGTGATTTCTGCCAGCAGTGCAAACCTGATTTCAACATCAAAGTTGGTGCTGAGAGTGAGGTCCTTGCTAGAGACCTGTCTGTGTGACTTTGGCCTTTTGGAGCTGACTTTCGAGAGGAATGTGGAAGGATTTGAAACCTTGGCTTAAGAGATGCCTTGTAGTGCTGTAAGTACAGATTGATGGACTATTCTGATTACAGTTGAAAGACCTGAATGCAGTAAGAACTATGGACTGTGAGGTTTGGCTTCTGAGGGTGACAATGTGCTTTTTTTTTTTTTTTTTTTTTTTTTTTTTTTTTGGTAGGGTCTCACTCTAGCTCAGGATGATCTGGAATTCATGATGTAGTCTCAGGGTGACCTTGAACTCATGGTGATCCTCCTCCCTCTGTCTCCTGAGTACCGGGATTAAAGGCACCACTATGCTTGGCTGAAGAAAGAACTTTGCCTGAACTGGGCTAGAAGCAGTTTGTGTGAGAGGATTGCTATTATGCCCATGTCCTGAGAATTTCTGCAGGGTTTCTTTGTGTAGAAATGGTCTGATGTGAGCAGAAGGATATGGTATAGAATTGAAATCTTTGGGCCCAAACTGCTGCCCATTCAGCTGCAACAGAGAGATTGCCTTTGAGACTGGGCCAGTTGACCTTCGTTGGGCCAACAGAAAGAAAGTAGACTCTTCTGAAGGGTTGTGAGTGCTCAAGGAGTGTCCTGTTCTTCAAAGTCTGCTTTATTCCCCCCTGGATTAACAAATTTGTACCCTACCTGGTATTGTGGAGCAAAAGAAATGCAGGAAAGAGAGGGTCACTGAGTTTGCAACACTGTCTTGTGTTTCGGAAATGGCCATAGACACTGTGAAGCAGGTTTCCTGGAGGCCTGCATGGAGACCCAGTGGAATCATGAGGATGAACCGTGAGTTGCAGTGGAGATCCAATGGAGATGCTGGGACCACAACATGGCTGATAAGGAGAGCTGCCAGCCCTGGATGAAGTTTTCCAGGACTGTGAATAGTCTAGCTAGAGGGGCGTAATTGGAGTTCCAGAGACATGTTGCTGGTTAGAATTACTGGACTTGAGGATTGGCACTAACTAGAGTTGTTGGGTTCGGAGCTATAGAGTTTGATGTTTGCTCCATTTGTTTTAAATCTTGAATTGAGTTGTATATTTCTTTGCTATGCTCAGAGCTATGTTTTCCAGTATGAATGTTTATTCTGTGCCATTTTGGGTTTGGGGGGGATTTTATGGTATTATGGCTCAGTTAAAAGACCTTGGATTATGGGAATGTTTGAACATCACTGGGATTGAAAACTATGGGGACTTTTAACATTGGACTGAATGCATTGTTTTTCTATCATGTATGGTTATGAATTTATGGGGGGCAGGGGCAGAATGTGGTGGTTTGATTCAGGTGTCCCCCACAAACTTATGTATTCTGAATGCTAGATTCCCATCTGATGGATATTTGGGAATTAACACCTCCTGGAGGCAATGTATTGTTGTGGGTGGGTTTATAGTTGTCATAGCAAGTGTCCCCTTGCCAGTGTTTGGCACTCTCCTGTTCCTATTGTCCACCTGATGTTGGCCAGGTGGTCATGTCCACCCTCTCTGCTCATGCCATCATTTCTCCTGTGATCATGGATCTCCCCCTCAAGTCTATAAGTGAAAATAAACCCTTTATTTTCCCCCAAAAGCTGCTCTTCGTTGGCTGATTTCTGCCAGCATTGAGAACCTGACTTCAACAATGTCTAAATACAATTTCCTATCAGTGATATTGATGATTTTGTCAAGAACCAATGCATTTTCTTACTAAGAAAAAAAAAAGAGATTCTTGTTTTAAGTGCCTCTGAATTATAAGAAATGAGAATTTGGAATTAAAACTGTTATTAGCCACAAAAGGCTGATGCATCTCTGAATTAAGAACTGCTTGTACATTTTTATCATTCCTATAGTGGTGTTTTGCAAATATATATCTGCAGCTAAAAAATTCCCTTGTTAGTTTTCAGGAACTTGGTAAGGCGATGAATAGATTGAAGCTCATCACAGTAGAATATTTTTACCACAAGTATCAGGAGATACTACAAATTAGGACCCTGCAAAATGTTACATTTGTTTGACATTTATGTGGACCTAGATTCTTCAAGTTACTTCTCGCCTGTGACTCACTGAGAAAACTGGCAGGTGATGAGGTCAGTAGGGAAGGGCTTGCATGAATCAAATTAGTGCCCTTATAAAGCAGAGTGCAGAGCACTACCTTTCCTGTTCACATCATGAGTGGAGAACAAGAATATTGTCATCTATGAATGAAGGAGATATCAATCTTGGATTTCCCAGCCTATAAAACTGAATAGATGAATTTCTGTTGTTCACGGAAATTTGTTAGAGCAGTCTAGTAATATACCATTTAATGATTTCATTGGTTGCACATATGGGAGATACACACACACACACACACTCATATGTGTGTGTGAGTGTGTGTGTGTGTGACAATGATTACAATGACATCATAATGTATACCAACATAATTTAACAAATCATACAGTTTTAATAAATGAATAATAAATTTTAATGGCATACAACACTAGCTATTTTTTCCAACTAAACTAGCTATAGTGGTATTAATGTCTAGAATTCATGTGTTCTATGAGTATTGAGATTGAAAATCTCAGCTGTGTTACAAGTTGTAATTTGGAGGAATCATTTTAACAAACCTCACACATAATATACCCATCAAATATCTTTACTATAGCAAATAGTAATGGCTGCAATTTCATATTAAATGTGACCCAGCATTCTCAAGAGTCACATGTGATATGCACAATGCTATATTTTCTTCAGCTCTGCTCCTATATACATATGGACATGAGAGCATTTTGGACAAGCAACATAGATATCGTCTGAAAATTCCACTGTGATTGATATCTGTGGTCCAGTGAAATATAGATATAATCCCTGTGTCCTTTTATTATCCACACTGACAAAAATCCTTGAATGAAAGACTTCAACTTCTATAACATGAAGTAAACTTAGTTTATCTTGTTAACTTTAGTGTTGTATAAACCAAATATACTGCAAACATATTTCATTGTCAGGGGAATGGTTCAGTAAGCCATGGAACACCTAGGAAACAGAGGTCAGCTACCACCATTGCACCTTATCAGTCTTAAAAAGCTCTACAGGGACAGCATTGTACCTGAAGGATTCATGCCACACCTCATTTTAATCATGGACACAATAACCCCCATCTCTTCAAAGTCATTTAGCTGTGAATTCTCAAGAATACATCAAGTAGATTTTCTATGGGCCCATCTGTGCGGCACATTTATTTTCTCTGACTGTTTTGCTGAGCACAATAAAAACCTTGACTACTAATGAACAGGGACCCAGAAAAAAGCAGGCTGCGGCTGCTGCTGCCGCTGCTCTTGGTGAGAAAAGAACCCTTTTCACCTAGAGCTGCAGCAGCAAGTCTGTTGATCTGGGAGAGCTTTTCAAGGGAAGCATTTTAGTTGAGCCATTTCTCCTCTCTCCCATGCACTCTACTTGAAGAATAATTTCTGGTAGTGTCTTCCTTGCTTAGAGGTCAAAAGACTAAAAGCAACCTTTTCTACTGTGTTAACATCAACAGAACTTGGAATTCCAATGAGATGTAGATGTCTGAAGCTATTAGAAAGAAGGGTTCTGGTATGGAGGCACTATAAACTTAGATGTTAAGAACTTGGACTTTGGTAAGATCACTTGTATAACCTCCAGATTTGTTATCTGTAAAAATGGGATTAATAATAAAATTTACCTTACAGGGGTAAGAAAAGAGGAAGCATGTAAGATTTTAAGTACTGTAAAGGCAATTTCTCAATATTCTATGATACATATATTATTATACAGTAGCATACAGCATGCATTATTAAGATGAGAACATTATCATCATGATAAGCTTATGGATTGGACCTCCAGTAACCAGTTACTTTATTGAAAGCTACCAGGTATGGAAGGACTCTCACAAACTCCTGGTCTATGGGATAGTTTTATTAATTTAGTACTGGTACAAAAGTATCATGACTGTCAGGTTATCATACTGGTGAACAAAGAAAATATTGTTGCTAAGCAAAATCCAGTTCACTGTAGCATTGCAAATGATAAGTGAATTTCTAAGAGAACTCATACTATAAACTACTGTGTCTGTTATATCCAAATGAATTATAAATGATCATTTTCTGAGTCCACATGGACATTTCAGTGATAGATGATGAGCAAATCAACGCTTCCCAAATATTTCTGACATTTTGTAGGATCTTCTCAGAGCTGTTTTAGTGCAGAATTTACAAACTATAAAATATATTTCATTCCACTGATTGAAATAGTGTTCTGTGATGTTCATAAAACCCTACTAGATTAGTGGTAGGTAGACACACAACAATCCCTGTGCTTTACAGAAATACCTAGGAAATTGGTTTAACAAAAATAGAATTATTTGAAACACTTGTGTTTTTTGAATAGGAAATATATTGGGTGACAAGAATTTGTTCAAACCCAGAGTAGGATTTTAAAGTCCTGCAATGCTTAACAGTTTCCCTTGGACCCTCCCTCAAGTCTCTCTCCTTCATAAAGTTGTCATTTTAATATTGTACATCTATTTTACTGAAGTCTACATGATTTTATCATTATTTGCTTATTTGTGATTATTATATAGTGAAAGGACAGTAATACATTATTGTTTATATTTTTGCTTCTTTAATACTTGCAAGGCTGTTTCATGGTGTTCATTTAAAGTCATGCTGCAAACTGAAGGGTGAGCTATTATATTGCTCAGACTTCATAGAATATTATATGGTGAGGCAAGTATTTAAAAAGGCAATAAAAATGCAAACAGATTTTGCAGTTCAAGAATGTGTATTAATTTAGGAAAGGAGAAATTTCTGTTTAGGTAGAAGAAATTTTCTGATGTTTAGAACTGCCTTATTCAACATGATTCCTATTCTGTGTATTCATTCATTCATTTCACTTATCAGAAAAAAAAAAAGAAACATCACACAGTATTTAGAAGTGAACTGTGGTATCAATTCTGTGTGTCCCTATCTTGCCTTAACCTACAGTAACTATGTGGTCTGGATAAGTTGCATGTCAGTTTGCTAATGTGTAAAACAGGAGTAATACTGACAATAATACCTAATTTATGAAGTTATCATGTAGGTTAACTAATACAGTCCATACAAGGTGCTAAGTAAATTTAACTATCCATTTTATTTGTCTGTTACATGTTGACTATCTCTAATCTGAAACAGTGAAATTAAAAATTCTCCAAAATATGAAAAATTCTGAGCAGTGACATGATGCCACATGTAGAAAATTGCATGCTTGACTTCATGTGAAAGATCATAATCAAAACACACAGAATTATTTAAAATATCCCATAAAATCACCTCCAGCTTATTGCTAAAGGGATGTGCATATATATATACATACATATATATATGTATGTATATATATATATATATATATATATATTTATATATATATATATAATCTCATAAATGAACCTCATGTATAGTTCTGAATCCATCCCCAAGTCATCTCACAATATGTGTGTAAATATTCCAAATACGCAAAATGGGAAATCTGCAAAACTACCATTGCCAATATTATGCAAAATACCTACTCCATCACTGTGTTTATAACTCTGTGATAAATGCTTCATGGAATTCAAGACTTTAACTCCAAGCTTCCTTGTAATTCCTAGATGTTTACAGTATGCCAGGTAAGCAAGAAAAAAGTGGAAGGTTAACAGTTTATGACTACAATCATATTAATTCAGTGGCCACTGGGAGCTGAACCAGTCAGAAAAAGGAAGGCAATCAGCTATTTATGGAAGCTTGTTCATTCCAAGCACCCCTTTAAATATCTGACTCTCTTTTCACTGTTGTTTCTTCTAGCAAGTAGGATTTCCCCTGAACCCTCAGGATGTGAGATTTGAAATTGTGGCACTCCAACAGAACTGGGTAACTTCTGTGACAAAAACAAGGTGGTTTGACAAAGATCGGGAATAGTATAAAAACACATTACAAGCCATGCAGAATTAGAAATTTCAACCTGTCAATGTAAATTGAGGATTAACAACACTGAGAAAAAGAGCAATCAGTTTTAGTATTCCCAACATTTGCATAAGCACTAAGTGCTTCATATGTATTCTTATTTATTTCTTCTAATATAACTACAAACAGGTGCTATTATGGTTTGAATAAAACATGCTCCCCCACAGTCTCATGTGTTTATGATTAAGCTTCACACTGGTGGAGCTTTGGGAGGTAGAACCTCACTAGAGTAGGTGTCTCACTGGGGAAGGACATTAGAATTATTTAGGCCAGCCTCTACTTTCTAGTGCTAGCCACCTCACTCTCCCTCCTTCTTGCTTGCTGTTAAGGAGTGGTGATGGCCACTTGTCTGCTATGCCATGCTTCCTCTGCAATAAGAGAGCTTCCCCTCACGGCTACAAACCAAAATAGCCTTCTATAATCTGCTTCTCATTGGGTGTTTTATCCCAGTTAATGAGAGGGTAACTGATACAAGGCTTGTTGTTATTTTGCTTTTATCTATAGGAGAAAGGAAACTCAGGGGACTTAAACAATTGGTCTAAGATGCCAACACTGTGTGGTCACCTGCCACAAACAAGCAAGAAGAAACTGCTGTCATTAAGCAGAAAGCCTACATGAAGGGACAATACTTCCCAATAGTCCCAATGACAGTCTATGACTCTCATAGAAGCAGAGTATTCCTTTCCCCCTCCTACCCAAGGATGACAGAAATTGCCACCAAGTAATCTAGGTTTCATTCTGACCAAGGATTTGAATAGAATAGAAGAACAAAGCAAGAGAGTCTCAAAAAATATGGGAGAGAGAAAGCATGTTGCATAAAATGTTGTGCTATGATGTGGTTTGAATATCAGGAGCAACCATTATGGGATAGGTATTCACTTACAGACATAGACAGTTGACTCAGATATGTCAAACATGAAAGGCCCTGTTAACTTATCCTAAACTACAGTAGTCTTAGAAAGAGGATGACTGGCCAGGGAAGATATCACCTTTCATCCACTTACATAAAAACCCTTAAAAGGCATCCAACTCATTACAATACACCGAGGTAATCAGGCTTACACTGTAACTCCTGAGGTGATGCATGCCTTCTCTGTGCCTTAAGAAATCATTGAGTATGTGCGTGTGGTTCTACTGCTGCTTGGCGCACATCTGAATTATTTATCTCACAGCACTTCTCGCTTTTGAGTTAGCAGTTCAAATTTATGAGACTGTTTAACTGCTTTCTCCCCAAGATGTGTGATTTCTAAGAGTTTATTTTACTAAGTTTCTAAAGGCTAAACCCCATGTACATTGAGCTGAGAGTGGTTAAAATAGACATTAAGCCACAACAATTTATCATAGGCAGTTGCATTTTTTTTTTGCAAAGGATAAATGTCTACTTGTCATGAATATCAGAAACAACATAAATGCCTGAAAAAAAGGATACTTTCTGTATTTAATCACCTTTGTCTCAGACTCTTTCCTTCTCTCACCTTCCTCTTCCCTCTCTTTTTCTCTTTTACACACACACACACACACACACACACACACACACACACACACACACCTTTCCTAGAAGTCACATGTTCTGAATAAGCCAAATGCATATGCCGTTAATTCCTGCTTAAATGCCATTGAATGTAGAGTCAGAATAACTTAGTAGTTAACTATGTAACCCCTCATCACTTTTATGCATGATGTCTCATTTCCCTAGAAAAGGAATTAAAGGTCCAGGGAGGCCTGGCTCTGTGGCAGAATGATTGCCTAGCATGCACAAGGCCCTCGGTCTATCCCCAGCACCACAAAATGAAACTAAAAAGCAAAGGAGAGTTGAGTTAGGGAAAGACATCTAACATAGGGAAGACTGAATGGTCACCAGCTCCGATGTACCACCAATGCTTAGCTCCAAGTCTGGCTGCAAATGAGATCTGTGGCCCTCATTTACCTTACAGAGGTACTTCACATGTTTCCATATGGGATTGATTGAAAATTGATTGCCTTGCCAATACTTTTTAAAACACATTCTTTTGTGTCACATGAAATCTAGGTTTATAGCTTGCTTTAGCATCAAATGATCTGGTACCACTGGGCTTTTATCTTCTCAAGACAGTAACTAACAGGAACTCAGTAAAACCACCCACATGTGTTCTCTGCTGTGCTTGGGGATGGCCCCACCTAAATGTTCTGTATCTTAGACATCTCTGAATTTAGATCTCATGTCATGAGTAAAAAGGCAAAAAGCTTGCCCATCCACAGAGAAGCTCTACTAAGGTCAAACCCAGGGCAAACAGAATACAAACAGGAATTTAACAAAATAAAGTTTAGGAATGGAAGAAACTTAGTGATTGTTCAGTCTTTTGGTTTGTGATTAGGTGCTGAGGGAACTTAAAAAAATGCTTCCTTAAGTTTATTCATATTAAAATTGAATTACTAATCTTTTAAAGTCAGTAGCTTTTCTTTCTTCAGTATAAAATGTTCTTGTTTGAAACCTTGCAAGGGTAGTTCTCTTTCTCTGAAACATTAATTCATTCAATTATTATTATTATTATTAACATAACTGTGTAACTATTATCATGTCATAGTAAGGTTAATTATATTTGTGCTGATCAAGCGTTTCAGTTACATGTTCTTTGATGTTTTTAATAAAAAAGGGAGAAACTTACATAACATGGGATAAATAAAATTTAGTTTAAACTATTTCTAATCTATCTGTCCATTTATCTCAGTTGGTTAGAGCATGGTACTAATAAAACATTTCTAAATCTGGGCCCAGTATAAAAAATTATTATGGTGAAAAAGTTGGAAAGCATCAACTTATTTTAGTACATCAAGCTACAGAGGAGAAAGCTGTGGCTTAAGTAATGTGATATATAGTACTGTTCATTGGATTAAGGTGAGGACCAAATTTCTAGAATGGTGATTACCCTATGATAGGGGTCTCTTTAAGGTATCTTGCATAGAATTTGGGATACACTAGGTTTTCTTAGCGTTGAATGAAAAATGACAACAGGTGTGTGTCAATAATTCACATCTCTCCATTCATGAAAACTTTTCTAATTCAGAATAAAATATGGTGTCATGGCTACTACAATAGAAAGGGGAAGGTGATCAAAATGAAAGAACAGAAAATTAGAGGCATTGTTGAAGTTTTGGGATTGAAGATAAGTTCAATGTTAAACAGGAGACAGCTTTAGGTCTGAATGTGTCAGCTGAGTTCTGAGTGTGTCAGGGTGATATGGTTAAGTAGCTCCAGTACACAGAGCTTCTGGTGACACTTTCTTGAATCATCAGCAAGTATGTAACATGACAAAGGACCTTTGCAAAAACACTTGAGATTCTAACCATCTCACCTTAAAACAGGGACATTATTCTGGTCAACCCTATGTGGTTACATAGATACCTAATATTGTGCAATTTTATCTTGACTAAGAGTAGTAGACACAGTTTGCATAAAGAGTCAGAAAAAGAGTAGGTGGGAAAAACTGAAGGGCTTGCAAGAATGACAAGGATCCAATGAGGTCTTTTGTCAAAGAAATGAGAATCACAGTACTACAACTGGGAAGGGGGCATGAATGTAAACTTGGCAATGCCAACACTTGAATAATTTCGGGAGCAGACACTTTCCTGGAGTTGCAAAGAGGAATGCTGCTTTGCTGACATCTTGGTTCCAGATATCAGAAATTCTAAACAGAGAATCATGCTGAACCACACTCATGAAATTCAGTCCTCTGAGCTCTGGAATTAAGATTGGCAATTTGAAATAGGATTCTACTGCGGGCATCTATACATTTCTAATTTCGGAGGTGGGGTCAAGGTTCTTCTGGCTTCTGCTCAGATCTATGCAAGGTTTCATCTGGAGACTATAACGGATTTTCCCTCAGCCCCTCTAGTCTGTCTTGCTTCACTGTAATTTCCTCACATTAATCACATCCCTGACTCATATCTTCTCATTCTGAAAATTTTGGAGTTATTGCTTCAGTTGCTTTCTTTGTGAAGTTATTCTGTGGTCAAATTGGTTGTACCACTAATTTGATTTTCTATCATTTAATTTGTTACCCTCTTTTTCTTTCCCCCTAGTTTCAAGCCTTTTTAAATTTATTTTATTTTTAATTTAATTAATTAATTTATTTATTTTATTTCCAGGTCGTGTCTTTTGTTGTACGGGCTCGGTCTACACTTTTCACTCTAAATAATCAACTGATATTTCCTGGCATTATTGATAAACTTCCTTTTCTTAGATTTCATGATTCATCACATTTTGTGCTAGATTCATATTTTCTCTTCTCCTCTTGTTACAATGTTCTCTCTCTCTCTCTCTCTCTCTAATTTTTCTTTTTCTTCCTTTTCTCTGTTGTTTGCCTTATCTTTCCTTTGTTATGTATTGCCAACTGGTTTCATCTGGCTGTGAGAAACAACTTTGTAAAATATGATGTATTTTGGAAAATCTAAGAAAGTACAAGAAAGGAAATTTGAAAAAGATCCGTAAACATGAATACCAAGAAATTAACCAGTAGTATTTTGTTCCAGTTATATTATGATATTCTAACTCAATTAGGGCCCAGTCAAGATTAATTAATTTATGTGAAATCTCTATTCTTCACTTTTTTAATATGCAAAGGACTTTGTCTCCTGTTTTAAATCTCGCTGATATGAAAGGATGTTGTAAATTTCACTAGTTAAAGAAGAAAATTCTTCCTTTATCAGTGAAGAAGAGGGCATGTGTCATGGAAGTTGGAATCATTAAGCCCTATGAATATCAAGTGAGAAACCAGGAGGTTAGTTCTAGGTGTTCTGTGACAGGAAAGAAGAAAGTAAGGTATTGTAGAGAGAAATTATGGTAAGAGACAAAGGAGTGCAGATTTGGACCAGTAGGACACACATTTAAATCACACTAAACAGCCCCATGAACCTGGGAATTAAAAGGAGCAGAAATGATGTGGTGGGAACTGATATTCAGTCATTCTGTTTGCTCTTGAGTGTGAGAGCCTTGAATGGCAAAGCGCAGAATTCAGGGAAGTGGGAATCCTTTATGCCCTTAATAAAGAAAGGTCACATTCCAGATTGAACTTTGGGAACCTAAGAATCATTGGCAGGCAAAACTGTATGGTCGAAAGAAGATGTGCTTTGAAGTAGATTTATAAAAATTTGATATGTGTGACATTGGTAAATTACCTATCAGTATATTTCAGATTTCTGTCCCATAAACTATAGTAATGCTTATTACACAAGGTTTGTCTTAGCTCACATTCATGATGTCAGAACCTGAGAGGATATGGTGGTTTGATTCAGGTGTCCCCTATAAACTCAGGTGTTCTGAATGCCAGGTTCCCAGCTGACGGAGATTTGGGAATTAACACCTCCTAGAAGGAGTGTATTGTTGGGGCCCGGCTTATGGGTGTTTTAGTCAATTTTCCCTTGCCAGTGTTTGGCACACCTTCCTGTTCCTGTTGCTCTCCTGATGTTGGCCAGAGGGTGATGTCCACCCTCTGCTCATGCCATTGTTTTCCCTGCCATCATGGAGCTTCCCCTTTGAGCTTGTAAGCCAAAATTAACCTCGTTTTTTCCCCACAAGCTGCTCTTAGTTGGGTGATTTCTACTAGCAATGTGAACCTGACTGCAACAGAGGATGATTTGTGTGTGAGTGGTATAGAAAGGAAATAATTTTAGTGAAGATCTGCAGGGCTATAGCAGGAGAAAGATGGGCAACCCAATTCATAGTGTTATCTCAGATTGCATTCACACAGGTGAGCTTTAATTTTACCCACTTAAGTGACTCTACAGTATAAAGTGTTATGTGTATGTGTCCTGATCTCTACCTGACAAGCTAAGATTTTTTTAAACCTCTCAGAATTATGCATATGTCAGCAGGAAAAATGTGGGATCACTTAATAGAATATTCTTTTTAAGAATGGGGGCATGGAAACAAATTCTACTTATTATCCAAATCAAAGAAGAAACATTGTTTTCTCCCACAGAATACCTAAACACAATACAAGGCTGATTTTAGTGGATGGGAACTATATTAAATTATTGCTAATCATCTAAGTACCTCCACTTCCCCTGAAATGAAGAATGAATAAAAGGGAAATTCAGCTCTTTGCTAGGCAAGAGTGGGTATGTCCAGACAAGAGTAGTGGGCTAAATCGCCCTCCAACCCAGCCATAGCTGAAACCACAGAAGAATTGGGGAAATGAGCAAGAATGCTGTTCTCTTAGTGAATCTGATATCATCACAAGATTGATGGAGAAAGATACTGAGGACACTAAACATCTACCAAACCAGACATCTAGATGCTCCTAAGTGCCCATCACTGAAGTAGACTTAAAATACTCCCAGCATGGCTCAGGGAATTTTGTGGAAGAGGGGGCAGAAAGATTGTTATAGCCACAAGTTGGGACATTTTGGGATACAGAGACATTGCCTCTCCCCCATAACTGACTGCTGCCCCCATAATGCATGACCCACAATCCCCATGGGGTTGACCTGCTTCCCCAATGAGGAAAGCCTCTTCAGAAAAGGGGCAAGGAGGAGGGAAAGGATGGTACCAACATGTGATATTTACATACAAAATATGTCCATATCTAGTAATAATAATAATAATAATAATAAATAGTAGTGGGCTAAAGACAAAAGAATGGTGAGGAAGGACAGATGTAAGAGCCAGTGCAGTGAGACCACACAATGTAATAAGAAATGCTGGAAGAAAACACAAAGAAAGACAGAACCAGAAAGGATATGAGAACATCAAAGAAGGCTGTGGTGGCCCACTGGAGAGAGGAAAATTGGGAAAAAGTCTTTCACGGAATTTTTGGTGGTAGAGGGGATTCTATATAGGATTTCTTCCCGTGAGAAGCCAGGAACAACTACATCTTTAATGGAGGACTTCAGATGTGTTGGTGGTGTATGCATGAGGGTGCTCCCAGGGAAGTGATTCTATATGAGAGCAGAGTCTCTCTTTTGCACTCACAATAACTGCTTTGAAGTTGGCTGGATGAGGCTGTGCAAAGAAATCACTGTACTGTAAGAAAATGCTAAGTAGCAGTTCAGGCAGCATGGTCTCAAGGCAGGATGAAACAACGAGGAACGGAGCAGGGATTGAGACAGTGCAGACCAAAAGGACCCTGCATCTGAGTGAAATTACATCAGTCAGCCAATCAGCTCTCCCAAATGGTGCGTATTATTCATAGTAAAAGTTAAAACAAAAAGAAAAAAATGGAGACTAATCATAAAAAAGCTTAATCATGGAAACAGAGCACACACATCTCTAAACAAAGACCCCCTTAGAGCCAATCACGAGCTCAAAATGAGAGATATACAGTACAGTTGTAAACCGGCTGCAGCATCAGGAGAAAATCCTGCGTTAATCAGAAGGCATTCTTCCTATATAGTAAGCCAGTGCCCATTACAATCCATTGCGCTAATGACCATTACTCAAAATGACAACATTGCAACTAAAATCACCATTTGTTCAAGTTAATTTCTTAAAGATCTGTGATTTTCCTCCATTATATTTAATATTTATGAATCCTAACTCACTGGAACTTCTCTATTTTCGGGTTATTACCGTTCATTTTCAGGATATAAAATGAAGGTCATTAGAGTTGGACTTTCCCTTTTCTTTTTCATTTACCTAGCATTACATCTTTAAAAGGCAATATAATCCCAATCAAATGCTTGGCATATAATAACATTTTTTTTTGCTTTTACTTAGATATTATGTTACTGGGTTCCAGTAACATTGTCTCCTATATGTGAGCTTTTCTCACACTTTAAGCCATAGATATTTCCTAACAAATCTCACTAAAAGTGATTTTTTTTGGCAGGAAAATCCCTATTTCACTCTGACTACTATTGTAAGAAAAGATAACAAGTACTCAAAGGAAATTGAAAACCACTGGCAAGGAAGAGATGAAGTTGGCAGGCAAGTTAATGGCATGCTGGGTAACATGTTTGGCATTCTCTGCTCTCATTCTTTTCTCTTTCACAGAATGTCTTGTTTGTTTCAGGATTCCTTTGGGATATGATATTCATGCTTCTTTGTGTCCTCCTACTTTAAGGGGTACATACATGGCATAAATGAAATATTGGCTTGCCATTGGTTTTATAATCAAATGAATACAGTTATTTAAAAAATTCTTTACAGAGAGAGAAAGAGAGAGAATATGGGCATACGAGGGTCTCTAACCACTGCAAATGAACTCCAGACACATGCATCACCATGTGCATCTGGCTTTACTTCAGTACTGGGGAATTGAACCTGAGTCCTTAGGCTTTGCAGGCAAGAGCCTTAACTGCTAAGCCCTCTCTCCAGCCCAAGGTTATTATTATTATTATTATTATTTAAATTTTACAAAGCTTTGAATTCTGTGAAAGAAATGCATACTAAGAAACAAAAGTCTTTAAAACAAATCTCTAAAATGTTCCCTATTATAGTAATGGCTACTACACTTATGTTGTCCCGTGTTTTTCTTGTCTTACTGTCTCTCATTGCATGAAGCAACAGTGATACCAATGACTAATTACATGTACCAAAAGGGGTGACTTATATCCCTAGACCCTGTATAATATGTCCCTACTCCCACTCCCTTTCCAAATTTAGATAAAGCTATTTTGGAGAAAAATAAATAAATCTGGAAGAATTCCTATGATTTCCTTTGGGCTGCCTCAGCATATAGATAGGGGGGAAAAGGAGGAGGGAGGAAGAAAGAGAGAAAGCTTTAAAGAATGGGGGAGAGCAAACGTGTAAGCACAAAATAATGCAATAAAATGATGATAAGGTTAGGGCTAACCAAAAAGAGAAAGGCTCTGCTCAGACTGAACTAATAAGGAATGGTCTGGACTGCTGAGGAAATGAGTTAAAAAGCTCCCTCTTAGGAAATAAACTCTCATGATCACTGTAAAAAAAATAAAATATTAAAGTCAAATCAGTCAAACTTAATACCAATTTTAGTTTCAAATTAAATGTTTGCCTCTGCTGCACATGCATAAAAGAAAGATATGAGGGATGTATTTCCTTTTCACTACTATGGATGAGTAAAAAGACTTGACCTTGCTCCTCCATTGCCTTATCATCCACAGAAGCAGAGGGTGGTGGGCAGAGGGATCTGGGCGTAACTCAGCTTTTCAAAACCTATGAAAGCACCATCCCCTTCCAGGACAGGAGTACAGACCCCTTCCTACCTAGTGCGAATACAAAGGAAAAAAATCATAGACCTCAATCCAAGTGTATTGTACACAACATAAACAAAGAGGAAAAGGGGGCAATTTTTTTTAAGGTCTGGCTAAGAAGAATCAAAAGAAAACTATCTCATTTATATGCATTCTAGTTAATGACTTAAGGACTTGAGAGCCAATAGGGAAATATGTCTAAAGGAAGTAGAAAGTCTTTATTACTTCCCAATTAGCTGGAATGAATTCAGTAGGACATGACTGTATCTATATTGAGCTATAGCTCCATGATCACTATTTGGAAGTTTCCCAGCACATTATAAATGGGCAGTCATTAGTGTGGCATGTACAGATAAATAGAATAGTAAAAAATGTTCTAGACTCTTTGAGGCATATTGTGATTTTGATGGAGTAACTATGGTCCTCAGCAGTATATAAATCCCCATTTTTCTGACCCACATTGGGTTTTGAAACTACCTAGGACTACACTTCTGTAAGTCATCCTCAATAAACTGCTGTGGTGGTTTGAACCAGATGTCCCCTGTAAACTCACACATTCTGTGCTTGGCCCCCAGATGGTGACAATATTTGGGTGGAGGAGGTGTGTTGTGGGCAGGCTTACCTGTGTTACAGCCAGTTCCCTCTTGCTAGAGTTACATTCATTCTCCTGCTACTGTGGTTCACTCACCTGCTGTGGCAGAGGTGATGTGCAGCCTCTGCTCATGCCATGCTTTCTGCTGCCATCACTGAGCTACCTCTCACGACTATAAGCCAAAACAAATGACTTTCCTCCCATTAGCTGCTTTTGCTTGAGTTCTCTGTTCCAGCAACAAGAAGGTCACTGTAACGATGGCCCAGTGTGCCACCTTGACTTATTTGCTTGCTTTTTCTTTGGTCTTATGGAAACGTGAGTCTGGTTCCCATATACTAAACTGGGCTTTTTCCAGAGCAAAGCTTATCCCCTTGAAGGGAGGAAGTACGAAGAGAGGTAAAGGACAGTGCTGTAAAGATTCACCCAGGCCAGATAAACTAAGAGTAAATGCAGGAAAATATTATGCACAGAAGTCTGGCTCTCATGACAAGTGCACTTCAGAAAGAGGAGAGTCATACAGATGAAGGATAGATTTAGTGAAAGAAAGGAGACTAAGAAACATAGAGTGAAAAGGGCTCTGACGGTGTCTAGCCTTAGAAGCTCAGTGGATCATGGGAACCCGAACAGTGGCTGAGAAGTTGTTTGCCAAGTTTGATCCTTCCTTCCAGGAAGATGAGTCTGCCAGCGACAAGAAGGTTTAAATTGAATCACCAGATAGCAGACCGATTAGAGTGGAAACATATTACTCTCTGTGCAACTGAAAGTATTCACACACCTTTATGTTCACAGTCCTTTAAACACAGAGCAACTCAATAAATTCTTATTTATGTGATGCCATCAGCTATAGTGGTGTGGGGATAGGTTTCCTCTTTTGTTTATAAGCAGAAAGGCATATGATGTGTGTAATATTTTTCTTTCATATCAGCTAATCACTGCCCTTCTAGTTGCAGTGTTAAGATGAGAATTGAAGGGTTCTGACAGTTTTACTATACATCTTTTTATTCGGAAAGACTTCTGATCTTGAAACTGGCTCTTTGTTTTAAATCAGGCATCTATTGATTAACTGTGAGATGGAGCGTGGCTCACCAGGGGCTGGGGTGGGGTATACACTATGGAATTAGGACAGTTAAACACTGAAATCGATCCTCTCTTTCTCCTGCTGCTGTTGCTGTAGCAAGCAGTTTCTCTAAGCTATTAATTTTATTATTAGCACACCTGGAGGCATTACCTCCCTCAGGGAAAAGCAATTCAACTGTGTGCTACCAGGCTGGTGGCGGATGATCAATGATAGAGCTGGGACTGGATTGGGGGGGTTCCCTTTTCACCTATTTGAAATTTGGGGGGAGGGTGATCTTTCTTGCAAAACTGTGGGACACAAATAAACGTGGTAGGTATTATTTTGCTCCCTATTATCTTTCAAGCAAATGTTGGCTACAAAGAACTTGCTTCATGTTTTTTGTTTGTTTGTTTGTTTGTTGTCTTCATAAGGAAACAGAGTATGCCAGGTTCTAGTTTTAGCCTGGCCACTCTTCATCTTGTAGAGCCTGTCAGCCATTTCCCCGGTCCACTTCTTGTATAAATGGGCAAAGGAAGATGGAGTTTCTTCTCTAAATCTGAAGTTTTAATGGCTGCTGAGAGCTTGCCCTCCTTTTTCCATGTTCCCTTGGCTCCATATAATGTTGGCTCTGTCAGTTCTATACACAGCTAAGTGGTTTATGGAAAAAAAAAATTTGTGTGTTCCCTAGTCTGTTTGTGTCTGCCTGTGTCTGTGGGGCAGGGGGCAGGAGGGAGCGTATGGGCACACCAGGGCCTCTGGTCACTGCAAACAAACTCTAGACATATGCTCCACGTTTTGTGTATGGCTTTATGTGGATAATGGAGAATTGAACCCAGACTGCCAGGCATTGTGAGCAAGCACCTTTAGCTGCTGAGCCATCCCTCCAACACCATATATATATATATATATATATATATATATATATATATATATATATATATATCTTAAGTTAGTAGCCAACTCTCAGAAGTCAGAATATTTTTACAAGCATCTTGATATTTGGCTTCCTGTCTGAAAATCAGAAGAAAAGGAGCTCATGCTTATTGTGTCATCTACACGAAGTGATGAATGCCTGCTTCCCACAGTGAATGGATGTGCTCAGCTGTTTCCTAAATCCTCGTGAGGCTGCCATCACCTGTTCAAGCTGCCTGCTTGCTCCCTGTACAGTGAGGGCTTCATGTGCTGGGGGTGATCATCGCCATTGCTGTTAGGTGGGAATATTACAAACCAGTCACTCTCGTCACAACCTCCTTTCAATCTCGGTTAACCCTTGTGATTTTCTCCCCTTTCTCATTGTTACTACTCTCCCTTTCACACACACACACACACACATACATACATATGTACAGAAATAAATACATACATTTATATCTGTGTATATTTCATACTCCAAGAAGACAAACTTGCTTTACATTTAATGAACAATATGCAGAAAGATGATCTAGAATCTTGAGCACACTGGAATCACTATTTCAAAGGTGCTGGATGATGGAATGGAGGCTGCTTCATGCTCATATGAAGACGTATCTGTTCTTATTCTGTGCATAGTGCTACACTAGACTCCACTGAAGATACAGAGCATGTTTATTGCTCTAGACCATGAGCTGATTTTAGGCATTGGACAGTTAAGTGGGCCCCAGGCCTTTATAGTTGAAATTTCTGTGATGTTCAAAGACCTACTTGCAGTTGTTTAACAAATGCTGACAGTTTGAATGCTACCTGCTATGCTCTGCCCCAGTAACAAGTGGTCAAGCTTAGATAGGCTCTCAGACCAAGCCTTAACTTGAGAAATCCATGGACGCCACCTAGGATTTCCAACAAGCCATGGTTTGGCTACTTACTGTGTGTTTCTGGCTGGGTCTTTAATCTTTTGAAGTCTGCATACTGTGGCTCTTACAAATATTACTCATGAAAATGGTCCCAGTAATGTCCACCTGTACTAGAAAAATATAGAAATAGCAAGAGCCTCATCCCTTCATTAATTCTGGGAACCCCCCCCTTCCCTGGGACTTGCTGAGCTTACAATTCATGATTCCCTAGTGAGTTAACAAATCATGAGGCACATGCTGTAGACATGTTTTAGACATGAGGGGCTTGAGTTATATGCTTCCATACTTTAGTCTAAATTTTACCTTCAAGCTCAGTATATTTTATGTGTAAAATTGAGAGGATGGTAGAGTTAGGGTGACTGGACCCCTGAAGGTAAAAAGGCAGGAAAGTTTGCACTTGCTAGAAATCAACTGACTTCTTATCTGTCATGCCTAGTTCTGTAGAAGTGTTTTCCCACAGACAGTCAGGACCCCTCCTGGGAGGGAGGTCTTTCATAGGATTTAAACATTGTGGTTGGTCAAGTTCAGGCCTCAGAAACTTGGTGCCAGGGATAACCTCTTCCTGAGACAGCCTCTAGCCCTAACCAACCAGCTTTCCCACTGGTTTACCTGAGCCAGAAGATAGCCCACCTCCACTAAAAGGTTATAAATACTTTTTTCAAGTGGAGGGATGGCTTTCTCTCTCTCTAATCACCTGGAAACTTCCAGGTGTGGGTCAGTTTCTCCCCCACCCCCCACTCCGGAGCCTGGGCCTGGGCAGGCTCAGCTGGCCGTGGCCCCCTAGTCCTTAGTCTCCACATGGGCTCTTTATCCTCTCCAGTTCCCCACATGGCAGGAGCTCCTTGAACTTTGTTTTCTCCTTTCCTTCCATGTTTTTTCCCATAGGCCCTCCATGTGGGATACCTAGCTACATGGGTTCCTTTCTTTGACTCTACTTCCTCAATAAATGTAATAATTCAATAATTATCCTTCTTAGTTTTATTTTTTATTCAATTCTTTGACTAAAATTAGAAATGAACCTAGGGTTTGGGGTGGAAGGACTTTCCTGGATGCTTAGCACCCTGTTACAAAATCTCACAGTAGAAGAGTAAGTAAATAATAATTGGGTATAAGAGACAAGGCATGAGAAAAAGTGTAGATAAAATTGTAGAATCTCAACATTTATTGAGTGACAGTGAGAACTTCATAAGGCTTCATTATATGTATTTATTTTAAATATATTTAAACATCTTACAGTAAAATTTAGATGATTAAAAATATGTTATTAAAATACAGGTGTACAGTTCTGGCTCTTAGAAACCTAGAAAAAATAACTACTAAGAGCTCTTTCTGAAGTTAAATTTATTCTTTATCCGATGAAAGTGTTTTTCTGTTTTTGGTCTCAATTTTGTCATTTTAATTACTAAAATATCCACTCTTTGGGGTCTAACAAGTGGTTCCATGGATAAAGTTCACACGAGTATGAGGACCTGAGTATGGGTGCCGAGAAACCACAGTCAGCCAGATGTGATGTCCACATCTGTAATCCAGCACTACAGCCGGATGGGAGGTGTAGGGAGGAGAATCTCTGGAAGGCAATGGGCTGGCCAGCCTGACATGCACAGCAGCAAACAACAAGAGATTCTGCCTCAAGCAGGATGAAGTGAGGGCCAGCACCTGAAGTTGTCCTTTCAGGAACACATGCACCTGTATTAACATACACAAACACACAAACACATTCACACATTATTTACACACATGTATATACAGACAAAGATGAAAGAGGCACATTTGTTTTTTGACTCAATAGCAACATTAATAACACCTGAGTTTATCAATAGACCCCAAGATTGATTTTTGTAACTGTTTCATTGAACACATAAAAAATAAAAAAAATAAATGTACATGTTAAGCTTTGAAACTCTCATGCTACAAACTTGACTACTATGATTGAAACCACACTGTTTACATAGTGTAAGATATCTAAGCCCTTACACATGCAAAATAATGGGTCACATGATCTACAATTACTGCTGATTCGTAGTATGTACTCAATAAAAACATCCACCTTGCCTGTCTGAAAATCTAGTTCCTTCAGTCCTCTTGTAGGCAGATGACTGAGTACTAATTGGGCACATTCATTTAAAGCTATTTATGGGTGGTAATGGCTTAATATGTCACCATACCCAGATAAGACTCCAAAGTCTTCCCTTAAAATTCAAATGTTAGCACTAGGACATGGCCAATAAATCAAGTCTGGGAACTGAGATTACAAAGTGTTTCTGTGGCATGAGGACTGTTTTTTTCCCATTGAGGTTTTCTATTACCTTCCTCTATTCATCCTAGTAGCTGCTCCTGGCGTTTATTGTTCTTTAATATTGCATGAATTGATAAGAACATATCATAAGCACACATGGTATAGCTACTGCTCTCTACAGTAGTTAAACCCTTTGGGAAATAAGCAATGGTAGTATATAGCACAGTGCTTCAGAGAGTGACATTTATCAACAAACAGACCTCACCCCCTGCCCTGTTGGTAAATAGCTTTATAATTTAAACCCAAAGACTTAACATTGGTGTCCCTGTCCATAAAATGTAGATGGGAATAGCATCCATGTTCTAGGAGTTGTGTGAGGATTAATGAAAAATTGCAAGGGAAGTGCTTATCACAGCTAACATTTTGGAGCACTTACTATTTTTATCCTTTGTGTTGCAAATGTCAGTACCTCCTATGGATAATGACCCTTGCTAAACTGTGCTTGTCCTGAGACCAAAACTTAGAATGTGTGACCTTCACAAAATGTACCCTGTCCCACCCCCCTGTTCCTTCTTGCTTTCAATAATCCCTCACTGAAAACCCAATTTTCAAAGAAGGGGAACAGTTTTCATTAAAAAAAAAATGCAGGTGCCTCACATGGCAATCTCTTCCAAATGTATGATTCTGTAACTCTGCATGCTACCTTAATAGGCTACAGTTCCAGTAATAAAGATAGGTTAATTTTGCATTAGATGAGCTTTAATGCACATTCAGAAATCAGAAACTAGCTTATGTGTTCATTAGTGGAAATCTTGCTTAAAGTGGGTCATGTTAGAAGTAGAGAAAATTCAGACTTTGGGGAACAAAGAAGGCATTTTGTTTTATATGTCATCTTCCATTACTCATGATCAACTGAATGGTTGTAAAGTGAATGAGTGGTATAATTTCTCATGTATCCTCATCCATAATGGTTTGTGACATCACAGGGGGCATGCCTGCCCCCATTATATTTCCATACTAAGTTCTGCTTAAGCAAATAGTAATGTAAGATCTGAGATCCCTTACTGGTGAAGGCAATACCTAGACTAGCCTTCTCATTGACTAAAGTAGTAGTGAGGTGTATTCTAATGTGACTTGTCTTATCTGAAGTTATTGTGCAGAGAACCTAGTATTGAAATGTGACAGCTCTATGGCTGACTCCAGAATTTCCCAGTAATCTTGGGCCAAGTGTTTTATCCTTGAATATCTCAGTTTTCTCATCCAATGGAACCAAAACAAATGCTATCTGTGAAAAAAAAATGGTGACTGTAAAGCCAAGTGCACCATGCCTGCCGGGTGAGTTCCAATTCAACTTGTTCTTTGTGAGGCTCCTGGAAAAGTGCTCAGAGTGCAATCACTGGTAGATGCCATCATTATAGTCAGTAACTTCATTGGCATCACAAGCCAGCAAGCACAACCAAAATTTTTTATAGAGCTCACATCTAGCAATATCTCAGGAGGAACCAGTATTTGGCTCAAATGGCCATATCAACTAAAAATTTATATATGTTCCAACCAGTAGCTGCATGCCCTTTGGTTAAAGGGATTTGCATGTGAAAACAGAGAAATAATTCTGTATGTTTAGAAGAATACTCCCCAATTTCTTTTGATATAAACCGTGTCATAGAGATTCCCCAGGCTGTGCAGAAAGGAAAGAATTCGCAGGCACCACTTAACGTGTGCTGAAATTCTTAAGGAAACAAAGCTATCTTCTACACAAGTTTCCCTAGTGTACATGGAGAATCAGATTCACACTTCCGCTTAACAGTCTCAGGAATTGCACACCTACAGAGATTTCCCAGGAGCACAAGGCTGAAAATATACCCCAAGGTGTCAGGAAGAAATGTAGATAATGATATCTGTCTTTCCTGATCACAACTTCCGTGTATAAGTGTATATAAAACAAGTATGAACTGACACCAAAATGACACTTTTTGTGAACAAGACATATTAACTGTTTTCTACACTCCCTCCTCACTCACCCTTGCCCACGAGCAGGATTTTCCCCACTGAGAACAAAATGTTTAGCGTGTGTTTCCACACAGTGCTACCAACAAAGATTCAAATGCTTATATATGTTCCATTATTGTTATCAAACTCTTGCCAGGAAGCCTAAACGGATACCACACATTCCATGAATCATCTTTTCTGCCTTCTTCTCATATCCATTACTCTGATACTTTTCCTTTCTTTTCCCAACCTCATTTATTGCTATGTAAAACGACCTCATTTTTGGCCACCTTTGTGAATGGATCTCCATACTTACATATCCTATGGAGTTAGAAAATTTCACTGTCACATCTTAACATAGGGTAATGTTTCCAACTACACCAAACATGACCAAAGCCAGCACGAGAGTATCGGGCTTCTCATTCATTATCTTAAGGCAGTGATATTTAATACAGATCTAAAACCTGCCACATGTTTGGCATTTATAAGTGTGTGCTGGGCTAGTGTGAACTGGTTTCTACAGTTTCCTGTACATCTGATAGGGATATTCTCTTATCCTACCTAGATATTCCTATCTTCACAGGTACAGTGGAGATATGAGGATAGAAAGTAAAGTTTTCAATTTTTTACTATCGCCAACATGCTGGTAGTAGCTCAGAGTTCACTGTTTTTGATACGTTCGGTGCATCCATCTGGATTCAGCAGCCTTATGCATGCACAGGTGGGGGCTGAATTAGGCATAAAGGGAGAAGACAGCACAATCATGGCCAGTTTGGTCAGGCCTAAAATAGTCACACATGCTGCAACAGATTAGCACATATTGTCAGCTTTTAAGGTTGCTGCAAATTTTTACTTTGAGAGTAAGGTGTTCCTTTTGATGCAACCAAGTCATGTACACAAGCTAGTAATGCATCTGGTGACCTGGTACCTTGAGTTTGCATGTCCTGTCCTTGCTACAAGGTCATGCTATTTCTGTCCGAAAGGATATGGATTCAGAGTCAAAAGACCAAAATAAAAATTCACAAATTTTGAATTCCATCTACTCCTTCAATATATTCTAAATATACCTAACCACATTGTCTTCTCAATCCCACTGGAAGTTCATTTTTTAAGTTCTTGAAATAAATGTATTATTTTTTATCATGGCATGCCTTACACACATGCCCCACCTTGTAGTTTACCTCCTTATGGTATCCTGTATGCCCTGAGCTATCACTCAGTTCCCCACTAGCAAAATGATTACTTCCTTGTTACTAAGATGCCAGCTTTTCCTTAAATAAATGATGACAAAATTAATACAATGGTGCTCACCGGCCTTACACACATATACATGCATGCACACATAATACACGATTATACAGAGCATGACTGTACAAGGTAGGGATCTTGGTGGCTATGGGAGAAGTACACAACTCTCACTGTAGGTGGAAATAAATAATAACCATTCATGTAAAAAAATTACACTAAATAAAGCATTTTACAAATTACCAAAAATAGGAAATGAATTGCATGTATTACTTTGTGAATCACATATACACATACATACCTTTATACATACAAAAATTTATATATACATATAATATAGACATAGATAAATGGATATATCATATTACTAGTTATAATATCAGCCTTTTTTTCTTTTGGTACCTTTTTATAAGGTTAGGAAATATTTCTGAATTAAAGATAATAATTACATTTTTCTTTCTCATAAATATAGCTTAATATTTTCTCATTCCTAATTTACCTTTTAAGGATCTCTTTTATTGACAAGTATGAACATATATCAAAGACTTTTTTCTCCAAAGGAAAAGCCAGTTGACACAGCATTGTGCATGGATAGATTTACTGTGCATAAAAAGCAACACACACACACACACACACACACACAAAATCAGGAAACTTGCTACTATACAACAAGAAATAAAAGGTATGCAAACACATACACACATAAATTTTAAAATTTAAAACAACAGATTTTTATTTTTTGATTTTTTAAGTTAGAGTCTTGTTCCATTCCAGAATGACTTGGAAATTAGTCTCAGGCTGTCCTCAAACTCATGGCCATCCTCCTACCTCAGCCTCCTCAGTGCTGGCTTAAAACCAGGTCCTATCACACCCCACAACAACAGATACTTTTTTTTTTTGTTTTTTTTTTGAGGTAGGGTGTTACTCTGGCCCAGGCTGACCTGGAATTAACTATGTAGTCTCAGGGTGGCTTCGAACTCACAGCAATCCTCCTACCTCTGCCGCCCAAGTGCTGGGATTAAAGGCATGCGCCACCACACCCAGCTCTAACAACAGATACTTTTAAAGCAGTAAGTTTATGAAAAATATATCTAAGAATCTAATTATACGAAAGAAATTTAGTTGTCCACTAGGTTAATTACCAACTTGTAAACAATGAATGCACTAGTGTGTTTTGTGTTGGTGAATACTGCTGCTGAGATTGTTAAAAATGTACAGAAGGAAAGGTAGTGGATTAAAAAACTTACATCTTTTTTACCTAGAAATTGTATTATGGCTCCCTGACTCCTTTTCCTGATGTCCTTAGAAAGTCGGGTTAAGTAATAAGAAGGGGGAGAAAAAAAAGAAGAAAAACCCAGCTAAATCTTCAGAGTATATTTTATTTGTCACCTGGTATATATATATATATCACAGCATGCACATCGAGGAAAACAGAGACTCCAGCTTAACAGAATGTTAAATACTCATGCCAAACATACAGAAAACACAAAAATGACCCTCCCAGTGATCCTACTTTTCCAATACATAGCCTTTACATCACCATATGTAAATGGTGCATAGGAAAAAGGAATGAGGAAATTTCTGTAGAAATGTGCAGAAAACCTTAGTTATAGGAGCTGAGGCTTTCAGCATCAATGCTGGTCCTGTTGTGAGGAGTATTTTCTCCAACCAGATGTGGTGGCAGGTACCTGCAATCACAACTTGGAAGCAAAGAAGGGAAAACTGTGAGTTGGAGCCAACCTAGATTATATAACAAGACCCTCACACACACACACACACACACACACACACACACACACGCACACACACATACGCGCACGCACATGGTGCTAAGGAAGTAGTTTAGTGGTAAAGGGCTGGCCAACCATGGGCAAAGTGATGGTTCATTTCCCAGGGTTACAAAAATAAACAAAACATAAAACAAAATTTAATTCACCATCTTTAATATGCTCACACCATAAGTTTAAAATCCTAAACACAGAATTTTCACAATAGATTGTACAAAGCATCATTTTCTTTATGTCCTACTTACTTCTCACTTATGTTCTTATTGATAGAGGGTGGTGTCACTTCAAGGCAGCTCTCCAAAGTTGTAATGTTTGAATTCCAAGAGCTAGGGCATAATTGATTAATAGAGATATTCCAGTTCAATTTGCCAAAACTGAATACAACAAAGCCATGTGATTATGCAAACAGAAGACAGTCAAGGCCGCAGTTTGCCGTAGAGAATTTGGATAGAATGTGAGGTAACAGTTCCATATTGTGAGTTTTCTGAGGTCATTTCAAACAATTTTCCTTTAATTTACATTTTTGCTAGGCTAACAAGCCAAGCCATTCATGAAAAGTTATGTTATAAGATACCTAGTACAGTATTTATTTATTCATTTATTTTTATGACAGGGTAGCACTGTGAAGTCTAAGCTGGACTCCAACTGTCTTTGAACCCATGGCATTCATCCCATCTCATATTACCAAGTGCTAATATTATACGCATGTACCACCATGCCAGAACAGTATTATGCTTTAACATTGAAAACAAAATTAAGAAAAAATACTTATGCTACCAAACAGATGAGTTCTTATTATTTTTTGTTTTACATTTAATAGGAGTAACAGGCAAGGTATTCATTATGACAGTAAGGATGTGATTTCAGAGTATGAAAATTAAAACATCAAATTTAGTGCTACTAAGTATAAAATAATATATTACAGTCCTAATTCTACTTATGTGACTTTGGGAAACTAAACTCACAAATATTACAACCATAGATACTATTTATTTCACAATGTCTAAATACAAATGAAAATATTAAAGCCTATTTTATACTATGAATAGTTGTATGAATTACAGTATATCATAAAGCTATTTTCATGGGTTTTGGTTTTTTGGAACTTGTGGGCCAGAGGAATGTAGAAGGATTTGGTACTTTGGACTAGAGAAGGCTTGTAGTATCATAAGGAAAATTCGATAGACTAGTTTGGTGAGAGTCTTAAAATGCTAAATGCAGAGAGAATTTTGGACTGAAAAGGCTTTGCATATGAACTTTCAAAGGAGAAAGAGGGGTCTTCGTCGGAACTGGGTACTTTGGACTGGAGAAGGCTTGTAGTGTCATAAGGAGAATTCGATAGACTAGTTTGGTGAGAGTTTGAAAATGCTAAATGCAGAGAGAATTTTGGACTGAAAAGGCTTGGCATATGAACTTTCAAAGGAGAAAGAGGGGTCTTCATCGGAACTGGTCTGCTGGAACAAAGGCTGTTGCAATCTTCTGCACATGCCCAGAGTTTAGTCAAGCTCTTATAGATATATTCACATTAGACTGGTTGATTCTGTTGTAACATCTGTCTCAAATTGTACATTGTACCATGCAACTTTCATCTGTCAGTGTTGCTGTTGGGCACAGTAGTTCAAACCAACCTTTAAAAAATGTTAATTTCTATATACATAAAGATAAGTAGTGGATAAGATAGAAAAATGTTTAAATCAAGAAAGAAATGAGTCAACCTCAGCACTGCAAAAATATTATAGATCATTTTTGTTGCTCTTGGTAAATTTTGTATATAAATATATAGAATGCACTAAATGTAAATACACACAGGGAGTATGTAAATAATTTCTCACTGTATAGTGAAATACCATGGGTGGATTTGATCAGTTTGTATCTATCTCCCAAATTTCCAACCATATATAATTCCTATGTTTTGCAAACCAAACACACACAAGAAGCGTGGTGTGAGTTAGACTCAGCTGCCTGAGATGCCTGCTGGCTGTGCTAAATTATTTCCATCAGAAACAATTGTTTCAAGGCACACAGAAACGGTCACATTCCTTGTCAAAAATTAAAAACCTTGTCAAACTCTTTCCTTTGTGGCATTATAAACAGTTCGTTGTCAAAAGTGAGCTGTTTGCAAAAGCAATACAAAAAGGGAAAATAAATGGTCTCTTTCCCTTCTCTATGAAGTGAAGGGTTTCCTACAATTTTAGCACTCATTAAGATTTACTAATGAAGACTTGAGATACAGTCTAAGAGAGGGAATATAAAGTGAAGTAGCTCATTCAGTGTTTTGGGGGATATACTATAAAGAGGGAAAAGGAAAGTCATGTCATCAATCAAAAAGCATGTAAAGCTGGAAAAGCCAGCCTTCTGTAGCCATAGCCTCTGCTGAAGACGGGAATCCATCTGGGAGACTACCTGCTAATAGGTGAGAGGCTATTTCCATCTCCATACCCATTTAATCACAGGGCTGTTTGAGCACTGACTGCCAATTACCCAGAATTATGTGTCATCTAGCAGGTTTGTGATCTGGGCCATAGTGCATTAGGGACCCAGCAGAGACCACCATGTTGATTTGACAAGGTTCTTAGAGCTGAGATGAATAAATTAACACGATAGAGCAATTCTGATGAAGGGAAGATTGAAGCCAAGCTCCCAGAGATGGAAGATTAGTGACTAATCAGTTCTAACACCTGGTTTCCATAACACTCTAATAACACCTTCTCATGCTGCTGTAACAAAACACAACGGCCTCTACCACAGAGAGGAATGGGAAATAGCCTCCCAAGTTATGGCTTGGGGTGTTGTGTTCACCTCAGGATGTATTTCACCTGCTCCTGGAAAATTAGAACAGCGCAATTGTTCCCTCTGTAATGGGATGGAGGGTGGGAGATGGTGCATTCAAAGCAACCATGTTCCCAGGAGAGCAGCCTAAATGAAAAAGTCACTGCTGCTAAGTTTTCAGCTAACTTTTTTTTGTGCTGAAAGAAGGAGGAGGCAGGAAGGAGAAGAGAGTTCTCCAAAAAGCTAAGGTGGATGGCATTTTCCAGTTCTATGAACACAGAGGCCAGACCACAGCTCAGGCCTCTTCCTAGTCTTTAGCCTTCGAGAAGATGAGATCCAATATTTCTCAGACCCCAAACCTCACTAGTTAGTTCAGGTACAGAAAGTTTCATAGTTTAAACGTGCTCATACAAAGCCAAGAGGCAAGAAGGCCAAATATCTCATAACAATATAAGCTCATATCCTAAAATGCTCTTGCCATTACAATGCCCTAGAGGTCAGAAAAAGACAGCATTTATGATCATCCTTGTCCATGCTCATCATCTGTTTGACCATAACTTATTGTCATTAATTGCTACCTGTTTTGTTAAATCAGAAATCACACATGTCATAGCCAGCAATTCTCACCGTCACTGGGGATGATGTTGGAATAGTACACAGATGTCTCCCAGAATGGGACATCAAAGCATTACCACAGTTTTCTCAGGAGTGCTTTACACAAAGAGAAAGCATGACAGCATCTCTGAACCACCTTTGCCCATATCTGACACTGAGAAAGCCATGATATGACAACAAGCATCTGAAGACATGACCAGAGGGAGGAGGTGTAATTCAGATTACAACCACCACTACCACCTCCATCACAATCAGGGTCTGCCTGCTAACCGAATGTACATGGTTGATTCCCCTGGACTCCTTCAGAGCTGATCTGTCATTCAACCTCATGCTTCTGACATGCAGGTTTGCTTGACTTGAGACTTCTGTTCACAGTTACCGTTTCTATTCCTGCCACTGGAATTTCTAGTCACAACCTGCTTAATTCTTTAACTTAACATCCAGTCAACATTGTTATTCAATTTTGATTAAGCGTTTCTTTTTCATTCCTTTCATTTTCCATGTAGGACACATTGCTATGCCCCACATTTAGCTCATCAGCCGGTAAAGACCCACGCTTTTTGCAGTGTCTGACAGAGAAACAAACTGCATATTGTCCCAAGGGCTGTTTCCAAATCGGGCCTCCCAAAGGGAAATGTGCTAATCTCCTCTAGGCATTCTTTAACACCGACCCATTTTCATAGCTTCATTTGTTCTTACACCTTCCTGGGTTTTTGCTTCATAAGCCTCATCCAAAGAGAGACCGTGGAAGAACAGCCTCTGCTTTATGTGAATTACACCTGCAATCCTTCCCTTTACCCCCCTTTCCAGCTTTTATCCCCCAAATTCCAATTCAAGCCCAAGTGTTGAAGGTCAAAGCTACCTATTTCAAGTGCAGTCTATGGTAGGTAACAAGTCTATATGAGTTCTGGCTCATAGACCCTTTATATTGTTTTGTTTTATTTTCTCTCTTGTTTGAAAAGTTTTATTGAGCATTGTTAAACGAGGTAGATTCCTTTTCAAAGAGACTTTCAAAGTAAAATTCAGGGGGGCCCAAAAAAGGTAAATCTTTAAAAGGGTTGATTGAACTTGTAATCATAAAAGCCACACTCTGGGCCATTTGCTGAATTTCACTCAGTTAACTGTTTTATCTTCTTACCCCAAATTATAAATGCCCTACACCATGAAGCAGAAAAAGGCCAGTCACCATCAATGTTCTGCTGTAAAGTTCCCTGTCACCACCAAAGGGAACTGTGGATATTCAGAGGAGGCCCTGTGGGTTCAGTGGGAACACTGGGTAGCAGTTTTGTGTCCAAAGCTTAGGGAGAACATAGGTGTTAGTATAACAAAACCTTCAAATCTATAACAAGAGCGGCTTTGTCTCCCGCCCTGTCAAACACACACACAAGGTTTCTGAGGGCTATGAAAGGAGCATGAAGCTCTGTGATTATTCTGAAAACATGCCACTTTGCTAGGAAATGATAGCCAACTAATGAACTTCCAGAGATGGAAGTTTATCCATAGTCTTTGTATGGGTCTGGATCCAGTTTATACAATACCAAAAAGAAAGGGGGGAGGGAAGAATCTCACTGAAGATCTTATAAAGAGAAATACCTTGCAGACTGTAGATGCTTATGAAAATAAAATTCTCACTCAAAGAAAATGCAAATATGTATACATGTATAAAGTGTTCATATTGTTTTAAGGGTTGTATTCAACATCAGAATCACTGTAGAATATATCTATATTCATATTAAATATGCATTGGTCTTTTACAAAATCATACCAACACATTAAAATCCCTGAATCAACTAAGCTTTACTTTCAAGTTGTAGGAATACACTCACGTTAAATGGGTTATAGTAAGTATAATTAAGCCTTCACTATTATGCATTTCTCCTAAAACCTGCAAAAAAGAAAGCTTATTGGAGCTATCTAGGGAAATAGAGCCAATAGAAGATAGATGATAGTCAGACACATGAATAGATGGATAGAGATATAAAGAGATTCTTTACCAGAATTTGCTCAGCAGACTATGATTGCTCAAAAGTCCCACCACTTGGGAGAGAACCAGGAAAGCCAGGGGAATCATAGCATACAATTCAGCCCAAATCCAAAGTTTAAAAATTAGGTGGCAGTAGAATAGGGGTTCTGGTATGAGTTTCGAAGCCCAAATTTCTGAAGACCAGGAGCTCCAAAGTCTGAGGTCAGGGCTAGATGAATATTTTTTTTTTCATTTTTATTTATTTATTTGAGAGTGACAGACACAGAGACAAAGAGGCAGACAGAGAGAGAGAGAGAGAGAATGGGTGCACCAGGGCCTCCTAGCCACTGCAAACTCCAGATGCGTGCCCCCACCTTGTGCATCTGGCTAACGTGGTTCCTGGGGAATCAAGCCTCGAACCGAGGTTCTTAGGCTTCACAGGCAAGTGCTTAACTGCTAAGCCATCTCTCCAGCCCTAGATGAATATTCTTGCTTGAGAAGACCAATCAACTTCACCCTTCCTCTTCCCTTCTGTGCTGTCTGGTCCCTCCAGATTAGCTGTCCCCTTCCTGCCTAACTGGTGAGTGAGGATCCTTCTCATTAAAGATTGTGATTTGATGCTAATTTCTTTCTTTAAATCCTCACAGACTCATGCAGTAATGATGTTGTATTAGTTATTTGTGCATAACTCTGTCAAATTTGTGTGCATGCATACATGTACACACACACACACACACACACACACACACACACACCACACCACAGAAGGAAGAAAAAAGAAGAAAAGTAGAGCAGTTGCAAAGGGTAATATATTCCTTTACTGAACTTGATACCATTGTCAGGAAATGCCTGGCACAATTTTTCCTTATGGTTCTGATATCTGAAATTTTTAATGATTGATTGGGGTATAAAGGAAGATATATATGCCACAAGAAGTAAATTTGTATAAGCAGTAGGGCCAGAGCTCCTTTACAAAGAAGTTTCTTTCATAGAAAATGAGGATCTAGGCCTAGAGAGATGGCTCAGTGGTTAAGGTACCTGTCTGCAAAGCTTAATGACTTGAGTTCGATTCCCCAATGCCCATGTAAAGCCAGATGCACAAAGTAGCATATGTGTGTGGAGTTTATTTACAATGGACAGAGGCCCTGCCACAGCCATTTTCTTCCTCTCTCTCTCTTACTTCCTTTGTTCTTTCAAATAAATAAATAGACCACTGTAAATGGCTGACAACTGCAATGATGTTGTTGTATGTACGCCTTTAATGCCAGCACTTGGGTGGCAGAGGTAGGAGGATCACTGTGAATTCAAGGTCAGCCTGACACTACGTAGTGAATTCCAGGTCAGCCTGGGCTAGAGTGAGACCCTGCCTCAAAAACCAAACCAAAACAAACAAACAAACAAAACACAGAAAGAAACAAATCCAAGCAAACAAGCAAGAAGAAAGCTAATGTATTTTGAGTGAGGTTTTATTTATTTATTTATTTTCCTTTTTTTTTTCTTTTCATTTTTTTTAATTAACAACTTCCATGTTTATAAAAAATATCCCATGTTAATACCCTCCCTTCACCAACTTTCCTCTTTGAAACTCCATTCTCTATCATATCCCCTCCCCATCTCAATCAGACTCTCTTTTATTTTACTGTCATGATCTTTTCCTCCCATTAGGATGGTATCTAAACTTGGGTCTAAATAATACTTATAAATAAAGGAGTCTCAAAAGGATGTGTGCTTCTGAGCCAAAAAAAAAGAGAAGTGTCATTCTTTTCAGTAAGTCAAAGAGTAAATTGCAAAATTACTGTTAGTATCTAAAGTGAAATGTGTACAAATAATTTGTGAAAGTGGGTGTAAGTAAATTAATTATGTTAGTGCATTTCCATTTCTGAAACCCATATCTGAAACATGTTCTGAAAAGCCTGTAAGTGGCCAGATCTTCTGGTCCAAGTGGCTGGTACTGCTGATGGTACAGTTTAGGTTGCTTACACGTGAACTATCTACCATAAAAAATGTATGTACAGAATCAGAGAACCTGGGGGATGGCTGAAAAAAATATTTAGCATATTTGATCCTTTATTTTTCAGAAGAGGAAAGAATACAAAAGGAAAATTAAATGGGCATATTCATAACAAGGAACCTGGACATAGCTCATTTGTTCAACAGACATTTCCTGAACAAAGTACAAATTTATAATATAACCTCATCAATTACCAAAATCTAGGAAAATACCGCATGTATCATTAGTTGAGAACATTCTTAACACCGTGTTACTAGGCATTGGCTATGTAAATACAATATGTTGCTAAGAGGGTGACTTCTATATAAACATCTGTGTTACTAACAAGACTTGCACAAGGAAATTAAGGAGAGATGATTTCCTAAAAAAAAAAATGTATGTCGAGTAAGTGGTAAAATCAGAACCAATCTAAGCATCAGCTACACAGAATTCAATACATAATCAGAACAGCAAATTTTGCATGCTTGACCTTCTCTATCAGTGGTTCTAACAATGCATGAGCATGTGAGGTATGTAACGAGGGTCAATTCACTGAAAACTACAGCAAGCAGTAACATAATGGGCCTTTAAGTGCAACCTTGCCCAAATTACATATATAATGTTCGTTCTCCTCGCTTGGGTCTGTTAGAATCGGCAGAGGGACAGAGATGAAGGCCTGAGGAAAATCAGCTGCATCTAGGAAGAGCAACAGTTTTCAACATCTTTCTTCAGTCATAAAATAACCTCAATATTTTCAGACGATAAATACTTAAAATATGAGTAGGAAATGCACATGCTATTTAAGCTTTATTAAATTAAGAAAATATATTTATTGATTTTTCAAGCAGGGAAATATAGACAGAATAGGCATGCCAAGGCCATTAGCCACTACAGATGAACTCCAGATTCTCGAGCTGCTTTGTGCATCAGGCTGTACGTAGGTACTGGGACAGTCAACCTCAGGTCATTAGGCTTTGCAGGCAAGTGCCTTAAGCACTGAGCAATTGCTCTAGATTTTTAGTTTCTATTTTCAAAAAGAATAAATGTATCTATTTTATCTTGTTCAGAAAGTAGGGAAAATAAAGCAAAAAAAAGGAATGAAGTTACAACTTAAAATACAATGAGGATGAAAGTATGCTTGAAGAAATAAAAGTCTTTCGTGACACTGAGAAACACAACGTTTAATGTACTGCACAGTGACCGCATCCTGAGGAAGAATTGGCACTCAAGTCATCAGGGGTTAGGAAAGGAAATACACCATGTCAATAGAACCTTCCACTGAAAACATTTTTTTCTTCTCCTTTTCCTCCTCTTTCTTCCATGTCTCCCCAGTCACAATACAGACAAGGCCCAGTGGGCTAGACTCAGGTGCACATGGGGTAGGCTTACTTTGCTTCCACTCTCTACACAGTCAGTATAAGAACACTGCCTGTGGGAAGCAGCAAGAGCCATGAAAGTAATTTTTTTTTTAATTTGAATTGTTTTAAAATATGGAACGCGGGCTGGAGAGATGGCTTAGCGGTTAAGTGCTTGCCTGTGAATCCTAAGGACCCCGGTTCGAGGCTCGACTCCCCAGCACCCACGTTAGCCAGATGCACAAGGGGGCGCATGCACCTGGAGTTCGTTTGCGGTGGCTGGAGGCCCTGGCGCGCCCATTCTCTCTCCCTCTCTCTATCTGCCTCTTTCTCTCTCTGTCTGTCGCTTTCAAATAAATAAATAAAAATAACAAAAAAAATTTTAAAAAAATATGGAACGCTACACAAATTTGCATGTAATTTTATTTATTCATTAGAGAGAGAAAGGGGCAGATATAGAGAGAATGGGTGCTCCAGGGCCTCTAGCCACTGTAAATGTACTCCAGACGCATGTGCCACCTTGTACATATGGTTTTACATGGGTACAGGGGAATCAAACTTGGGTCCTTTGGCTTTGCAGGCAAGGCCATTAATTGCTAAAGCATCTCCTCAGCCCAGTGGTTTTTTTTTTTTTTAATTTAAAACAAAGTATATATATTTTTCAGTGTGTGTGTAAAGTATCTCCCTCAAGAGTGTGCTACCAGGGTATTCTAGCACCAAGAATATGTCTTAACCTATGAGCCATGACCCGTTTTGGTTTGTTAGGAACCAAGTTGTTTACCCGGACTTGAAATTCCCAGTGTTTCAAACAGGGAAAGTCACAGACAAGCCTGGGGGTTATGGTTTAGATTGGTTAGAGTTTCCCAGAAGCTTTTATGTTGAAGACTTGGGTCCACAGTTGATGATGCTACTGGAGTGGATTGAACATTAAATCTTAAAGAGGTGGGGCCTGGTGCGCTGTGGTGGGATTCATTGTAAAATTTCTCCAGGGAGTCTTATATTTGAACACTTAAGCCCCAGTGGGTGGCTCTATTTGGGAAGACTGTGGTACCTTTCGGAGATGAAGCCTTGCTGGAGGAAGTGTGTCACTGGAGGTGGGTCTTGTGGTGCTGCATGCCAGCCCCGCTGGTTCTTTCTGCTTACTTCCTGCTAATGTGAGGATGGAACACAAGCTGTCTGTTTTTCCCAATATGATGGGTACTTAGCCTTGAAACCATAAGCCAACAGACACCCTTTCCTTCCAAAAGCTGCTTCCAGCCTTGTATGTTGTCCTAGCAACAAGAAAGTTACTGATTCATGCATGGAAGTGAGATCTTGTAGGGGATTTTCAGACTGTGTTCCCTGGCGTCATGCAATGCGACATCATGGACCCGCTAGCAAGGCAACCAGGCAACCATAGGCTGAAATCTCTGAAACCATGAGCCAAGATTAATTTCCCTTTAGGTTGCTTATCTTAGGTATTTTGTCACAGTGGCACAAAGCTGACTAACAAGTCACTCTCATAAACCTTGTATCCTTTCTCTTGCCATCAGATCTCACTGCCCACAAAGGATGTTCTTTACAAAAGTACTAAAATCTCAAAAATGTTGAGCATATAACCATACGTTTGCCGGGCCTGGGGAAGCTTTTTCCGTCAATAAGCAAGCTTTATTTACTAAAGGGAAAAAGTGCCTATGGCATATAAATCCCATAGTCCCTGTTAATCCTTTCTAAGAAAATAAAATAAAAAGAAAGGCAGCTGATAAATTACGTACTGAAAATGTAATGCTCAAAGCAGTAACCACAATGCAATAATTATTTTACTTGATTAAACTTAAAAATGAATTTGTCTTTTACTTCTCTCTCATCCCATTAGTATGTACAATGAAAGGAACAGCCTTTTTAAAAAGTACCTCACGGCCATTTGCCCCCCCCCCCTTCATTCTGCATTATAACCAACAAAGGTAAAATCAAAAATCACACAAGCAGTGAGGTATAAGCTTTTTTCCCCCCATTATCATTGGAAGGGGGAGGACAGTGCCAATTAAAAACATGTTCCCTCACAGCTCTCAGCAAATTCTTTTCTATTTCTTCAACTCCTTCACAATGGAACGCCTTATTAAGAGAAACAGAATCACAAAGTATAACAGCTTTTAAATTGTCAATATTTCTAGAGAAATCAATCTATCGGTCTCAATTTAAATGTACAGAACTTCTCTTTACCTAACCTCGTGGAAATAAAGAATGTTCTGCATGCATAAAATCTTAGATGAAAGTGAGCATGCATTCACTAAATCATATGCTCCCAATATTTTCTTTCTTAAAGTCACAAGAAACAGTAGGGTCAGTCAACAAAATGGTCAAATTAAAATGTTTCTGCTTTAAATGAAAGAATGAGCCACATTTTATATGCATGTTTGTAAGTCTCAATGGGACTTTTTTTCACCTCTGTTGAAATACTTTGATTTTATTTTATCATTTATGCTTTAAAATGCCAACACCATACCATTCCTATAAAAACATGTTTTTATCCTTTTTTTTTTTTTCAAGTTCATGCTCAAGTTAGAAAGTAAGTCATATCTCCAGATCTCATTTTGTAAAGGTTGTACTCGCCACAGGCTTAACACAACGGTGGGAGACAGTGTGGAAGCAATCGATAAGGTAGTGTTTCCCTTTGTGATGGTGAATCTCTGCAGGACATTGCGGCTTAACTCTACTGTCTGGCTAACACTCCATTCCTACCCACTGGGATAGTGCACTAACAAACAGTCATGGACCACGGGCCCTGACCAGGATGGGAAGCTCTTTCATTCACCTTCTTCTGTGGCTGCTCTAACAAAGCTAGATAAAAATCCAGATGCCTTAATATAGAGTTTCCAAATTGAAAGACAAATGTGTAAACACCTCAATGTTACAGGGCAAAGGCCTTGTCATTTAGACAGCAATCTGGCATATTTTGCTTTTTCCAGAAGTGCACCATATATTCAACCTCAACTCATCACTTGTAATTTTCAAAAAGCCAATGACTATGGTGGTAAGAAATGCAATGAGCTTATATTAATTTCCTCCTTTACTTGCCAAGTGGACTTAGGGAATAATATGTTAAATGCTCCTCCAAATTAAATGTTTATGATTTCTCATTTGTCAGTGTAAAAGTGGAATTACAGCACTGTGCTTATGGACATTCTACAGTGTGAGGACATGATCCTGCTGTGACTGCTAATATGAACGGGGAGGAACGGACGCTGCTCAGTCTTGACACTTTGAGGCTTTGCCTGCTTGATAGAAGGGACAATATGGCTCTCTGCTAGTTCTTTTTTTTTTCCCTTTTTTTTTTTTACCTAATAATAGTACTGAGACCTTTATTTAATTAAATAGACCTCATTTTGCTATTCAGGCAAAATTAATAAGTAATACAAATTTCTTTATAGGGTTTTATTACAGTATAACTGATTTAAGCCCTTTCCTATGTCCTTATTATCTTTCAAGCCACATTTCAACTCCTTTCTCTGAGACAAATAAGGGTAGCTACCTGCCCCTGGTCCTTTCTCACATAAAACAGCCCTTTCATTAGCTTTGAACTTGAGCCTTGACACCCATCCCATACTAAGCCATTTCGGATTAATCTACTGTTCCTTGTAATATCTAACCCCAGCTATGTCACTATTTCATAAACGCTGGTAGAGAACCTACTGTGGAATCACGTGTATATAAATAAGTAACGGTCTGCAAGGAACTCTTTCCTGCATCTTTAAGCAAATGAACTAGAAGAGTTTGAAATCAGCTTGGTGGTGATGCATGGGAATTCAATCAACTAGAGGATCCCTTCCTTCCAGCCTTTCTATTCTCAAAAACCAGAATTGGGATATAGGTATGGATATTGGTAAATTAACTATGTCCCTTACTATTGATCTCTATGTGTGTGAATATCTTAATATTCATATGCATACATGCATCTCTTAAAGGGTGCTATACTACACAACTCCTATGCATTAAGCAAGGACACTATCCATTAGATGTTTTACATTTCCAGGTGGTATACTGGGTAGAAAGGAAAAGCATTCCTACTTTGCTGTATAGAAAAATAATATATTTATTTATTTATTTATTTATTTATTTATGAGAGAGAAAGAGGGATAGAGTGGGGGAGCACAGAAAAAGATAATGGACCTTCAGCCACTTCAAATTAACATCACATACATGTGACCTTGTGCATCTGGCTGACATGGGTCCTGGAGAATTGAACCTAGGTCCTTTGGCTGTGCAGACAAGTGCCTTAACTACTAAGCCATCCCTCCAGCTCTAGGAAAAATTTAAAAAGTAATTATTTCCCTTTACTGTCCATGTCCTCTTACTGAGATACACCTGGCTTTTATTTTTAAACTAAGAACATCATTAATGTGATTAATTAATGAGGCAACTACTGTAGGTCAACCCCCTAAGCAGTACTAATAACTTGGAAAAGCTTTGACATTGCAGTTTTTCTTTGCCATGTTCCAGATAAAAGACTTGGGTCAAGACACCTATGGCTTCTAAAAGTGAGAAGGGATGGTATTAAAAATATATCTGTTATCCAGGGTCTCCTGGGTAAATAAAACACAGGCAACACACAATAGCTGTTTATTTTTGCCATCCTGCTAAACTTATTTTTCCTATTCATTAAACTGAGGACATTTATATAATTTCCAGAAAGAATAAAATTATGTGTAAGAACTTTTAAGACATTTGTTAAGTGCATTCTGACCTCAAGGCACACAAAATATGGCAGAATGAATGTCTAAATGCTTATAATGGAGGCACATGCAGAATAGATACTGAAGGCTCACTGCAGACAGCAGGGCTCTCACTGATGGGAACACACTGATAACCTGGTAGTGTGCTTAACTCTGCTCCCAGTGCTGCATTTCTGTCATGAATGAGATCACAATTACAAACCCGCTAGCCCTCCTACCAAGTAGTATACAATTGCTGTATATACATGAGTTAAAGTTACTTTAATGCACCATTCAATAAAATAGAATAACAACAATGGCAGAAGTAGTTCCATGAATTTGTGGGTGCAAAGGATGCCTCAACATGGCTGCTGATGCAGTGGACACTACGCAAAAGGTAGAAGTTACTGTTTAGGAGCTGGAGAGATTACTTAATGGTTAAGGCACTTACCTGTGAAGGACCCTAGTTTGATTCCCCAGTACCCACACAGGCCAGATGCACAAGGTGGTAAATGTGTCTGGAGTTCATTTGCAGCAGTTGGGGGCCCTGGTACACCCATTCTCACTTTCTCTCTTTCTGTCTCTTTCTCTTTCTGTGTCTCAAATGAATAAAAAAATATATTTTTTGAAGTTACTGTTTTGTCACAAATGAATGCTGGAGTGAAAAAAAATGACAAGAACTAAGTTACATGATACATTCAGAATTTGATATTGAGTTAGGCTATCAATTTCCTATAAAAAGAATGTTCTAAAGCTGGGCATGCTGGCGCACACCTTTAATTCCAGCACTTGGGAGGCAGAGGTAGGAGGATGGCCATGAGTTTGAGGCCACCCTGAGACTACATAGTGAATTTCAGGTCAGCCTGGGCTAGAGTGAGACCCTACCTTGAAAAACCAAAAGGAGAGAGAGAGAGAAGAAGAAGGAGAAGGAGAAGGAGGAGGAGGAGGAGGAGGAGGAGGAGGAGGAGGAGGAGAAGAAGAAGAAGAAGAAGAAGAAGAAGAAGAAGAAGAAGAAGAAGAAGAAGAATATTCTAGGGTCTGGACTTATGGCTTAGTGGGTAAAGTACTTGTTGTACAGGTAAGAGGATCTGAATTCTGATCCCCAGTGTTCACATAAAAGTGGTGGGAATGGTGGCATACACCTGTAACCTCAGGGTTGGAAAGGCAGAGATAGCAGGATCCATGGGGTTGCTAGTTGAAGACACGTGAATTAGACCTCTGGCTTCTACATATATATGTATACACACACACTTCCATCCACCCATATGCTTACACATTCAAACACCAATACACATACACAACCACACCCATCACATCACATACACATAAATATATGCATACCAAAAATATATTCTAAAAGTTCAGTTTAGGAAAGAAAGAGAGAACTGATTAAAATAATTATCACCACCAATTTCCTACTGATTTTAAGTGCAAGAGGGAATTGAATGTTTTGAGATTCATCATATCTTTATTCTCTGGTAATTTTGTGTAAGCATTTTGAAAGCCACAGATGGGGAGGTAGAATCCTTATACCTTAGTTTGGATATTAGAAGAAATTGAAGGCCTCTTGTCAGAATTCTGATGGAATTAGAAGAAAAACAGTGAAGAGGGGAAATATTGAAAGTGAAAGTACAAGTCTTGGCAATCAATTGTGTATGGAATAAGGCAGAGATGGACAAAATTATAAATGATCACATTTCAAACCTGATATCTGAGAATATAACCAAATGTTATCCAGAAAGGGATAACTCATGCCGGAACCATCATGTAACACAGACATGTTAACATGGGCAAAAACACTCAGTCCACCATCGTGAGCCAGTACACATGGTAATATTTGAGTTGTGCTCATGGCAGCAATATTCAAAGTAGCCAAGATAAGGAAGCAATATAAATGTCTACAAGCAAATGATTTCATAAACAAATAATGTGATCTACATAAAATGGTAGATCATTTAGCCTGAAAAGAAGACTGTGACATTTATGACATGACTGATGAATCCGTGATGTGTTATGGTAAGTGAAATAAGCCAGATAAAGAAAAATAATAATAATACACTATATGATCTCATTATATATGTAATCTCACAAATGTTGACTACATAGAATCAAAAGAGAAGAGAAATGGTAAGCAGGGGTAGGAGGGGGAGACATGGTTCAAAGGGAACAAACATCAAATCATGGATGAAAAATAAGTCTGAATGAGATCAGATAAATATCCGTGAGATGTAAAGGCAGTATGGTGATCACAGTTGCTGATACTGTGTTTCCTACTAAACAATTCAGTGAAAGTAGATTTTTGGTGCCCTTATCACACAACAAAAGATTACTGTGGAGGATGATAGATAGGTTAATTCACTTGGCTGAAGCAATTACTGTATGTGAATGTATGAACATCAAAACACCCTTCACATATGTACAAATAAAAATAAATTTATAGCAAAGAGGCATCTACATTTACATTGAGAAAAAAATAAGACCATTATATATAGATTCTTTTTTAAAACATTAAAAAAAATATTTATTTGCAAGCAGAAAAAGAACAAGAGTGAGAGAGAGAGAAAGAAAGAAAGAATCAGTATAGGTACACTAGAGCCTTCTGCCACTACAAATTCCAGACATGAGCCACTATGTGCATCTGGCTTTACATGGTTACTGGGGATTCAAACCAAGACTATCAGGCTTTGCAAGCAAGCCATCTTCCCAGCCCATTGCATGTTAATTCTATTTACTCACAAATGTTCTTCGGCATGAAAGTATTTAGTAGGGATAATAATGTGTCACAACAGATATGCAGTGAGCAAGGCTACTAGGAAAAACTCCCAAAACAAATTCACCAGATCACAGGAGGCATTTAGTTCACATGACAGGGAGAATCAAATCCTCATGCTTATACAAGCACATGAGAATAACAAGTTGAGGGCGCATTAATCTCAATCACTGCTTATCCGTGGGTGTTTAGGCATATTACGCACAGGGTATATTTCCATTATTGTTGTTTGAATGAAACACGCAGTACTTCATTGTGGAAAAAGAAAAAAACCAAAGAAATAATTTTCTCAATTGCAGAACTGCAGGAACAACAAACCTACAATACTCAGTTCACATTATAACCTTGCACAGTTAATCCTGCCTGTAAATCAAGGGGGTGGGAAAATGATATCAAAAACAAATTGTTCCCTCAAATGTTATGAGTAATGGAATTTCTCTGCATCGTTGTATGTTTTATGTTAAAAAGTCACATAAGGATCATTAAAAAAGATTAAGATGTGTCTGAACAGAATTTTGGCAAAAACGTGGTTAACATTCCTCATAGCCTTTCAAAACAAAATTGTATTCCACTTTATCTGAAAACTTTCCAATGCAATATTACTTTTTCTTACATATACAGCCTGCAACTTACCTAGGGCACTATTTATCATTTGGATAACTTAAGTACAACTCTCTCTCTCTCTCTCTCTCTCTCTCTCTCTCTCTCACACACACACACACACACATCACCTTGAGACAAACGAGAATTTTCTCTTGAGAAATTTGCAACTGTATTAAAATGATAAGTAGCACATCTTCACTCTTCCTTCATTAACTTAGGCAGAGAACTCTGATGTACACACAGCAAAAGAATCAAGGTTCTCACATGCTCCTGTTCATAATAATCATCTTTGCTTTCTCTAGTCCACAAAGTTTGTTCATTTTTACAAAGACATTATCGGTTGTGATAGAAAAAGCAGTACCCAGAGGAGCCTTCCAATTATCCACACAGGTAGCCTAGCCCATCTGGGACCCCCAACAGGTATGGGTCAGGATTTAAAGATTCAAAATAATTATTTCAGAGGAAGCACTTGAATGAGCAATTTCTTTTCAGTATTCTATCCATCGACTGTAGCAAATGATAGAAAAAGGAAGCAAAACAATGGAGTTTAAAATGCAGAATTATGACAGTAAAGAAACTAAAGTTGGGAGACGCTGATATATAGTATCTGATAGAATATGTTGCAAGGTAAATTCTAGCAAGCATGCCTTATGAATATCTATGACAGAACTATGTTATATGCTGTTGTGGTTTGATTCAGGTGTCTCCCATAAACTTAGGTGTGCAGAATGTTAGGATCCCAGCTGGTGAAGATTTGGAAATTAACACCTCCTGGAGGCAGTATATTGTTGGGAGTGGGTTTATGGGTATTACAGCCAGTTTCCCCTTGCCAGTGCTTGACATATTCTCCTGTTCCTGTTGTCCACCTTATGTTGGCCAGGAAGTAATGTCCACCCTCTGATCATGCCATAGTTTCCCCCTACCATCGTGGAGCTTCCCTTGGAGTCTGTAAGCCAAAATAAACCTTTTTTTTTTTTCCCACAAGCTTCTCTTGGTCAGGTTATTTCTGCCAGCAATGTGAACCTGATGGCAACAAATGCACACTCGAGATAAATATTCAGTCCTCAGAATTCTGAGCCTCCCATGGCAGTAAATGAGACTCAAGAATTTCCTTTAGATAGGTCATGTGTGTATTGTAGAGGCCTTTATCCAAAAAGATCAGAATACTTGTATATTCAAGGAAACAAACATACAGACCCTGGACTGCATGTTAGTGAAATTTAAGAATGAATACAAATTAGCTCTTTTAGATATAAAATTCACATAGGAAACAAAAAGATTTTCCTATGTCTTTAACAAATATCTGATATCACATATATAAATGAATTATGCCTCTTTTCTGCTTTAAAAATATCAATTTCCCATCAATAAGGCAATCTTCATTTTCAGATCAATTGAGAACTTAAGATTTTGGGGGTCAAAATATGCTAGGTGTTAGTGCTACTCCATCATAGCTAGATGAGCAGTTAGGTAAAATCCCCCCCCCCATTCAATTCCAGATGTAAAGATGCAAATGAGGAAATTGATAAACCGTTTGCATATAGTTTTAAAGATTTCAAACAGATATTCTTCCCGTTATGCTTTACAGTAATTTATATTCTGCATCACATAAATTCCTGAATATGCGGCAAAATTTTGTGCAAGGTCTTCAGAGAGCAAAAGATGTCGTCTCCCTTTTAAATATTCACTTACAGCATTTTTTACAAGTGGTCTATGCATCCCAGTGATGACTCCAGGCAACGTCAGTAGGGATACTAAAGGGTTAACCTTTCCACATGGAGGCAACAATATGTAATGCCAAACTTGTCATGATTTCTGGCAGCAGGTTTAAGTTCACATTTCCAAGTGTCAAGTAAAACAAGACGTTGTGACGATTCCTTGTGGGGTTTGTCTTGTTCACCCTCCCAGAGCCATTGTCCATCCCTTCTCTGCTCTTGTCTGTGTGGTGCAAAGCTGAACTCCACAGGTGACTCCACCTACCCCTTGGAAAGTTACCAAATTCAACCAAAGGAAGAGAACAGCAAGAACTCAGAAGACAAGACAAGAGAAAGGCTCAGAACTGTGTTTTCCCTCAGCCATACTTCTGTTAATAGCTCCTCTATTCATGGCATCAGCTTACAAACAGGCTCTGGGAACATAGGCTGCTGCCTTGTTCTTTCATTCCTGGGGATCGAATATCTGCCCTATCATTGCTCAGCCCTGGGTAGGTCTCCATTCCTTGTTGATCCCCTAACCCTATCTAGAACTCCCATATTGTTCCTTTGTTAACCTCTCTGCAGTGAAACCCTTCTAGTGCACTAGTTGTTTCCTATCAGGCCCCAGTCTGATACAATTGCTTTGAAAAGCATTGTAGCTAGTGGTTACATTGTGGAGATCACACGTATGCAGGTCAGGGAAGGTTTGCCTGACAAAATGACAAGGCTTACAGACAGTGTTAGGGGAAGCCATGCAGCTACCTAGGGAGCAATGTTACAAGAGCAAGTGCAAAGGCATAGCCTGTGTGGAATGTTGAAGGCAGGGAAAGATGCTGGTGTGGCTGGAAGGCAGCCAAAGCATTCAGATGACATAAGAGGCATGGAACAGGAAGAGCTTGCTCCCTCAGACAGTAGAATCAGGAGCTGGAAAGATCTAGGAAAGGGTTGTGGCAGAAAGAAGATGGGCTGGCAGATAGCAAATGATACTAAGGACAGAATAGATCCAGAAAATAAAGATAGCAAAGAAGTCAAATGAAGATGGCATCTTATGAGGAGTGACTGTGGGATCCTGGGATGGATCAAGTGACATGAAGACTTAGACTAGACCACTGGATCACCCCTGTGGCTCACTGCAACCTTGGTATAGGTGACTTAGATAACATGGATGAAACCAAAACTGGAAAAGGCTCAATAGAAAATCAAGGAGAGATAATGGATCAAGTCTTCAGAGAATGAATTATATAAAAAAATAAACAAGTGATAAACAGTGATTTCATGTTGAGCCTACAGATTTTCATGTTGTGACATAACTTCCCAGGGGTAGCATATGCTACACAATAATGTCAGAAATTAAAAGTGACTTTGGTCAACATATTTAATATTAGAGAACATAATTAGCCGGGCGTGGTGGCGCACGCCTTTAATCCCAGCACTCGGGAGGCAGAGGTAGGAGGATCGCCGTGAGTTCGAGGCCACCCTGAGACTCCATAGTGAATTCCAGGTCAGCCTGAGTTAGAGTGAAACCCTACCTCGAAAAACCAAAAAAATAAAAAAAAATATTAGAGAACATAATTATAGACCAGAAACTTTATACTCAAATGCAGTCAAAACAAAATTTTTAATTTTTTCAGTTTTTTTTTTTTTTTGTGGATTCTAGGTCCTGCTATGTAGCCCAGACTTGCCTTGGATTCATAGTAATTCTCCTGCCTTAGCCTCTTGATTGCTATGATTATAGAAACGAGCTTGTGTCTTTCTAAGAAATGTACATGGTCTCATCACTTTCTGTACATCTCCCTCTTTCTCTTGCTTACACAACACACACACACACACACACACACACACACACACACACACACCCCTAGCTAGCTTTTCTGTAGGAGGTTGTTTTGCCGCTTCTGCGGTTCAAACCAAATCCTATTTCAAGACTGACCTGCAAACCAATGAGGCTTGGCTAGGTTAGAATAGTGGTAGCAACTCGATTGTACATTGTTTCCCCTGAGAGGGAATTGAAAAGAATCATATTTGTTAATCCTCCTACAAGGAGTTTTAGAGTATCTTTATCCCTTCTTAAAAAATAGCATAGAGTATTCCCTAGGAAGTGGAAATCAGATTTCATGTAAATACTCCAACAACAAATATGCATTCTCTTCTGATTTAAGAATAGGTGTATGTGAGTGCATGAATGTGTCCATGGTATGGCTGGCGGGAAAAGGGAGAAGAACTGACTTTACCCAGGAATGAGAAACAGTGGTACCCTGCATGCTTCCCATGGCACGGAAATAGATATCTTCATCTCCCAAGAACTATTTCAAGCAGCTTGTTAGTCACTGAGACAAGGTCCCTCTTACCAAGAGCTCACTTCTATAGAAGAATAAGTATACAAAATAAATAGAGCCACAAATATTTTTCTAGTCCATGACATCAAAAGGGGGAAAAAAAAAAAAGGATAAAGGCTAAGAGGCATCTTAAGAGTTCATTGGGGTGGGGGATAACTTTTTATGGTGATCAAAGTTGATATTTTCTCCATGGAAATATCAGCATGAGGAAATGAAAATTTTAATGAGCATAGATGCCATTGTGGACAACTGCAGTTCATATCTATTGAGTATTTAGTATATGGTTTATGGACTACTGCATGTATTGCATACTTAATCTCATTTATTCCTCAGAACAGCACTGTGAGATTACTATGACCCCCTATCTTATTGAGAGGCAGGTAGAGGTATGTAGAGTTAAAAGAGTTTGCTGAAGGTTAACAGACCACACGTGAGAGGAAGAACTGGAACTGTGAATGGGAGAAGCTCACAAGCAATGGATATTTACCAAAAAGTATAACCTTTACATGAACTTTATTTCTGTCATTTCATTTCTATAACTACAGCCATCCTCCCATTTCAGTGATGAAAACATTGAAGCATGCAAAGCTGGTGAACTCCTGCTGGCTAGAGAAGAGAGCTAAAATATGAACCCAATTCCTGACTGGAGAAAGAAAGCACTATATCACACAGTATAACCCTTTCACCCAAAGTAGAATTTAATGTTATTCTTTAGCATAGCCATCCTTTTCAAATACCAACAATTATTCATTCCAGATGGTCCTCACACTACAACTAAACACAAAGGAGTAAAATTCTTTCCATCTATAACTATGAAATAAAGTTGGGGCAACAAAGAAAACAAACTTATGGAGACAACAGAGTTTAATTTTGCTAAACACATTTAAAAACATACAGAGTGTACCACAGGTAAACTCGATTATTGGAATGAAAAGAACAACTCATAGGAAGACATCATTGGAACTTGTAGTAAACAGTGTTATCATAGCAATGGTCTTGAAGAAATGAGGCATTTCTGAAGAATGAAGAAAGACATGTAGATAAACTCAGCTGAGACAGCTGGAGAATACATAGAGAGAATTTTGGCCAGAAACTGGATCAAGTTGAATATCTAGAACATCAGACACAGAGTTTAGCCTTTATTTTATACATAAAGGGATGTCTGTTCTTAGGCATAACATCATATAAAACACTACTTGAAGAAGATAAATTCGGGCTGGAGAGATGGCTTAGCGGTTAAGCGCTTGCCTGTGAAGCCTAAGGACCCCGGTTCGAGGCTCGACTCCCCAGGACCCACGTTAGCCAGATGCACAAGGGGGCGCACGCGTCTGGAGTTCGTTTGCAGTGGCTGGAGGCCCTGGCGCGCCCATTCTCTCTCCCTCTCTCTATCTGCCTCTTTCTCTCTGTCTGTTGCTCTCAAATAAAATAAAAATAACAAAAAAAAATTAAAAAAAAAAAGGTGTGCACTACCACACCCAGCTTTTTAAAAAAAAAAAAAGAAGATAAATTTGCTGCTTTAGATAAATATCAAGAAGTCTAATGTAGGGGGGAGGGAGGGTATTACCATGGGATTTTTTTTTATAATCATGGAAAATGTTAATAAAAATTGAGAAAAAAAAAGAAGTCTAACGTATACACAGAAAGGAAATGAAGCTACACCCTAATGTGTGGGTTGCTGGAAGAACTTTTCAGAACACCTCTGAGGCATCTGCTTTTAGCAGGGTAATGCTAACACTGAAAAAATAGGCAACTTAATTTTTTCTGATTTAGGCTGCTCCCATCTGGCCTGATGAGAAAAATACAAAGTAGCCACTTGATTAGTTAGAACCCTCCCTTCCTCATGACGACCAACTTTTCTCTACTCAATTCATGGATCTAAAGTTGTAATGCTTTAACTTTTTCAGAAGAGACACATATGTGTGTTGGTTGATCTTGTAATAATTTCTAAGAGGGATATTCATCCATCTATTAATTCATACCCTGTGTATCTCCTGAGTACTTACCAAGTACAAGGCTAGGTTTTGGGGATGCAAAATGCACTATCATCACACTCTTTAAAGAGCTCAAAATCTGGATGTGTGACACAGTCATAGTATATTGTCTGAAGTGCTAGAATGTTCTGAGTATATGGTATCTGTGATCACAGGTATTCTGTGATTACAAATAAGATTATCTTAATTCTTCCTGGTACATACAGCAGACTTCCCAGAGAAAATATTTAATGAGTAATTGTTCTCCACAAAGCTGTGGAGACAGAAGGTATCTCAAAAAGTTGATGAATATAGCAATGTGCAGGAACCTGGAAATGCTAGGAACAGTAATTGAGAACTTGAGTTCATGATAGGAGCAGGATCAAGGGGTTCAATACTATTCACATTTGAACTTGTTTCAGCAATCATACTTGTACCTTGGAAGCACCCACAGAAGAGATGTGAGGTATGGACAGATGAGCACTGAACTCAATGGAAATTCATCTGCAAAATGACAATGTGTGGCTAACTGTATCTTAGGAATTTATCTACGTTTTTCTATTCATTTGAAGAAAACATCATCCTCAGAACTCAGAGAAAAAATCTGTAAAAAAACAAAACAAAATAAAACAAAACCCTGCCTTTGTCCTTTTAAGGTCTAGGTCAAGAACGTCAGTTAAAGAATTGTCATTATGCCTCGGTGAATGTGAATCCTGACAACTTGTCAGCAAATTCACTATCACAGTCCTGCAGGTGCCAAAGCTTAAAGGTAAAGAGTTAAAGAGTAAGGCTTTCACTTGCCAGTTACAGATATGTCAAGTCAGATTCCAAAGTCAGCCCTGCCTTTGGTTAACCTCGACCTCAGGATGTGGTCTTAGACACATTTCTATGTTGATACGGGTCTTTGTGGGCCAGCAAAGGTAGGTGTTGCAGTTACCTTTTCATTTGTGGGACAAACACTTGACTAGATGCAAGTTAAGGAAAGTAAAAGTTAATTTCAGGCCTCGAGAATCCAGGGGAAGTTCCATCATGTCCAATGGAGCTGGCTCACTTTCTTATATGTTCATAGCAGAAAGACGACAGCCCGCATCGGCAAGCATGAACTGACTCTGAAGACTCACCTGAGGGCTGGGCTCAAGATCTGCCCCTGCTGGCATTCTTGCTGTAGCAGAGCTTTGCCTGGTGGAGACTTAAGTCAGAAGCTTAAATTTAATAAAAAAAAAAAAGTAACCTGACACTACATGGAACATTTACAATCAAACCACTACAGTAGGCTTGAGATTAGTGAGGAATACTCAGTTCCTGAGTACAACTCCCTGTGTCCAATAAAGTATAAGAAGAATACGAGATTATGACAGAGGACCATGGTAATATTACTAATAACAGGCAACTTGGATATTTAACTATCAGCAACTTCAAGGTTAACCAAAATAATCACTACCAGATATTGAATACCGGGCCCTTCGTGAGTGCTTTAAAACATGTTGGATTTTGGCTGACTTCTTATCTATAGACATGATTTCACTGACTTTTCATATAAGCTAACTTCATGTACATTTGGAAATAAAGACAATTAATATAAAAAAACTAGTTCCTCCTTTTAGATATTGTGATGGTTTGATTTGGGTGCCCCCATAAACTTAGGTAGTCTGAATGCTGGTCTCCCTAGTTGATGGAAATTGGGAATTAATGCCTCCTGGAGGCAATGTATTGTTGGGGGCAGGCTTATGGTTATTATAGCCAGTGTCACCTTGACAGTATTTGGCACACTCTCCTGTTCCTGTTTTCCATCTGATATTGGCCAGGGGCTGATGTTTACCCTCTGCTCATACCATCGTTTTCCCCTGCCAGCATCAAGCTCCCCCTCAAGTCTATAAGCCAAAATAAATCCCTTTTTCACAAAAGCTGCTCTTGGTTGGGTGGTTGGGTGATTTTTGCCAACAATGCAAACCTGAATGCAACAGATTATATATATATATATTATTTTTCTTTGCAGAGGTGTGCAACCTTTAACAGTGCCCCCATGAAGTGGTTATCTATCATGTAAACCAAATGTACAAGGTAGCACATGCATCTTGAGTTCATTTGCAATGGCTAGAGGCCCTGGCATGCCTGTTCTCTCTGTATGTATATATATTAACTAATTAATATAATCTAAATAAACGAACAAGATAGAATTAAACTATCTTTGCAATGATACATATGAATTTTCACTGTGAGCAGTGCCTATCTGTTAAGACTTCACATCTGTATCTATTTGTTGGTGCTTCTAAGCTGCACTCCCAACATACAAAGTAGCCACTGAAGAGACAAGACCACCAGCATCTGAGAGAGGAGGGCAGCACAATACAAAAAGAGATTGGCCCACTCAATGACTGATGGGTAGGAGCCATTTCCTCTCTCCAACCTTCCTGACTACTGCCAATCAATATGCATATTAACTGTACAATATGAGCAAAAACAAACTCCTGTTATGTCAAGCCAGTGAAACTGAATTTATTTATTGTATCTGTAGTCTACCTAGGTTTATACAACTGTATAATAAGCATCTAATATCTACAACGAAGTAATATCCAATACACCTAAAAATAGTATACCCTATAAAGTAGTTTAATAATTTATTTCACATTGCTGATACTGAGGATATATTTTATTGGGGAAAACATAAATACCATGTTATATTTACAAATGGTAGTAAAGTCATGACTTTTATAATAAATCAAAATTTCCCATCATATTTTCCTCTAGGTCATGAAAGATAAATTATATGAAACACACATGGTAATATGAAGCTAGTGTCAAGGAACTCATGGCATACTCCTAATTAAAGCCTGGATGGACAAATCTAATTTAAGTCAGTCCTGCTGAGTCATGCGAGATATCTATCTATCCAAAATGAACATAATCCATTAGCATCAAAATAACCAAGTCCCTTAAATGCAGAGAAATCTAGTACCACTCATGACTTTTATCAGCGTGACATGAGGCTAATATTCATTTATCAAACAGTAAGGGCATTGTTTTGCACTCAAATAATTATCAGTTAATGAAGCTTAAAAAACAAGAGTCTCTCACATCTAGATTGAATTGTTCTTTCTGTGTTGCTTTACCCTCATATTCCTTAATACTTAAAGTGCTCCCATTGTAAATGAGGTCAGCTTATGTAGGCTCTGAAACAATGGGATGTTTTAGCCTTTGAGCATAATAGCAAGAATATTAGCGCACATTCATACAATACAAAAATTGACTCAAATATTCTACACTTGGCAAGATGCCTTTACATCTATAATGAAGCTCTATCATTAGATAGTCTCTAGTGTCCTTTTGAGATAAAATGTGAATTCTAAATCATCTCATTTAGTAGAGGAGAAAACTAAGGGTATGAGAGCTGGAGTGGGATTACCAACAGCCACACAGAATTGGATGCTAGACACTGGGACCAATCTCTACCAAATTCCATTTTGGTGGTATAGATTTCGGGATCATCTTATTCACAACTGAAAAGAGAGGTGGTCTTATTTTGAGATAGAGCATTTGCCATACCAGCAGTGAGATGTTTTTGATTTAGAGAAAAGGGCTTGCTGTTTTTTTTTTTTTTTTTTTTTGTAAGTGCTCTTAATACAATTGCCCTCACACATGAAAGCAGAAAGTAGGAGTCAGTAGAAGATTCCAGAAGGAGAGCACTGATGTAAGCATCCATTTCAGAGGATTTGGAGACTGTGCCTTCATTTCATCTGCCTTCAATTCTCCAGAGCACTTTGTCTATGGAGGCTGAGTCTACCAAAACCATCAGAATATCTTTGCTTCATCCTGTTATAGCTACAGTAAAGCACTCCAGAGACACGTGTCCTGTTGGGAAGCAACAGCCTGCTAGAATGAATGAAATAGTCAAATCATCCCCTGGATGCTATAGTCAGGAACCCCCCAGCTGATTATAGTCACATTCCAAGTGTCAGGTGAAAGTGGTAAAACATTAAAAAGTGGTCCATGAAAAATAGAAAAGTCCAGTTAATTTATAAATTTATGGTTCAATCATTAAGAGTCTCAAGGGTTTCTTTTCAGAAGAATCATTTTTTTTTAATTTATCAAAAACTGGTTTGGAGAGGTGGCTTAGTGGTTAAGCGCTTGCCTGTGAAGCCTAAGGTCCCCGGTTGGAGGCTCCTTTCCCCAGGACCCACGTTAGCCAGATGCACAAGGGGGCGCATGGAGCTGGAATTCGTTTGCAGTGGCTGGAGGCCCTGGGGCGCCCATTCTCTCTCTCTCTCTCCTCCCCCCCCCCTCTCTGCCTCTTTCTCTCTGTCTGTCGCTCTCAAATAAATAAAAATAAACAATTTTTTTAATTATCAAAAACAGATGCTTCCAGTATGAACACTTATGACTGAGTGAGAAGCATGCTCGTGTGAGCAGAAAGAGAGGGGGCCATTTACTTGGTAAACTCGCAGGATAAAAGATTACAGCTTGTCCAAAGCAAGTGTGAGAAACTCCACTCTTGAAACACTGCTGTCAATCTGGGTTGTGTAACCAGGCAGTATCTCAGGAGGCCATCAGACAAACATAATCATCATCAGTTGAAGATGCTCAGATTCAGTGACTTTTTAAAACCTGACAAATCATGACAATCTATGAACAAGAGAGGGCTGCAACCCATTTTCTTCTTACATAGGACCATTCTATGTGAAGTATTTATTTATGTGAGAGAGAGAGAAGAAGGAGGAGGAGGAGGAGGAATATGTATGGGGATTCCACCACTTCCTGCAACTGAAACCAACTCCACAAGCATGAGCCACGCTGTGCATCTGGCTTTACTTGGGTATTGGGGAATCGAACCTGGACCATCAGACTTTGCTAGTAAGTTCCATTAACTGTTAAGCCATCTCTCCAGCATTGTGTTTTGTTTGTTTTTAAACTGAAATTTATTGTTTTATTATTTATTTATGGAAGAGAGAAACACAGGCAAAGAGAGAGGTAGAGAGAGAGGAGAGAAAGAGAGAGAATGGGTGTATCAGGTCCTCTAGCCACTGAAAACAAATTCCAGATGTATGTGACACCTTGTGCATTTGGCTTACATGGATATTGGGGAATCAAACCCAAGTCCTTAGGCTTTGTAGGCAAGTGCCTTAACCATTGAGCCATCTCTCCAGCCCCTGTTATTTTTTTTAATGATAGGATTCATCATATGATTCTGGCTTATTGAAACAAACTTCTCTTTATTTTAATTATAAAACCAAACAAAAATGTATGTTGTTTGGACCTAGAAATCCCCCCCCCCAGTTCGCAGGGAAATATTTCTCAATAGGAAATAAATGAGGTTTGGAAAGGGGTGATACACTTTATTTAAAACTCAAGATAGTACTTTGGCTCATTCTCCATCTCTTGTGAGATGGACCATATGTGAAATTTGAATGTAGATTGCAGTGTTTTGATTTAACAAGATTAAGGTGTGATTGCATCAGCTATTTAGAAATTTCATACTTTCTCCATTTAATAAAATCAGTCAGTTTTTAAATAGCATGCTGAAGTGGGGAAACTATTCAGTTTTAAGTTATCAGAATTCAAGTTTCTTGAGTTTATATTTTTTAATTTATTCTTCAAAATATCACCTTCCTGTATATCATCTACAAACAATGTAATTTATCATCCCCTCAAATGACTTTGATACTGACTTTGTTGACTTAAGATATCACAGCCTCCCAAATATTCATCAAAGGAGAGGGCATACACTGTATAATTTATAAAAGATACTAGGAGGTAAATACGTCCTACAATGATGGCCATTTCTACTCACTTCATATAATAAACTGGATGTGACAGTGATTCTGTCCTACTTTCTACTGAGTGTCATATTGTCCCATCAGGTATTAGTTTCTTCTAAAAAGCAAATCATAGGTAACATGGGTGGGGCATTGCTATGTGACATAGTTCCTTTGAGAACCACAAACTCTGTTTGGCATATTGCATAATGGCATATTATAGTCTCTGGGACATACTACAGGAATGAGAAATGTTCAATGTTCTTTAAGCAATTGCGTTAAATATACAGACTCCCTTTATTCTTAGAAATCCTACAAAGAATCCTGACATATTAAAATAACCAATTGTGTGGAAAGTGCATGGAGTTTAGAGTGTTTTTGCAAATTTTTAAAATATTTTTTGTTCATTTTTATTTATTATTTGAGAGCAAGAGAGAGAGGGGGGGAGGGAGAGAATGGGCACACCAGGGCCTCTAGCCAATGCAAAGGAACTCCAGACATGTGTGCCCCCTTGTGCATCTGGCTAACATGGGTTCTGGGGACTTGAGCCTCGAACCAGGGTCCTTAGGCTTCACAGGCAAGCACTTAACTGCTAAGCCATCTCTCCAGCCCTGTTTTCAAATTCTTAGCTGACACTTGCTGTTTATGTGACTTTGGACAAGTTACTTTACCTCTCTGAACCACATTCAAATTTTGTATTCCAGTTAGTCTTTGTTGAATATTTGTGTTCTTCTAGATACTGGACTAGCCAGACTCAGTGAGCAGTGCAGCCAATAGAACAAGCATGCCTCCTTCTTGGGTAATTTAGGGTCAAGTTGAAGAAATAGACATTAAACAGTACCTTTGTAATTAGGGTTGATAAGTGTGAGAAAGGAACAACATTGGGGGAGGTAATTATAGGGAAAGGACTATGTAGATTGAGAGAGCAAGGATGTTCTCTGAGGAAATGGCAGTTAAGTCGAGGTCTGTGACAACTGTCAGAGCAAGCTAAGCAAAAATGTATCAACAAGTACTCCAGGGAGGGGAACAGAGACCCAGAAAGTGACTGAGCATGCTGGCTTCCTGCAATGGACAAAATGAATCTTAAATGAGACCATGTTGCATGATTCCTAATCCCATGGAAGGGTTTGTAGCAAATGCGGGAGTATGGCCAGGTGAGCCTGTTGGGTGAGGGCAAAGTCAGTAACATTCAGGACTCTGTCCTCTTGGCCAGACACACATGTGCTATCTGGGAGACTTAGCCCTACAAAGGATAATATATCTGGAAATACATGGCCAGTGAGAGAGTTATTTCTGAGAAAGTCACCATTTCTGATTGTTCATCTACAAACCTGAGACACTGTCATAGCCCCCATGGTTACAGGAAAGAAAGAACACTTGTAAGCAGGCTTGCCACAGCGGAAAAAAAAAAATCACCAAGAATGAATACCCTGCCCTGACATGGCTCCTGAGAAGTGGATCCCAACTTTCAAGATACTTCTGGATTGACCTCTACCCCTAAACCTGTGCATCCTGCCTTCCTGCCTTTTGAGACTACTCATCTGTCACAAGGACCACATCACCAGGGACTACTGAGACAAAGCATTCTTGCCTACATTTTTGCCGTCTACAGAAATGGAGAGAGAGGACTGTTAAGCTTTTCTCCCAGTTCAACTCTCAGTTCTGTCATCGCCAATGTTTGGATTCCAAAGTATCTGGCCAGCCAAGCAGAACTAAAAGGTGGGGTTGGGCGGTGAGTTACACGAAGGGCCAGAGACTAAGTAAGTGGCTGATTCAAGAGCATTTCCTAGATGGAAAGCACCTATGTTGACCATTTTAACACTTCACTTGTTTTAAAAGTCAAAATCATAGCTGTAAGAGCAATGACCTACTTTTGCCAAAAAGCAAATTGCATGAAAAATAAAAGATGATGGAGGAAATTGTCGATTGTGGGTAGAATGTGTGTGCTCCTCCACTACTTCCATGGTGAAACTCTATGCTACTCTGGGTTGTGTTCTGAGTGGAATTAGAGCTCTAGAAGAATAGATATGGATCACTGGGGCCCTTTCTCACCACAGGCGAGAAGTGAGGAGATTACAGGGACACAGCATCCTGCAAACCAGCATGAGGGGCCTCTGTATTTCATGGCACCAGAAATGCTGGCACCCTGACACTGGAAATCCTAACAGACTCCAGAAGTGCAAAATAAATAAATAAATAAATAAATAAATAAATAAATTTCTGTTGTTTGAGCTGCTTAGACATTATATGGTATTCTGACAGGCAGTCCCTATAAGACCAGTACACAAACCCCAAAGAGACCAACATAAGCCATGATATTTTGATATATCCAGAGCAAAGTAAAAAGAGCAACAACATATTCAAAAGTGGTGACTTCTGGGGCTGGAGAGATGGCTTAGCCATTAAGGTACTGGCCTGAAAAGCCAAAGGACCAGGTTCGATTCCTCAGGACCCAAGTAAGCCAGAAGCACAGAGGGGTGCACATGTCTGGAGTCCGTTTGCAGCAGCTGGAGGCCCTGGTGTGCCCATTCTCTCTCTCTCTCTCTCTCTCTCTCTCTCTCTCTCTCCCCTCCCTCTCTCTCATATAAATAAATAAAATTCATATGGTGACTTCTGGAGGGTTTGGTATGTGAAGGAGCTCCTGGATAGTGTGATGAGGGGCTGCCTATGTTATATGTCTTATACTAGATGTGGGTATAACAGTACCTTCCATTTGAAAACCTATTGAGGCACATATTTATTTTATTCCACATTCTGCATCTGTATTTTATTTTAAAATACAATGAATTAAATGTGATGAACACTAAATGAGATAAATCTCTCTCTCTCTCTTTCTCTCTCTCTCTCTCTCTCTCTCTCACACACACACACACCATCCAAAGCTCAGGGACCATTGTGGAAGAGGTGACAGAAAGAACAGAAGAAGAGCCAAAGGAAGGGAGGAGTGCTTTTTAATACTGTCTTCCAGAAACAAAGTAGCCATGGTATTTATGACTTGACAGTGGCTGATGCCACCTACATAAGACCTGCATAAGAGGAGGAAAAATGTTATGATATCAAAATAGAAAAGAGACTAGTTGGAAATAAGGGGTTCAGTAGAGTGGGTTGAAGTAGAAAGGGAGGGTTGTGGGAGTGGAATATGATCATACTATATTGTTTATATGTATGGAGGCTACTAATAAATAAAATATTCCAAAAGTGATCAAGAAATTAAAAGGCTAACATAACAAAGTTTTCATATCTCTTATTTCAATCAAGTCCATGAAACAAATTTGAAAAGGCAAAAGAAAGAAGAAAAATAAATAAATGAATACCTAAGGATTCACAAAATAAATTGGCATGTGCTCCTATGTGGGGGGAATCAAAACTGAAAATGATGATGTCACTTTTCAGCTGATTTTTTCCCTCCTTCCTGATTGTACATCATATGGAACTAATTAAACTGTTATTTCTTCATGCAGGTCAATTAATTTATACATTGTTTAGCTGCTACCATATCTTGAGATCATAAGGAAAAAGTATAATGTTCCTGTTAATAAAATTTCAACATTTATTAGAAATTTACCTCCCAACCATGGCAGACAAGTCATTTTGTAAGTCTTTATGTTAATTTAAAAGTAGTTTTTCCACAAGGTATTTAATAAGCTATAGTGTGACCAAACATAAACTACAACCTACACCTTGAGCTCCATTTGTGTTCTTATGTCAGCTCTTTTTGTTTGTGTTACTGTAGACATCACAAGGGAAAGAAACACAGAAATCTGAAGGCCATTATTGACTCTCAGTGACTCTCACTTGTGGAAAATTCTCAGGTATTTTTAATCACCTAATCTTTAGTTCTTAGAGCATACATATTTTTCATACCCCTGTGACCTAACGATATTGCAAAAATTGGGATGATTTCTGTTTAAGTAAGGTAGTGGAGAATATAAACCAATACCTAATAAGTCTCTCATTTTGCGATCTGAATCTTGCTTATCTATAAACAAACCACCTTCATTTCACTTTGACATAACCCCTTTTGAAAACATGCAGCTTTTTTTTTTCTTAAATTTTTCTTTCTCTTCCACAGGAAATGCCTTTACGAAACTAAAACCATGAAGAACAAAAACATGGTAGAAAGCGTGCTTTGTACCAGGTAAAAGGAACCACTGGGGTTACTGCATAAGATATTTTTCCAACTGTAACAGATTGCCAAATTATCACAGCATCAACTGCATGAGAGTCTATAAAAGGGCTTTATTAACTCAGAATGCCAGGATATTATGAATCACACCTGCATGAAAACAAGTGGCCATGCTTAGTTCACAAAAAAAGATATGTGGGTTTGTAGAAGTTGAAAATATTGCTGTATTCATTTATAAACAACAGGCCACCATATTTTACCACCTGCTCTGTTTCTGCTTTAATATTAGATCTCCTTCAAATGCAACTTATAGAACATGTAACATAAGTATTCCAGAGACAATGGTGTGAAGTCTATACATTAGGACTCAAAATGTCTGCTAGACAATATTTTCCATTGTAATTTTAGTCTGCAAGAAAGTGCGGTAGGGTCAGGTATAAAGCAGGAAATCTTATTCTAACATCTAAGTTTCTCAGTGTTGGAGTACAACCTGGTTGGAATAACTTATTTGTATTCCAGTACCCACAATGCTTTGGTAGCCAATTGCCACTGACAGCAATGTGAGGTCCCAACCTCTGGCAATGCAGTCAAAGGTCTGGATGTACTCATAAGAGGCACTGTCTAGAAGATGAAGAACTTGTTAGGAGGAAGAATACGACAAAAAAAAGTTTTTGATAGTTTGAATGTAGAATGCCCCCAATAAAGACATATGTTTGAATCAGTAACACCTGACTGGTAGCAGTAGTCTGGAACTTTGTAAGACCCTTAAGAGCTGAGCCTTGCTGGAGCTAGTTTGTTACTGTGGAAGTGGTCCTTGAGCTATTGTGATCTAGCCCCACTTACTGTTCTCACCCTCACTACTTCCTTCTTGCCAAAGTGATGATGTAATGCTTGCTTAATGCTCCTGTAATGACTACCCTGCCATGATGGATTTCCCCTTGAAACTACAGATCAAAGACAAATCCTGTCCTTCCTTAAGTCCTTTCTGACAGGTATGTTGTCCTGCAACAGGAGAGTAACTCATATAAAAAAAAAAAAAAAAACTGGTACCAGAATTGGGGTCATTACACTGATGAACCTGACCACATGGCACTCAGCCTTTTGGAGCAAGTTTTAAGGAGGAATGTGGAAGGACTTAGAACTCTAGACTACCCTTACAATGCTTAATGGGCCATTATGGGTGGTGTTTCAAAGACCGAGAGGCTAAAAGGAATGTGGACTGTGGAGGTTTTAGAAGGAGTCTTATCAGGAACTGGTATAGAGGCTGTTCATGGGATATCATTAACTCCCTTTCCCTGCAAAATATAAATATATATTGGATACATTTTGCTCATTCCCTGAGAACTTAAGCAAACTTAAATTTAAATGAAATGGACTTTTGTGTTTGGTAGAGAAAATGCAAGGTAGAAAAGTCTTAAGTCTGTCGAACAGTTTCTCTTTTCTTCACTGATTCAGATCTATAAGGAAAGAGAGGAAAGATATAAAAAGCAATATGTTTGGCATGGAAAGACATGTAAGCAAACTTGAGGTGCCTGGCTCAGAGATTACAGTCATCATTTCAAATGGAATAGTTAAATTATCAACCATTAAAAAGCATTCTAACCAAGAGTAAGAGCAGCTTGGAGTAAAGAGGACATGAATAATTATTAAAGAGATTTTGGTGTGTCAGCCCACTCTTGGTTGGATAAGCTGTTTTATTTTACCGATGGCAGAGAAAACTGAGGAGATCCAACATCCATCAATATGACAAGGAAAGGTAGCTGCATGCCTACCATAAGATGTGCCATTGCTACAACACCTGCCTAGACCCATGAGAAATTGAAAAGGAAACAGCTGTATGAGGATTGCTCTCACTGCTAGCCTGACCACCAGCCCTGGAAGAATGGAAACAGAAACTGAGGTCAATCAAAACACATCAATTCAGAAAAGCAGAGGCTACAGAGAATGTAACAGGAAACCAGACTGTTGAGAGACTGTCTAAGGCTCAAGGACCATTATGGAAGAGGAGCTAGAAAGAGTGTGAAGCCCACAGGGTGGGTAGAAATATCCAGGGGTATAGTCCCTCTCCCAGGGACTAACTGAGATGTAAATTACCCAACACTGAACACCAACAGCCCCAATCTGAGGAAAGCCCTCAGGAAAAGTGGAAATGGGGGTGCAATATAAGACAACAACCTGTGTAAAAATATTAATATTATTAATAATAATAATTATCCAATTATTTAAAAAAGAAACTCGTAAAATATTTTTGAATTAAAAATAAATAAATAAATAAACTGTACTACACTACACTGTGGTGACAATACTAAAGATGTCCTCAGGGCAAGTTTCCACCCACTGAAGGCTTAGGATAGGAAGAATGAATTCCTTTGAATGCAAAAAGGCCTTTAGGAAGGATGGTGAAGGAGGTCTCTGATTGCTAAGATTAGTATACAAAGGTTGTTACAGCTATGGTCCATGACCAGGTGTCATCTCCAGCTATTAGTAGAATCTGCCAATCCCATTCATGTGGTACTGATTTTAGAAGAAGGACACATTGATAATGGAAGGTGTCATGAAGTATTTCAACAACTTCCAGTGAGTCATGAGGCTCAGCAATGTAAGAGACAATTTTGGAGTCCCTGCATGCAGACCCTGGCAGACTTGAAGCTCTGAAGGAGAACCCTAAGTTGCAAGGTAGAACTCTCCTCTTCAGAGGATAATGACGATGTCTTTCCAGGAAAGCTTCAGGCTTTGGACATATTCAGCCCAGGAGAAAGGCTGCAGGCTCCATGGATTGGGGGGTGTGGGCGGAACTATCCAAGCATTTTGGAGCCCGTAGGATTTCAGCAGGAATCTAATGGTTCCAGGCATAGAGTTGGAGAACATGGTGCTTGCCTGGATTGGTTTTGGTCCAATTTTTCCTTCTTCTTCTCGGATTCCTAGCTTTTGGAATGGAAATATTTATTCTTTGCCATTATGTGTTAGAATTATGTAACTTGTCCTTTGATTTTAAAGGGCTCACAGTTAAAAAGAGACTGTATTGAATCTCAGATGAGACCTTTTACACTGGACTTTTTAACAGGGCTTGGTCTCGTACAAACTATGTGGAATGTTGAAGTTGGACAATGTATCATGAGATGGCCATGAGTCTATTGGGGCCAAAGAAAGAATGTTGTGGTTTGATATAAAATATTCTTCATAGATTTATGTGTTTTAATACTTAATCTCCAGCTGGTGGAACTGTTTTGGAAGTTTCTGGAATGTTTAGGAGGTGGAGCCTTTCTGGAGGAAGTATGCCCGGAGGTGTGGTCCTTGAGGCATTATAGACCAGAACCACTTGCTGTTCTTTTTAGTTCTACTTTCTCCCTGCAGAGGTGATGATATAACCTGGGTTCCTGCTCTGCCATGCTTTCTCCACCATGATAGACTTACCCTTGAAACTGGAAGCTGAAAATGAATCTTTTCCTTCCTTAAGTTGTTCTGACCAGGTCTTTAGTTGCTAACAATGAGAAAATAACAGACACAATAGACTAGAAAACTATCATGGATTTCATGAACTCATTTCTGTTATAAATTAACCATAAAAACACATGCTTCTTTCATCATTTCTTTGTGGTTAGAGTCTCACCAGCAGTTTAATTCCCAGGAATCCCTGAAGCAATCTAGTGTAAGGCCAACAAGTTAGCAGAGCAGGAGCCATTGGCAGATGCCACTGCATAATGACCACTGCAGAACCAGGCCTGAGGCTCACCTGGAGTGTAGTCACAAGGTTTGTGTACACTCTCAATGCATGCCAAACAGACACTGCCAATAAATGGTCTTAATTGAGAAATCTCAGGTATCATCAAAATATACACATACTTTCTTCTACAAGTCATCTCCTCCAGAAATTTATAAATAGACTGTCAGGAATGTAATATCAGCACGTGTTGTTTTTACTTCTTAGCAACTAGACCAAAAAAAAAAGTGTCCATTCACTTCATTTGCCCACTAACAAGATATCTGAAAGTCATAAAATTAAAGTGCTCTGTTACAGCTATTCATGTTCACACTCGACAGTGACACCAGCAGCAGTTATTACAAGAAGAAGCCCAGGGAATCATTTAGGAGAAAGGAGAGGAGGCGGGAAAGCCAGCACATTTCATATGGATGTTTTCCACATGCACTGCATGAAGGCACGTGTGCAGCAAAACCCCACAGTTAGTGATGCTCTCTGCCTGAACTGGAGGAGTAAGTGTGGTGAAAATGAATGACAGAGATAGAATGGTAGTGATATTCTTAAGCTACCTGACTTTATTTCATTTTAATCATTCTTAAAATTGCACATCTAACCGGGGAGACTTGCTAGCTTATAGTATAGAGCACTGCAGTGAATCATCGGTGAAATCTAATGAAATCTAATGTTGTGCCATGTCACAGATTCAAAGTAGCATTATGTTCATTACAAAATGCTGACGTGCATACCTTCCAAAAGGATAAGTGTGAAAATTCTCCCTCCTCTTCCTGGAATATCTCAATAAAGAAAAGTAAATATTTGGGAACTTCATGTATTAAAATAACCTAAGGTTTTCTCCCTCCTCCTCCTCTTCTTCTTCTTCTTCCCCACCCTCCTCCTTCTTCTCCTCCTCCTTCTCCTTCTTCTTGAACCCAAGCCTGGCTATGTAGTCTAGACTGGCCTGGAACTCATAAGACTTGGTTCATATTACCCTACCCAACTTTTAAAAACTAATGTTTGACTGTGTTATTTTTAGGGTTTGGAATAGTCAGTATCTTTTGGACCTAGGATTCCAAAACTCTTCCCCATAACATATAGAATATTTTATATACTACAATATGACACGTTATAGAATAAATGAGAATTTTTTTGTTTCATTTTTCCTCTGTCCTCCCACCCCCATAGAACAAACTACACTTTGGCAAATTCTTAATAATAGATCCTCAACTTGACCTCTTATGACACAAATGAAGTCTTTGAACCTTCAACAGTGATATCAAAGAAAAATATGCCAACGGTTTTTGCTATCAAGGTGGTTATGATATAATTAGTCTCATCCAATAAGAAACCATGAAAGAATGATTACAAGGCAATCTGCATGACTTTTATGCTTTTATAAGGCAAATGGGATTGGAATAATTAATAAAATTAGCTTATATCCACTGAGTACTTACTATGAGCCCAACTCTCTTCTAATTATATATAGCAATTTGTTTGTTCCTAAGAGTAAATATACAAATTAGGCTCTAATTTCTCCCTATTTTAGAAATAAGTAATTCAGCAACTGATAAATTCAGCAAGTTCCATTGGCCAATCAGCTAGAAAATGGCATTGCCATCAAACAGCACAGGACCCATTCAAATATAATTATAGATTTGCACTTGCAGGCATTTTAATCCTGAAGAAAATTCCCAGCGCTAACCTGAGTATTTCCTATTCTTTCTGGAAACATCATCTCATCTATCATGAGCTTATCATAGTGAAGCAGTCTTATTCACTATCAATTGAGATAACATTCCAACTGCGTTTGATTTTAATTTTAAAAACAGCCTTCCTGCATAGTAGGAGGTTTGACATGATTTCTGTTTTGAATCATATCTCCTTTATTTTCATGTCCTAGTCATGCCAGGTTGGCATAACGGAACAAGCAATAGAGAGGTATCATCAATTCTATAAATACTTGTGTGGTTCAGGACCACCAGGGAACTATACAAGTATAAATATTTTTAGCACAGGGAAAATATCTGTAAGTTTTAAAATGCATGTTCTAAAACAAATGTCATAGGCTAAATCACTTCAACATTTTTTTTTTTTTTTGGTTTTTCGAGGTAGGGTCTCACTCTAGCCCAGGCTGACCTGGAATTCACTATGGAGTCTCAGGGTGGCCTCGAACTCACGGCGGTCCTCCTACCTCTGCCTCCTGAGTGCTGGGATTAAAGGCGTGCGCCACCACGCCTGGCTTAACAAATGTATTTTTACATACATGGGAAAAGTGTCTCTTTACCCTGTTATACAGGAGCACAGCCATTTGTTATCTTTATCATTTACCTTTTGATCAATTGATTATTGGCAGGCTATTTCTGGTCTGGGTAATATGAACAGAAATATTCACCTCTAGGAAAAAAACAAACAAAACAAAACAACAGTATTTGGTCTTTTGTAGAGCACACAGAGACTTTGCCTGTATGTTTCACCAAACTCAAAGCAGCTTTTATTGATTTCACATTGGAATGAATTTGTTACAATTTCTACAGCTGTGGCAGAAACACAATTTGGAGATATTAAGTTGTAGATAAAAACAAATTTAAAAGTAGACTAGACACATAGTAGAAAACAGTGATGTTATTAGGCACAGCAGATAATTGCATTAATTGCAACAAAGTTTGTTTTGCTTTGATTTGTTAGGCTTTTTATTAATTAGATGATATGATTCAATATTTAATTATCAAATAAATGCCAAAATGATCCTTCCATCTTTATTCTTAAAGGCAAATAAATGCATACTTCAATGTTTATTTTAAAGTGTTTAATCATAGATAAAATAAAAAAACTCAGATGCACAGAAATGTATATATTCATTGTGATGTCCAAGTCTAGGTCATTCCAAATAATTACAACTCCAGGGGATTGTAATACATTAACTATTCCCATGAGTGGATTAAAAAATCTCTGTTAAGTATGATACATTATTTATTTCAGGACATTTTTGGAGGTATGTAAAAATGTCAAGTTATATATTTATCAATTATATAAATTATCAAATCCATAAATACTTATGTGGTTCAGGACCTACAAGAAAACTATAAAAGTATAAACATTTTAACCCATAGAAAATATTTGTAAGTTTTTAAATGTATGCTCTAAAATAAATGTCATAGGCTAAGTCACTTCAACAAATATACTTTTTACATGCCCAAGAAAGGTCTTATCTTTTTACCAACTTATACAGGAGCCCACATATGTATGTATGTATGTATGTATGTATGTCTGTATGTATGTATGTATGTATTTATGTATACATATGTGTATGTATGTATATATGTATGTATATATACATATATAAATATTATAATTATATTTAATATTATAATATATAAACATATATATCCTTATAGTAAACTGTATATGACTGTTTCTCTGAGTTTAAACCTGTATCAGCTGAACCCACATTAAAACTCTACCCTTGTTACAGACCCATAACATTGAATTTAATATTTAAGTTTGAATGAGAGACCGTAATCCCTTCTACTAGTTGTTCCATGATTATGAAATGAGTCTTATCTATAGTAGATCTTACACTGAGTTCATACTTCAGCATGAACCACATGCAAGTGAATAGAATAAAGTTTCTACCATGATGATAGTCCAACTTCAATATGCTGCCTTTCATGCTTGTACTTCTTCAGGTTGTAGAAGTGAACAAAATCCATAATAAAATTTCTCCCCGCCAGGCATGGTGGTGCATGCCTTTAATCCCAGCACTTGGGAGGCAGAGGTAGGAGGATTGCCATGAGTTCGAGGCCACCCTGAGACAGGTCAGCCTGGGCTACAGTGAGACGCTACCTCGAAAAACCAAAAAAAAAAAAAAAAATTCTCCCCTATACCATAGACATTTCTTGTGAAGAATAAGAAAAAAATTAATAAATAAAGTGTGGTTCACAAGCATGTAAGGCTTACAAGAACAGGTTGAAACATGTATGGTGTCATGTTTTATCATTGTGGTTATTATCCTGACAAAAAACATTGGAAGTGTTTATAGTCACTGTCACTGGTTCAAAACTGAGCTGTGCACACCACACTGGCTGATTATTAGGCATCTCAATGGAGCATAGGGAAAAAAAACATAGCATGTGGGATGACTGGATGGATGTGGCATTATTCCTTTTCACTCAAAGTTGCTGACTGTAAATACAGTGAATGGATTATTGACATCACACAAGTGGAAAACTGCATACTTCCATAGGGCTTAAGGCACATTTGTTTTAAAGAATAAGTGCATGCTTTCTTAACTGTGAATATTTAAGATTTCAAATTTGACTATTAAGTTGTGAACATGACAGTTAGGTAAGCCTTTCAGATTCTCTTTCTCAGGGCAGGGGATCAAATTCAGAGCCTCATAGATGCTATTCAAGTACTCAGCCACTGAGCTACAACTCTTGCCCTAGGTAGCTCTCTTCGAAGGGCTCTGTTACCATGCTGTAGAGAGAAAAGCAAATGGCAAAAAAAAAAAAAAAAAAAACTCTACACAGTTGGCTGAGAATGTCTCTCTCGCAATGCCTCACTCACTCTGCTGGACACCTTGCTGAAAGCTGCCATGTTCAGAAAATTTCACCGGAAATAAAATGCCATTTTCTTTCTATTCTTTTTTTTTTTTTTTTTTTTTTTGGTTTTTCGAGGTAGGGTCTCACTCTAGCCCAGGCTGACCTGGAATTCACTATGGAGTCTCAGGGTGGCCTCGAACTCACGGCGATCCTCCTACCTCTGCCTCCCGAGTGCTGGGATTAAAGGCGTGCGCCACCACGCCCGGCTCTATTCTTAATTATGTAGCTTTTCTGTATATTCTTCAATATCTGTGTTTGGCAGAAATATCTAAGATCACGTTTCTTATTCTCATTCCTCCCAATCTACTTTCTAGAAATTGCCAATACTCCATAATACCTTTGTGAGAAAAGATTAAATAAAATAAAATTTAAATCCACAGCTTTAGTGAGAAAAGCCAAGAAAGACTCCAAGGATCTTTGTGTTATAGTCCTGGCCCAACCACCGTGAGTGTCTTGGGTTATTCTGGTAAGTTTTGGGCAGGATGATCACAAGTCTCCTAAGACTGTTGTGATGATTACATTAAATACAGTCTCTAAATGGTTATGCTTATACAATCATTTCATTAGAAATGAAATTTTGCTCATATTATAGAGACTTATTATATTAAACATAATTGTGTTTGCAGCCATTGCCATGAATAAGCCTTTACATTATCCTGGCTATAGGTTGAAAACTTATGAAAGGTTTTATAGGATTAGCCTTGCATCTTAACTACCCAGGTTAGAATTTCACTTAAACCACACATAAGATATATGCCATTGCATATGTTACTTAACCTCTATGTACCTTAGTTTTCTCAAATGTTTGGTATGGAGGCTATTATTGTTTATTAAGGTTGTTGTGGAAAGAGAACCACATTTAGTGTACGGGTGGGCGTAGTTAGCAATTTGTAGGTATTACCTGTGATGACATCTTAAGAAGTCCTTTCGTCAATACTTCCCAGTTTAGAAAAAACACTGGTCTGGATTTTAAGAACTGTCATAAAAGCAAAATGATACACTAATTTTAAATTTTCTTGGCCCTATGTTTGCATACTTATGCTCATTACATAGTGTTATTCTCTCAACCAGAAGCTTGAAATGATCTTAATTGAAGCAGAAACTAAGATTTCTCAGTGATCCCACAAGGTAGGTGGTCATTAAATACACTGGAATTTTCTGATATGACTACTAAGAGAATATGGGAATAGACATGTTCAGAAATGACTAGATCATAGAATACATAGAAGAAAGCAGATGGTGTCTTTCATAAAGATTCATATGGCTATAGTAATTTTAAAAAATCTAGGGCTGAGGAGATGACTTAGCAGGTAAGAGCATGTGCTATTACAAGTACAAGATACTGAATTTGATCCTCTGTCACTCTATAAAAAGCCAGGCATGGCCATGCACATCTGTAATCCCAGTAGTCTCTGAAAAAAATAATAGCTCCAGAGCCAGTGAGAGTTGGGTTCAAGGAAACAAAGAATAACATTAAGCAATTCAGAAGAACAAAGGTCAACTCTGGCTTCTCCACTGGGCACAAGTATGTCTACATGTACACACGCATGCACTCATGTATGCGCACATGCGTACGAACACAGTTCTCTATTTTCTCTCCTTCAATTAAAGGGTTATTAACCAGTGGAGACTACTTACTTTTTGATAATAGTTAAAGATTTTTCTTCAGTGCCTTTGTTCTCTCCTCCCTTTCTTCTTTTTAAACTAAATTTTATGTTAGCATAGAATGTAAGTGGTTTCAGCACACCATTTTCATTTGCATGTGTCTTGATGCTTTGTTGTCAAATTTGACACTTTCCCACTCAACTCCCCCATAATCTTTGCCCCCTCTGGCTGGATCCTTTTGTTCTCTTCTCCCATGATGGTTCCACTTTCTGCTTCTTATTACATGTATTCTAGTACCCTCTCTATTTCTATCTACTCTGAAGATCTGTTCCCCCTCATATCCTCCTCATATAGTTTCATGACCTATATTCACTTACATATAATTTTAAATCTAGGTTCCACATATAAAAGAAAGCAAGCGGCGTCTGTCTTTCTAAGTGTGGCTTATTTGACTTGACATAAACATTTTTAGTTCTATCCACATTAATTGCAAATGTCATGATTGCATATTTCACTATCCGTGAATATGTACCTTTTTTATTTTGTTATTCATTCATGTGTTGATGGACATTATAATAGTTTGAATATATGTCCCACATAGACTCAGGTGTTTCCTTACAAGCTCTTAATTCAGGTGTCTAGCCTCCTGGCTAGAGGAGGTGGTCGAGCCCAAAGTGTGTTTGGGGGTGGATCTGAATTCCAGTCCAAAGGTGTGCAGAGAGGTCTGAGCTTTGGCAATGTCCCTGCTGCTTGCTGCATGTTGGCTTGTGTGCTGGTGAGGGTGTTTTGCTTGCTGTAATTTCATTTCCCCTCTGTCTGAATTTATAAACGGGGGCCAGCTTCTTCTGCCATAGATGGAATTCCTCCCTGTATATGTAAGCTTGAAATAAACCCCTTCCTCCAATAAACTGTGTGTGGATAAGATGTCCATCCCAGCAATGTGAAGCTGTCTACAACAGACATCTAGAATTTGTCCATCTCCTGGCTATTGAGAATAATCTAACAATAAACATGGATGTTCTTTTCATCCCTTTGTCCTTCAATGTATTCTCCCTTCTTTCCTCCCACACAGTACTGACAAATAGTCATCCTTGGGTTGTGGATCTCATTAGAGATATAGCCCCAAATGAAACAGAACCATTACCCTCAAGGTACAAGTCTAGTCAAACAGACAGACGCATAAGCAATTCATTATGCTCAGTGAAATTGACACAAAGGTAACCAAAGGTGGCAAAGGTGAAGATGGGTCACCTTAAGATGATTCTGAGAGATAAGGGATTTTTTTTTTCAAAGAGGATATGGTTGAATCAAGCTTTCAAGAATAAGCAGAAATTAGATAGACGATTGAGAAAGATGAGGCCAGTTATGGTGACACAACCCTAGAATCACAGCACTTGAAAGCTGGATACTTGAAAATCAAATGTTCAAGGTCCTCCTTACCTAGATAGACTGTTTAAGGGCAGCTTGGGCTACATGGGACCCACTCTTAAAAAAGCCACACAAGTAGGTGAAGAATGAGGAAGATGAGAAGGAGGAGGAAGGAAGGAAGAGGACGAAAGGATCAGAGGGCTCAGCATGGTAGGATTATCTGTGTAATTCACTCCTCATCAAGTCTGGGTTGTGAGAATAGTAGATGATAAGGCACTTGTTTAGGATGCTCATGGGGATGAAACAAGTGTGGGTCAAATCTCTCTGTAAGCATTTGTCAAGATGTTAGGCAACATATACATTTCATTTAAAATTCCATATAATATGATACAGAAGTAGAAATAATAGCCAACCTTTTTGAATTTGTACATTTTTCATATACGACCTTGGCTATTTTTTTCTGGCTGAAAAAATAAAACAGATAAGCAATAATTAAAGAATAACATGCCAGATTATTCTGAGTGATGGAATAGGAGTGAACAGGATGGGAGTTCTGGAGCTCGTGACCCAGCAGGGGGAGGCAGGACATAAGAACATATCAATAATCTAAAATGGAAATATTCCTTCTTTTCAAAGAATGAACTGGTTCTAATTCCATCCATAAAGAAAAAATTATCTTAGTATTTAATAGGGAGTAAGGTCCTCTTTAAGCCTCTGTATTAATTTTTATTATTAATAAGATGGTGAATTCATTCAGTTGGGATACATATATTTATTGAACACATGCTATGTCTCAGAATATCCAATTAATTGAGTTGGTTTGAGCTATAAAATGTACTAAAGAGAAAACCACCTCTGAACTTTCTTTTGCCCCTTTCTTCTCTTTGAATACTAGCCGTTAGGAAAATAATCTTTGATTGCATTCTTACTGCTGAGATTTCACCAGTTTTTCTAAGAATACACTTAACTATTAGGGAAATAGTGGACTAGAAAGCTACAATTGCAGCAAGCTGGTCATTTCATGGTTCTGTCTTTTAATAGAAATCTGCATGCGTGCATTTTAAAACAGCTTCATTTATACTATCTGAAAAAAATGCAAACAATATATCTGGTTGTCTATGTAAATGTTGGTAGCCCAACAGCATTTTTAAAGAAATACAGAAACCACTGTGGGATCATTAACGGTCACAGAAGTCATGAAACCACCATAAGAAATGTAATGCCAAACACATGTTATCTAGTATTTCACAGATAACAACATCCTGTAATGTTTTACAATAGTTTTAAAACAGATTGAATGTAGTCTCACAATTTTCATAGGAGGAGAAAAGTCTGTGCATTTTGTGATTTTTCTTTTTTGACACATTAATTGCTCTTTCATACACAAGGAGAAAGAAAGCAGCGGTATGCCATATTTATTCAATGCAGGGTGAGCCACAGGGGTTGTGAAACATTCTTTCTCCAACACTAGCCAAATTATCTCAGTGCCCAACTTGTAAGAGGCTGCAATAATACTCGATCATTTCAGAGTGCTGGTTGGGTTATGCGTCATTTTAACAGCACGATGGCAGATTGTGATGATCTTCATGTTATAGGAATCTAGAGATAAGTGGCAAGCATGGTGAGTCATTTTCATACATCCTCATTCTGCATAGAAACTTTAAAGAGAGAGTTGGAAATTGTTCTCTATTGGTATGGCATCCTCATTACCTCCAAGGAAAGAGGCTTCTCTTATCAATAGGGACATCCATGGAATAATTATGGTTTTTAGGGGGAAAATTTATAAGGGAGTGTGGTCATTAACAATGATAATGAGTTATCTATTTAGTATCTACAACACTAGACGAGAAGCTCCACCAGGGGGAGGGAAAAATATCAGTTGCATTTATTGATGTGTGATCACTGTCTAGCATGATGACAGAAAGTCATGGCTGTGGAATAAATATTGGCTCAATGAATGTTCGAACATCAATGTACAATGGATCTCTACTGTAAATGTTCAATGTGTGCATTGTTTTTCACTGTACTTTTATAAAATATTCTGTGAATCTGAGGAGGATATTTGGCCACTAAAATACATCTTCAAATGTAAGATTTTTTTTAACTTATCATAATGTATTTGTATTCTCTATAAGTTTACTACTCAACTTCTTGAATAGAAAAGACATTCAGCATGTTTACGCCAATTCAACTGCCATCAACATCCGAATGCCCCCCCCCACACACACACAAAAAAAAAATTATCAGAGATAATCAGTCCTTTTGGTGAAGGCACAAAGCATTTTGGAAAAAAAAGAACTTAATTGAAAACTGGACACAACTGGATGACGATTGATGATGAATGTGATGGTGATGAATTAATTTATTTCTTAATGAGTAGACTCAGATCCTTCATTTCCTCTAAGAGATTAGCATATTTAAATACAATATGTTATGTTTCTCTAGAAGATCTAATCTTTTAAGCACTATGCCTAGTTCAAAGACTATTTTAATAAAAGTAAAAGGGAGAAAAATAATTTTGTGTACTACCAGAGATATGGAAACACATGTTTTAGAAAATAGGTGTATCTGTTAATATGTCCCATACCTGTTATACTTAGCCTCTGCTGAGCCAGTATATAAAAAAAACCTTAAATTAAAATGACTTTATACTGAAAATGGTTCCTTTAGCTTTTTTGATATTCAAATGTACTATCTAATATCCTAAGAATAACACTCTAGGGGATGGAGAGATGGCTCAGTGGTTAAGACACTTGCCTGCAAAGCCTAACTCCTTGGGTTTGATTTCCCAGTACGCATGTAAATCATGGACAAAATGGTGCATGCATCTAGAGTTAATTTGGACTTGCTGGAGGCCCTGCATGTTCATTGCCTCTCTTTCTTTCTTCTTGCAAATGAATTCATAAAAATATTTTTAAGAAAAATAACTATATTTGATATCAAATCATGATTGTTTCATTTTTCTTATTCCTTCCTAATATGGAATATTTCTCCCCAAGAATTTAATTTTTCTTAGGTTTAATTAGTTTCCTTTCTTCTCAGGCAACTTCTGAGATATCTTTAAAGTAGATACAGAGATCAGACTTAAAATCAATGTGATACCAGTTCACTTTGTGTAGTCACTTCAGTGGAATGCCACCTGCCACCCCTGAGTCTGTGTGCAGGCTTGAGCTGGTCATGCTGCACATTGTTGATATTTATTTCTCTGTCATATGGATTGGCAGGTATAGACTGCAGGCAGACCACTCCCCTCAATCAACTATAACAATTTTATAAGGAGAAGCCAAGTCTTTCATTTTATGTCCACTTCAATAGCATATGGTACATGTCAATGTTGGTATCAGCAACACATATTCCCTAACTGTTAAGAGTCAAGCTAGTATTACTGAGAAGTTGCAGATACAGAAGGTATCAACAATCTTCCAAGTCTGCACAGAAAAGAATACTGAAATAGAATCCCACCCCCAACCCCTGCCAGGTTGCATAAATTCATCTGGGCTACCAAGACGTCACCTGAGGCAATGCCAGTTAACTCCTAGTTAATAGAATTTTTGACTAGCCAGAACTCCTCTTGCCTCACCATCTAAGATAGTAAGGCTTTCATTGTAATAATGGCATTTATAACAAGAAGAGTTAGCCTATATTGTCAGCTCCATAAATAATTGGGTCCCAGAAGGACTGACAGAGAGCTTTGGTGAAATATAGCCACCAAGAACACTGACAAATTCTGATCAGACTGCCTTTGTTCCAAAAGCAGCCCATCTCAATATAAACTCAGAATGGCACAGCATAAAAGCAGTCCAATAAATGAAGCTCCCATCTGTCACGGGGAGTCCCACCCCAGGACAGAGGTCACCAGATAATAATAATAATAATGAGACCAATAATGTGAATAATGGCATCGCCATCATAATAGGTGGACAAGCTGTATAGAGTACAAGTGGTACCCATTGTCATCTCTACCACACTAAGGGCTACTTTGTCTTCCTAGAAGATGAACCATTCACACTCATTCAGCTATTGTTCTGAACAGGGGACAGAATCAGTCATGGGATTTTCAATCCCATTGGCATCATGGGACACAGGCAGCTGGAGAATCGAAAGCATCTGTCAAAAATCACTGGCACATTTGGCCTAATATGGGCAGGTGCAGCGAGAAATGCCCCATGATGGTGTTAAAAACTATTTACTAAAACTTACATGCACTTGATGTACTTCTCTATGATGTCCACTAAAGAAAAAGAGATAGACACACACACACACAGAGAGAGAGAGAGAGAGAGAGAGGGAGAGAGGAAGAGACACAACACACACACACACACACACAAGGGGGGCATAGTGAAGGATTAGGAGTATCTATACTGACCAGATCGGCTAAGACATGTGTGAAAGGTGCCATATTTACTTCATGTAGGTTGGATGGGGATTACATGTTTGTAAAGCATACTACGTAAAGTCTGACTGGGCATTCATATATAATCTGTAAAAATTGGTTGAACTATATTCTATTTCATTCAGAAGAAGCTATGGGGTTTCATAATTTTCCCAAGGAGGCATATTAGGCAACTGATAAGATTGGAACTCATATTCATATTTATTTACCTTCAAAGTTCATTCCTGTAGTGGGTTATATAATGGTCTAAATGCTCAGGATGTTGACTGTTACATGGAAAAAGTTACTTTGAATTAATGATCCTGAAATGGAGACATTTTGCGTGGATTACTCAAGTTGGCTCAGTGTTATACATGAGGGAGGGAGGAAGAAAGAGGGAGGGGAGAAGAGAGAAGAGACTGGACTACAGGAGAGAAAAAGATGACCTGGTGTGACAGAAGCAGAACCTGTAGCGATGTCATCAAGGGCAAGGTTGCTGGCAGCATTAGAGGTAGAAAAAGCGAGGAAACCACTTCCTTTGAGAACCTTCAGAAGGAACTAGTCCCGCCAACACTTTGATGCTAGTCCCGCAAGATTCATCACAGACATCACAGAGTTCAATAACTGGGTGAGAAACAAATCTGGATAGTCATCTCCTGCTTTTGTTACAGCAGTAACAAGAAACTAATACAGACATTAACGTAGGTTGCAAGAGTCACCTTTGCCAACTTTCTTTGTTTATTCTTGCAGAATTAGGGGGTTGAACTCAGGGCCTTGCTCATGCTAGGCAGGCACTTTTCCTCTAAGCTACCCCCTTAAATCCTCTGCCATTGCTATTTATTGCAAGTCTTCAGGCCGGGGGATGTGGGCTGTTAAGCAACATCCTCACATAGGAGGAGAGGGAAGAACAAAGGCCCAGTGGAGCCTCCCTTTCCTTGCCTTACAGACGTGGAGGCACTGTCCTGGATCTCCCAGTGTACAGAGGTAGGCAAAACAGGGAGGCCATGCAGCACAACCACTCGAGGCCAAGAGAAAACTGAACAAGAGAGATAAGAAACTGTTCACTCTTTCCAGGTTTAGCATATTGAAAATCAGAAATTTTAGCTCAAGAAAGTAGAGAGAGACCAGGACAAAGGCTATGCGTATCCTTTAGGGATAGTAGTCCAGTCAGTAAAAAGTGACTCCACAATGAGACCAGGCACACCATGTTTTTGAATCTGCGGTCATCTGTAGCAGGGAATTTCTCCACTCGTACCCACGATAGTACAAAGAGTACCACCGTGTGCAGCGACAGCGTACGGAGACAGCCTCACACACTACAGCTCACACATGCGATCTGCTGCCACCACCAGCAGAGTCATTGATTTTTTTTTCAAAATTAAAAATATTTAATGAGATGTTTACGTCACACCCATTTGGGGAAACTAAGCTCTTATTTTAAGTCTGAATAATACAGCTGTTCAGTTTTAAAAACCCCTTAATTTCAATGTGAATACAGCACAGCTGCCCGTGATGAGTGATCTTTAAAGGACAGAAGCACTATTGGTCCAAAGTTTGCATACGTCAGAACATCTCCTCCTGGATGGCTCTTTTTAAAAATAATGCTCCTATGCCAGGGTTTCATTGGTCTATACAGATGTCAGTGAAGCAAATTTCTCATATATAAGCTCAGCAAAGTCAAGCAAGGGAGAGAAATGTGAAGTGTTGAATATATATGTGGATATAATTAGTTCCTTTAAAAGCGCGGTGGTCATCCATCCTCACACAGCTTTGTAAGAATCGGCTTAGCTAGCATCAGCTGTGCACGAGTTACTCTTGCATAGATAAAGAGCCCATCATCTGACATTTTGTTCTAAAAACTATTTCCAAAATGTCAGCACGTCTCCAGACGTTAACTTAGTGGTTAGGGCCTACTCAAAATCTGCTACTACCAACCATTTGATGGCTGTTTTATTTATTTTTTTATTCCCTTCTGAGTGAATATTCATACAGGAAGGAGTTCACTGTTAAGATACCAAAAGAAACGCGAGTTTTAAACACAGAGACACATAAGTTTTTCTTTACAAGGCCACAGTATCTGAGACATGAACGTCCAGTCCTGAGAGACAAGAGCAGGAAAAAAAAAATTAAAGACACTTATGACTGCTAATTGTTAATTCTGGGCCAAGCCAAACACAATTAGAAAAATCCATAAATTATGTTTCTATGCAGAGTGACTGCTCAGCAAATCATGGCATAGCTATTCTCTCCATTACTTATATCCACACTCATAGCAAAGGCTCTTGTGCTCAGCGTTAAATGAAAGCTCATTCCCATGGTTGCAAGTGCAGCAAGACTGGGTAGATTTGCATATGCCACTGCACAACTGTAGGCTGGTTGATGCATATAACCAAACTTTTGACACCAAGCAAATGAGTCATGTGGGTGATACTTACCAAGGCAAATTTTTAGACATCTGCCATGTGGTTACTAAAATGTCCACTGTCTGTTACGATACAAAAGACAAAAACAAACAAGCAAACAAACAACAACAACAACAAAAAAAAAAACAGGGTCTATCTAGGGAATTGCACTCTGAAATTTTTCATTGATACTCCCCTTCTGTAGTATGTAATGCAGAAGAGGGCACGTGGATTTGCTACCTTAAAGTTTTTAATCAGTGATAGAACCAAGCCACCTAGAAAGTAAACAGGATACTGAAATGAGTGGTATAACAGGACTCGGGTTGGGGTGGGCAAAGATGTGTCTGAACAATGTGGAAACCACAAAGTTCAGAAAAGAAAGACTATTATTGCCCGAAGATGAAAATGAGGAAGGTGTATGTTCCCAGGTAGGAATGACAACTTGGGAAGCAAGGTAACTGAGTCTTTCCTCCCAAAGTTCCTCAATCCAAAGGCAGTTATTCTTGCCAAGGAAAAGTACAGCAAACAAACACATGTACATGGATTGGCCAAGCAGCATCCTTATGGGATTTTCAGCTTTTTAATACTAACCCTACTCATGCATTTCAGATGCGCTAAGGTATGAGAAACTGGAGGCAATGTTAATACTGCTTCAATTTCCCCCAGAGTTTGTCACCTCATAAAGATATTTTAACTACTTGTCATTGATAATGACTATACACAAGTGACTACTCCTCATTAAAAACTTGGCACTAATACACAAATAATTATTGACACAATTAAGCTTTGACACTGTGCCCATCAAACTCCTTTTGTCCTCACTGTGTATCTGTCCCACAGTATTCTTTTTTTCAAAAGAGAAAATTATCTGTTTTAATCAGATCTAAACTATCTCAAGTTTGTTCACAGTATAAATACAAGGAAATGCTGAATTCCTAAAAATAGTCCATGCTCTACCCAGTATATTATTAGCATTCATAAAGGGGAAAAGAAAAAGCAATGTTCAGACACTGAAGGACAGACATCTACTGCAATTAAAAAAAAGAATAATTCAGCATGAGAGTCACAAAATAAGAGGTCTATCACTGCCAATGACTACCAATGAAATGTGGTGATGGTAGTTAAACAACCTATATGTCTGTACCAGCACATAACTGAATATATTATCCACAACCTGTTTAATTTCATTGCCCAACTTCCTAACACTGACAGAGTTATATGTTTGCTAATATAGTCAGTGCATAATTACCCTGGTCAGTATGAATATTTAACAAATGTTGAAGAGGAGGACAGCCATTTCTCTTTCTAAAATAAAAGATGGTGAATAAAAAAAAAAGAATGTTAAAGCTCTATGCAATCATTCTCATCAAGAAAGATAATACTATCTACTCTCTTCCAAATATAGTTTAGGCCACATCTGCTCCAAGAGAGCTTGAAATATTATCATAGAAATGTTTGGATAATTAGCAATTAATTTCCATTGACTAATATACAATAAAAACAGAACTGCATATGCATGAAGCAAATCAGTGTATGTTCTCCCTTCCCTCCTAATCACATTCTCACATGGGTAAAATCTGGTGGATACAAATTCTAAAGGCAGTTTGAATTAATAGAAAAATTTACAAACAACATTACATACAAGCTGAATGGGACAGAAAGCACACAGAATGGATATTTCAACATAAATATGGAGGGAGGTGTTGGTGCTCAATTTTCTAAGCTGTCCTCTGTGACCCAATTGCCTTCTACAATGTACCTGGCTTTAATGATAACTACAGGAGAGATCTGGCCCCGTAACTTTGTCCTTTACTAAGTGTCATTGACTGGCATGTTTAACAGGAATTCCCATTGTCCATATGTATATATTCTTCTCCCATCTGGTGTCATTCTGTCCCTCACCTCCTCATTTCTACTGACTCAGAAAGAAGAACCTGGAAAGCCACTCTGGTTAACAATAGCTTCATGACAATTCTCCCATCATGCACATATCACTTACCCCCCTCCCACATTCAAAGTACATGAGAGTCTCACAAAAGTAATTTTAATACAGAGTCCTCTTAATTTCCTCCAAGTAAACAAAATACAACTCATACTGTATGAGTCTCAGGAAAATTAGAGATTTTATGAATAACAATTAATTAGTACCAGCTTTTAAGAGCATACAGTACTTATGATATATAAGAAAGCTATGGCGCTAAGAGGCAGGTATTAGCTGAGGAGAGAAGAAAATGGATAAGAAGCCAAATAAGGGCTATTATGGTACCCAATATCAAAGTCAGCTTTGCAATTAGAATTGTGTCCACATTAGACTTGTGGCTACTTTCTACCTGAGTGACTTTAGGCAAATGGCTCAACCTCTGTAAAAGGAAGTTTCACCATCTGCAGAAAAAAAAATTCTATGTATGATTCTAATCCCAGAATGAAATATAAATATACAGCTGAAAGGGTCTGGTATCTTCACCCCTATCCAGAAAGAGCTATACAGAATCAGCTGTTGGAAGCAGGTAGCAGCAAGCTGAAGAAATCACTACAGCTCTTGCTGTTGAATTTTTCAATCTTATTTACATTTCCCCATTCTTAACTCAGTTTTTTCTAATTTTTCTTCTAGTATTTGTTAATTTTGTCTATTCTATCCAATATGTTGTGAATTATGGAAGTGATAAATTATATTATGCAGAAATTATATTTGACATTATTATCACATTTTCCACATGACCAAAAATCATTGATGATTGATTCTGCTTGAGGAAAAGTGCTTCCAATATAAAAACATATGCAAGAAAGATTTATAAGGGGCTGGAGAGATTGCTTAGTAGTTAAGGTGCTTGACTGCCAAGCTAAAGGTCCCAGGATTGATTCCCTAGTACCCATATAAGCCAGATAGACAAGGTGGCACATGAGTCTGGAGTTCATTTGCAGTGGCTGGAAGCTCTAGCATGTCCATTCTCTCTCCATATCAGACTTTCTCTCTCTCTCCCTCTCTCTCTGCCAAATAAATAAGTAAATAAATAAAGAAAGAAATAAATATATTTTTTTAAAAAAAGAAAGATTCCTAGAACTTTTTCTACCAAAATAATTACAGGTAAACAAAGAAAGATTCTGTTCAGAGGTCTAAAAATTTGTTCAAGGTTCATAGTTCATGTCCCAACCTCCTTTGAGCTTTTGTTTCATGCCTGACATTAGAATCTATATGTTACACAATTTGAAGAAATCTAAGTTGTTAAACAAATGATTTTCAAACCTACAAAATTTACTCCACAAAGTGTTCTATCAAGGAGAGTGTGAGACAGGAATCTTTTATCTACATTAATTCTTGTCACTTTCTCCTGCATCTCAGTGGAAGAAATGTTGACCCTTGAGTAATGAGAGGCAGACTGCATATAGCACAAGTAAAATAGGGTGAAAAGTATACACACGGATTGCCCAGCTTTGGCCATAGAAATGCCTTATGGGGGCTGGACCAGTGTGGCTCCTCCCACTCTCCCCATACTGCTCTATGGTTATGTCAACAGTGACCAAGACAAACCTTACATAGCATAAACCTGGGCTTTTCATTGGTGAGGTCTTGCCAGAACAGTGCTGTGATCCCTCCCTCAGGTTGTGCTTTAAAGCAGGAGAGACAATTACCAGAATGTGGGGCTGGGGAGTCGGTTTAGTGGTTAAGTGTGCTTGCTTGTACATCCTGCCAGCCCACTGGCACCTGCGTAAGTCCAGACACAAAGAGGCACTTGCAGCTGTGATTCTGTGACAATGGGAAGCACTGCCATATAATATGAAACTCAAGGGCCAGTGAATGATGTCTGTAGTGTGACAGTTCCTTTGCAACAGCAAGAGCAAGAGACCCTGCCTCTAAGAGGGCGCTGGCACCTCAAGTTGCCCTACATGTGTATGCTGTGGCACCCTCCCCCACCACATACAAATAAATAAATTTTTATATTTAAAATAAAACAGAAATCAGAACATAGGGATGGGGAGATTGCCAAGTGGTTAGAGGTGCTTGCTTGCAAAGCTTGCCACCCAGGCTCAATTCTGTAGTACACACATAAAGCCAGCTGCACACAGTGGTGCATGCATCTGAGAGTTCATTTGCAATGGCAATATTCATTCTCTTTTATTCTCTCTGCCTTTCTCTCTTTCTCTTTCTCTCCTTGCAAATAAATAAAAAATACTTTTAAAAAAGCAGAATTCCATTAAAGAATGAACCAACAGTTTATGTTACTGTAACCATAGTCCCATGGAGATCAATCTGTCCATCACCACAACTGTGCCGATCATCAAAATATATCCTGTCATCGTGCTCAACTTATGTAGGAAAACCAGAGGCTTGGTAAGGTTAAGCATGTTGCCCGAGACAGGAACTTTTACAACCAGACTCAATTTAGAACCTAAGATATTGGTATACTTCTGTTTTAAGAGATTTACAACCAACTGTATCACCGTCTACATACTTAAACACCTAGCCATTTCCATATTACTGCAAGCTTATCTATAACTACAGCTCTCTGTGGCTTTTGGGTTTTGTAAGAAACTTATTCTTGAGTCCATTTCAAAAATATTCATGTCATTTTTTTTTACATTTTCAATACTTTAGTATGCTCTTCGAAAAAAGAAAGATATGCCATTTTCTAGAGTCAGACACCTTGGTGAGTCATTTTAGGAAAACCTTTGTTTGATTCTTCTCTGAAAAGAATCAAACACTTGTTTGATTGTTTTCTTTGAAAGCAAACACTAGAGATTTGAGCAGACAGTAATAAGGCAGGAACTGCTGTTTCCCCAGCTAACTCTCAAGCAACATTGGCTAAATCACTTCATAATCTTATTTTTGAGCCAGTTATGTCAGAATTGATCAAATAAATATTTTTAAGCCATTAATGGAGATAGATTTTTATTTTCTTGACTCTTACCCTTGGAAAATGCATTAGATGAATTTTCTGGTCAGTTTGCTAACCCACCAAGGAATCAATGACATCAAATTTTGAAATGTGAAAATGGCTGATTGGTCTTCAATGAAAGATTCTCATTTATATCAGTTTCTTTGAAAACACATGACTAGTTTCTGTTAATAGCCTAAATGATCATAGTTCTACCAATTAAAGTTAACAAGCCAGTACCCAGTACCACTCATATCAAGAAAACAAATCTATGTTACACATGGCCATAATTCTGAGCTTAGCAATGGAAAAATGAAAAAAAAAAATGATAGAATGATCTACAGTTTCTCCATTTTTTCCTTTCATGGTATGAACAGTTCCACCTACAACTATGACACTACACCAGAGACACTTGGAGGAATTCTTCAAATTGGAACCCAGACATCTTTGATTTGTTCAAATGTGCTTCCCAAATATGATCCATGAGACCTAGTAAGGGATTCATTTGACTCTGTTGACTATTAGTCTTATTTTATAATTTTGCTTTTGATTTATGGGAAATGATACCGGTCTCTTAATTACAGATGATATAAAGGTACCTTTAAGTATATTTTAAGTGAAAAAATGTGAGTCTTGATATGGTAAAAATGCTAAATTATGTTGAAGCTAGAGAGACTAGATTAATGACAAAAGTCCTCTAGAGGAAGTCCGAGTTATAGGCCAAGCTGCCCTGCCCTCCACTTTCATAGGCTGAAGCACTGACCTCTGGTGTGAGTGTCTGTGGATGTTGAAGCAATTAGAATTAGGCAAGGTTGTGACGGTAGAAGTACCTTCCTGATTTTATTCATTACCCTAAGTGAGAGTACACTGAGAAAAGAGGCCACTGGCCAGTCAGAGAGCTCATCTAACATACCTTTGGGTCAGGGACTTCCCAGTCCCCAGCACAGTAAGACGTAAATATCTGTTGTAGAAGCTTCCAGACTATGACAGTTTGGCATAGCAGTGAAATAGAATAATACAATTAGAGACACAGACAAACTGTTCAACTCCCTTGAATCACAGACATAATATGCAACAGAGACCTTCTGCCCACCATGAGCCTTGGGGTGAGCGAAGAATCCTGTTAGAATTTGATCAAATGGAACAAGACCCTTTAGAGACTTTCATGATACACTTTCATGCACCTTAATAGCAGGTCCTGTTTCTGCTTTCTAATGGCATTACAATGAGTAAAGAATGCAGAAATGAAGATGGCATGATGAAGGTGGGCAGCATGTGATCCCAAAGGCTGGTCTGGGGAGAGATCAGATGACGCCAAGCAGCCAAGGACGAATAAGAGGATATGACAGGACTGCAGCCTTGAGACTACCTGAACATTTTGTCCTCTTGTTATTTCTTTCACTGGTTTAATCATGAGCACCAATAAACCAATCTCCTGGTACTCCTATTATTTCTTGTTCATTCTATTGGCATCAATTCCTGGCCCATATTTGGACCTGAGTTGAAACTCATTGCCTTGAGGACCTACACTAGGGATAGAAGATTGGAAGTGATTTGCTGGTTAGTTCAGTCTCTGAAGTTCATGTAACAGTGAATATAAAATAATGATAGAACCACTCAGAAGAAAACAGTGTCCCATTTGGGTTGGTGTTCTGATATGAGAAACACTAAAAGAAGATCATAAAGGAGTGAATTTAGAAAATATACCTCTAACCACTTCCTAGCTTTTTAAATATAAAATTGAGGTAGTAACTATGTTTAAAAAGAATCATCCTCCCTCCTTACATACAACAAGTAAAATGAAATAGGAAATTGTAAGCTACTTTGTTTTCTATCTTATTCAAGATAAAATAAATCCTATGTGCTTATGCACTATTGAAAATGAAACACACTTCTTTGACTTATTCTTTATACTACTTGCAGTTGTCCAGGATAAATAAGCAAGATCATGTCTGCTTCTGAAAGGACTGTCAAGATACCTTCTACTTGTTTCTCATCCCCTCAGAAGCCAAGGATGAAAGATTAAGAAGAAGGAAGGGAAACAGAAGCAGAGAACTTTGACAGATAAAATTTTCTATTTCTTGGCAACTACTTGTTCTCAGTGGGCCTATTATTCTACTGAATTCTGTTAGTAGCTTAAAAAATGTTTGGATGTTCAATTTGTATAGTTTAGTACTGAAATAATTTGATGGAATGAAATGATATCGGCTTCCTGCTTTTGAAAGTGCTCACCAAACCACGATCTGTTGTGACAGTCACAGGATGAAATTAATAAATAACAACAATAATAAAAACAGAGCTCTAATCCCCAGAAAACCAATTTTCAAACAATTACAGACAACTATTTTGGGGCGCCTCTAAACACTTTTAGCTAAATTCCCTCAGCACAGCTCTGATGACAATAATGTGCACTGCGTATGCGATTCACTGTGCACACTTGAAAATGCACTCCACTGTATGGTGCATTAATGAATAAGGCTGCCATCTTCATATACCATCCTTAACAACAGGATTGCTGGCAAGTGTGAGGCACAATGGTATCTCTCCTCTGTGACTTCACATTCAGGAAAGGTAATTTTTTGTGTGGATGTTTTGAACCACTGTAGAAACCACCATGGCTACTTCTGTCATCCCATTCTGCTTTATACATAAGCTAGTTAAAGCCTGGAATGGGGGGGTGTACTAAGTAAGATATTAATTTAATTAGCAAAAATGATGAAGGTGATAACCAAGAAGATCTATGCTTGTCCAATAAATCAGTAGAAAAAAATAAACCAGAGAAAGTTGAATAATGGTATGTCTGTAACTTCTATATAAAAGAAATATGCAGAAGGAAGCAGGCCAAGCTCAGAATCTATTTCCACTTGCTCAGACAGTTTGTAAACTTTCCACTTGCATAAAATCAACAGTCATGACCAACCTCTCATGAAAATCAAACTAGAGCCAGACTATAACAAGTGCACTTTGTAAATATCTATTGCTAATAATGAGTGCTGTGAAAAACCACCTAGTCAGAGAAGCCATTCATCTCCACTAATTTTTATCTTTTACCCTTTTAGTGTTTTATTGGATTTTGTGCACACATGCCAAAAAAAATCAAAATTCATTACAAAAATTGACGTCACCAAGATAACAGTTTGTGAAAGAGCTGTCCAACATCTGGCTATTAATGACTCTTTGGCCACATCAACTGACAGTTTCTTTTCCAACTTTTATATTAAAATATTTATGCTATTAAGCCAATTATTTTTTTCCAAATCAATAACCATTTCTTCTCCTGAGCTGCAAGAATCTCAACTTTGTTGCTATTGTTTATTGTGAAACATGTTATTTAAAATAGCAAAGTTTTCACTGTATTTTGTTAAAGAGCACTACCATGTCTAATAATCTTTCTAAGGAAACCACATCCCTAGAGAAGATCACAGCTCTCTACCCCTGTAGTCTGTAAAGAATATCCTTTAGAGGTTTTGGAAACAATGAAGTAGCTGAATTATAAAAGAATAAATAAACAACACAATTTTCACAAGGTCAAAATAGAAGATCTTTAGGCCAAATTTATTTTCTGTTACTAGTTATGTGGCATTAACAAAGCTATTAAATTTCTGGGCATTGGTTTCTTTATTTTTGAAAATGGGCATAATAGTAGAATATTTTCAGTAGACTATTAGGGTAATTCAATATATATGCTGAAATTACAGAGAGGAAGGTAGGTTTGTTAGGAGTTACAGGAATAAAAAGTTGAACTCCTAACAACTAAGTATAGCACCAGCAAAAGGATTTTGGCTAGCCAGCAAAGTCCTCTTCTGTTAGTAGGTTTACCAAACTTCCCTACATTGCCTATAATGAATTTGTGGCAACAACACACCTCAGCTCTCTACCTGAATCCACAGGTACTAGAACATTGAGCGCTGAGGCCCTGCTACATAGAATCAGGATGCGATGATCTCTTGTGCTTTTCTCTCCTGTCCAGCCCTTCTCTGGCCTTTCCCATCAAATGTTTGTGTAGATGGCAGTCAGAAGTTCCAAAGGCAGGATAATATAAGTCTTCTTTGTTAAACAAACCCAGTGATGAAGTACCCCATGCTCAGAGAGCCACCCATTTTGAGCTGGATACAGCTGTGTAGCTTAGAGATGAAACAATTCACAGGAGCCTGCCTTAGCACTGACCTTCCCTTGCCAACTTCACCACTCTAAGTTGTAAGCCTTTTTGGTCTCTCATTCTCCCTGTTTCTCTGCAACCAGCTCCGCCAGCCTCTCTGCTTGGTTTTGTGCTGAGTGTCTAGCTGACATGCCTCTCTGATGACGGTCTAATTCTCTCCCTTGTTGCCTTGCTTCTCCATCTGCCAACACTGCCAAGTACATGCTCACAATTTACTGATATTTTTTTTGTTTTGTGTGTGTATGTGTGTGTGTGTGTGTGTGTGTGTGTGTGTGTGTGTGTGTGTGTGACGTGCTCTGAGTCCTCAGAGAGCTCCCATACTCTACACAGAAGTTACCCTAGGCAGAGAGAAGTGAACACGTACCCCAGAGGGACCCGAGGGCTTAGCCCAAAGCAAGCCTGAGTGAGCTTTAAAGGATTATGTTTTGCTTTAAAAATTCATGTGAATTTTATATTCTGTTCCATAAATATCTCCATATTTGTGTTACTATTAAAATAATATTTCCCTTAACTTACTGAGTAAACTTGAAGTTCCTGGAGGATGTCATGTTAATCCTGTGATATCTTGCGCATCTTGTTACCCTTTTATGGCCCCCTAGGGGTTCATATGACTAATGCAACCATGGGGAGGACTTCTTCACTCCTGGCTTCAGCTCTAAAAGGAAGAGTAATTTTATTCCTGGACGTCCTGGACGTCTCCTCCATTCCTTCCCACGGAAGGACAGAGCGCTTGACCTGCTTAGCAAACTTGAAAGGAAAAGTGGCCTGGCCACTGCTGAGCCGCAACCAGTGTCTGTTTGAGTCTCTCTGTCTCAAGTATCTCAAGAGAGGCAGAGATGCTACTCTACTCTGTGGATCACACACAGCACTTAAATGAGCCTCTCCCCAATGCCTCCACGGTGATCAACATCTGGATAGGAATTCCCTTGGAAAGCAAGCCTTCTGAGATGCAAGAGGCTGCTGACTCTATGTGATGATTCCAAAAGCATACGCTTATATAGAGTTTCATCTGGTTGCAAAGATATTTGAGTTAACTGTGAGTTATGCATTGGTAACAAGGCCAAAGATATCAATAGTGCCAATAACAAAATCTAAAATCAGGCACAAAGAGGAGGGCTAGGCACTCTGTCCACCTGAAGCCTTGCCATGGGTCCCGTTCTGCTCATACTCAGGACGGTATATTTTTGCATTTCCATTTCCCAGGACTGGCTTTAACAATAACTGGGGGTGATATTGGGATCTCCAATTCCTCATCTTCTTTTTTATTTCTTTCTTGGCCAAGAACTCTGAAACACTATTGATTGGTGCTAGCTCTGGAGTCTAGTGGAAGTCCCTTAAGGAAACAGCTGGTTGGCCTGTAACCCTTCTTCTTGCTATAGGGTAAGAAAGAAGGTTGCCTAGGATTCCCAACGGTACCTAAAATATAGCCTCAAGTCACAGTCATGGGTTCTATTGAAGGGAGAAAGACACAGGCCCTCAGTCAAAAGTGTCAATCTGAAGAGGTGTCAAATGCATCGCCTTATTTAAGCTCAGGAGACATATTAGGTACTTTAGTAACTGCCAGGCCCTTCACTTTCTACATCCTGCCTTGAGATTCTGCATCCTGATGGCAAACAGGTAATTAACACATGAATTAAAGTTTGTTTTCCAAAAGAAGTAAACATGTTTCTGACATGGCAGGGGACTCTCCAGGTCTCCAACCCACCGTGGACTGTTTTAACCTAATCATGATGAAATACCGAGAAGGCAGAGAGCATTCCCTTGTATGCCATTTTCACGGGAAATATTCAACAGAAAATTCGGTGACAGGATACAAAACTACATGCGGACATGGTCAGAGTTCAAGTTACGCTTAATTACCAGCTGTCAGTTATCAAGTGGGAAGTTCAAAGTGCTTCAGCTAATCAGCACACTAGCTAACCTATTCCGCAGGAGAGAAAGCATATTAAAACACACACACACACACACACACACACACACACACACACACAAAACATTTGCTACAAGCCCTGGAAAATAAGGCAGAGGGAAAGAGACAATTAAGAGATGGTTTCAAGTGACAAGTCTAGGTGTCTGAGTAAGAGAATAGGCTAGCCTTTGGAATGTGTGTGGGCCCAGGCAGGGTGGCAATGAGCACTCAACCAGGGACAGGCAAGGATGTCCTGAATCACAGTCACTCTGCAGACAGCAGAAGGGAGAAGAGCCAGCGTGTTGCTGCAGGGAAACGATGCAGCTGTGATCCTGCCTGGCTCATCTTGGCTATTCCAGAAGGCAACGGGAGAGTTCTAAGACAGGAAATGCCCCTGACTTTGACAGCGCTGACTTTGCAGCCATATAGTCTCGGCCTCACATAGGCTCTGAGGACATGCTCCAACAGCCTTGTGCCTCAGTTACCCCATCCTTTATGTAAGGATTTTCCACAGCAACTACCTTGCATTACTAAATGTGGCCTACTAAACATAAAATCACTTACAACAGGGCCTGACACATTGTCAATATTATATGTGCTAGCTAGTAGCACTTTTGTCAATCCATGCTGAGACTCGGGAAATTTCCTTACTAATACCACTCTGAAAATTATAATATCACAAACATTGGTTGAGATTTCTATGTCTACATGAAAACCAATAGAATTTCGGTGTCATTCTTTAGGCAGTGTGACTGTTTGTAGATTGAATTCAAATAACTGAGCTATTGTTGTGTTCAAGCCATCTAGTGAGTGGAGCTTATGTTTTTATATTATTACAAGATAAATGTCTCAAGGATACACTCGGCTTGAAATGACTGCAGACATCTTCAGTGATAACCACCATCATGGCCCTTGTCTGTATTTGATCAGTTCCCCGTGGATTCCCAAAACCTAAATGGGCAAAGCAAGTGGGTCTTGATAGCCAGAATTTAGCTCTAGCAATGTGCCTCACTGAGGTGCTCAGCTGAAATAAAGAAGGTAAATTTCTTCAGGGATGAGATCACTTTGTATTGTGCTACCTCACGTAAGTATCCCTCCTTTTGGCACTCAGAACCGTATGTCTGCAGTAACCCCCAAGTAAATCACCCTGGGCACAATCCAACATCTGTCTGCTGTTCTTTCTTTTTTTTTTCTCTCAGCCCCTTGAGGATGATTTCCATTATGGGAAACAGGCCATTTAATAGTCACACAGAACCCCATGAGTGAGAAAACGCTGAGGTCTCAGACTCCCCATGAAACTGCTACATTTCAACTAATTCGTATTCTTTACCTCCCTAACTGCTTTAGAAGTGAGGTACTCAAGTCCCTTAGTCTGCCCTCAACTTTTACAAACTCCCAGCACTGGATTACATTTTTGGTGATATGACATCATGAAAAGCTATGTGGCAGAGAGTACTGATAACTCAACAAAGTGACCTCATGTCCACCTATCCTGTTTGCTGATTGTTTGACCTTTGCACCCCGCTCACTTCCCAGTTCAGGATTTCACCATGTCAAGGGCTATGGGGATAGCTTTCTCACTATGCTCTCGGTCTCTCACACAGCTCACACAGCCTACACAGTAAGTGGGAATTGGAATTCTGGGTGTTTTGGAAAGAACCTAGGAAGGGAGTAAGGAGATGGAAACGGTAGCAGTAAATTCAGTCAGTTTTCCCAGGCCAGCTGGCCTTGGCCTCCAGCAAGCTCTTGCAGCGTTCAAGCACATTTCCCAAGAGTCTTCTACATTCCAGCCACTTTACTAGGTTCTGGAGGCACTGACATTAATATGACATAGTTACAGCCCCCAGACACGTAAAGTCAAATGGAAGGTGGGGGGAGAGGGGATGAGTGCTTAGGGGAAGGAGTATCCATACCAGCGAGTTTGGGAAGGAGGCTTTTCTGACTTAAAGAATATGAACTAGAGGTCTTAAAGAACAGAGTAGAACTCACTGTCAGAAGGCACTGAATAACTCCATTTAATATATATATATATATATATATATATATATATATATATATATATATAATTTATTTCACAGAGAAAGAGGGAGTGAGAGAGAGAGAGGGCTCACTATGGCCTCCCTCCACTGCACATGAACTCCAGACATGTGTGCCCCCTGGGGAATTCAACCTGGGTCCTTTGACTTTGCAGGCAAATGCCTTAACCACTAAGCCATCCCTCCAGCCCAAATAACTTCATTTCTGAAGGAAGGCACCCAAGGTTCAAAGACAAAGGGCTGAGCAAAGAGAATAGGTTGTATATGTGGTTGCTTGCTGTTTGAATGCTTGCTGCTTTCTTCAAGCAACGTTTATTCATCAGCTACTTTGAAGCAAGTGGTGCCTAAGGTTTTAATATTACAGAGGTAAACGTGATAAGGTCTCTACCCTGGAAAAGTGAATAGCGTCAAGGTGGGGAGATAAACAAGGTGTGAGCAAGCCAAACACAGGTCAGATGACTAGTGCTATAGAAGGGAATGAGACTAATAATTGTCAGAATACAAAGCTCAGAGCAGCATACGGTGCCTGAAGGATTGAGCAAAGCCTATGTGTGAAGAGGACTTGCTGCCTGGCTTCTGACCGACACTGGAACATCTTTATTGTTCAGAAAGACTATATGAATCTGTTGTTTCTCAGAATGTGCTTCATGAGCTAGTAGCACAACATCACCATTGACATTGACTCCGCTGGAAATAAAAACATCTGTGCCACATCCCTATGCACTTTCTTACTGATTGATCAATGCTGTGGATGGCCCACAAAAAACAAACAAACAAACAAAAAAAAGGTGTTTTAATGAGTCCTTTGGGATATTCCTGATATGTAGTCAAGTTTACAATATCCCTGGGCCAGAACATAAAGAAAAGGGTATAAGGTGTAAAGATGACGGCTCTCAGAGTGCCTGACACTATCTACACAAGACCATCAAAATAGGAGGAAAAGATGATGAATCAAAATGAAAGAAGACTGATTGAGACGGGCAGGGGATATGATGGAGCATGGAGTTTCAAAGGGGAAAGTGGGGGGAGGGAGAGCATTACCATAGGATATTGTTTACAACCATGGAAGTTGTTAATAATAAATAAATTAAAATATTTTTATTTATTTGTTTGAGAGAGAGAGAGAGAATGGGTGCACCAGGGACTCTAGCCTCTGCAAATGAGCTCTGATCCTGTGTGCCACCTTGTGCATCTGGCTTTCGTGGGTCCTGGAGAACTGAACCTGGGTCCTTTGGCTTTGCAGGTAAGTGCCTTAACCACTTAGCAACCTCTCCAGCCCAAGAAATATCACCTTTAATTTTTTATTTTCTTTAAGTATGGCTCAGTATTAACCATTTTGCCTATGTTGTTTTACCCATACATGAAACAAATACATTGTAATAGTGCCAAGGTTTTTCTCATTAAGCGTAGTATGAGCTATAGGCCTGGACAGGGTACATAATTTGCCTGGGATACATCCATGATCAACATCATTCACTGCAACTTTCTCTATGCTCCACTTTAATAAGATGCCTCTGTACAGATAGGCCTGGTGCCATGGGACCATTAGGTGAGAGTATCTAGGCACTTTAATGTTTGACATTGTTCCCTAGTTCTATTAGTGCCTTAGGAAGACCCTTCACACAGTTGCTACAAGGATCACCTGGATAGTTAGAGCTTTGATAGCAATATCACTTGTCGAAAGGGTACTTCATGGGGGAATTTAGGATATACCAACAGTTTTCTTAAAAAAAAGCACACAAATGAAAATTCTCTCAAAATTTTGTGTTCACACCATCTGATATTTCACAGCAGTAATGCAAGTAAGTATGAGCAGATCTGAGACCAGGGCTTATTAAAGTAATTATTCGTTAGTGTGTTTTTTTCTCCTTTTCCTTCATTCTTTCTTTCTTTTTTCCTTTCTTGTTTGATTTAAAATGAATTCTAAAAGTAGACCTTTCCTTTTTAAGGCCATTACATTTCAACCCACTTAGTGTTTCCTTGAAGGGTCATGATGTTAATTTTGAGGTTACATTATAATGGCTTTCTAAATGACACTCTCATTGTAGTAAAATGAATGCATCAAGTTGCTTTGCCAGGTGGAGATGTATTATTGACTCTAATCTAGAGGGGTATGAACATGCTAAACTATTAATTTGAAAATGTTTTAATAACCTACACATTTAAGGAAAGTGAATAAAACCAATGCTGTTTTCACTGAAGCTACTTAGTGTTAGGGAAGCTGCACACAAAATTTCTTTAAGATCTCCACAGACCATTGCTTTTCTTCATGTTGCAGCACCCTACTTCTGTCCGAGAGCATAGTTTTCCAAAGGAAGTGTGTTTATACAAGGCACAGCTTCATCAATAATTCTGCTTCCACTGAACTAACCAAAGTGTGTTCTTCATTCCAGTCAAAATTATTCATCTTCTCATATCACAGATGCATCTTCAGAAATTTTACATTCTAGTAGAATTTTTGAATAGGTAAAAGAAAAGTCATGTGAAAAATGCATCTGTGAACTCATTTTAATATTTGGTGAATTGATAGTACCTTTACCAATGGGTTGATAATAGAAACTGTCACATTAACTGTGTGTGAATATATAAGTGAATATAATAATACTGCAATCTAGAGCCAAATACTTTATAAAACATATAAGGATTCCATCTTATTAGGTCTAATATCCTAGGTAACCTTGGCTGCCTGAAATCTTCATTTGCACAATTGCAATTTATGCTGCTAATCTATGGGGTTTCATGGGTGCCATTTTTAAAGTAAAACATAATAGTACTATTTGGCTTAGAAATTAAACAAAACAATTATAATTTATCAACTATTCTAAGACATTACATAGGCTAATGTCATTACATTTTTTATTATTAATTAAGCCATCAGGACTTCTGCTGTTAGACATGAATGTATTTTCTTTTGCCCATTTCTTTTTCTCATTTACTATTCTCCTAAATTAAATAGATGAGGGATTAGGAATCAGGAAATACACGCCATGTGCTTTTCCTAGGTTTATGCTATTACACAACAAGATGAAGTTGAACTTTATGGATATTTAAAGGGAGAAAAAAAGGCACAAAAGGTCAAGCTGAAATAAGCATGTGAAAATAGATTCTACATCCTTAACACATGCCAAGAAAAGAGGAAGAATTTGGACTCTGGAGGAGGAAGAATTGAGATTTAGTGCCTCCTTGAAGAGATAGCTTCTTACCCAGCAGTGGTCCCCTTGAATCCATCCACCCTTCTACTCATACACCCCTTCTTGTCAAGCTCATGCTCATAACCTCATCATGATGTCAAGACTCAATTTTTTTTATCAATAGACCTTTTTGTTTTCTAGCTCTCTCTTGTCCTCTCAATATTCATATAACATCTTGAAGGTAACTATGAACACATGATGCCCAGTTTCCATGCCACAAGTCATGAAAAGTCTTTAGATATCTAAGGAAAAAATACAAGTCACAACTAAGAAAAACATTATTTCCCCTTTGAGTAATTGCCTTTCATTAGGATTGAATACAAGAGTTTTGTAGTGGCTGAAAGATGTGATCCAGGACAAATCACACAATCTTGCTGACCCATTTTACTTAGACTGGAATTAACAATTCCAGCCTGCAGGAGTGTTGTGAGAATGGGTTGTGTGAATTAATTTAGAAATTGTACAAAAAGCACCTATGGTGGTGCCCAGTAAATAGCAACTAATCCACATAAACTATTTCCCCAAAGCCCAAGGCAGGCTGCATGCTAGAGACCATGTCCTCCGTGACCATTTCTGTATAGTTGACTATACTTCTCTGTGTAGATAATAGATGATTCTTAAAACACCAGACCAACATGAAGAAACAGGGATGTGGCTGCTAACTCCCCAAACTATACAGAGGCAGAGGACGGAAAATTTTTTCTTAAAATGGCTTCAAGGCACTCTCCTAGAACAAGTATATTCAGGGCCTACTTCTGATGCCCACACAACAACCACTACTCAAATTCGTTCACGGATGATGGACTCTAGAATCTTCCTTCTTCCTGTATATGCCTACATATCAGCATGTCTCAGATCCCTATTGTGTACTGTTTTCTTGGTTGACTGTGGGTTCAAGTTCGAGAGCAGGGGCTGGGCAATATCTCTGCTTTTGATCTGTTTTTGTCTTTGAGCATCTCACTGGTACATATTCCTCCCAAATTACATTGTCTGAGACCTACCAACATCACTGAATAGCAGGAGTTGTTCTCACACTGTGACATATCGAAAGATCAAGAGAGCTGTCTTAAGCAGACTGCTGGATTCCAACTCTAGAGTTTATGATTTGACCCAAACAAATTTGAATTTTTAACAATTTCCAATGTAAATCTGTTATTCCTCCAGGTGTCATGTTGTGCAATGTCCTAGATGCTATACAAATGCCTAGCTCCATTGTAATGAAACAGCTACTATTTTTTTTTCAAAGCATCACTAGCCATATTTAGCCAAACTCTGATACCTAAGGCAGACCCATCAGAAGTGATATTTATTCACTATGGATGTTGTGAATGTCGCTTCACCTTTTCCTTTTCCCATTTAACTACTGGGAACTCTACAAATAATAACACTAGTAATCCTATCTGTAGCCAGTAGAGAGCCCAACTGTCACTCACTGGACAATGGCCTCTGCTAGGTACTACTAAGGCCCATGGCATCATCATGGCACCGACCATGGCTCTCATCTGAGTAGTACTCATACGCTATCTCATTACTGGCCCCTGGCAAACTGAAAGCCCCCAGTACACAGTACAGTGCTCTTTTCATAACAGATATTTAGGAAAGCTTTACTAAAAGAATAACAAAACACCAATGATATGTTATAAATTAAAATAAAGGATTGGTATTCTTTTCTGAAAGAGTCTACATACTACATAAGACCGCTGTGTGGGAGATTCTCATCCAGTAGAAACATGTACATATAGTTCCTGTAATAGGACAGACTTGATATAAAGTCATACTTTATCATTGTTTATCTTCATTGTTAGAAATGGAAGTAAGACTAACACATCAATAATGACATCCCAGGATGGACATAAAAAGAACAATATAGACAAATTGCTATGGGAGTCACAACTTAATATGAGGGAGATACATCCAGGCTAGTACATTAAAAAATTTCCTTCTGTCCTCGTGGAAACTTTCTTATGGTGTGGTTTTTATTTGTTCAAATCCTAGAGTTTTGAAGATAGGAAGTATCAAACAAGAATTTACCTAACATTTAGGTTTACAGACAAGAAATCTTATAAAGAAACAGAGTCCAAGACCACATGAGAAATCTTCTTAGGAAATCACACCACTTAACCTCAACAAAAGCATATGAGGCTATTCTACACGGAGCTACCAGTGATCAGTGTTAGATATGATAGCTTTGCAATCTATGTGTATATTGATTAAACAATTTAAAAGGTGCTTACTAATTCAGAACTAAAACATAATTTATTTAGCATTGCATATGTTTTAGAAAATCTAGCTTTTCCAGTGAGATAAGAAAATTCATTATTGCATCAAAAGCTTTGGAAGGTAGCATGTTTTACAATTTTTGCAAATAACATTTTTCAGTTGTGAATTTTTGTTTTAATTTCTATACAGGCAAAATCATTTCTTTTATGTATATGCCTGCATATAACTTTATATAGAAAGTGGAATTTAGGTTGCATTTATCTTCTTTTGAGGAAGAAAAAAATATCTTGGAAGAAGGTAAAATTCAGTAGTTTTGGAGCTTAGAGACAGTCAGTGCAGTGTGATGCATGCCTAAACATGCCCATCACTCCCTGGACAGTAGAGGACACCTTGCCAAAAAATCTGAGACTCCATTTACTCTAGAGTTCTCTCTTAGTGAATGATGCCACTCTTATCACAACCTCAAACAGGCCTCAAATAAGCTATAATTTTAAGCACAGAATATCAAGAAAGAGGAAAGAACTGATAGAATTAGACATTCACAGAAAGAATATGATAGTCAGAAAAAGACAAAACGAATATTTTCAATGAAACAGAGGTAGAAAATATCCTACCAAAGATTATCATATTCTTCTTGCATTTCTTGTCATCTCCAGGTATTACTTCATATACCAATTTAAATTTTGTCTACTGACCACCCAGGCAAGTTAGTCCTGCTAGTAAAATAGTGCCTTAATTGTTATGGGGCAATCAACTGTTTTCTCATTCTAGATGAGGCTCATTTAATGGGAGGGAAATTCGTAACTGATACTGAAAGTTAGTCAAAAGTCTATGGCTGGAAAGACCACAAAACCTAGGGAGGAACCTACTAGTTTTGTTTGATGATGGATATATTATGCTCACCATATTGCCATCTAAATACTTAGGTCCATGAATATATGACAACACTTTTGGCTAGAAAAGTCTCTCTCTTCAGATAGTGGTGACTATTGGTGATACTCATCAAAGTGTTGATAATGACAATAGAGTGGTCAGCACTTAATGATACATATTTATTATATCTATAGCAGAAGAGACAATGGGAAGAATGCAAGAGTCAGTGTATGGAGAAGAATACTTTGGAACACTGTCTCTAGGACATAATGTACTGATTGTATTTATGTCTTCAACCCCAGCTATCATTATGTGCATATGGCCTGCATAATGTTGGGCCTACTAACAGCTGTTGTGGATAAAGTAGGAGGGCAAAAGCTAGCAGACATCATTATGTAAGAGAATATTGCAAAAAAAAAGTAGAGTGGAGAAAGGATACAATGGAAGGTAGTGGGAGTGGACTATATAAATTTTAATGAAGATTTTTATTTTGTACAAAACATGCTAGTTGTGGTGACACACACCTTTAATTCCAGCACTCTGGAGGCAGATATAGGAGGATCACCATGAGTTCGAGGCTACCTAAGGTTACTTAGTGAATTCCAAATCAGCCTTGGCTAGAATGAGTGCCTACCTTGAAAACAAAACAAAACAAAACAGTAACAACAACAACAACAACAGCAGCAGCAGCAGCAGCAGCAACAAAAAAAGGGGCTGGATAGATTACTTAGCACTTAATGCTTCATGGTTAAGGTGCTTGCTTGAAGAGCCTAATATCCAGAGTTAGATTCCCGAGTACCCATGTAATGCCAGATGCACAAAGTAGTGCATGCATCTAGAGTTTATTTGCAGTGGCCAGGGACCCTGGCATGCTCATTCTCTCTCTCTCTCTCTCTCTCTCTCTCTCTGCTTATAAGTAAATAAACGAAATATTTAAATAAAGCAAAACTATATGATCTCATTCCTATCAAATGTTCTGTCTTTACATTATATGCACCTCAACTTCTGCTTCCCTACTTATTCACCTAGCTTTCATTCATCCATTCATCTTTCTATCTGGGGAAAAAAAAAAGTTTGTGTAATTGTCATGTTGAGAAACATCACAGGAACACCTCAAACACTGATGTCTGTTCACACTAGAAATACATTTAAGGTCTAGGAAACTGAACATGCCCCTCTGGAAGGTCAAAGGTAACCATAGCATTAGTTGCATCTTAATGTTCCGGGGGAGAAAAAGTCCTTGACTCATCCTAAATGTGTTGCTTTCAATTAGCTACAATGCCGACCTCTATATCAACTTGGCTTCCTCATTCTGCCATTAGTCATTCCACTGAGTTAGGTATTAACCATCAAAGGTCACCATTAAAATGTACACATGCTATGTGGAAGGGGAGTGTGGGCCATTAACATCCATTTACACATTTGGCTGGATTTATTAAGCTCATAAGCTGTCACTTATGTCACTGGAGATCACAGCCTACAAGGAGAATAATACATGGAACAGGTAAGTCGCCTGGGGAGGACGGGGAGATGAGAAAGGGAGGGAAGGAAGAGTACAATGCACATGATTGAACGGATGCAGAAATACAGTGAGGCAGACTATAACTTGGTCACCATAAACCACAGAAATAAAATGACAAATAAAATAAATTTCAGTAGGTTCTGCATAATACTCACATGCGTGAATCTTGAAGACTCACTTCATTTTTTAAAAATATTTATTTTTATTTTTATTTATTTGACAGTGACAGACAGAGAGGCAGATATAGAGAGAGAATGGGTGCGCCAGGGCCTCCAACCACTGCAAGCGAACTCCAGACACGTGCGCCCCCTTGTGCATCTGGCTAATGTGGGTCCTGGAGAATCGAGCCTCAAACTGATATCCTTAGGCTTCACAGGCAAGGGCTTAACCACTAAGCCATCTCTCCAGCCCTCACTTCATTTTTAATTACATTATTACATTACATTACATTACATGTATCATAATTAGAGAAGTAAATTTATCAGTTGGGAACCTCAAAGCTCAAATATCAAATTGCAAAGTATGTTTTTCATACTTTTTATTCATTTGTAAATTAACGTGTATTGAACGTATCCATGACATTGAGTGCAGGACTACAGGTAGAAATCTGAAAAATCTAGTAATTTAATCTCACTGCCTCATTTTATCTATCCAGGAAAAAAAAAAAAATGCCATAACTATTTCCTACCAATTCTCACAGGGTTGGTACAAGATTTAAATTAGTTTCACAATCTTTTTTGAGATTCTGTGGAAGCTGCTTGCAATATATCAAAGTATTTAAACTGTGTTCCCCATTGTATAAATTCAAAGTACTTGTCAGCACCCCATGAATGTTTTACTAAGGTCACTTGAAGGAAACACACTTATTCCAGGTTTCTATTTTCCACTCTAATCTATATAGAGCAAAGTTTTTGATCCTCTCAGCTGTTTGATCTCGGCAGTTATAATCAAGGAGTTTCCTATAAAAAGAAAGAAAGAGCTCCACACTAGCCGAGACGTTCAAAAGCATGGTACTCAGAACCTGAAGACTGAGGGTCTGCCCCCCCTTACTTTTCCACTGCCTGGGGCCACTGAGCAAGACCCTAAGACTCCCTTCCCTCTGAGATGGGGAAACATAATTTGGCCCCTACCCAACTCTCCCATCTTCCCAGGAACTACTGTTTCTCTCACTGATTGTGCCCTGGCCCCGCAGGCCTTCCTTCTGTTCCTCAAACATTCAAGCTACTTTTAGCTTCGGGGTCTTTTGCACTTGCTGCTCGTGCAGACAGGTACATTTCTCTGTCAGATCTTGGCCTACCAGGCTCTTTTTTCTTATTCAAGTCTCAGCTAAGAAAAAAAAAAAAAAGTCTTCTTTTCTGAGGCAACTCTCCTCACCATCACCCCAGGACCATGTTTTATTTGTTACGTATCACAATGCCTTGCATTGATTGCTTCCATAGTCTGTCTGGTATTATGTTACCTAGGCATTTCATTGTTGTCTATCTCCCACTACAATATGGTCTTCAGAAAAACAAGGTTTGGTCAGCACTGGTAAAAGGAAGCTATAACATTAGAACACAACTTGTAAGCAAAAAAAAGGCACCTGGGCTCCTTAAACTCCCATCTCTCGAAGGAATTAGTGGAGACCGGGCACAGCAAACTGAGTGGTTTTCTTTGCAGCGCATCTCCTAAGTCTGTGAATTTACTTAGGTCCCTAAGAGCTACAGGCTGATTCTTCATCCTAGAAGTGGATAGATGAGGCGCATGAGCTTTTGTTCCCCACTGCTCACCCAAGACGGCCTCCTGAGCGGATCTCATCACTCTTCCCCACAAAGCCAGATGGGCTCATGTTCTTTGTCACCACAGCATGCTATGAAGCCACCAGGCAGAGTCTGAGGATGGCATTGTTGGAAAAAAACTTGTCTGCCTTCACATCTTTTGATGATCTCTAAAGAGCCTTCCAGGCACTGCTCAAATAGCTATGACTTAGGACAGGAAAAAAAGTCAATCTCATATGTACATTCCTTTCTACGCCTATACCAAAAGTAATATACAGAAATCACAGCAAGTCAAATTAAAAGTGTGAAATAATTATTTCCATGCAACATTCTCAGGAGAAAGGACAATGAGAGATAGTGCCAACTTAAGTTCTGAGGCCATGACAGCCTCTGCAATGCCAGCCTGTGGGGACTATTTATTTTCTTCCCCTCCTGACTGTGGAGAAAGGCTAGACAAGACTTTTCAGCATTGTGAGAGACGGCAAGTCACTTTCATGGCTTTATCCCCAATTCAAATTCCATTTTGTGATTTCAGTCAGTAGGATTCCATTGGAGTCTAACTAGAAAGAAAGTCTGCATACATCCATACCTCCCATCACATGCTCACTATATCCTTACTGCTTCCAGCCTCACCATTGCTCAGTGGGGTTTGTTCAACTTGTTATCTTAGCCTTTTCTTGTCTGGCCTTCTCAACCCGCCCTTCATATATAGGCTACAACACCAACAATTCCAGCCCTACTGTTTTCTCATGCACAGTCTTACCCTTGGCTTTCTTTCTTCAATACAATGCTTATAACCTTTAGCCCAACCATCAGGTCCTTCCATGTCACCCATAGGTGACCTTCCCATTCACCAGCCTGCCTTGCCTGTCTCTGCCACAGTCGAGTCCCCTTCTATGTTCAGAGTTGTGTATCCTGTACTAGAGGCTACGAAGCACTTCTGTATATCCAAGTCCCATCCTCAGATAGGGCAGGAGAAGTGGGGTACCCAGATAAAACATATTTGACCTTGCTTATTTTCTGCATCACTTGTTCCATTTTCTTATACTTATATGTCACTTCCTTCTTCTACCACCTAGGGATGTTCAGAAAAGCCATGTTGATGGTTTTCTGCCCTCCCAGCATAGTAATCTCCACAAACTAGGTTACTATAGTTTGAATGGTCTCCTTCAACTTGCAGATGTTGAAATTTTATAGCCCAATATGATGATATCAGGTGAGGGGATAAGCAGTCAGGTCTTGAGGGTTCTTTCCCTCATGGTTGGGATTAAGTCCTTTTTTTAAAAAAAAAAAAAAAGCCAGACAAATATAAAAATAAATAAATAAGTAAAGTAATAAAAAACCAAGACAGACTTCATGCAGACTTCAACTCTTGCTTTTCTGTGAGGGTGCACGGTCCCTGCCTTCCATCGGAGCATCCCTTACCAGGCAACAGCACCTGCTGGTACAGAGATCTTAGAATTCCCAACTGTCCACCTGTGAGAAATAAATTTCTGCTCTTTATAAAATACTCAATCCTAGGTGTTTTGTTATAACACCCAAAATGGACAAATCCGCAGGTGTTTAATAAATATAAATGATAGTAAGTATATTTTTAAAATGTGACCAATTTCTTGCTTGGGTACCTACTTGTCTGTGAACTTCTTTTTCATTAATAAATCATTGGCATGTAACAGAGTGCTTTCTACACATTAGAAATTCAGTATAAATTTTAAATGGGTGATTTTTTTATTAAAAATGCTTCTATAGTTATATGGTAGGCATTTTTGATACTGTAAAATTAGTAACTAATTATGTCTTGTTTTATATTGTTATTAATATTCTCATTTTATAGAGGAGAAAATAGAGTGAGAATAGTATCACATAACTCTCCAGGTGACAGAGCAGGGAGAGGATAGGATTGTCCCAGATAGCTTTGGGATTGCCATGATACATCCAAAGGAAGAGATCATTGCCTCCCAGAGTCTGTTAGCTAAAAGCAATTATGAGTAGCCCAGTCCTTATCAGATCTTTCTACTTTCACCATCAGAGTGGCTTTCTTTTTTCAATTATAAGTGCTGTTTCCTCAAGTCCAACTAAAACATAAAGAGGCAAGGATGAGAACTTGCAGAAGAACAAAGCAAACTCCCAAAATCCACAGACCTCTGCACTGCCCTCGCTAAGCAACATCTGCTCTCTTCCTTCCCCGTCACTTGTGATATATTGGCACATAAGTAGCATTGATACTCATGAGAAAAATTACAGTCATCAAGGTTATCTCCCCGAGAAGCAACTCTCTTTATTAATATGCTTTGGATTGTTGCAACACTACAAAGCCAAAAATAAGTTTTCTTTGATCAATAAATTGTAGGCTGAGAAAGAAAATACTAATTTTCCATTTCTTTGAGATCCAGCACTAATATATAACAGAGCTTTCCAAAAGCATTCTCAGAAGCCTGATATAGAATTATCTGAAATTACACCTGACTATCCCTGCGAGATCATTCTGTTCTCTACCACTTTAGAGGGTGTCTTCTCACTTGGTGGGTATTTTTTGGATACATTTTTGTGTGTCTATATATATATATATATATATATATATATATATATATATATGTATGTATGTATATATATATGTGTGTGTGTATGTATATATATATATTTATACATATATATATATTTATACTTTAGAGCTGGATAAGGAAAGCATAATACATTTCTCAATCAAATGTAAGAGGAAGACTTTTGAAGCTACCCTTGTTGATGTGGGTATCCAAAAGAGCATTTTTCCATCTCCAAAAGGAACTTTATTATTAACCCAATATAAAGAATAACAAGCCTTTCCTTATATGCCATAAAATGCATATTATCCCAAAGAATTTTCAAACTGGAAGAACTGCTATGACTATATATTGTCATAAGGAAATTACAGGAGATATACCTTAGGCATATTCAGTCTTACTAGCAAAAATATGTTTGGGGGGTTGAAGAAACACCATTCAATAATAGAACAAAGAGAATGGACATGGGAGGATTGAGGCTAAAGGAATACTCTTTAAAAGGGTTAATTTATTCACTCTATCAAGGTATTTTTAGTTGCCTAGCCCTTTTAAGCAATGCTTCTGAACTGGAGAGACTTTGTCCTCATGGGCAGTTCTGGGCACATATCTGAATGAGGTAAAGCCTGGGGAATACAGTGGGTGTTACTAGGAACCAAAGATTCTAGCTTTATAATGCAACCAGCAACCCCCTCCCCCATGACAGAGCATAACTTGGGTCAAAATAGTACACATGATGATGTTGAGAAACCTGCCTTAAAATAAATAGATGATAATTTCTGTAGATTCTACTAGCACATGCTTCAGAGAGGAATGCAGACAACAGACCCATTCCTTCTAACTTCCCCCATCTTCTGATTTAGCATTCATCATTTCTACTATTATTTTTATATATCTACAAAATTTTAAATGTTATCATTTATTTGCGCATATGTATATGGAGGTGCCAGGACCTGCTGCTAAGCACATCCGGCTTTATCTGGGTGCTGAGAATTGAACCTGGACCAACAAGTTTTGTCAGGAAGCACCTTCTACCACTGAGCAATATCTCCAGCCACCTAGGACTTTAGTCTCAAGGAAGAAAGCTCACACAGATACATAAACCTGAAGAGGGCAACACGAACTGACTCAGAGAATCACTGTTAGTACTTATTAACTCTTTGATACTCTAAGCATGTTTAAAAGCTACAGGGACCCCACCATGAACAACTAATGCAGTGCTTAATAGAGTTCCTCAGCTCCAATGTAAGGCATCTCTAAATACAATAAGTTAAACTCCTCAGGTGCCACTATCTGCATACAGAACAACATGCTTCTACACCATACACATTTAAAACAATTATCCAAGAAAAAAAATAGTGGTATATCATAAGTGCTAAGTAAGTCCACAGACAAGATAGCCTGGACGTTTGTTTCCACTGACATACTGTAGAAATTAATTACAACACAATCAAGTCTTAGAAAGTCAGGCTAAGAAGGAAACAGATAAGTACAAAGATATTTTTGAATTATGCCATATCCATAGGAAATCATTTAGCTGGGTGTGGTGGTCTGTGCCTGAGATGTCAGCCCTCAGGAGAAGACAGGAAAATCAGATGTTCAAGGTCATTTCCAACAACCAAGTAAGTCTGAGGCCACTGGGCTCTATGACACTGCCTCAGAAAATAGTTAAATAAATTAATTAATTCATTAACATGAAGGAAATATCCTTGCCATTTCTTTCACACCTTCAAAGCACTTTCCACTAAATTTCTGTCTGTCCTGAAATGATTATGTAATACTGATACTTTTACCAACTCCATAGATAAGAACTTGAGGTTCTGAGGCAGCCCGCCCAAGTCATGCTGCTCACATGATGGAAGGTTGTGCCAATGAATCAATAGTGATCGTTTGCAAGTGTACCATCCACACAACTGATAGTTCATGGCCGTCACAAAAATGCTTCACTTATATTTCCTGTCTTCAGGTGTGGAGTCTCTGGATCTACTGCTATGACAAGCCTTTCCTGAATAATCTCAGCTCTTCCTGTGGACATGGGATTCTTCCAAAGGTACTCTGGCCAAGCAGACTTAACATAAACATTTTTGGAATTATGCTATATCCTGAGACTTCCTCAGTAGTCAGCCTTCCATCCTTACCTTCTATCCCCAGGAACCTACTTGTGTGGAGATTTTCCCTGCTATTCTGCTTCCATTCTTTGCACATTGAAGATCTCTCCATTAATAAACCTTTTATATGTATGTCACCTTACCACCTGCTTCCAAATTCCATGAAATAATAAGTCTTTTCTTCTCCCAGTGGAAATTAGTGTGTGCTGCTTGAATCTTACTTTTTACCATAGCCCTATTAGATACATGTTTAAAATTCTTTTTATCTTGCTACAACAAAATACCCAAGGCTGGGTACTTTGTGAAGTAAGATGGTATATCTGTCTCATGATTTGGTGGCTAGAAAGTCCTAAAGCATGTCACTAGTGTCCTGGTGAGTACATCTGATCCCTAGATCTGAGCATAATCTGGTAACAAAAGCAGAAGGAAACAACCACATACGGAAAAGCCCTAGTGGGCCCTGCTTTTTTTTTAATAACCCACCCTAAAAACATATCATCTGTCCTCTTATAAAGGTGGAGCCATCATATCCAATTTACCACTTCCCAGCCATTCTTCTTGCAGACTGCAGTACTTTGACACCAACAGAGATCAGCAAAGTTCCTGCTCATGAACCTCTGGAGACTACAGCAAAATCACAGCAGTGTGCATGCTCCCAGGAAGAAAAGCACTAAGGTCTCTAGGTGACCTGGTAGTGCAACCAAAGTGTTTGGATCTACAGACCCTCTTCATCAGCATTGTTGGCCAGGGCTCTAAGCAACCTCCATCATGAAAGGTAACATTGACTATGGAGGCCTAATGTAAACTCATTGCCAAATCAAAATTTTTCTTTTCAACATTGCTTATGCTATTTTTTCCTTAATTTATTTTCTATTTTACATTTTTTTAGAATCCTAAATAATAGTTAAACATGCTCTTATTGTATCAGAATCAAACAATACAGAAAGAGAAATACTATTTATAACCAGCTAGCTAATGACCACAGCTTTCATGGAGGTGAATTCTAATGAGTGGCTCCCTATCTGAATTATTATTCATTTCAAATGAGTAACATTCTATGATATTTTAACCTACCATTTTTTTAAAAAAATATTTTGTTTTATTTATTTATTTATTTATTTATTTGACAGAGAAAGAGGAAGGGAGGGAGAGGGAGGGAGAGGGAGAGAGAGAGAATGGGCACGTGAGGGCTTCCAGACACTGCAAACGAACTCCAGACACGTGTGTCCCTTTGTGCATCTGGTTAATGTGGGTCCTGGGGAATTGAACCTGAGTCCTTTGGCTTTGCTGGCAAGTGCCTTAACCGCTGAGACATCCCTCTAGCCCTAACCTTCCATTTTATTCTTGGTGTTGGGCTAAGAATAATGGAACCTTGAGTGGTGATGGGTGCCCTAGTTTCAAGGACAGATACGAGAGGAAAAAGCAGTCCTTATTATTAAGAATAAATACATATACTCTGGCAAGGAAACCATTTTTGAAAGGAGATAAAATGTCAATGTATGCTTTTAGAAATATGTTTTTAAATTTTAAAGTTGATGTGAAAGTTGTTCACCTCTCTGAAATCATATTATAGACTCAGAAACTAGTCCAGCCTCTTGGATTAGACTCCCACCTCCAGCCCAGTACCTTCACTTCTTTAGTCTCCTTCCTGTGAGCTCTCCTTTGTTGTGCAAATTCAACTTTGGTCACCTACACACTCTTCTTGTACAAAATTTAGTTATTTTCAAGCCTCTGATCTTGGATCTTAGCTTCAAGGTCTTCCTGGAGTTTCCCCCACATGACTTTGTTATTTGCAAATCTGAGTTGACTCCTGTACTCTTGCTTGATGCTAATGCCCTTTACTTCTCATTCAGAGTTTTAGAATATCTTCTCTGGGCAAACAGAGAAGGCATGGATAAGGTGGCTTTCCCTCCTCAAGTGCCACATTTCAACTTGATCTTTTCACTCTCTCTGTCAAATTCAAATGTCACTCCACTATTCATGTGTATGTGGAGGATTCTAATATCCACCTCTTTGGCTTCTTTCAAAATTGCTTCAATTTCTGTGAAGTCAAAGGCCTTTTCAACCTTTGGAAATTATCTATGGAATCCATTAACATGACTTACCAAGTATACAATACAGACAATGTTGAGAGTTCATGATAAAGGAGAGAAGGTAATGCTAAATAAAAAATAAATAAATGAATAAATAAAGGTTTAATGTAAAATTTTAAAAAAAACACAAGATGTAGATGTATAATTTTTCATGAACAATTCTACTTTATGTGGATAAAACTTATGAAAAAATTTTTCTTCCTGCAGAGATAAAGTCTTATAGGTTTACCAGATGACTCCTCTAGCAAACAATAATGTGTATCTTCCTGGTAATATAAATGACATTTCAGCAAATCGTGCTCTTACAACTAAGTGTTTTAAATTTTGAGAGTTTGCTAAATCAACTCCCAATTTTCCACTATCAAAATCTGATTAATTTCACAATTCCCTCAGTAAAATTAAGCAATAATCATTAACACTTGCCATTGAAGACTATTGAAGAGGAAATACTCAAAGCATGAGTGAATAAAAAGATCATGATACAATGGTACAAACAAACTAGAAACTCAATTTTATCAATACTGATAGAAAGTTACAGATGGTATTTAAAACACCAACCTATGTATGTATGGTGGTATCTACTGGTGATGTCAGCACTCATAGACAACAGCAGGAGGATTAGGAGTTCAGGGTAAGTCTAGGCTATATGGTGAATTAAATGCCAATCTGGACTCTATGTGATCCACACTCCAAAAATAAACCCCACAAAATAGATACATGAAATTTGAAAATTAAAATGTTCTGAGAACCAATATGCCTCTTGGAATAGTTATTTATTTTATTGAGAACTTTGATATGAAAACATAACTACAATTGGATCATTTTCTCATCATGTTTTCCTCTTTTGCTTCAAGGCCCGGAGAACACTGTGGAAGAGGGGGCAGCAAAGAATGTAAGAGTCATAGGGTGGGAAGAAGTACTTTGGGGGACTGTCCTACTAAGAGGAACTGATTGTTACATTCACAACCTCACAGTGGTTGCCAATATTCCATGCTGTTCTGAGCCCATCAACATTCTGACGTGAGGGTGGGTGAGTACAGAAGGAATGAAGCAAAAAAGGCTGGGGGATGGTTGATTTTGAGAGAAATGTGGCACAGTGTTTAAAGTAATGTCCTTTGGGTTTAAGGGTGACTTTGTATGATTTAAGAATGACTCTGACCACTTCTTGTGAGGAGCAGACCACTTGGGAATACCAAGCCTACTCAGGTGTATATGAAAGGTATATGCTAATAGTCATGACCTCATTTATTCCTCATAAAGTTTACGAATGGTATTGAAACAGGTGTCTATATTATGAAGTGATTTTCACTATCTTAAATTTCATAGGACAGTGAACAGGGACATATACCCTTATGTTTTATGCATTTTTCTATGCCTATAAATTGACTTTTAATTAAAATGTCATTTAGATAAAATAAAGGATAATGTACATTTTACACAAGGTTGGAAAGAGTTCATACTTCCTGTGTATGAACTTACTAGAAAGGGCGTATAGAAATACAGGCTTTGGTGTCACACCTGTAATTTGAGCTACTTTGGATGTTGAAGCAGGAAGATGACAAGTTAGAAACCAGCCCAGGCAAATTAGCCAGTACTGTCTTGAAAAATGCTTAAAAAATAATGAATTAGCCTCCTCAACAGTCCTAGAGACAGATAGAGACCTGGGACCTAACTGTCCACAGCCATCATATGTGATTCCTTTGAAACTCACACAATATCTTTTCCAAAATAAGTAAGTTATTCTATTAAATTCTCTCTGGTAAATGTCCACTATGTTAACTCTAGGGGTCCCTGGCAAATCACTTGACTCCTAGGGGATGGCCTGTGACTCCTCAAGTTCCCTTTAACTTCCATGACAGCCTTGCCTGAAATTCTGCATTTGTAATCAGTTGCCTGTAATGCTGTTTCCATCACCTATCATGCATGGATAGGTTGTGGTTTGGAGGGCATGGAATTCAAAAGTATAGGTAATATATACTGTTTTCTAAAGAACAGTCTCTCTCTTCTTTCCTCCTTCAGGTTACTATGTTGTGGTTATTTGACCATGGTCCATTTGGAAAGGCCTCATTGTCATGAAGCCAGGCTTGGCCCACACTTCTTGATGCCACACCTCTATTCTAATTTCTCCACTCACCCTGTGAATTTTCCTATCTTCCCTTAGGAGTACTCTCTGGAATTTCAGAAGAGCAGCCTGATGCCAGATTGTATGGATTGGAACATTTTCAGTTTCGAGATTCAACTGGCAATATTAAAGAATTAATTATAATGAAAATGCAAAGAAACAGAACCTTCAGTGAATTCCATCTGGGGACAGGCTTTTCTTAGGCCTTATATAACATTTTTTGATCCAACTCAGTCTCCTATTTTCTCTTTTGTTCATGTAATGTGAAATATTGAATACTGTGAGATATTAAACCCCACAATGTGATGCAGGCTATCATAAGATTTCAACTTCTTCTTACAACACTTTATTATTTCCCCCAAAAGGTTTGTACATATATAACTTACATTTCAGATATACAAGAACATTTTTCTCCCAAGGGCCTGACTTACATCTCAATTATTCTGAGATGTCATTACATATACATATATATGTATGTACAAGGATGGAATATGACTCCATAGGAAATAGCCAAAGATTTATATATATTTTATTGAGTTAAAACAGCTATGAATCTAGTCAGGATGAATCTATTTCCATTTGCCACAGTGACGTGAAGGAAAAGACTGTGGTATTCATGCCTTGCCAAGCAGAATTCTTTGCTGTTTACCTGAATGATTTTTTAGGTACATTGACTCATCTCTCATGTTTAAGAACAATGATGAAGTTGTTGCCTGGAAAACAGTTTCTGTGTGTCATATATGGATTAGCTTCTGCCTTGCCCTGCAAGTTCACTGTCAATCATTCTAATGTCCCAGCCTAACATATATTTCTCAGTGTGTATTTTGGTGTCAATTCACAATATGGCAGAATAAAGAAAAAGTGACAAGGAAATTGATACCCAGTTCATGTCAAAGGCATTCAAACATATGGTCAGGTGGACAAATGGATAAATGTAATGCAGCGATCAGGATACACAGGTTTATGTTAGTAACTTAAATGAGGGAAATAAAAGAATGTGTTTGAGCTAAAATGGGTCATAAGAAGGTGATACATACAACATCACAGGACATGTTGCATATTCAAGGGAATAAATGCAATATTAAAAAACCATGTAAAAGAGAGGCTATTGTAATAGTGGATAAATAGATACCACAAAATTATCACATCTCGCCAGGTGGTACACGCCTTTAACACCAGCACTCTGGAGGCAGAGGTAGGAGGATCACCATGAGTTCAAGGCCTGGGCTAGAGTGAGACCCTAAGTCAAAAAAAAAAAAAAAACCAACAGGGCTGGAGAAATGGCTTAGCGGTTGAACGCTTGCCTGTGAAGCCTAAGTACCCTGTTTCAAGGCTCAATTGCCCAGGACCCACGTTAGCCAGATGCACAAGGGGGCACATGAGTCTGGAGTTCGTTTGCAGAGGCTGGAGGCCCTGGCGTGCCCATTCTCTCTCTGTCTCTGTCTCTCTCTGCCCCTTTCTCCCTCTATCTGTTGCTCTCAAATAAATAAATTAAAAATAAACTAAATTAAAACAACTACAACAAAAAATAATTATCACATCTCATCTAGTCTACTATAACAGATTATACTAGTACATAAAAGCTCACTCAAGATGTATGACTTTTGTGAGTTTTGTGACTTAACAAAGAACTAAGTAAATTGACATACTAAATCTGTGCTTCCTGCCCCCCCCCCAGAGTATAGGTTAGGTACATAACTTAGAACAAATAATAAGCTGAACATTAAATATGCGTTATCTGCCGGGCGTGGTGGCGCACTCCTTTAATCCGAGCACTCGGGAGGCAGAGGTAGGAGGATCGCCGTGAGTTCGAGGCCACCCTGAGAATGCAGAGTGAATTCCAGGTCAGCCTGAGCTAGAGTGAGACCCTACCTTGAAAAAACAAAAAAAAACAAAAAACAAAAAAATGCATTATCTAACACACCTGAGCCTTAGGGAAAGGCCTTGAGCAATTCCTACCACAAAGTCCTGTGGTCTCCTCTCATTTGTCCTACCTTTATTCATGCAGCACTGATTTTAAGAATAAGCCATTACTACTGTATGCCACTCTGTTTCTTTCTTTCTTTCTTTCTTTCTTTTTTTTTTTTTGTAGTTGAATGACAGCAAGGTTTTCTAATAACACCTGTGTTAGTCAACTAAAGTGTTACAGAGGCTGAGGCTTGGCTACTTATGTACATCAACAGTTAAACCTCATCTTTAAAGCCTTGTTCAAGGGCTAGTGTGTAAATTTTTTTTTATTTATTTACTTTCCTGGGCTAACAAAAAATTATACCGATTACTGATATTGTTTAGCAACAGGAAATATGCCATATCACTATACTTAAACAAAGCAAAGTAGAAAGGGATCTTTGCAGGAATATTCCCATAAAATAATTTAAATAATACAACATATTTAAGATGTTCTCTGAGCATATGGGTTCAGCAAACTTTGTTGCTCAAAATTATTGGATCACAAAGCCGGGCGTGGTGGCGCATGCCTTTAATCCCAGCACTCGGGAGGCAGAGGTAGGAGGATCGCTGTGAGTTCGAGGCCACCCTGAGACTACATAGTGAATTCCAGGTCAGCCTGGGCTAGAGTGAGACCCTACCTTGAAAAACAAAAAAAAAAAAACAACAAAAAAAAAATATTGGATCACTTACTATGATGGCTATTCAAAGAGCTAACTCTGAAGAGAGAAGGAAAATAATCTGTGAGGGGAAGTTATATTTTTATAATTATGTTTCTAACAGTAAATGGAAGAAAAATTCTGAAATACAGGAAAGTAAGTATATGAGAAAGAATCACATACAAATTTTCCATCTTATAGATCTTATCTTTATCCAAGCTTCACCAAATTATCTTGATTATAAACAACTCAGACCAGTATAGTTTCAGCTTTTGAGAATTGAGTAAATAGCAAAGATTCTATCACATAAAGAACAAAATTAAGAAATTCCCAAGAGAATACTGCTTGGTGAATGGCAGAGAAAGAGCTAAGTTATTTCATCTTACTCTGCAAACCATTTTTACTCTAATGGGCAGACTGTTCAATCATTCAAATATTCTAGGATCCCAATGTCAAAGGCCTAATTTAAGAACATTGCATTACTACTATGTGAACTGAGTTTGAACAGCAGGGAACCAGAATTGGGAGGGACTTTTCAGGATTTCAGTTTTCATTTTCCACTATGGTTCTTCCCAGGGAGGAATGGCTTTGAATGATAAAGTGTTTGATATCTCCTTTTTTTTTTTCCTTTCTTTTTTCACTCTTCACTGTTTCCAACAAATAGCATGAAAGTTTTTCAGTTCCCAGGCTGGAGAAACAGTAAAGGAAACCTATCAGGTTGCCTTAGACTGGTCACCAGGTTTCATGGTAGACAACGTAACAGACAGTGCAAAGACTGAACAAGCCACATATTCACAGAGGGTTTGTAACACCTTCACCTTTATATACTGTCCTGCCACATGTCCTTACTATCATGGTAAGGACAAGAGATATTGGTGAAAGCAAATGTGAAGGGTATTCTTAATCATAGCTTAAGCAATTCTGGACTTGATGCCTCTCTGAAAGGCAAAGGAAGAGAGACTTAGTTACTAATTTCATGGCATGAAGCTACACCATATGGTCAATGGAAGACTAATGTTCTTCCAGCCAAATGATTTCTTTCTTCATTTCTAATACTCCAAGGTCTTAAAGCCTGCACATGTGGACAAAGTTTTGGGAGTTGCTGGCACTGATATTAAACATTTATTACCAAATGTATATTTCCATTTCAGCTTTTTTATTTAGAGTTAACACATGAAGGAGCTACGTATAAAGGGTTGGTATGATCTGAATTCATGCAAACCTATGTTTATAAGTAATGATTTATTTTTTTGTTCAGTGCTCATCTACCTTTTTAAAGTAAGGAATTGGCATTTTACTACGTGCAAAATTAGTCAATGTATGGCTAATACAGAAAAACAAGAAATAGTTTCAATATCCTTCAAACTGCATCAAAAATGCTGTTCCTCAGTGAACATTTCATTACTGTGCACCCATTCTATCAAATGAAAACTGTTTCATTATAATTAGTTTGTGGGGGTTATGGCCGCTTTACTTTAAAAAAAATAAAAGTCTTTAAAAGTATTCAATTTGCCCATAAGGTCTAGCTGTATTAAATAGATAGTGCCTTACCATTTTCTAATATACAGTAAAAATACCATAAAGTTTTGCAATTAGTTAAAAAGTCAAAAACTCAGCAAGAAGTCCAGCTTTTCCTCTCAACTATCCATTAATGAAGGTTTCGACGTTAATTGCCTTTTCATTAAAAATTCCTTAAAGCCCTTCAGTACAAAATCAAATTAGCTACTAAGCTTTGGAACAATCTCTGTAATTCTGTTGTACACTCCCTTGTTCATTATTTGGATTGGTGAGATTAAGGAGCAAGCATGTGCCTTTCAGATATTTTAAAAGACTGATGAAAAAAAAAATTGAGTGATTATTGAGCCATCTTTTCAAGTTTCCTCCTCAAGAAGCTGTATTAGGCCAGATTCCATTATCATGAGCAAGCACGGAAAAGAAGAGGCACACAGTATAATACAGCTGTGCCCACACCCTGGAGTCTGGCCTATGGAGACAGTACTCTTTTTCATGTGTGTCTACAAGAATGAAAGTCTAGTATGAGAAAGACACTTGTCACCAAGTGTTTTGTTGTAGAATTGGTGTCCCAACCATCTGTGACTTCACTGGCAGTTGTAAAGCAAGTTACTGACTACAGTTTTCTTATAAAAATGGTGATCACATAGCAAGAACCAGTCACAAAACAAGGAAACAAAAAAAAAAAAAATGGGGATAATGACAGTGTAACTTGAATGGATTCTAAATTGAACAAGGGAAGCTGAGTCCCACACAGGATTGGCAGGCTACACACTGTCTGGCTACGCAGAGACATTTCCTCCTACCCAAAACTGAAGGCTAATCCCACAATGCACGACCCATATTCCCCAACAAAGAGGGTCCCTGTGGAGTGGCGAGGACAGGGAGGAGGCTAACAGTGGTACCAACTCGCCTGTATTCATTGACTACAAAAATTAAAAAAAAAAAAAAAGAAACAATGTGAAAATAAAAAAAGATTGGCTGGCTATGTGCTGGTACCAGAGCAAAGGACAAAGGTAAGATTTGTACTCAAGGTGCCGCTAGTGGTCAAAAAAAGACACCATGTATATCAACATCTCTACTAAAAGCCTAAAAGCTGAGGAGATAAAAACTCTTCAAGGACATCTTGCTGAGGTCTTCAAAGGGTTAAGAGAGAGGGAAAGCTAAGGACAAGTGCAAACAAAAATAAAACGTGGTTATCTTGGCTGGGCCATGTCCTCTGCTAGGGACTGTGGAAGAATTTCCCATTAAGCAGAGGCAGGCCAAAGTGTTTGTGGAAGTCCAGTAGAAGTTGCTGCCATGAACTGGGTACCTTAAAGGTTAATCAGGGTGTTTCAAACATTTGTATACAGGTGTATGGTTTATAACTATGGATTTAGAGGTTTAAAAGATTTGAGGGCTGGAGAGATGGCTTAGCAGTTAAGGTGCTTGTCTACAAAGCCTAAGGACCCATGTTTGACTCTCAAGGTCCCATATAAGCCAGATGCACAAGATGACACAAAAGCACAAGGTCACACATGTTCACAAAGGTAACACACGTCTGGAGTTCAATTTCAGTGGCTAGAGGACCTGGCATGACAATTCTCTTTCCTTTTCTCTTTCTCTCTCTCTCTCCCCATCACTATCTCTCTATTGCTCTCTCTCATAGAAATAAAAACCAAAATAAAACAAAGTAGGATTTGAAATCCTTTTCTACACTAGGGAATTTCCCCTGCTTATCCCTCAGTTGACTCATTGGATGAGGTAAATATGAATGGTGATATCTATTTTCCATAGTTTTTCTTGGTTTACTTGAAATAATTCATGCAAACTTTACCACCAAGCCAGGGGCATTATCAATAGCTATTTCTAGCAAACGTGAGAGGAACCAGGCGTGGTGACCCATGCTTTTAGTCCCAGTAGTGGAAAGGATGAGACAAGAGAATAGCAGTGATTTTCTGGCCAGTTTGGGGCTACAGAGTGAGTTTCAGGTCTGCCAGGGCTGCCTCAAAGAGGGGGGGAAAAAAAGAACAAAGAAAGAAAGAAAGGAAAGAAGAAAAGAACAAAATAAAAAGTGAAATGAACATCTTATTATAAGTCCTTCTTACTTGCTAGATTCCCAACATTGCTTTGAATACTAATTAAAATTCTTATATTCATCTATACAACACAAAAAAAAAATCACAGAAGCAAATTCAAAAATAGCCCTGAAGAATTTTAGTCTTTCCATTAGCCTCTCTTGACTCAGGATCCATGTTTACCTCATATTGATGCTATTATTCCCGCCCTCAACTTCCTTACATTCAAGTACAAGTATATGTGTGATTCACTAACATCAATTTATTTTTGTCTTTTTCTTTTCTTTGAATTTTCTATCTGTAGCCACAGCATCACTGCCTCTGCAGCTTGGTAGTCACTGCCAATGTCTTCCATATCCAGGTCAAACTTATATCACTCCCTCATTAAAGCTGAGAAATGGCTTGTACGTCCCTCCCACAGCTTTCACTGTCTTCACCTGGGAAAGAACAGTATCAAAGTAAAATGCACCTTGTCCACTGGTCGGTCCTAGCTGTAGCCACCACCACACCTAAGCTAGTCTGCTAAAATATTATGTATGTCATTATTTCAAATACCTCCAATGGCTTCTCATTATGTCTGAAATTAAATCAAAATTCCTTAACCCATAAGATTTTGTATAACTTCAGTTACCTCCAACCTTGTATGACCCATATTTCTTCCTGTAAATATAAGTCATAAAAATATACTCAAAATCCATCTATAGTCATGATGATAGTAGGTCTTACCTTTTGATCACTTTTTCATTCTTCAGTATTTGGTTAAAAAACTACCTGTCCACCCACATAGTCTCTCTTTCATTCAGAAATAGAAATTGTTCCTTCCTTCCTTCATGGTTCATCACTATTTGACTCTCTGAACCTCAATTTACTCTTCCCTAAACTAGAAATAAATGGTCTCTATCCTAAAAGGAGGGCACTTTGAGAACCTAGTGGAACATTGTTTATTATTACTGGAAAACTATAAATCAATATAGAAATAGTACCAGGCATGGTGCCGAGAGCTTTATAGACATTATCTCATTCAGTTCTTAAATATTAAACAGATATCAGGAGCAAAGAGGAGTGTTCTCATTTAAAAAAATATAGAGAGAAAAATCTTCCTATTCAAACAACTTTTCATCAGTATTACAGCTCACTCTTCTAAAAGCTGTTTGCACACATGTTAGTCATTGAATTATATGACTTGTCTGCTATACAGCACCGTGGGCTACTACCCAGAGATGTAATGTGTTGTAAAAATAGCTATGGTGTCGGAGTCACATTTGAAGGGTTAAACTGTATTAATTAATTATGGAAGCTAAAATTCCTCAGGAGCCTTCAGGCAAAGGACCAATTCACAGAGCAGTAAGAGAATGAAAAAAAAATAATAGAAGAATCTAATTAGGCATGTAATTAACTCTTTCAGTGATGTGGTGATAACATGATACAATAAAAATGCTGGAAATATACTCAAGGACCATCCAGGGAGACACTTGGACATTTTCAGGACTATGTTACCCTAGTTAATGTTATATAGACATGCATCAACATATCAATGGGCACCCCATTAATTTAAACCAATGTCAATATATCAGTTAAAAAATAAATGTTATGGTTTTAATATTAAATACTTCTAACAGACTCATATGTTCAAATACTTGATCCCTAGCTAATAGAACTCTTTTGGAAGACTATAGTACCTTTGTGACATGCAACATATCTGGCAATTACAGAGCTGTAGGGGCAGCACTAGAGGCTATTAGCCCTGTTCTAGTTCTTATCCATAACTCCACTTCTGCTTTCACAGCGATGTGGGGAGGTGTGGATTCCTAGTCATACTTCCCACTGTCAGAGACATGAGCAACCCTCACCACCTGGCCTTCCCCACCATAATATGCTGCATCTTCTTAAAGCAAGAGTCAAATGAATGAATAAATAAATAGATAAATAAATAATTCTTCCTCTTTTAAGGAGCTTCTTACCAGGATGCAATGAGAAAAACAATTCATAGTAAATTTAGCTTAAATTTTTAACAAAAAATAATAACCAACATTGAGATGAGGGTTTATTCCCTTTAGACAAAAATTACAGATTTATTTAAGCTGTAACAAGATGTCACAAACTTTTGGTGGCTCTCTACAACTGAGTCTACTTTTTTTAATTAAATGTATTTTATCTGTACACCTTGAAATAATGTGACTGACAGAACATATTTTCTCTGTTGTTTCTGATAGACAGCAAATCTAAAATAATTCAAAGGAAAAAATGAGCTTTGTGGAAGTAGCTTATTTCATTCTGGAGACTAAATGCATTTGCAGAAAGGATTACATTTTGTTTGGCTATTTATTTTATTGACAAAACATATTTCATCACACATTCCATCACATTCAGTAGACAAATGCATGTTGTCAAATATCCTATTTCCTGCTTTTGATGAAAAGCAACATATTTTTCAAATTCCATGCAATTTTAAATGGTAGAGTTCTACAGATAAGCTCCATTTGCTGTAATTTGGCCAGAGGTGTCTGGATTTGGACTGTGTCCAAGCTATATGACTTTTTCTTCCACTGTAATGTAAATTAACCTCATAGGGAATATTAATGTCCATCTTCACCCATAAAAACATCAAAATTCAGTTTACATTGTAATCATTATAATAGAATCCTATTGTCTACGCATAAAACTCAAATGGTTCCCATACACTCACCAGCTGCTAAAATGCAATTACCCTTTACAAGGTAATGCACATACAAAGTAAATATTTAATCTACCCTATTTGTATATCTGTTTAACGTTGGTAATTCAATTATTGTGTGTCCTTTCTATATTTGCCCTCATGCCTGATACACAGATTAAATTATAAATAAGTTCTTAGAGGTCAAGAAGCAGATCTGTGTAATTTGTTCTGAGGAGAACTCGGCACAGTGCTTTGAGAAGACAGGCATTTAATAAATTCATGTTTGTGGCACAATGATGGTGACTTTTCCCAGACTCAAATGTTCTTATTTTCAAAATGCACTGTTTTCCACACCAATATTCACTGAATCAGCAACCACTCTGTGGCAATCAATTTTGAGAGATGCAGACACTGATAACCATAGCCCCTGTTCTAAATTATTTTCTAATCTATTTAGTAATTATGAAAATAAATCACTATGATACAAGTTGATCCAAAATGAGAATAGAGTTGGTACTGGGTCCATAGTGTAAAGAGAGGAGAGATGGGCACTGCTGAGGAAGAAAGATGGGTATGCTTAAAAGTTGACATGAGAAGGATTTTAGGACTGAAGGGAAATTTGACATCGAACAGTGAAGAAAAGTCATTCCAGACAGTAAGTGTATGCAAACACATGCTATATCACAGAGGCGAGATGTGTAGGTATGTACACACATGTGTTTTAGCTGCATTCATGTGGACAGTACTATTGTAGAGCAACATATGAGAAAGCCTATAGGGGATGACGTTTGAGAGATTAGCAGTGTTCATTGGCATTTATTCCCCGCCCCCCAATGAACATGGAAGAGCTGATAGAGGGCTTAGAAAAATTGTGCTGATTCTCACATCACCAGGTTTCCATGGAGAATGGATGGGATAGGTGTGCAGAAGTAATAAGTAGAAGAAAGAGTAGAACATTATGTCTACCAGGTTATTTTAGGAAACACATGGAAGGTGCATAGATAATGTGAATATAAATGTAGCGAGAAATGTAGAGGTAAGTGGGGGGTGAAATGAGGAATTACAAAGGGGAGAAGCTACTGGAATTCTGTTTTCAGTCACCAATATTGAAAACTTAGATATGTGTAGATTTTGAAAGTCACTAAACCTGTCTGTGGACATAACAATTTCAGGAAACTTCTTTAAATTGCTTGTTTACTCCTCCCTAATTGATTTAAAATTATTTATTTGCCAGGAGGAGAGAGAGAGAGATTGAGAGAGAGAGAGAGAGAGAGAGAGAGAGAGAGAGAGAGAGAGAATGAATGAGAATATGGGCATGCCAGGGCCTCTAGCCACTACAAACTCCAGATGGATGTCCCACATTGTGTATCTGGCTTTACATGGACACTGGGGAATCAAACCAGGGTGGTTAGGCTTTGCAGGCATTGGCCTTTACATTTGAAAAATCTCTCCAGCCCCCTGAAAATTTATATACATACATACATACATACATATATACATATATAGTATATATATATATATATTTAGAGAGAGAGAGAGAGAGAGAGAGAGAGAGAGAGAGAGAGAGAGAGAGAGAGGGGGGGGATATGAGAAGGCCAGATATATAAACATATTGTAAATTCAAAAAATATTACATTATATTATATTAAGCTTTTATTTTATATGTTATATAATATCATATATTTATGAGAAAAATTACTTACCCAAGTCAATATCTATTTTAAAACTTTGCTTTATAATCAGAAATGGCAATGACTCAAAACACCTAGTTCTGGATGAGCCCTAGGCTCTCAGGGAGGTAGAGGATCTCTCCGTGGTTCAGATACATCCTCTGCATACAGTACACATACATGTTCTACCAGTCTCATGCAGCGTGCTATGTAGTACAGTTGTATTTCATCTAAATAAAGTGAATGTGCTTGTCAGATACATGACAAAATTATTATAAAATATTATTAGTGTATAATATTATTGTGCAAGATAAACCAACTTTTCCAGTACCTATTTCTGAGTTTTACAATTCTAACATTAATTCCTTTACCCTTGAGTGGCATCAAGAATTTCTGGGTGGGGACTGTGTGGACAGGGAGATGAATCAGTAAGTAAGTACACTTACTTCTCAAACCTGAGAAGACCTGTTTCACCTTGAATTTGATTCCCCAGACCACTTGTAGATAGCTACAAGTGGTCACTCATATTCATAATCCTAGTCCTGTGGAGGGCGGAGACCAGAGAATCACAGGGACTTCCTGGTTAGCCAGTCTGACAGAAAGAAATAGCAGTGCTGGATTCAATGAGAGACTTTGCTTCAAAGAAACAAGTGGATGGATGACAGAAGATACTCAAAACTCTTCTGTGGCACGCAAGGCGCACATATCTTTACACACATGTACATGCATCACACACATGCTACACAAACATATGTATGGAAAACAAGTCTGGAACTATTTTAATATGATATCCTATTGTTTGAAAAGCCTTTTACCATGCCCAGTGCTGACATCCCTGTCATTAGGTTTCTCCAGTTGTTTCAAAACTTTTCTAAATTATCCCTTATTCTGGATTTCCTCAACCCTGCCCCTTCATCTCATGCTGGTTAAATCATATCTTGGCTTTCTTTTATTCTTCTGGTTAGCCCAGCTTCCAGTTTGCAGTCTTCATAATGTTGCTCAAGGAACTTTCTACTGAACAGAGTCTATGTATGCTCCTCCCAGTTCAAAGACCCCACATGCTTACATCTCTGCAGGAGCTCACCAACACCCTTTACCATCTATTCTCTAATCTCTTTATGAGTTTATTCCCCATTCATATGCTCCTGAATTTTTTCCCACTTCTGCCTTTGTTCCCAAGGTTACCTACCCATGATATGCCCATTTTGTCTCATCTATATTCTGCTTATCTAAATCTTACACTCCTGATTATGTCAGTATAAACTTTATCTTCTCATGAAGCCTCAAGCCTGCTAATGCCATTCTACCTCCAGTCTCTGAGCTGGTATACCCTTGCTAGATTATCCTTAGTTCCGTATTCTACACAAGTAATTAAATACAAAAGGTTTCTCTTTCTGTCTCCCTTCAATATTTCAGTGCACTGTGTGTTAGTCCTCCCTTCTATCAAAGGAGAAGACCAGCAATGTTTTATCAAATGCCTTATGAGGATTATATAAGCCTAAATGCATAGGACACAGAACATAACAAGCAAAGAATGCTAATTTTCTAAATTTTTGTGTGTCTGTATATGCATGTTGATACACAGGGGTGCATGTTTGACATGGTTCATGTGTGGAAAGCAGAGGACAACCTCAGGGTGTTGGTCTTTTCCTTCTACCTTGTTGAAGACATGGTTTCTCTCTTTTCATTGTTGTTTTGCCACTGGACAAACCAGACTGCGAGCTTGCGGCTTCTCCTCACTCCACTTCCCATTGCACAGTCACATTTAGATTACAGATACAACACATGGGCCACTTTTGCGTCAGGCTTCATGTGGGTGATGGGCATGCAAACTCTGCTTGGCAGGCTTCCAGAGCAAGCATCTTTAACCACTGAGCTATCTCCCAGCCCAATAAATGCTACTTTTTATTCACTGATTGCCAGTATCAGAGATACTAGAAAGGCCTCTTTTATTATCTCTGGTTTCTCAATACTGTATCATTAACTCTGGTAAGAGTTAAATATAATTGTATATAAGCCAGTCATCCTAAACAGCATGAACCAGTGTTTGATTCTGCAGGACAAGATTTTGGCAGCATCAGGTGATGTATATTCTCTTGTCTCTGGTTCTTGTTCCTTGGATGTGGGAAGACTGATAAGTCTGTAATCTGGAGTCATCTTTATCCCATGTGACTCTTGGATGACTCATCTGAAAGGCCTGAGTCACAGCACCTAGGATTGGCCTCTTCATATGCCCTTGGGTCTCTGCACTGTAGTTAGTTTCCTAGTGTGGCTTCAAAGAGACTGCCGGGAGGGCAGGCATGTCAGACATCCTAGGCAGAACTGCTGTGTCCATTCCCACAGCCATAAAAGTCAGGCAGTATCTCTTACTCTATGTTCTGTGGGTTACAAGTGAGTCAACAGGACTAGCCCACAATGAAGAGATGAAAACTACATTCAGTATGGAAGTAGCTAGGTCACAATGCAGAAGAATGTATAGATGAAGAGAAACTATTAACATCATCCTTGGGGAAAAAACAACAACAACAACAACAATTTTCCAGCAAGAGGGAGTGTGTCCAACTTGCAAACTCTGCAAGACATGGTTTCTCATAGTTACAGGTCCCTAATTGAAATGCAGCTGGTGTTACTCAATACTCTCTGAATGAAGAGCAAAACCATCTCATAGTATTTCCATATCACCCTCCCATCAGCTAGGCTAAAGGATTCTTGAGGGCGAGATTTATGCCCTATATTACTTATTCCTCTTTAGTTTTATATTGGGGCCCACCACATAACTCAGGCTGGCCCCAAATTCTCAATCCTCTGCCTTAGCCTCCTCAGTGCTGGGATTATAGGCTTGTGCCCCACCAATCCCTAAAATACACTTTCCATGTACCAAAGATTCCAAATGGTTGAAATTAAGTTAGATTAATTTTAATATTGCTTTAATATTGCTGATTATTATAGGAGCATAAAACAAATCTTCAGTTCATTAGCTCTAAAGCAAGGACATTCAAAACTTTGAGAAAAGAAGGAAAACCAACATATTTTCATTAAAGGTTCCACAAATTTCATTATTCTTTTTATGTTCCCAGGATTGTATATTTGAATAATAATCCAAGTGATACCTAAACATGAATCTTCAGAACGAGGCATCACTTCTCTCAATATGAACTAATTTAAGATGAATACCCGCAATTATAGCCTTTTTCATCCATTCCTACTCATGTGGAATTTGTGTCACCTTGTAGTATTTAGATCGTGTTCTCTCTGCTCCGATTCAGATTCTGAGTCATCAAAATGTTTGAAATGGCTCTGAAAATAGCCTGAATTAATTCTCTGGATTGCTGTTTATAACAGATACATAAGGGAAGAATTTATATAGTTTTAAAGGAAAACTCAGTTTCATGTTGTGGGGATGGGTAAATACAAGCTGGTCGGCTTCTCCAGTAACAGGTATGTTATAATAACACGGCAGAAAAGGAAAAGGTGGGAAGAAGAAAATAAGATGTCTTGCTTATATAAAACAAGGAGGGGAGAGCTGGAAAGATGGCTTAGCAGTTAAGGCATTTTCCAGCAAAGCCAAAGGACCCAGGTTTGATTTTCTCAGTACCCACATAAAGATGGAATCACAGGCGGTGCATGTGTCTGGAGTTCGTTTGCAGTGTCTAGAGGCTCTGGCACGCCCATTCTCTCTCTCAAATAAGTAACTAAATAAAATATTTTAAAAGGAGGGGAAATGCATATTCAACTATGAAACAAAAGAGGGTCTCTCACCCACTGTCAAGAGCAATTTGGAGGAATTCTGCGAATACAGCATCAAAACAAACCAAAGAGGGCTGTAGGTGAGGAAAACAAGGGGAGACCCGGAGCGTGCCGACTTGAAGGGCTTTACAAAGAGCACAGGATGGCCAGCATCACACTGGCCAGCATGCTCGGCGTGTTAATATGAGTCTCCGGGGACCAGAAGCAAAGCCCATCGCCTCCTGCCGACACCCAGGTGTCGTTGCCACCCGCACAGCGCACCGCGGGGCTCGCTTTTGCTGCATCTCCACCTGTACTGCCCCTTTCTGGTTTCTGATGAATGACCAGGGGGAAAGCACTCATTTGCCAGGCTGGGTAATAACTGTAATTAGAGTCCTCTAATCTCCAAAAAAAAAAAAAAAAAAAACCCACTGTGAGGGAACTTGGCTGAAAGCATACACAATGAAAGCACAAGGCCATCTTTACGACAGGGAAAGTTGAAGGACACATTTTTAAACTGTGAGGACAGAGAGGTCTCTGTCTTTCTGCGACGACAGGGAGGCTGTACACAGGAACTTACCGTGATTGCCATCCCTAAGGGAGTGCACCAAACTAGACAGCACTGAGGAAGACATGCTGAAGGACCCAGCCTGGGGATGTGCAATCCCCTCAGAAGAGACCACGTGACTCAAGTCCTCAGTCATACTGTACCTGGGGGATGGCACCTGCGTCATCACCCAGGCTGGGCCTTCTTTCATGAATGCCTCTGAAATGGGACACCTAGGACTGAAAACTGAAGGAGGAGAAATATTCAAGGTTTTTTTTTTTTAAAATTATTCTTTCGTGTTTCTTTTGAGAGACAGGCGCATAGGTCAAAAAGCCCTTTATTTCAGAAACCCCTGACACTTCTGTAGCTGTTTTCTAAGTCCGTCACCTGTCAGCCGCAACATAAGGATAACTTTAGTATGATGGGAGGAACGACTGTTAGTTCAGGGACAACTTCAAGGAAGATGGAAGGGGACGCTGTATATATGTCAAACTCTGTGCCTGGCACAACATAGGAAAGACCTTATTGTAAACCCCATACTATCCTAGCCAACAGTGCCACAGCCCAAGACACTGTTCATATTAGTTACATGAAACATTAAGGAAACTGACTATTCCCGCCAGAAGAGGCTCCCTTTCAATCAGGGTGCTGTCAACTTTCACATTTTAATCACTAATAAAATTTCAGCTGGCTGGAAGATTGTTTACCAGCTACTGACCAGCAGCAACTGCAGAATGGCAAGACTGAGAAAGCTGGGACAAGGTGGAGTTACTGCCGGAAGCAGGAGCCAGCTGTGTGCCGTCAGGGTGTAGGGTCCAAACTTGAAAGCCCCGACTCCAATGTCACTGCTTTTTTGTAAATATTAAGCTTACCTCAGCTGTCCTAAGATATACTGGCCTTTGAAAAGCAGCTTTACTTTATTACCAATTTGTCAGCGTGGAAACACAGTATTTAAAAACAAAATGAGCTGGGTGTGGTGGCACACGCCTCTAATCTCAGCACTTAGGAGGAGTGCCGTAAATTCAAGGCCACCCTGAGACTATGTGGTGAATTTCACGTCATCCTGGGCTAGAGTGAGACCCTATCTCAAAAAAAAAAAAAAAAAAAAAAAACAAAGACAGAACATAAAGAAAGAAGAGATGAGTGACTAGACAATTGCACAGCCACCTTCTTCTGAGTACCCTTTATTTCTGTGAGGGTCCAGTCCATCAGGGTGAAGCATACCTATTCCTATATGTTACTTGTTATTAGCCTTGTTAGTTACCATTAAAATAACCCTGTAGAACACAACTAATAGCGCAAAATAAATTTGAATTCATTTCCCAGAATGTACCCGTATAAAGATACTATATCTCAGAAAACTTTATTTGCTTGTTTTAAAATATTATGGCTGTTATGGAATGAACTTGTGAGAGGAACTGATATTTTATTTATCAGTGATATATTTAAATATTATAGGGCTGGAGGGATGGCTCAGTGGTAAAAGGCACTTGTCTGCCAATCGGGTAGTCGGGGTTCAATACTTCATCTCCCATGTAAAGCTGGACACAAAAAGTAGTGCAAGTGTCTGGCATTCATTTGTGGTAGCAAGGAACTCTGAAACACACGTTCTCTCCCCCCCTTTCCACACACACACACACACACACACACATACACACGTAATACATAAATACATTTTTTATTGTTGCACTCATAGCATCAACCTAAGATGGGAATAACGCTCATGAAGAAAAACCAGAGGCCATCTAGGCCAGCAAGAAAACAAGCATAACCATGGTTTTTATTTCTTGAGCACTTTCTCTGTGCCAAGCTCTTTTCTAAGCCTTTTACATGAGGCCCGTGAGAAATACACATCCACAACAAAGGACTTTTAGCAAGGGCCTTATTTTGTTCTCACAAAATGCATAAGATAGGATTTGCATTAGAAGTAAATTTTCCTCTACGTTGAAACTGGAATAAACCTAAAAATCTTTGACAATAGAGTCTTGCCACCAAGAAAGCATTGTGCAATTCATGGCAATACAAACATCTGACTGTGAGTAATGCATCACAATACACAAACGGACCATAACAACTACCATGTCTTGTGTGCAGTACCTGCAGGCCAATGCCAAAAGATGACACACTGCTTCCGTCTAGCACTGTCTCTGTGCTGGTAATTACATTTGAGGAGCAGAGAGAGACAAGAAGGACCACGCACCTTCATTATCCATTAACAGCATGCTACATTAACCTCCAAGTGCTTACCTTGATGCAATTAAATATGGGTGATAAGGCATCACATCAATAAGAACATCTTGGCCCCAGCCCTAGGTTCCCTTGGATACTCTGCATTTATTTATTTTCTGTAAATAACATCTTAGATTTTAACACATCAACCTGCATACAATGCATTGGCTCAATTCATCTTCAAAATAAGCAAATGCTGCTGATCCGTTACCTCACTAGGCCACAGACTGGCGCAGATCAACGTCCACCATTGACAAGCCAATGCCTTGAGCATTTGACTCTGGAAAAAGGCACCAGTTAGCATTGAGATGGATGACAGGGCAGCAGATACCAAAGTACGAATGGGGCAGAAAGGCATCCAGCATTCTCTGGACTGTGTCAGCCTTCGTGAATGGCTGACTAGTTTACAGACTCATATAGCAAGCTGAAGAGAAAAGCCAGTCTCTCCAAACCAAGGAAATCTATCCAGGCCAGGTCCATGCATGTTGCATAAGGCTCTCCATTTCAATAACACAAGGTTGCCTTAAGACAGGCTATAACTGCCTCTCCTCTGTTATTGTCTGTAATTTCTCTCAGACACACAGCTTATCCACTCTCATTACAGCCACATTTTCCCCTGGTACACAGGAAACTCAACATGGAGGAGTTCAGAGAACAAAGGCCAATCTGGCATTTGATCAATTAGAAGCTTCAGGTTGTATGAGGGGGGAAAAAAAAGAATGTCTTTGGAGTTTACCATATGAAAAGCTGATATTTTCAGATTTTTTTTTTTTTCAGTTTGGCCAGGGAGAATGAAGAAGAGACCAAAATCTCACTAGGAAATGGCTGAAGATAAAGTGCTTGGACAAATCTGAAACATGATGAAATCAAATGGGATAGAGGAAGGAATACACTGGGGCCAGAATAGAAGGGAAATGGGACTATAAAAATGTGTTATAGTCAGAGTAGAGGAAAATGCAATTCAGGAGAAAATATGGAGGTGAATTTCAACAAAATTGTCCAACAATCATCTTTCAAAAGGGCCTTTTTTATTATTTTATTGTTTTTATTGAGTGCCACTTATTTTTATCTTTGACAGAGGGTCTTGTTTTGTATCCCAGACTGGCTTTGAACATATTGTGATCTTACTGCCTTAGCCTCCTTAGTGCTAGGATAACCAGTGTGAGTCCCCACATGCATCTTACAAAAGGTCATTTTAGAATTGTTTGAGGTTCTAAATATCCCCACTGTAAAAACAAAGGTATATGGAGAGGTGGGTACGATAAATGTGTTGATGCACTCATTTCATGATGCATGCATGAAAACAAAATCAATATTATATCTATAAACATTCATTTAATTATTTTTCAACTACATGAGATACTTTTAAAAAGAAAAGGTTTCAAGGGAGCATTCTTGGAATTCCAATTTTCTGGCTTTGGGTAGAGATAGTGATTGCATTTTGTATAGCTATATAATATGTCAGAACTCAAACTGAACATTTGTAAATTCTACTTTGTGACATGGACTTCTTTTAAGATTAAAACAGAAAAAAGCAAGCCAGACAGCCTGTATGACAAGCCTCTCCAGGAATATCATGTTACTCATAAACAGTATAAGAAGCCTAAACTTACAGGTCTGTCCAACTCCCTCTTTTTCTATACCTTTGACAACATTCTCCACTGCTCAGTGTTCTCTTCCCAGTAAAGCCACCTTCCTTGGTGATCCACTGATCAAGCAATCCCTCCCAGATGTTAGTCTTTGAACTTGGAGTTCTTTTGCTTTCTGGATGCTCTTGAGTTACTTCCCCTCCTCCTCAACAAAGCTGGCTTTGACTTTTTTCTAAAAATTTCCCTCCCTAAATTATTCTCTCATCCCCCAACTTATTTCTATCATAACAGTTCTATCCACTGGAGGGTAAACTCTATAACTGGAGGCACACAGTGATTGCCACATGGCTATGATATATCCATGATTCATAAATGGCTCTTTTATGAATTATTGTCTATACTGTACCTTTTATTGTCTATACTGTACCTTTTACTGTCTATACTATACCTTTTACAACCTCACACTCTTGTGGTCCTAGAAAACCCTCAAGGAAAAAGTTTCATTGCTGCCCAGATCAGAGTCTGGCACGTAAGAGAAGCCCGTGAAATGTTTGCTGAATTTATAAACATGTTTAAATTTCAATTTTTAGATATTCTCAAGCTGGAATTGGTAGTTCACACCTATAATCCCAGCACTTAGGAGACTAAGGCAGGGGGATTGTCACAAGTTTAAGGCCAGCCTGTGATATAAGGGAGTTCCAGACCAATTTAGGCTACATAGTGCAACTATGTCTCAAGAGTAAATAAATGAATACATAATGGCATATAAACATAACGACAATATTATCAACACAAATCTAAGAATGGTTAATTTTAGAGAGCAACAAACTAGTCCCTAAAAAAATACTGATTTATCTGGTTTTGAATCATAGGGACCGAGAGTTGGAAGGACTTTCAGCTACTGATTAGATTCAGCTTTTGCCTCAAAGGATTAAGAGGACAGCCAGGAAGTAACTTACCCAGGTCTTCTCAGGGCAAAAAGTAGCTCAATGCTTAATTACACCATTTAAAGTGATCAATTTTAGAGGACTTTTGTGGTTTGCTTTGAGTGGATTGAAAAGAAAAAAAATTATAAAAATAGTGATAAATTTGTGGCAATGACATGTGACCTATTTGATTTGTTCTATTAGAATTGTAAAGAAGAGCCAGGTGCCTTTGATTCCAGCACTTGGAAGGCAGAGGTAGGTGGATCACCATGAGTTCAAGGACACCCTGAGACTACATAGTGAATTCTAGGTCAGCCTGAGCTAGACTGAAACCCTATCTCGAAAAACCAAACAACAACAACAACAAAAAAAAGTATTGTAAAGAAAAATGAAAAGCTTGCAACAATTGATTCATGAAATCATATGCGAAAGACTCCTCACATATGCCACTGGATGGTATATATTTGTAGAGTGCATTCACATATAGCTTTAGAAAATCTTAACCTTCCTTGTAACAACATGAACAGAATAGTGACTTCCAACGCACAGAGGAAGTTTTGACACGGTGTCATGGAGTGGTATTTTCATGGGAATGCACACATGACAAAATTCACCAAATGGGCCTGGAGAATTGGCTCAGCAGTTTAGTCATTTGTCTGCAAAGCCTAATGACTTGGATTCAAGTTCCCAACACCCATAAGGCCAGATGTACACAGTGGCATATACATCTGGAGTTCGTGTGCAGTTGCTAGAGGACCTAGTGTGCCCATTCTCTCTTTTTCTCTTTCTCTCCTCACAAATAAATTAAAATTCATCAAATAACATGCTTTAAATGTGGACCGTGCACTGTAAATTAGTTTCACCTTGACGAAACTGTAATACATGAAAATAACACAGGGGGCCTCCACTGGGGATACTTTTACATATTTAAATATGTTATCCGGTGAGCAAAACTTTCATGCTTATTTTGTAATCACTGGGTACTTGGTGATAGCTTGGTGAAATGGGTTGCTTCTTTTCTGTTGTCTGATCATTCTTACTCATTCTTTGAAAGGCAGCTCAAGAGTACAGTTCCTGGTCCTAGAAAGACATCAGAGTCAATCAGTGATATGAGAGATCTGTAGCCTGGAACTACTGATGAGATTCCACATCACTTTGCTGACTGCTGGCTACTCTCCCAAGGCCAAGAAGTATGGAAATCATGTCTTTATCAGACTCTCAATAAATACAAAGGTTAATTCACCTGTATTTTGTCTGTGTGTCCAAACCTTATTCCTTCACTCTCTAAGCAGTCCACACAATTCTTCCCGCTTACACTTGGCTGATAAGACAAGTCATGTGGTCTAAGACTTGAACAATTGACTCTTCCCATCCAGGCTTTGCATGTCCGTAAACGACACAAAGGTGAAGTGAGAATTCAAGAAGCGATCCAACTGGAAACATTCAAAAGCACTGGGTGCCACACACTGTCCCAGCTAGCCCAACCGTTTGGCAGGGCTTATGCTGTGGCTTATACTGCCAAATCGCCTTCTGTTAGTGTCTCCTTTATCAACCTTGTTTTCTTGGCTTTCTGATGGTTCTTGAAGCTACCTGACATTCTTCCAATAAGTTCTTTTTCTGCTCAGATTGCTTACAAATTAGAATCCTGGCTCACAGAGAGACAACCTGGCACAAAACATAGGACCAAGAAAAACAGAGTAAGTGATGGGGAGAAGGGACTTGAGATCTTTCGAATCTCCCTGGAAATACTCATTGCCAGAGAACGCTGGGTAATGAAAATGAATGCACACCGAGTGATTCTCCCAAAGGCACACAGTGAGGTCACAAAGCCACATGGAGTACTCCTCCTTGTGACAGCACCTCCCTCCTGCTCTGTTTCAGAAACTGTCCACTAGTGTGAGTGATGACTCTTCTCTACTCCCAGCTAAGATCACTAAACACCAGCTAATAGAAAGATCAGGGCAGATATCTGATGGTTTCAGCAACCCTGCAGACCTCAGTGAATCTTAGGGCATCAACCACGATTTGCAAAGAGAAAAAAATCCAAATTTAAAATTCTATGTCAGAAAAGAAGTGGCATTGTTAAGTCTTGACCCCTTCATCTTCAAATGACATCGGTGTAGGACAGAAGGGACTTTAATTCTTTATTGGGAATGTCCCTGTGTGTTTCTTTTGTTATTTTTTTTCCAGCATGGAGCTAGTCTATTTCTCACTGAATTGTCAGGACTTATTATTTTAGGAATGACTGTAACACATTTACTAAAAACATGGATCTTGTCCTTAAATATAGCTCCCAATCTAATTTCACCTCATCTTATTTTCCTATTTAGCTCCTCTATCTGTGAAATGGGCATAAGAACAGGTGTTCAATGTAAGATATTTAGCACAATACCTGGCACAAGACAGACTTTGTTAAATGTCATCTACATGCACTGGCTTTAATAAAATGGTATGTTACTATATTTTATTTTAATTCACATTAGCACTATAACATAAATCCAGAGCTTAGGTTGGAAAATGTATTCCTAGAAAGAGCCAAAAAAAGCAAGGATTTTTAATTAATTACTAATTAATAAAAGATATTTTAGGCTCTATGGCCCAGACTTTCATGACATTAAAGCAATCATCTGCTATATATAAATTAATGGGTGTGTCGTTACAATAAAATCTCATTTACAGACACTAAGATTTTAATTTTATATAATCTCCCATCAGTAAACATTCTTTGTTTTTCCTCATCTGTATAAAGAGAAAATCAATCCTTAGCTTAACCATTATATAATGAAATGGAATGCTCCATGTGGCCAAATGCCTACAGCTTTCTAGCCTCTTCTGTGGACAAACAGAGTAGTAGACCTATATGTGACCTCACTTGTGACAAGTATTCCAAGTCCTCTACCAGCACCTGCTGTTTGAATGATACGCCCATAGACAGCATGGTAAAACTTGATGAACAAAGCCAGTTCTGAAGCTTTGGGATCCTCGGAGCATGTCACAAATGCCATGTCAAGTGCCAAGATTTCCTTTACACTGCATTTTTTAAACTTTTGATAAAAAGTCACCACAGCTATTCAAGTCTATTTCTACTTTGTTGTTAGAAAGATTCTTTCTACTTGCATTATATTAGAGGCATCTTGAAAGGAAATTAACAGTTTGTCACCTTAGCAGTGAGAAATTATGCAGATGAAAACAGTAATTTTTAAAAGATAATATCTTTTTACATTTATATTCATAAGCATTTACTAGAAGTATCTGCATTTAGAGGATTGTTTAAAAAGAAAAAAAATACTTTGCAAATCATAAAAATATCCCCAAAAATGAAAAAGACTTGCTTAACTGCTCCTACATTTTTATTCCAAGATCTTATCCAACTCCTATCAAGCTATGCTTTAATTATTCATATATTGCACCAAACGCTATATCCCCATAGTATGACATAAACATGAGGGGTTCAATATGTTCTATTTCCTCTGTTTCTTATCTGTACTTTTTCACAGGAAGTTATAAGACAAGTAAAATTCTTTTTTTTTTTTTTTTTTTTTTGGTTTTTCGAGGTAGGGTCTCACTTTAGCCCAGGCTGACATCAATTTCTTTGTAGTCTCAAGGTAGCCTTGAACTCAAGGTGATCCTTCCTCCTAAATCTGCCTCCAGAGTGCTGGGATTAAAGGTGTGTGCCACCATGCCCAGCTAAGACAAGTAAAATTCATATTCAACTCTCCAATAACATTCATATACATTTCGTTTTCTTTGTATTTTCCTTGATAGTCATCAATGCACATATGAATCATGTAAGTATCCTAAGTTTGAAATCAGACTCAGTGCTTTGAATGATAGCTGTTTGTTATACCCATCACCTCCTTAAGAAACTAAAACAGGCTTAAGAGACCAGGACTGCAATAAGCAACTCTACATCTGGTTATCAGAGCCATATTTTCTTATTTAAAAAAAAATCACAAAAGCTGTTTCTATATGCTTGGTTTCTTCTTCTTTTATTGCCCATTTAACAGTAGTTTCACATACAGCCAGGCATGTGCCAAACACAGGGCCAATAATAAAAAATACTGACTTAATATAATTTGCTTCCTTGGCTGCTGGGAAAGCAGAAAGCGTTGAGAAACTGTTTTGTGTTTATTAGTGAAACTATTGTAGAGGGTGATTGGGGTTTCATTATAAAGGGCTTGAAAACAGTGTTAGCACAAATGCCAATATACATTTTAGAATCCAGTGCAATTTTAAGTATTTTCACGCAAATGGCTTTGCTAAGTCTACAACGCGAATGAGAAGTGTATTGTGCTTTAACGCCACCACCAGCTACTCCACTTTTTGTCGCATTGATCTCCATTGTGAATGCTTCAAACCTTTCTACTTTCATGAAATGTAATGGGCAAATATATTCCCTGGAATCCCGAGGTATGATTAGTTACTAAGCAATCAGAAAAATCACAGCAAGGCATACTTCTGAAAGAAATTAGAAAGAGTAAAGATCACTTCTCTATTTGTGTTACATAGCAAATCACACAATACCTCATCGATGGTACTGTATATATTAGCTACCCACCATGGGCTGCTGGAAGCTGAGACATCAATGAAAAGATCTTTGTCAATTGCTATATGCCTCATTATCTCACTAAGATTTCTTGGCAACAATTAACAGTTACCCAATTCATAGAAATTGCCTTTATTATTTTTGAAGCAGCTACTTTCTTTGGCTTTAATGACTAAGAGAATAGAGACAGATGTCTCTGTTGCTAGGGAGACTGAATTAAAAAAAAAAAAACCTTTGAAATGAAGTAAATAAGCAACTACCATCTTTTTAAAAAAATAGGGAATTCTGATAGTTTTGAATTAACTATTTGTTTTAAAAACAAACGAGTATTAGCTCCAAAAATTTTAGGGACATAAACTAACATAGTTTATTCTCATTCTTTTCTGACAGTAATAATTTGAAGGAAAAGAAGGAAATAAAAATATAACCAGCTGTGCACTTGGTTCAAATTGAGGCTATTTATCAGAAACTGGTACTTTTTTTTTGTACTGCTACCTGAATTCAAGATGAATTACCTTTTAATATCACCTGTCAATCCTCCATTACCAAAAACAAAACCGCTCCACCCAAGCTGGGAGCACCAAGGTCTCACAGACAAGCTTTGCCTAGAGAAGTCTGAGCTCTGACTCATCTTTATACAACTCACAACTGTTCCAGACCACTGGACTCTGGGAAACAAAATATTTGGGCCAAGAGCTATTGGGCAAGCTAACCTAGGAGATATTTTTCCTCCTTAAAAGAAAAACAAAAACAAAAAAAAAACCACCTCTTTGCTCATTCTTCCTCTTATGCCTTTAATTCCTAATAATTGGTAATACATCTTCATTTTTATATATTTGACACACGCACACACACACACACATCCTGTTCATGGCCTGCCGCCACCCCACTCCCTATTTGCAACATGCTTTAAGAGAACTGACAGTGTTAAACAAAGGAAAAAAGAATCCAGTTGATAATAAAATTATGTATAATAAAAAAAAAGAAAAACAATGGCAAGCCACCTGAATTCATTGAAGGACCCCCCAATCTCTTTGGGAATCTATACAAAAATCACCCAGGTATCTCTCTTACACTGTTCTAATTAACCATTACAATCTCAGCAGTCAACTTAAATACAATTCAAAAATTGAATAGGCTATTTATCTGTTTGGTTTAGATATTTGTATATTTTAAATCACAGCAAACTATTGAATTTTTTATATGCTATAAACATAATTAAAAATGAAATATGTAATGCATACAAATTAAAGAAACTTTCAGTTCTTTTTTTTTCTTTTTTTCTTTAGGTAGGGTCTCACTCCAGGCCAGGCTGACCTGGGATTCACTATGTAGTCTCACAGTAGCCTCAAACTCACAGTGATCCTCCTATCTCCGCCTCCCAAGTGATGGGATTAAAGGTTTTTGCCAGCACACCTTGGCTCCTGTGGTTAGAGGACCTCAATGCTATTCTTTTGTTACAAGGAAAATGTTTTCCAAGCCAGGCACGCTTAATGCCAGCACTGGGGAGACAGAGGTAGGAGGATCACCATGAGTTCAAGACCACCCTGAGACTACGTAGTGAATTCCAGGTCAGCCTGGACTAGAGTCTAGAACCTACCTTAAAAAAAAACAATAATAATAAAACAGGTTTTCCAAATGCTATACTAAAGGACTTACAAGAAAGTTTTACTGAAAGCCTTTCTGTTCCTTTTATGGACTCTTTAATTTGCTGGAATTTGTAAGTATTGAAAGTAAATAAAAATAACAGTCATTCTAAACAAAAACTGGGTGTGAGTAAGGTTGGCAGCATTTGCAATGAATGTAGTAACTAACGATGGCCCATGGACACTAGAGTCTGATCCCCTCACAGTCTCTCCTTTGGTGAGCTTCAGCCAATCCCATGACTAGTCCCAGCCTCCATCTTCCTGATGGTCAATGGTGCACATCAGCCACCTTCTGTAGGGCTGGCAACCATGTAACAGATAGCAGTATTGGGTCTTGCGCCATCAATGAAGAAAGCAGCTAATAAACAGCAGGGGTTGCTGTTACTATTACTAGTAACAGTAAGTTTTCTGGGACTAGTAATTGGAAATAAATGAGTGGCTCTTGGTTTGCGTATGGCTGAGGAGTCTATGTTCTTGGTGGCAGTGATGATCCTATCACCGAGAGACAGCCACATTAGATCCCGCTGTGACCTACTTCCAATCACTAATTCCACTTCAGATGATTTCATTACCTCATGAGATTGGATTAACTTTACTAATCAGAGCTTGGCCACACTAGCCAATAAGACATCCTGCTCTTTTCTGAGCATGTCTGACTACAGCTCTTAAGGAATACTATTTCCCTGACACATGAAGAACTCACCTACCTGACTCAACAAATACCAACTCCCTTCATTTTCTTTTTCCATTTTTTATTTTTTATATTTTATTTTATTTTATTTTATTATTTTATATTATTATTTTATTTTATTTTATTTTATTTTTTATTTTATTTTATTTTACCTCAGAGAGAGAAAGAGACAGAGATAAATTAACGTCCAGGGCCTCAGCCACTGAAGTTGAACTCCAAGCGCTTGCACCACCTAGTGGGCATGTGTGACCTTGTGCTTGCCTCACCTTTGTGCTTCTGCCTAACATGGGACCTGGGTAGTAGAACATAGGTCCTTAGGCTTTGCAGCCAAGCACCTTAATGACTAAGCCATCTATTCAGTCCCAACTTCCTTCATTTTAAACCTAAAAGAATCATATTTCTGGCACAAGACCTGCTGGAGAACTGCAGCTTCTATATACTAGTCTAGTATAGCAGAGAATCTTGGCTTTTTATCCCATACACTGAACACCTATTTAACAGATGTTTATCAGGCACTTAATGTATATAAAGTTCCATTCTAGATAGCAGAAACATAGATGCTAAGTTACTAAATAAGAAATTCCTACACTTTAGCCTTTATATCTCAATGCTAGAAGATAAAAAAATATAAAAGCACAAACAATTAAAAATGATTGGTTTGGGGGCTTGAGAGATGGCTTAGCTGGTAAATCTTGCCTTCCAAGCCTAAGGACTCATGATCAACTCTCAAGATCCCACATAAGCCAGACACACAGTGATTCACGTGCACAATGTCACATATGCATTTTAGGTGGCACACATGTCTGGTGTTCAATTACCATGGCTAGAGGCCCTTGTATGCCAATTCTTTCTCTCTGTCTCTCTCTCACAGAAAAAAAAAGAAAGAAAAGAAAAGATTGGTGGTTTTGGTTATTAAGTTGGTGAGAGTAAAGCAGAGTAAACCAAGAGAGTTCTGATCCCCAGTTCGTGGAAGCCCCTGCTGCATTTTGAAGACCTCTGGAAGGTTTTATTCACAGATCCCAATATTGGGTGGCTAGAGAGGTTAAGAGTAAAAAGCACAAAGGAACAGTCATGGGAAGAATCATGAAGGGACAAGACTGGAAAGATTGAGTACACACTGAATGTTTACAGTGAAAAAAGCTGACAACTATATCATAAAGGAATGGGGAAGGCACCTTGAAATGATGTCACCCAGGTCTGGTTGAATAATGTTGTCTAATCACTGTCTGTGATATATGGATTCCTAGGTCACAGCTTACACCAATTAAGTTATCGCTGAAGTTAGAGCCTGGGCACTGTTTGTGTGTGTGTTTGTGTGTCTGTTAAGGCTTAATATTATGTAGGTACAATATTAAAATTGAACTGTTATTGGAAGACATTGATAAAATGTTTTATAATTCTTAATAATATGTTCCTGATTATGTACTAGTATCTTGACCCTACACCCAGTCTATATTCAAGGCATTTTTAGTTGTTTTATCTTTTTACAAAAACCATGTTGGAGGGAGCTGGAGAGATATTACAGGGGTTAAAGGCATTTGCTTGCAAAGCCTGAAAACTCAGGTTTGATTCAAAGTGGTACATGCATCTACAGTTTGCTTATAGTAGCAGGCTCTTTCTCACTGTCTTCTCTCTCTCCTCTAATAATAAATAACTTTTTTAAGGACTAACTTGAAGAAATATATAAATAATAGGTGCAATACAAGGCTATGATTGTCTTATTGATGTCTAATTCTGCTTAGAGTTCACTGTAGAAATAGACTCATGCTTCCAGGCATATTCTCAATTACATTAAAAAAATAAACAAACAGGTGTGAGAAAACACCAGCATTTAGCAGCTGGCTCCCTCATATTTCCTCAAGGGAAATTGAGATATTGGCTGGATATTCTGTAAAGAATTTGCACAGAGACTAGGGAAGGCTCCATTTACTTTTTGTTTGTAGGTAAATAACACTAGGACATACTCCTTATGAAAAAGGATTAAATCCTCACACGCTAATGAACACTCAGCAAGGTTCTGATCCTTGCAGAATGTGTGACTTCTCCAGGAGGTAATAAATTATTCTTCCCAATTCTGAAAATCAGAAATCAAAGGTATGGTCAAAGGAACCAGGGGATGAAGGTCACACAGAAAGCGAGAAGGAGAATGTAGCACAAGACTGTGGTGTTTGAAAATGACTCTTGGCATGTGCAGAATTCCAAAGAGTCATTCCAGGGTTGTTTCAGGGCAGTCTAGCTGTGACATCTGTCACCACAATGGCAGCCAGCGTTGGTTTTGATAAATCTCTGCTTCACATTCTCAGTTTGGGAGAAGGCTCTTCCCAAATGGGATTGAATCCTTCTTTAAATGTGGGTGATGGGAACTGCTGGACGTGTAGGGCAGTTTCTCCCAAGCAATGCGAGGTGGGTCAGAAGTTAGGCTCCTGGTTGTTCATGTGTACAATTTTAATTGTGGAGTACAGAGGGAACAGCAGCTGTGAACACTGCAAACTCATGTCAGCAGCCTGCCTACTGGTCCTGCTGGAAGCAGGGACTGGTAGGAATGGTCAACTATGTAGGACTCTAGAATCCTACCACATTGACTTATGTTTGACACTGACTAGTTATTCATAGTTGTCTATGATAGGAATTTTGAATGTAAGCCTGGGTTTCAATCCTGGATCTGCTTCTTATTAACTCCATGACCAATGGAAACCACTAGAAAATAAGTTCTTTGAACAGAGAACTTAATGAGGTTTCTCTCAATGGCATATTTTTGTGACAATGTCTACCATGAATACCTGAGCCTTCATTAATGTATCTTGAAAATGGGACTAATCAGAGTATCTGCCTCATAGATTTTTCTAAGTATGAAATAAAAAAGTACACAGACTTTGAATATTATATAGTGAATGAATATTAAACTTCAGTAAGATGTGGAGAAAAATCACCATGTGTTGATAATCCTTTCTAGGAGAATATTATTAATAAGATAACTTTCTGATTTCCTATCAACATTTACATAATATCAACATTTATGCAATAATCGAAATGTGTCTTCTTCAGGTCACCCAGCAATTATGTTGAGTATGTGATCCTTAACTCATGCTCTAAACTTTGAACAAAAGACCAAATTTCTATTAAGAGGAAGAAATTTTTACCTCATTTATTTTTTTTAAGACTGCTATGCTGCCTGGTGTGGCCCGGCTTTAAAGTCTTCTTCTTTCCTCCCTCCATCTCCTGAGCAGTGAGTACTCTAGTGTCCCCACTGTGCCTGGCTTGTATTTGGAATTTTGATTCACCTGTTTCAGCATGTTTGGTTGGAAAACTCCTCCCTTTTCATTTTGAACTCAGCCTAGGAGAGAATATTATCACCATGGTGACAACTGCCCCCCCCCTCTCCTTTTTGGAACATATTCAAATTTATATTGAGCTTTCTTGAATGCTGCTCTCTCTTCCCTTTGAATTGTCTCTTGAAGTCACTCCAAGGTCAGAGGACTTTCTTTATCATCTAAAGTCACCTTCAAGGATAAGAAGCGAGCAATTTGAAGTTCATTTGGAGATCTGGAATGGATAAATTTGATGATAAAACCAATCCATCATATTTCAGTTGCACAAATGATTTCCTAATGCCCTTACATGAAAGAAATTACAGGTGATATTACAAATAGCCACAAACAATGAAAACATATTCATTTGTAATATTTCATGTTTTGCTTCTGCAGTTCCAGCTCAAGACATACATTGAATGACTGTGTATTCAGGAAGCTGTCAGTTGAAACGTAATGCCAGCTCAGGTTCTGGTAGTGACACAAAGGGCCAAAAAATTGGATGGACTCATCTCAATAGTAAATATGCCTCTACTTATACAATTTTCACTCTCATTTTTGCCTTTCTTACAAAAGTCAGGCAAGACTAGTTGGTGCACAAAAGTTTTAATGAGTCTGAAAGGAAAAACACTTTCCCATGGCATGTTGTGGGAATTAAATATGGTAATGTACACATATTTACTCCAGAGAAGGGCTGGCCCAAGATATTCTGTGGGTTCTCCATGCTAACTCTTATTGAGTTACAGAATGCATTGCTATTATTGCTGGTGTTGTTTTTGAATTTCAGTATTTGGTCTAAAATATATCTGCAACTTGGGAAGATTCTACATCTTATTTGTAAACATAAAGAACCACAATAACTCTCCACAGTAATCCTACAACACAGAGTTTATAGGTCTTTTGGAGCCAAGTCCTGGATATTGCCTGCATAGACTTCCAAAATATTTCTCCTTAAAGGCAGCGTTTTTTGTTGTTGTTGTTGTTGTTGTTTTTTAAAGTAGACAGAACTCACCAGTGTGCAAAAAGCTTAAGAACACATGAATTTCTTATTACCATGTACCTGTAACCTGCCTCTACTTCTTGCCCCCATTTCTGCAAATAAATAAATAAATAATCTGATCACTACCATTTCTCATAGTTGAATTCTGAAGTATGTAAAGTCTGATTTTCTCATCAGTGGATAATTTCCCATATGCAAATCCCAACTAAAGACTGCAGTTTATAGGGAGTAGCAACCGGAAAGGGATGGATGGGGCCCTCAGGTAACTTTAAAAAGAATGTCCTGGGCATGCTTAAATTTCAACACACACATGCACACACACATGCAGTCTAGAACAGAACTTTATTTCTCTTGAACCACCCTGCTCCACATCCTGTTAGAATACCAATTGCACTGAATGGGAACAGAACGTATTTGCTCTCAAATGGCCTACTGTCATGCTTTCCCAGGCCACTGCTGCTGCTCTATGAAGACTCCTGATGATGAGAACCGATTTTCTCCTTCAAGGAAACTCAGTGGTTGGTAATATTTCTTCTCTTGAAGCCCCTAATAGTCTTCCAAGGACTGACATCTAGGTGTAATTTGGGCCACTTGAATCGATTTAATTTCTCAATTTGTGCTACCGACATTTTGTCTCTGACAGTATGGGTTTCCAGAACAATTCTACCTCAACACTCCTTACCTCACTTAAGGTCATACATTGCTTAAATTTTGAATTAATTATCTTTTTTTTTCCCTCAATGCCAATCCCATCAAAGTTTTTAGATGTAATCACATAGATATAAATGAAGCCTGTAAAGGACCTTCTGTGGATAGACTCAAATTATTCATTCAGTTAATATTTATGGAGAAATTATTGTATCTCGAGCACATGGTAACATATAGGGAACTTAGCAAAAAGAAAGACACCATTTCTGTCTTCTCAATTCTTACATCCATAAGGTAAAACACTTGCATAAAAGTTACTATCCCCAAAAGATTTCACACAAGAAGTGGCCACTGATGGACCTGACATGAATGTTGTATTTTGGAAACCGCCAAACCTCTGCACACTAATGCAGCTTTGCTGATACACACTGTCAACACTCTGGAGAGGTGTGGAAATCTTCCACTTGTTTTCTATGAAGGCCTTGCAATTTGGTGATAGAGTATTTTCTGGAATTTGCTAATGCTATTACTTTTTAAAATTATTGTTAGCTTCTAAGGTAGTTTGACTAGAGGGCCCCAAGATATTCAGTGTTTTATTACAGTTTAGAATTTAAATCAGTAGCCACCTGGCTGGAGGAGGTGTCACTGAGCTAGATCCAGCCCTAAGGAGTGGTGGTAGATTTGAAATTCCAATCTAAAGATATGCAAATTGTGCCTAGCTGGAGTTGCTGAAGTGTGCTGTGTGGTGTAGCTTTTGGCTTGGCTCCTGCATGCTCGCTAGCGCTCTCTCTCTCCCTCTACCTCCCCCCCCCCCACCTCTCTGCTTAGACCTGTGAAGGCAGGCCAGTTTCTTCTGCCATTATAGAACTTCCCCTGGAACTGTAAGCTTCAATAAATCCCTCCATAACCGTACCTAGTCTGGAAGTTCATCTCAATGAACCTGAAGCTGTCTGCTACAGCTTCCGATAGTGCAATATTTTCTACCCATACTCCCAAGATCACCTGACAACATCCACTAACTTCTTGCCATTATTACATATTACTTTTATTTTCATTAGTGAATTGGAAACACATTATTTTAAAAGTCTGTTGTAACTATGGAGATGGCTCAGTCAGTAAAGTGCTTCCCTAGATACCATGTAAAAAATCCAGGCATGGTGGTATGGGATAGTAACCCCAAGACTGGGGAGATAGAAACAGACAGATCCCTGGGGTCTAGCCTACTTAGCCAGCTCCAGGTCAATGAGAGATCCTCTATCAATGTGAAGCCTATTGAGAAATAATACCAAGACTGTCCTCTTGCTTCCATAGCTATGTGCTTAGGTACACATTCACTCTCATACACAGGTGTGCCTGTACCCAAATAATCACACACACATGTATGCACAAAATGAATTATAAAGTGGTGAAAGGTTTTGCAAGAAGCATAATTATTTGTTCTCCCTCATTCTCTCTCTCTGTCTCTGTCTCTGTCTCTGTCTCCCTCCTCTCTCTCTCTCTCTCTCTCTCTCTCTCTCTCTCTCTCTCTATATATATATATATATATATATATATATATACATATATACTTTTTTCTCCAAATTTCAAAACAATACTATTGGCTGATTAAAGTTCTGACTGAGCCCATATATATGTATATATATATATATATATATATATATATATTAATAGAGTCAAATCCATTTAAGAGTTGTTAAAGTCACAGTATAGTAGCCTTCCCTTGTCTCTAGGCATCTGTTGGATACCTGAGACCACAGATATATGACAAACTGTCTACATATGTTTTTTACTACCATACATAACATTGATGGATTTAAATTCATAGAATAGTCGTAGCAAGATATTGGGGATACTAATAAATTATACAAGTTATAACAATATATAGCACTTAAACACAGACACCTAGATATTAATAGAGGACAGTCAATTTGATAAGAGAGAGGTCTACTTTGAGATTAAGAGCTGGGCAGTTTATATAGTGTGGATACTCCAGACAAAGGGGTACTTTGTGCTTCAGGTGAGGGAGAATGATTTACCGAGGGATTCCATCCACTACTCAAAATTGCATGCAATTTAAAACTTGTTTGTAAATCATAAAATTTTCTATTTACTGCCTTTGGTCAACGACAATTCACCACAAAATACCAAAGTTATGGGAAATAAAACCTCAGATAATCAGATGCCATTGAAGTTACATTGGGATACTTTTCTGTGACGTAAGGGCTGTGCCTGAACAAATTCGAAACCCTTCTCAGTGCTCTGTTCATCACTTCTACGTCCCCCAGTACCACAGATGGCATAAATGTCACTCTTTCTGTAGCAAAGCTATGTAATTAATAGCAGATTGTCATCCTAGGCAAGTCACCTTAACACCTTCTTGCTGAAGAAATGAGTTTTGAGAACTGAGGAATCAATCATGTTTGACACCAGGCCCAAGAAGGAGGAAGAGAAGAGTGAGGCCTGATCCCTTCTGCTGACGTTCATTACGTGTGACTTTGGGGTCAGTGCATATTGAGCCTCACTTTCCTCATCTGCAAAATGAGTCAATACCAGTTCCTTTATAATACCGTGGCAAACGTTTCAAGTGACCGCAGCAAAAAAATCTCATCCAGCAGTTGGCATGTAATTGGCCTCAGTAAGCAGTCATGATTATTCTGAGGTATGCTTATCAAATCCCACCTGTTCTTCCTTCACAGTTCATTCACTTCCATCCATCCCAGCTGACACTCTCCTTTCACGTTATGCCCACAATCATAGTGACAATATTTTATCACTAACTCATTTTTAAAGCACCAAACATGATCTTGAAATGTAACTGAAACTTTTAGTAAGCAAGCAAGAAAGAAGTTTTTTATTAGTTATGTACATACTCAGTGGGTAAACAGTACATGTTGGTACCATCCTTACCCTCATCCCTGCCCCCTTCCAAGGGACCAAGAAGCAATTATATTATCTAATACACCCAAAAGGCAAACAAAAGTATTTATTATAATGTTTTGGTGGCGTGGGGGGGGGGCTGTATTGCTGGAGATTGAGCCAAACCTTGAACATGCTAGCAAAATGTTCTACCACTCATGTATATCCGTAGGCATTTTGTTGTTGTTGTTGTTGTTTTGTTTTGTTTTTTGAAACAGATTCTAGTTTTATAGCTCAAGCTAACATTGAACTCAAGACCCCTCTTCCCACCTCTGTTGCTGTAGTTCTAGAATTATTGAGTTAAATGACAAGATAACTGTCAGTATTCCTTGGAAGTTGAATAACAATTGCAGTAGTTTAAATGCATGGCCCCATAGACTCAGGTGTTATTAAAATTGAGTTTGCAGCTTCCACTGGGCTCAGATCTGAATTCCAGCCCAAGGTTACACAGAGAGATATGAGCTCTGATGGACTGCTGCTTTTTGGTGTTTGCTATTGGTGGTGGTTTCTCTCTCTCTGCTTGGATTTATCAATAGGAGCTAGCTTCTTCTGCCATGCGTGGAACTCTCCCTGGATCTGTGAGCTTGAAATATATCCCTCCCTCCCATAAAACTGTTTTGGTGGGTGCTCATCACAACCATGTGGAACTATCTACCACAACAATCTAAGGAAGGAAACAAAACAATATTGTTTTTTCTAAAGAGTTGTTTTTCTCCTTTGTTGACTGTCCATAGTGTTCGGTTTAAATAATACCATCTTCTTTTGGATGTTATTAAATCTGCATAAAAGTGATATAGTCACAGTTTTGGTAGAAGTGGAATGGTTTACCCAAGATAACTCCTCAGTTTAACCAAGAGTTTTACATTCTAACTTCTATTTTTGAATTAAAGTGGTTACATGAAAGTATGGTACAAGGCTAGAGAGATGGCTTGCTTTTTAGGCAAGTGCCTTAAATGCTAAGCCATCTCTGGTATGCCTGTGTCATCTTTTTAAATTTTTTTGCAAGGCTTTGGGCTTTTTAAAATAAGCATACTGGAATAATCCACACACTGGTATAATGAAATTTCTGTACTAAGACTCTTTGAGAAGGTACATTTTCAGAGATATAGCAAACCTTATCATTTAGAATGCAAATAGTGAATCATAGTAAAATCGTATTTGTAAATTCTAGGTTGTATCAAATTACTCACATTTTAAATTTATTTTTAGGATAAGATCTTTCCAGTTGTATATCTTTATCCAATGCTAATGTTCTTTTCACTAAAATATTAAATATATAGTAGCATATTCAACAATTATAAGTCTTTTAATATTAGTGTCCCTTTTTATTGCAATAAATAGTTACTGTTAATCCCCAGCCCCATACTTTTACCAAACTAAAGACTATCATCTATCTATTCTATCTATCTATCTATCTATCTATCTATCTATCTATCTATCTATCATATATCTATTTATGTGCCTATTATCTACCTATTTATCTATCTATTAGTTAGCACAGAAGACCAAGATTAGTAATATGTGCTTTATGCACTAACCAAAGTACATTACTTAATCATAAAAGACAATGTCAGTATTTGGGGCATTTATTCCAACTGTCCTCTTTCTCAGCTTAGAAAAATGTCTTCAAAATGAAGACAGCTAAATGCATGGAAAATAACCACAGAGATGTAAAAAATATATTTATATCAGTATTTTTCCCTAAATTGCCTAAGGACCACTGAACGGGTACCTGCCTGAACCTCAGTTTAGCCCACATATAACTATGTTCATGGTATGGTAATCAGGGATCTTAAGACATAATTAGGGGAGAGCCACTGCTACATTTAATTTAAAAGTAATTCTGAGAGTAAAATCATAAAACTCTAATATGAGAATGTGTGTGAGGCATTTTGGTAAGATCTAAGCATTAGGAAAATCGGTTTTCTTGTAAGTAGCTGTAGCATTTTCTTTTCAAGTGATGTGATATATTTCAAGTGGACGGATTTCAGACAGAGTTTTGTATAGCAAGAAGTTCAGAGATCACCCTACAAAATGTACTTCAAAAATTATGCTAAGGTACCTCAGATAGAACAGAGAGACAGAGTCAATCCTTGACATTTGTGGGCTCCTTATTTTTGAATGAATCAACCCACATACTGAACTATATTTGTAGTTCCCAAATCAAGACCTGTTGGAGAGAGCAGTGAATACTTTGAGTCACCAGTTTGTCCCCAGCTGATCTGAAGCCAGAGGGCTCTACCATGTCTCAGTTCTTATAATGGAAGCAAAGGCCCTTCCCACTGTCTTTCGATTGTCACATGTTTCACATTTGTCTTCCCTTTATTGGCGATTCTGCTGTTTAAAGTTTTCTATGAGCAAAACGCTTGGGCTGTATCCATTTTCTGAGTGCAAGGGGCTATGTTGTATCCTACAGAAAAAGCACACACATTGAATAAGATTTGTTCAAGCATAAATTCCAGCAATGTTGCCCATGAGGAAATGTTTGCAGGAGCAGCACATAGTTATTTAATAGTAGCATGCAGAAGGCAGGCTTATTGGTGGATCTGTTAATTGGCTGATGCAAATGTTGCCACCAAGACAATGTCTTCCCTAACCCTGAATACATGCAGTTCCCTGGAGCTATGATTCAATGCTTACTCAGCCTATGTTTATGGACACTGGACATAGAGCATTACTGTCATGAACAGGAAACTCCCTGCATTCACTTACTTCCCCTATGAATTTATGCTCTTTACTTAAATGCCTATTTTTGTATGGAATTGTCATATAGAATTCTTATTTTCAATGGAAGTTGGAGTATATAGGCACACATAGCACACACACCCACACACACACACACACACACACATATATATATATATATATTCACTTATAATTTATGTTATTGATAATGATATTTAATACCTCATTTTTATCTGTTAGTGTTTCAGTAAAATTGGATGTATCATAATTAATGGAGATTTTTATAATAACATAGTTTCTCAATGCTATCTTAAATTGCTTGATTACCCAAATTCTGTTCTATTCATTTAATCAGTGTTGCCCAATTTTAAATATATGTATGTACACACACACACACACATACATATAGTCTTTTTGTCTTTTTCATGGTGTCTTCAAAAAATCCCTTGAGATATTCAAGAACATACTTAGATATTCAAAGATACTCTCTTAATTTTCCAAACAATTTAATGTAAAATTTCAACAAACATTTTACAACTGTTTCTTAGCTCATATTATAAATATCTCATCAATTGCCGTGCTCAAAAGCTTCTAAGTCCACATTTATGATAGTAGACAAAGAAATGAGTATACCATGGTCACTTGATCATAAGTAATAATCTTAAATTATAATGGAAGGGCTAACCACTCACAATTTTTAAATGTATGTCATTAATTTACTATATCCTACTTTACCACATTATATTATTTTTAACTTTTTATTGACAACCACTGTACATATAGACAACATACTATGAACATAATCCTTCCCACTACCCTGCCTTTTCCTTCTCTTAAATCCCCCTCCACTAAATCCCTGCTTTTATAATGTTCTCTTTCCTTAGAATAATCCCATTGTGTACTTTTCTTTAAGGAAAAAATTGTGCTGGAGAGATGGCTTAGCAGGTAAGGTGCTTGCCTGCAAAGCCTAAGGAACCGTGTTCGACACTTCAGATCTCACATAAGCCAGATGCACAAAGTGATGCAAGCACACAAGGTCATACATGCATGCACACAGGTGGCACATGCATCTGGAATGTGATTACAGTACCTGGAGGCCCTAGTACACCAATTCTCCCACACCCCTCTCATACACACACACACACACACACACACACACACACATTTAAAAAAATCCAGTCTGTTGGTCTTGCCTCAAAAAAAATTCTAGAAAATGGATCCAAAGTTAAGAGACTAAAAGATTTTTGACAAAGCGTGTTTGGTTTTATTCTTCTTCCTAGCTGTATTTAGTTAAGAAAGAGTCAACCTTCTAGGATTTTAGTTTTCAGGATCTGAAAAGACTGTATTTAGGTGAGTGAGATGGATGGGTTTATATTGAGAAAAGATGTAGATTGTAGTCATGGAATTTACCTAATAGCAACTCCTTTTTCCTTTCCCTGAGTCATTGTACATTAGTTCTAGCTGTATAACTTCTATCTTATTCTTTAAATTTCCATGAAAATATTTTGTGAAATATGTAATATTGCATGATTTTATGTGAGAGAATGTGAAATATTTAAAGAAAATGTGTTGTAAATCACACAATGTTCAAAGGCATGTAGTGTAGAAAAAAACATCATAAAATGAACTCTTCTTAAAGGTTAGCTGTAGAGTACTAAAGGGTGTTTCTAAGCTGGCAAAAAAAAGACAGAGAAAAGGGGTCTCAGTTTAACACCATCAACATGGTGCTAATAATCCAAGGCTTACACAGAAAGGCATTTTGTATTAAAGAAAAAAATTTTACCTTATTTCTTAAAAAGACATAGTCACTTAAATATTAAGCACCTGGTGAGTATTGCACACCTTTTAAATGTGAAGGAAAATGAAAATGTCAACTTGCAATCTACAGCAGGGGAGTGAAATCCACACAACACCCACTATATGCTGGCTAGCCCAAAACACACTGGAATTCCACACAGTCTTAAGTTCCCCAGACTTCTTAAAGTAGGACTTCATTTACCTATATGAACTGAAAAAAAAGTTCTGTTTACTTTTAGGAAAGCAGTTTTTAATGCTATAGGGGCTTTTCCCTCTTTGGTTTTCAGTTGTCTTCCTAATATATTTTAATTACTGAAAAGATCTACCAAAAATGATATTGTTATTAATGACACAATCCTTTCTTGCATTTTACCCTATTCTGGTTGAAAGCAAGTAGGGACCATCAAGGATCTACTCAAATCTAGTGCTTCATATGCACTCACAAAGGAGTCAAAAACATTTTCATAAACTGCCTCCTATTAAGCGAAAGAGATCTCATAGAAATGTTAAAGATGGATGCCAGGCCTAGAAAGCTGAATGCCTTAGGACAGTACATTTTAACAGCAAAGCAAATATCACTTAAAGCTTCATCACAAGGCAGGAAGGGGTAAAGCCTGAGATGGTTTGGTAGGGAAGTGAGAACCTGGGGGAACACTGTATAGTTTATAAAGTAGTCTCCCCCCGTCCCCCGGCATGGCAAAGCCATGAAGATTTATCATGTTATTGCTGAAAGTAACATTAAATGAACAGCAGAGGGCAGAAACCTTGCAGAGTCCTTTTCAAAGTACACAGGTATTTTGAAAACAGGTTCAATATAATGTAAATATGATAGTAGACAACATTTAAAAGAAAACAAAATAAAATGTCCATAAGTTGACAGCTGTTTCCTCACTCGCTTGTAGTATAGCAAAATTGCAAACCATTTTTGATTGGATGAGTAAATGATTAAAATACTGCTTTAAGGAAATGATAGCAGGATGCAATGAAAACACTGAGAATATACAATACATTTGCAGCCCTCTGTGCCAGGCATCTTGTTGAAAAAAACAAATGAATAAATAGCTAGGCATGGTGGCACATGCCTTTAATTCTAGCACTAAGGAGGCAGAGGTAGGAGGATCACTGTGAGTTTGAGGCCACCCTGAGACCGCATAATTAATTCCAGGTCAGATCAGCTTGGGCTAGAACCCTACAAACAAACAAAAATCTGGGGACCTCAGAGAATACAGGCTTTTTGTCTTTTTTTTTCTTAATTTTTATTAACATTTTCCATGATTATAAAAAATATCCCATGGTGCTACCCTCCCTCCCCCCACTTTCCCCTTTGAAATTCCATTCTCCATCAAACTGGAAATTCTCTGATTTGCTTTCATTATCTTGAAAATACCCTGAACTCTGTCACCTTGTCTTTCTCTTCCCGAAAGACCTCCCATTCCTCACCCTTCATGCTTCTTAAACCTGTTTCCCTGACCACTGTGTATCATGAGATCATTTGCCTTGTGCTGGAAAACTAAGCAGAAGATTGAATTAGATGACAAGAATCAGATATGGGCAGAAAAGAGAAAAGTGGGAAATGACCACAGCCTGTAACAAAGGTCCAAAAATGCCTAAAATCAGCAGCAAAGGCCTCATTCCCCAAGGTAGGCTTCTTTCTCTCTGCCCTTGCTCCACAAAACTCGCTTGTCTCTAACTCTGCAGTTTGCTGGTATGTTTCTTGCCGAGAGAGGACAGATGGGTTAGCATAGGATATGCCAGAGTCTTAGATCTGTTTCACCATACGCACCCTTATTTCTTCCAAAATTGACAACTCTATGTTTCTAATGGATTTCCTAAGCATTTGGCTATATTTCTTTAAGAACAAAAGAAAAAATAAATTTAAGCTTCTGCTACAGAAAGGGGCACCAAAGGATGGCTCGCAGGGAAGGATGGACTGTATCTATGACTTGACCATACTGAAGTCATTGAGATCCTCTGACCAGGTCAGGCTTCAACAGCTAACTTGCATCTCTGTGAAAGACTTTAAAGTAAATATGCTGCAGAGCAAGTTAAGGTATTACAAACATTTCTTGTTCACTTGGAAAGAATAAAATCCAGACAGAACTGTTACTACCTTAGTAAAAGATTCTTTCTTCATGCCCATGAAAAATATAATACAGGGGAATGAAAGAGAGAGGAGCAGGGAAGAAGGGAAGAGAAATGGGAGGAAAAGGGTAGGGAAGGGAAGGAAGGGATAGAAATGTTGCTATAGTAAAGAAGAAAATTTCAAACAAGGTAATAAAATGTTCTGATGTGAGGTTTTATTTTTTGTCAAAATGATGGAGTTATAATTCCTGGTGACATTCATTTATCATTAACCCTATGTCTAAATAGCAAGACAAGTATTTTATGACATCAACTAATTTAATTGTCAGTACAGATTCCTAGAGAATCACATTCAGTGTTATATAATCTGCTCCGTTTGTACTTTCTGATATGTTCTAATGAAATTCAATAGTTATCATTGGTGGAACACCATCTTGTTGAGTCTATTTAGGCCATTGCCTTAAACCCATCCTTGTCATTTGTGACCTCCTCTTTGCTCATAGTCTCATTTCTATAGAAACACCTGTACAAACAATGTAAAGAAAAAGGAGATTTAATCCAGAAGAGTTTTCACTTGTCTGAAAGCATGCTATGTCTTTGATATCACTTTTCATACCATACAGCCTTTATAAACATTATTGTGACTAAAATTTATCAGTAACTGATATCTTAGCTAGGTCAGATTCCCTAACACCAGAGAAGAACACTGCATGAAACATTTACAGTGTCTACAGAGATTAGTGACGTAGCTCAATGCATTTGCCCACCATGTGCCAAGCCCTGGATTTGATCCCCTGTATCAAAAATAAAGTAAGAAAAAATAAATGAATAATACAAAGCAAAGCTTTAGTGGACAATTGTCTCAGAAGTTCCAAACCTTAAGGGAAACATTTGGCATACAGAGATAGATTGTGGAGTGCTGTATTGAGAATGAATGTACTTGGTCAATAGAAGCTCGAAGGATTTAACAAGAAACACAATACCCAGTAGAATCCTTTTGGCTTGCTACCCTATTATCTATGCAGATTAGTATAAAAATAATCAAGAGAACCAAATTCTTTCTTTCAAAAGTCATTCTATTCCACCACTCTGACCACTCTGAAATGTGAAGCTCTGTGGGCCAGCTAGTGTCAACCACCATCAGTTTTTTTGTTTGTTTGTTTTGGTTTTTTGATGTAGGGTTTCACTTTAGCCCAGGCTGACCTGAAATTCACTATGGAGTCTCAAGCTGGCCTTGAACTCATGGCAATACTCCTACCTCTGCCTTCTAAGTGCTTTTATTTCCATGTTTATGTGGCAAATAATGAAAAGTAGGGGCCAAGGTATTTGGTGAGGGTGGCAGCAGGTGTTGACCACAGAGCATCCATTCAGGTAGAAAAAAATCACATGCATGGAGAGAAGAGGCAGATTTGTCACTGGAGAGTTTTAGAATCATTTCATTTGGCTGAAGGAAGAAAGATGAAAGATAATAGCAGGTGTTTAGAGAAAGGGGGAAGATGGGAAGGAGAGGGAGAGAGAAGGGGGGGGAGAAAGAGGGAGAAATGGAGAGGGAGGGAGAAAGAGAGCAAATACCAGTACAACTTACTTTGCTCATCAGGAAAATAAATTTCTTTACTGTGCAAATCTAGCAGAGTTCAATCATAGGCTCCACAGGAAAGCACTTTGAGCAGCAATGCAAACACTACTTGAGGGAGAAGAAAACACAAAATTGTACCTATGATTTCACTCACCAAATAGGTGGATCTTGAATGTGCAATTCAGCCAACCTTCTAGGTGCGTTCCACAGCAAAGCCAGGGGAAGAAGTAAAATCCAGACTGCTTAGGCAGTAAAAAGCTGGAATGTGACTGTAAAAAAGAAAGTAAAGAAAATAGGTAAGATTCAAATGAGCATATGAACCCTGAGTACTCTATATCTTTATAATGTCAAAAAAAATGAAATTAGATGTTAAATGAATTCAATTGCACTCCATCACTCACTCTTAAAAAAAATCTCTCAACTTAAGATGCAAATAAATTTTTCAGAGGAAAGCTTTGTGCCCCATAATTCCACTAATAGGGCTGGGGTCCTAATAGCTACAAGGAAGTTTTATATAAGTTGTCAAACTCTCCCAGAGGCATAATAGAGGTTGATTATGTAATTCATGTTTTTTTATGTGTGTGCACATGTGTGTATACATATGTGCAGTGACATGCATGTGTACATGCACAAATGTGTATACGTATATATGCACATGTGTCTATGTGTGTATGCACATGTGTGAATGTACGTACATGAGTGTATGTGTGTGCTCACTTTTGTGGTGAGGAAGCCTTGGGAAATAAAAATTTGACTATGTAGTACAGGTTGGCCTGGCAACAATACAGTTCTTTTATTTGCCTTTTAAAAAAAATCTCTCAATAGAGAAATGTAAACTACGCTATAAAACCCATGCATTAGTTCCATCACTTTGTCTGTGGTGCGCCATTATTGTTCTCATTCAAAATTATCACAGTGGTATAATGGTATAATAATATATCAATCTGTTACCCCTCTAAGGTGATTCTGTTTACAATACAAACCCTGAGATGAACACTGTTGGAGAAGTTTTGAAATACATATTTCCAATAATGTAAAGCTTTATGTTTCCTCTCCACATTGACAAAGGTTCATTTTATCTTAAAACTTACAACTTGTTCACTCATGCTGTTTGAATATGATTTTACTGACTTTTATATTCAAATATTTGCTAGTTACTACCATGGTCTCAATATAGATCCAAATATGTCAAAAATAGGAAGATCCCAGTGACCAAACACCGGGTGCTTGTAAAATCAACCTAAGCTTCCATCAACTAAGAACAGAGGCATGGAACTGTCGACCTCATAGAAACGTGAAGATTAAAAGGAGTTGGCTCATTATCTGGGGCTTACATGCCAGCTCCCATTGTTATAATCATTAATTCGACTCAAATGCTACATGTCTGAAATTCCATCAACAGAAATTTAGACTCATATAATGAATGATTTTCATGAAATCTACACACACACACACACACACACACACACACACACACACGCACACACAATGTAACATATAAATTTAGTCTATGCTAAGACATCTATGACTCCCTTGGTAACCTCCTAGTCTGACCAGTAGAACAAGCCTAGTATGAAAGCCAAATATGATTTCTCTTTGTATTATTGCAAATCTGTTGTATATAATAATGGGTTTCATTGTAACATTTTCATACTTCTATATAATTTCTTTTGATCATCTTCATCTCTCAATACCTTCTCTTCATCTTCTGTGGCCCTCTCCCTACAAGTCTCCCCAAGGTGACTTACTAAATACATAAAAACTGTGGTATTAGTTCTAGATAAATATAATGGGTTAACAAAATGGTAGTAACAATATTGGAAAGAAAAACCTCTGATTCTTCCAGCTGTTTTTTTGTTTGTTTGTTTTTGTTTTTTGGGGTAGAGTCTCCCTCTAGACCAGGCTGACCTGGAATTCACTATGTAGTCTCATGTTAAATTTGAGCTCACTGCTTTTCTCCTGTTTCTGCCTCCCAAATGCTGGGATTATAGGTGTGAGCCACCATGCTTGCTTGATTCTTCAGCTTTCATTCTCTCCCACCATACACACTAAATGTGTAGCCCCATAAGAAAATAAATTTAGCTACTCATTCTTTGACATGTCAAGGTAGGATGCAATATCCTACGAACTGGAGAACTATCCACTTGGTGACTTCCATCTTGATCCCATATACAGCACACTGGACGGCCCAATCCTCGACACCCTTCCTACAAAGTCAGTCACGCAGCACTTTAACACCTATTGCTACGTTGTCCCTGGCAGCACTGCAAGGTCTTCTTTTGTCCTCCACAAACAAGTATTGAATGCCGCCATGCCAATCTTCCAGACAGAGCATGTTCCAGATGCAGCATAGAGTATGGACTCCAAACATTCAGGTGCATTCACACTGTATCTGTGATTCTGAAACACAACCCTATTCTACATTCCAGTGACTTCCTGCTTACTCTTCTTCTTTGTAATATGAAACTTCAGTACATCCCTCCTAAAATTGGTGGTAGTAAAAGAAAGTGCTTTGGGCTAAACAATAGGCTGGGGAGATGACTCAGTGGTTAAGGTACTTGCCAATAAAGCCGAAGGACCCAGGATTGATTCCCCAGTACCCATGTAAAGCCAGATGCACAAGGTGGCACATTCATTTGGAGTTTGGAGTTTGTATTCAGTTGTTGGGGGCCCTGACATGCCCATTCTCTCTCTCTCTCTCTCTCTCTCTCTCTCTCTCTCTCTCTGATAAACAAATAAATAAATAAATATTTTTAAAAAAAAATTAAGACATAGATAAGTATAGAATTTCATTACCAAGACCATATACATTTAAAAGACAAATTAAAATGACTAGACAGAATTGCAAACCTCATGTAAATCTGTTTTGTTTTTATTTTAGTTTTCAAGTTTCAGGATGCTATCTGAAGCCCAGTGGCGCAATATGGCTCTTTGATTTCCTCCTTAGAAACTTTGAAGTCTTTATTGTCTTTGTGTCGTACAACTTTAGCACTTAATTATATCCTACCTTGGAATAATTAGGTGTCCTTATAATCAAATCTGTTTACTCACTTGTGCAGTACTGATCCTTTAATCTCGTCTGAATATTAGTTTTTAATACCATTAAGAGCCACAATTTAACAATTTTATTACTACATAAAATTGCAAGAATATTTTTAAGTAGATTCATCAACAGGCAGCCTCAGTATTTATTTTCCATCAAACATAGTAGCTCACACCTATAGTCCCAGGATGCTGGTGACGAAGGCATGAGAATCATGAGTCTGAGAGGCAACCAGGCCTATATAGTGAGTGTGAAGCCAATCTGGGATGCATTAGTGAGGTTGTGACTCCACCCTCTGTGTGGAGTCAAAATGAAAATTACTTTTATAAAAAGGTATTTAAAATCACTTAAACATATTACAAACTCATAAAATTAAATGTAGGAGATAGGGCTAGTGTGCCTTCCCACTGGCTGCCTGTACATTTAGTAGAGGGTCCATCTCTGAGGCCCATCTGGGAGCTGTCTACAAGATTATCAATTTATCCTAAAGATCTGCCTAAGATAAATTAAAATTACTAATCTATTGTGGTGACATGAACCTGTGACGCCAGCAGCACTGGGTAAGCTAAGACAGAAGGATCATGAGTTGGATATCAGGCAGAATTTCATAGCAAGAACTCACCTCAAGAAATAACAATAAGTCCAGTTAATAATACCAACATGCTAATAAGAAAACTCAATTTTAGGGAATAAAGAAAGATTTCTTTTGTTGTTATTTTGCTCCTCTGTAAGGTACAGAATAATAACAGCATCTAACTCACAGCTTTGCTGTGATGTTCATATAAATAAGATACTTAAAATGGCAGCCATGTCATGAATATTAGCTACTAGTATTGCTTGTTTTTATTAGTGAAATATATATATATATATATATATATATATATATATATATATATATATATATCACTGGTTTCTGCAGTCACTCACCCCATATTTTATCTGAATGAGTAACATCTTTCAAGTGAATAAATGAGATTTTCTTGACCAGAGTATTTCAAATATTAAATAATATGTGGCACATGCCTTTTATTTACTGCATGTTGTCATTTAGTAGAGTATTGTTTACATTAATACCAAGTAAGCCAGATCTATAACTCCAGCTTGTGGGAGAAAAGCTGAGACTGGAAGATCTGGAGTTTGAGGCCAGCTCTGAGCTGAATTCTAGGCCAGGGTGAGCTAGTATAGGAAGATTATGATTCAAAGTACAAGAGGAGAGAGAGAGAAGGAAAATGAGAGAGAGGGAGACACAGAGAATATGAATAGAAAAATGTACACCAGTTAAAACTCATATGTGGACTGATACTCAATCCATTAAGAGATAGTAAAAAGTGAGAAAGCTTAAAATTTATATTTTTTGAAAAAATTTTGTTCATTTTTATTTATTTATTTGAGAGCAACAGAGTGAGAAAGAGGTAGAGAGGGAGAGAGAATGGGTGCACCAGGGCCTCCAGCCCTGATGAGAACTCCAGATGCATGAGCCCCCTTGTGCATCTAGCTAACATGGGTCCTGGGGAATTGAACCTTGAACCAGGGTCCTTAGGCTTCACAGGCAAGCACTTAACCACTAAGCCATTTCTCCAGCCCTAAAATTTATATTTTTAAAATAAATTTCCATGCATTCCTTGTACAAGATTTTATGTAAATGAAATGTGATCTGATCTATGATTTCAGAATATTCTTTTGTGGCACATTAATCAATGTAAATGGTTCACATAAGTAGAGTAAAAATCCTTATAAAGCACTTTAGTCTATGATAACCACTGCTTATATTTTCTTGAGCATATTTCTAAATACCTTGTTAAATAAATTAACTTGATAAAAATAAAGTACTGTTTAACCAAGAGAATGCCACATGAATTTATTATTTATTCCAAGCCTTTTCTCTAAAAAGAAATGTAATTTATAAAGTATTGATGGCAGTTTATCTGGACATATTTATGAGTCAATCAAATTATTTTAACAATTCATTTAATATTTGTAGCGAATTTACTAAATGAAACATCCTATTTAAAGTTCCTAATAAAATAAGCAATTTAAAATAATTATCCATTATTGACATTAGGGGAAAAAGTTAAGCATGCCTCAATTTGCATCTTTAGATGGATATTTTTCTGCCAGTAAACATATAAATTAGGGGAAAATGAAGCAAACACCACACCACACATCTTACACAAACACCATGAATGGGAGTAATAAAGACAAACCTATAAAATGCCACACAATAGGAATAAAACATGCAAGATGTTGTTATCTTCATTCAAACTACCAGTTCCCTTAATGGAAATTAAGTTTATAGGCTTAAAAGAAATATTAACAATTTTCCCTTCAGATATAAAGACAATGATATTACAATGTGAAAATGGAAGACTAGTAAATGCAAATTAATTGGCTTCTTTCTAATGAATAAAAATAAAGATTTCACAAACATAAAAATATGAGCATGTGAGTTTCATTCCACATAGAGGAAAATGAAATGGCAAGTTCAAATGAATGAATTTCATAATACTCAAGCCATTTTGCATTCTATTATTCATATAACTGTTTAGGAACTGAAGCTTATTCAGAAAAAGAATATTCTAAATTGAAATAAAAGGTCTTTGTTACTTAACAACAAAATTTCATTATGAGATATTTGGACTTAGTATAACATGATTTTTAATAAAGAAGGTTATTATTTGGTCTAGGTAGATTAAAACTAGTCAATTAGTAAGCTTCATTCATTTATTTAACAAATATTTATTGAGTGGTAGTTCTTATATATGCAACGTTATTTCACTTCCAGGTCTGTGCTATGTAATACAGTAACCTGCAGCTGTAGGCAGCTATGGAGCACTTGGAATGGAGCTCATATGCAAGCCATTGAAATGTATCACTAAGGTAAAATACATACCTATTTTCACAGTTTTGGTATACAAATGTAAAATATGCCAGGGACATTTTTACTTTGGTCACACATTGAAAAGTTTGGCATGTTAAGTCAAAGTTAACCTCACCAACTTTCCTTTTATTATTTTTAAGGAGCCTAGTGGAAAATTTAAAATAACACGTGTGGTTTGCATTATGTTCCTATCAGTCAGCCCTTGCCCTGAAATCTATTAATGGTGAACAGAGAACACAGGGCTGCATACTCATGGAGTTTACAAGCTTTTGGGCAGGCACTCATGATGCCTCAGTACCTGATGTAAATGCTAAGGTTGATACATTGAGATACAAACTGCAAGGCAACTCCCAATCTGTTGCTATCTAGTAACATGTATCAAAAGGCCCCTGAAAAAAATCTCACAACAGCAAAGCTGGTAGAAACAAGTAATCTAAAATACAGTGCTGCTTGTTCTGTGCCATTATATAATAATTCTGCTCAATGCACCTCCTTTTCTTAACCCCAAGGACCATGTTGGGCCAATGCACAGTGTAAAACCTACTATTGCATTTGTAGATGTGAGAAGATGTCACATTTTATTTGCTTTGACTGGCGAGTTTGTACAGAAGAGCAAGAGAGTGCCCTCATTATGAATGCTATTTGAAGTGCACTGATATCCCCAAGCTAGTTAAGTTGGATCTTCGGAGGAGGGAGTCCAGAGAATACATTTCAAAACTTCAGGAGGCCCTGAAGCTGCCCTTGGGATCTGCAGCCCCACTGTGTTTGTGACGAATAATTTAGAGAGCTATCAAATGCACCTCAGAGACTAATGAGCAGAGCTTAGTCTTTTGTGGCCCTGACCAATGACACAAAGAAATGATGGCCATCCAAACAATGATGAGCTCTGTTTAGAACACATTTAACATAACCTTAGCGAGATTTTTAAATTAATATGTCTTCTTCCCTGGAAAGCCACTTCTGCAGACTCAAACTTAGTATATGAAATTTTGGAGTTTTCACTCCTTAAGACAGCATTTCAATTAATTTAATTCATCCTCTCACATTGAGATCCCTACAATAATCTATCAAATGTTGGCATGGTTTTGCTGGGGATGCATGGCTTCTATCATGAAGCTGCAGTAAGCCAATCAAAACACAATCATATTTTCAGCATTCAAATGCAGGCTCTGTGATCCAAAGCTTATGTTCAAAGGCTTCAGGGAAAGGGGAAAAATTCTACAGAAGTTTAAAAAGATATTCTGTGTAATACCAATTCATTAAGCAATTTTGAAAGGGTCAAATCTTATTTTGCTTAAGGGTTATCTGATCCAGAAATTACTGGAGTTTTATAAAATATGCACTCTCTCCCTGCTCATTTTCTGAATGAATAAATATGAGGGCAATTTTATACAGCATCACTTCAACTTGAACTAATAATTGTGTACTGCATGCCTAGAATAATGTTTGTCTCATAGGGAAACATATAAAAAGGAATGCAAAAGAAAGTATTAAATCAGTGGCTAATTATAATTAATTCATAGATAGTGGAGGTTCATTTGCTTTTACTAAAGTATATAAAATAGTACTCATATGGAGGTCTCTAGTGCAATCAAGTGAGTACTAGATAATATAAGGGCTGTTTGCATTCGCTGAATATCCTTAGGATACAAACTACCATTTCAGAAGGTAAGTTGATACAAATACAAACCTGTAGGTTTTACCTGAAACTGCATATCTTTATTTTATTATTGTTTCCATTGCTTCAAAAGATGTATATAAGTGAGTCTTCTTGGGAAAATTTAAAATCATTGAGAATAAAATTAATATGCCAAATAAAAGACTGTCTTCCATCTTTTATTGATTTGCATCAGAACATTATGGAAAATTCCATTTATTACTGATAAATTGGTTTTAAAAAGAGATTTTGTTTTATAATATGGAGATTTACAAAATTACCACCATTTTCTTTTTTTTTATAATGAGGGCAGATAAGGAACCAAATAATGAAATAAGAATTTTCTTTAGAGCTTGGCATGATGGCTCATGCCTTTAAACCCAATATGTGGGAGGCTGACATAGGAGAATCACTGGGAGTTTGAGACTAGCTTGGGCTACAGATTTATAGGTCAGACTGGGCTACTGTATTGCCCAGCCTAAAAATAAATGCTCTTAAAATCATATAAGGAGTTTAACTTGTGTTAGAAAGTCCCTGCCTACACCTTTGTTTATTATATAGTAATGGGCATATTTAATAACCTAAGCCTGTGAACTACTTAATTGTGAATCACATACTCTCAACTATATAGCACCCACTGTCTCCTGGAAAGCAATTGCTAACTGTTCCTCATTTTGAGTGCCTGACTTGGAGACCAGTAAAGCTCTTCTCTGTATTCACACTGCTTGCTTATGCATGGTGGTTCCAGGAAGCCTGGAAACGGCGACAAGCAGGGATACCATCAGAAATGGAGCATCAGCAAACAATTATCCTTGGAGTGAGAGTCCCGAAAATGCAGGCTGACCCTGAGATTCAGGGCCCCCTCCGCATCCCACAAGAAGCTAAAAACGTATAACAGAAATAATAATAAGAATAATAAAAGTACAGGGCTTTTAGTTTATAAGTAGCTTGGTCTCTAAGCACACAAGTGCTGACTTGCCCTGTCCCATGATAAAGATCACAAGAAGAAGTGTATAAATTTTACACAGAAAATTAATAAGATTGATAACTATACAGTTGATGCACCAACACTTTTGAAGTCCCTTTACTGGTTTCATCAGCACTCAGTTGTACTCAGTAATATGACCAGGTTATGCATAACCACAAGTGATTTCTATGTGTGCTGAACAGAAACTTCCAGGGACCTTGTTTACTAGCATGTTATTAGTTACTACTATGTTTTACTTGAGTTTGGAAGAGAAAAGTAAATTAGGTCTCTTTTAAAAATAATTCCTCTCCCATCACATATACCCATGTGTTTCCACATTGGAAAGCATGTGTGCAAGTGCACACACACACACACAGACACACACACACACACACATCTTTCTCATACTCATAAAAACCAACCTAATGCAGGACACAACAATTAGAAGAAATGTATGTGGACTATTTCAGAAAAAAAAAGTAGGGGAGAAGGGAATAGAACAATGTGGAAATGCATTCTTTATGATATTTTGAAAATTAAATATCCACATATTCCAAATGTCATATAGAAGTAATTATATCTGGGATTTTCTAAGAGTGTATTCATTAAGCCGATCAAGCTGTTAGAACATTAAAATAAAAAGGTTGTGCTCTAAATTTTTAAATACAAACAAGTGCGTTTTTTAATCGTTTTGCTGTCAAAATTAATGGCATCAATAAAAATTAGGAAGACATTCAAAATCAATTTCAGATCTAAAACCTTCATTGTGTAAGATGCTAGGAGAAGTCATGTGAATTCTATTTTTTACCCAAGGGAAGAAGCAAAAAGGACCTGATTATTTACTGTGTTAGTCTCACCATTGTGAACTATACCCTTTAAAATATAAATTCTCAACTCAGAGTAAATATAACCACACTTGCAACTAGAAACCGGCATGATTACTCTATTAAAAAGTATTTCCAGAAAATCATTATATTAAGTAGCAAACAAATGCCTTCATCCCTTTCACTACCCTCCCTCTAATTAATTAACAGATTGGCACAGTCTAAGAACTAAATTTATTTTCAATTAAAATAAGAAGCCCATATGTCATGATAATTTTTTTGTTACTATTTCTAATGTGCAAAACAAAGGTTTGCTTTTAGCATTGGACACAGTAATCACAACAAATCCTTTAATTTTCAATAACTGCAAGGAACTGCAAGGATCGTTCAAGAGTGTTCTATAGCAAGGTGCTACCTCCATGGCTAATCCTATTAGGAATGAGCCATGCACTGCAAATAAATCCGCTGGGAATTTAGGGACTCAAAAGCTTACTGCACACTCAGAAGGCAACGACTTTTGTTAAGGGCTCTATTATATGAGGAACAAAAGAAAACCACTTGTGTACTTAAATATCATCTGTTTTTCCTTCTAAAATACTCCATTTTTAAGTAAAGATATGTGATTTAAATGTATTTAGAGTTCAGCTTTTGGCACCACTCTCCGTTCAGAGTGGAAGAGCCATCTGCGGGCCCCACGGCTCACGCATAATGATATGCTCACAAGCTGCTTGGCTTTTCAGCACAATGTACCCTTTTCACTTGAACATACATTTTCCATAAATTTTTGAATAACAAATTGGGCTGTGGAAGTTTGTTGAAACGGGACAGGGAAAATGCCTGTAGGCTAGAAAATGGAGATTTTTTTTTACTTAAAGGAATTGGAAAATACCCTTTGGAAAATATCCACTCCACCTGACCCCACCCCCTGCCCACCTATCAACTTCCCCCTCTGTATAGATAGATTAGGTCTGTACATTAACTTGGGCAAAGAGCCCATGGGTGTCCTCCATCCAATCCACCTGCTGGGGGACAAACAGATGAGAGTCATCGAGCAGACTCCCAACGTTTGATCTCCTGATATCGCCAGATGTCCCCATTTACATTCAAACACAACCACAGCCATTAATGCCACTCGCCCGGCTGGCATTTAATAGGGAGAAAAAGTTGAATTCTAATCTAAAACCCTTACTTCCAAAGCTTTCAGTGTATGAACATACAAGCTATTAAATATGTCTTAATTTGAACAGCTATGGCTATTAGCAGTACCGATTGCATTGTCAGAATGCTGACTGGCCCAGATGGGCAGGCTGCGCTTACCTCAGAAGGTAAGACTTTTTCATACCATATCTGGCTTCTGAATTTTGAGTTGAAACTACAAAGTTCAATTTATGTTGTTACATGCTTAACCACAGTAAGACTAATGTGGACTGTTGGCTAATATTCAAATATATCATTTATTAATAAACAACTAAAGGAAATAAAGTCTAGGGAGCCACTAGCAGAAAAAAAAAAAAATCCCGGTTCAAGGCTGGATTCCCCAGGACCCACGTTAGCCAGATGCACAAGGGGGCGTACGCGTCTGGAGTTCGTTTGCAGTGGCTGGAGGCCCTGGCGCGCCCATTCTCTCTCTATCTGCCTCTTTCTCTCTCTGTCTGTCGCTCTCAAATAAATAAATAAAGATGAACAAAAAAAAAATCCTTGTCTTTTCTTACACACCTCGCCTTGGAGACAACATTTCTCATAAAACCTTTACCAATAAGATTCATATAGTAAGTTCAAAGGCAAACACATCCAGGTACATCATTCACGATGTAGGGAATGAGTCTCCAAGGGTGAGGTCTATGATTTTTAAAGCTTCCGTTTTAATGCTTTTGAGAGCAATCTTAAAATTTGAACTTGGAAGCACTGGAACTATTTATAAGAATTTAACATAGTAGCTTGGCTTTTAGGGATATTTTTCTTCTGTTTTTACTGTGTGTGTGTGTGTGTGTGTGTGTGTGTGTGTGTGTGTGTGTTCATGCATATCAATGTTTGCATGCATGTGGGTATACCTGCACATGTATGCATGTGCACGTGGAAGTCAGAGGTTAACATTGTAGTCCTCTTTTATACCACTCCTTTTTATTTACTGAACCAGAATCTTTCATTTGAAGCCAAAGCTATGGATTAAACTAGCCTAGCTTGGCAGTTTATCCATGAAATCCCTATCTCCAGTCCCCAAGAACTGGGGTTACATGCAGTGCCACCACACTTGGCATTTATGTGAATTCTATAGATTCAAACCGAGGTTCTCACACTTGAGTGGTGAGCACGTTATCAACTGAGCCATCCTCCCAACACACATACGTCTTCTCTGTTTTTTTTTTTTTCTTTTGATACAGGAAATATTCATAGTCTGTGCTTGGTAGTAGGTATTTAATCTACATGAAATATGCAAGGCACAGGTATATCTCAGGAGAGTCAATGAGCGGATCTAAGTACAGGTGTAAATGTGCCCAGTATTTTAATAACAGAAAGAAGTAAACAGAGTACAAAAGACATGAAAGTCTCCCTAGAAACAGAATATATCTGCTACCTGCCATTTTGAGCTTTGGCAAGGATGAAACCACTAGATGAACCTCAAAAATCTTGCAGGCCCTATGCCTAGGAGGCTCTCTGAAATCTTGAAGCACTGAGGTTGAAGGATCAAGAAAGAAAAGAAAAGAAAAACAACAACAACAACAACAAAAATTAGTCTTTTTCTGGATACTTCTTGCATTAATGATATTTCCATTTAAATCTCCTGTCTTTTGTCTTCCTCTCCTGGACTGGATTTATTTTCAGTTATAAGTGATCTTGGCCCCCACCACTCCACCACAATGATCATTCCATGTTCTTCATTATTATTACATACACATTGCTTTTGCACTTCTAAATTCCTGCTATTGTTTCTGTCTTCAAACTGGACCTCTTTTCATGCTCCCTACAACAGAGCAGAGGTCTCGCCGATCTTCTTCATAGGTTCCCTATACCAAGAACATCAACCAGTTTTAAGTGGTTATGGAGTAGGTATTGGAAGAATAAATTAATGAACAACAACATCAACAAGAACAGCAACAAAACTTATGTAGTTCAAACATTTCCTAATCTGGAAATTAGGCATCCAAAATGTTCCAAGACCTGCACGACCTGACAAAAAAGGAACAATTTTGAACAAGAAACTGTGTGATACACAAAGTTAACAACATGTTGTATAAAATTCTATCAGATTTTTTTGTGTTAAGGACAGTTGAAAAATAAATAAATACCACAATTAGGCTGGATAACACCACCAAATTATTCCATGTTTTCAAAGTATCAAAATGTTGAAAATGAAAACATTTCTGGTCCCAAACTTTTTAGATTGGGAATAACCTACCTATGGTTTATAATTCCTCAAATTCTCTCTCAGTATCCATGGATATTTTTTCAGTGTATGTTCTTGTGTATATAGCATTAGCAAGCTTTTCATTTGAAATTCAACCTGATTTTATTTCTGTTTGCTTTTGGACAATCTATAACCTGGATCTTGTCATTTTGGGATATATACACCTCACCCCATTTCAGTATAAACTCATTTTTTTTTTTACCTAAATCCAACATACCCTTAGACTCTTCTCACCAAAACATATAAAATGTCTCTATTACCCTTCCAAAAGGATAGAAATCCGAACTTACTCACATCTCCCATTCCATACTATAGAATAATAAAAGTCCCTCCCTAGAAGATAGACCGAGGGATTTCTTTTCTAAGTCATAAAGGAGAAACCCAACTATCTGCACATAGAACGAGCATTAAACACTGAAATCACTGCTTTTTAAGGCTTTTGGAAACTGTAGCAAATATTAAATCAGGCTTAAACACACTAAAGTGCTATCAAACCACTTTTCAGTTTAGGTTTTTCTCTGGCTTCTCAGCACATCCCCACAACTTCATGGCTCCCACTAATGGAAAGTGAGCTAGGAGTCTATTGACAGTTCCATGACAAGTCATACTTCACCCTCCATTGTCCAGTCTTCTTAGCTGTTCATTATCTCGACTGCTGTGCCTACGAGATAATGATACACGGGCTTCTACCCCTGACTGGAACACATTTTTTGCTCCAGGGTTCCTTTTAATTGAAACACACTGCCCATGTTACCATTTTTTGGTGCAAAAATAAACACATTTAACACAAACATTCAGTTTGTATTTGCTTCGCCAGTAAGAAGTGGGTAAGTCATCTGCACCTAGAAAGACTGAAGAATCTTTTTGAGGCTATATATTTCATTCTTCTTTTTTTTTCAGCTTCATAATCTTTTGTCACTTCTGTAGATGTAATAATTATCTCAGTGAGAAAAAAAAATGCAATGGGTATCCTAGCTATTTCTCTGCATTTCCCACACCAATTCAATTAGGTACTGAGACATGTTTCACCGATCTTTGTGCATAGAATTGAATTAAAATGTTACCCTGTAGTAGTTTAAATGGATGACTTCCCCAATAGATATGGGGGTTTACTAAAATTTTCAGTTAAGATCCACAGCCACCTGGCTGGAGGAGGTGTCACTGTGGGTGGATTCTGATGTCCAGCCCTAAAGTGAATCTGAATTCCAACCTAAGATAGGCAAAGTGACTGAGTTCTGCCTGGGTTCTCTGCCAGTTTTTGCTCTTGGTTTTGGTGGCTTTTCTTTTTCATCATTATGGAACTTCCCTTGGATCTGTAAGGTTCAAATAAATGTCATTCTCCCATAAACTGTGCCTGGTTTGGAGGTTCATCCCAGAAACATGAGGCTCTCTAATAATACCCCCAAAAGGACAGATCTAATAAATTGTGCCTGTGAAATCATGCGTGCCCATTGTAAATTTTATCACATAGTCACCAACTGACTAAATGGAATGACCCAATATCAGCATTAATGGTAGCTGAGCTTGGACGAAATGCTTCCCTTCCTCAGAATGTTCTCAGGCTGTGAACTGCCAAAGAATATAGCTGTGTTCTTTCGGCCAGTGTGTTTCAAAAATCAAACACACCTATTAGGCATGTAAGGATTTACTTGGAAGGTGGGATGTGGAAGAAAACCTACTATTTGAGGAAATCAGGAGTTAACTCGGAGTAATACTATGTATATATATCTATATCTATATCTATCTATCTATCTATCTATCTATCTATCTATCTATCTATATATGTATATATGCGTGGGTATTGCAGGGAGAAATTAATCATGCATGACATTAGAAGTAGTGTTTTTTTTTTCTTCTGTTACACTGAGAATTGAATCAAAGACCTTGCACATACTAGACAAGTGCTCTACAACTGAACTACAAACCAACAACCCCCATCTTTATTTTTTTTTCCTTTTTTAAAAGGTTCTATTTTGAGGCAAGGCCTTACTAATTTTTCCTTACAGAACTTGAACTTTCTCTGTAGTCCAGGAAGTAATGGAACTAGCTATTTTCCTGTCTCAGGTGCTTTGACAGAAGCTGGGAGTTCGGGCCTGCACCACTACACCTGGCTAGAAACTTAAATTTTTAACATGAAAAGTCAGCTAATTCTACTACAATCAGTGTACACCTGTTATGTCCAGTATGGTAGCCTTTGAGTACTACAATGTACCTAGTATAAATACAGTATAAAAAAGGATGTAAGAAAAAAAATACATTAAATTTCAAACACAGCATAGGAGAAACAACTTTCATATTGGTTGCATACTGAATTGACAGTATTTCAGGCATATTATCTTTAGTAAAAAAGCTTTTAGTAAAAAGCATATTTTTCATTAATTTCCCATATTTCTTTTTAATTTATAAAAGTTAAATGTACTTGTAATAGCTCAGGTTTGTATTTATATGTTTTTAATATTTTAATTTATTTTTATTTGAGACCAAGAGAGACGGAGAGAAAGAGAGAGAGAGGGCATGCCAGGGCCTCCAGCCACTGCAAACGAACTCCAGGTGCGTATGCCTCCTTGTGCATCTGGCTAACCTGGGTCCTGGGAAATCGAGCCTCGATAGGCAAGCACTTAGCCTCTAAGCCATCTCCCTAGCCCTAGACTGGCTTTTTTTATGTGACAGCACAAACAAGAGAGAAAGAGAGAGAGGGAATGAATTGGTGTGCCTCCAGCCACTGAACTCTAGACACGTGCACCACCTTGCATGCATGTGTGACCTTGCACACTTGCATCACTTTTTGTATCTGTCTTATGTGGAATTCTTATTCTCTATTGAGAGAGTCTAAACTGATGCAGCCACTATGGAAATCACTGGGGAGGTTTCTCGAAAAGCTAAATACTGAATGGCCAGTACCCTGCTGTAGCACTCCTGAACCTACACTCAGAAGACTCAAAGCCCAACCACAGATACACTTGCATGTTTATGTTTGTGTTTATTGCTGCTCTATTAGAATAGCCAGGAAATGGAATCAACCTAAACTGGATCATGAACATGTGGCTCATACACACTGCAATTGCACTGAGCTCACATAAAAGTGAAGTGATGAAATTTGCAGGAAAATGTATGGAATTCAAAAAGATTATACTAAGTGATGTAACCCAAGTCCAGAAAGATAAAAATTGCGTGTCATTCTTACATGTAGATCCTAATATTTAATATTTGTCTTTAAGTTAAAAAAAAGGGTCTGTGAAAGAATGTAGGCAATGTGTCAAAAATGAGACCACAAGAGAGAAACAGCAGGTGATAGGAAGGGAGAAGGTATAGGACAAAAGCAAAAGTAGTATGGAATCAGAAAGAAGGCAATGTGGGGGTGGGGGGAGGCAGGCCACACCAGAAGACAGGAAGGGGGAGAATTGTTTGTCATACAGCATAATAAAACCTAATATTTTTATATGCTAATAAAAATTGTATTGTATTGTTTTCAAGAAGTCCCATGTGTGGCTGATGTTCAGCTCCAACTCTGAAATCTCTTATGGTATGAGATACACATGCACGTAATATATATTCATATGAGTTTATACTATTAACTATAAAGAGTCTTCTTTTCCCATTCAGGAGTTCAGTAGAACTATTCAAGATGCTCTATTGGGCATGGTAGCACATGCCTTTGATCCCAGCACTCGGGAAACTGAGATAGGATTATTGCTGTGAGTTTGAGTCCAGTCTGAGATACGTAGTGAATTCCAAGCCAGCCTGGGCTAGAGCGAGAAACTACCTTAAAATAATAAATAATAAAATAAAATCAGTATTCAGTATTTCAGGATGGAAAGTGTTATGTATAATCCAGCATACTGTTAACTTCCATTGCCTATATAACTGGTGTAAACAGGTAAGTGGTTAGGTAGGAACATGAAGATGCCCATTAACCTTCTCTCTAAAGGTCAGTGCTCTATGAATTTCAAAGATCTAATGTAAATTGGTGCTTGTGCAATCAATATGATAGAAACTCCTTATTCTCCTAAATTCTCCAATGTTACTTCATTCAAGTGGAGTGAGTTTATTGTTTTATTTGTGTGTAGTATTTTGTTTTAAAAATGATGGGGAAATTCAGTCTGGGTTATCTTTTTAAAATTTTTTTGTTATTTTTTATTAATTTATTTGAGAGTGACAGACAGAGAGAGGAAGAGGAAGAGAGAGAGAGAGTGAGAGAGAGAATGGGCGCGCCTAGGCCTACAGCCACTGCAAATGAACTCCAGCTGTGTGTGCTCCCTTGTTCATCTGGCTAACGTGGGTCCTGGAGAATCGAGCCTCGAACCAGGGTCCTTAGGCTTCACAGGTAAGCACTTAACCAATAATCCATCTCCCCAGCCCAGTCTGGGTTACCTTAACCTATGCACTCCACCTTCCTCTTTAGGTGGAGGGATAGACCAGATGCTTGCAAACTTTCTAAGTTCACGATACCCATAATGTCTCAGTGACATTTCGACGATGCTCTTAGGGGCATCATTTACCAAGAAGTTAGACCACAAGAGCTTAATCATAATTGAAGCAGCTATTTCTGTCTGTCCCTAGAATACTGAGAATACTTTCTTGAATCGGGGCAGGCCTTTAGTCCTAGAACTCAGAAGGCTGTATGACAGGAGGAGTGCTCTGAGTTTCAAGGTCAGCCTGGAGCTACAGAGTGAGTGTCAGGCCGACCAGGGTTAGAGAGAGATCTAGTCCAGCAAACAACAATAACAACAACAAAATCTTCCTTGTCCCCTCAGCCCATAGTTCACAAACTATAAGATTATATGTTTTAAAAAAATGTTTTATTTTTATTTATTTGAGACAGAGCAAGAGAGAGAGAGAGAGAGGCAGTGAGAGACAAAGATTGAGAGAGAAAGAATGGATGCTATGTCCACCAGCTGCTACAGATGAACTCCAGATGCATGCACCACCTTGTGCATCTGGCTTATGTGGGTCCTGGGGAATCAAACCTGGGTCCTTTGGCTTTGCAGGCAAGCACCTTAACTGCTAAGCCATCTCTCCAGCCCAGATTATATGGTTTTAAGTGGTCTAGAATGTAAGAAAGAAGAAATAATATTTGCTAAGAAACAGGGTATATCTAATGCTAATAGCTCTTTCCTTCCTTCCTTCCTTTCTTTCTTTCTTTCTTTCTTTCTTTCTTTCTTTCTTTCTTTCTTTCTTTCTTTCTTTCTTTCTATATATTTATTTTGGTTATCCAAGGTAGAGTTTCACTCTAGCCCAGGCTGACCTGGAATTCACTATGTAGTATCAGGCTGGCAGAGAACTCACGGTGATCCTCTTACCTCTGCCTCCAAAATGCTGGGATTAAAGATGTGGGCCACCACTCCTGGCTCATCGTAACTTTTTACACAAACTTAATTATTAGAGTTTATTAAATACATATTTGTACCCTTGGTCAGTTTTCTATGGTAAGACTATGAATCTATCAGCTGGTCAGTTCCCAGGAACTGATAAGGTACCCCCTCTGTAATAGCTTACATCCTATGTATGACTTAAAGAGATCTTATTTCTAGGGTTCTCCACTGTTTTCTCAGACAAAGCATCCATATAACCACCATAAAGAGACTAAGTTATTATTGTAATCTCATCTTTACATACTCTGGTTATTTTTATTGACCTATGATTTCAAACTTTTGCAATGACTGGGAAGTCTTGTCAAATTCTGCAAGTGAAATTAACACAATGTTGCTGCTACTTTAAACACACAGAGACCAGAGCTCAAACAATGAACGTCAACTTTGAAAACAGACTAATTTTCTGCCTTCTATGCAAAGAGCCTAGAATTCACTACTTCCTATTAAAAGAAAAGTAGAAAAGCTCAGTGAACTGAAAACGTACCTACATTTTTTTGTTGTTGTTGTTAGGAAAGTTGAAATCATGAAACAAAATACTGCCCCTAAAATTTTAAACGTACGGGCTGGAGAGATAGCTTAGCAGTTAAACGCTTGCCTGTGAAGCCTAAGGACCCCAGTTTGAGGTTTGATTCCCCAGGACCCACATAAGACAGATGCACAAGGTGGCACATGCATCTGGAATTTGTTTGTAGTGGCTGGAGCGCCTGGCGCACCCATTCTCTGTCTCTCTATTTGCCTCTTTCTCTGTCTGTCGCTCTGAAATAAATAAATAAACAATTAATAATAAAACAATAAAACTTTAAGGTAGGCAAATACGAAGAATGAAGATTTACTAGAGTAGCAAGCTCCCAACCAAGAGTCTTGAAGCTTGAAGGCCTGATGGGTAACTGGGGAACTACTGGAGATTCCTGTGGACAGCTCCTGAGTGTAAAAATCTTAAGGGGACCCACATCTTAATGAGGCTCTAAAGAGCTCTAAGAAAATTCTCCTGGGGAGACTACTTGGGGAAGAAAAAAGGAAGCCAACCAGAAGTGCACCTGAGCAAATCTGCCTTCAGGGGAAACAAATTTATCCAGACTCTCACCTGCTTAGGATTGATCAGAACCTGATCCACCTGTGGGAAGAAAAACATCTGTGGTGGCTTGGCTTCCCCTGGCCGCCTTTCTATGGGGAGAAGGAGGAAGAGCCGCTCTTGTCCCCTGGAGCCTAGTGGTGAGGGAGTGCTGAGAAACAATGTTAACTTCAGAGTTCAAGTCTTTAAGATTAACTTCTGTCTCCCATACCTCACAGCTTAACTATCTCAGGTCAGTTCATCCAGGACAGCATGCCTGCCTGCCTTCCCAGCACAAAATTAAAGGGCATAACGAAAAGTAAAAGTTTTGAAGAGATTGAACATGTTTCAGGACCACGGTCAAATATGGCAGAAATGTTGCCATGATCTGATCAGGAATTTTAAAGTACTGTGATTCATGGGTTTAGTGCCTCCGTAGAGGGGAAAACAAAACAAAACAAAACAAACAAACAAACAAAACACCTGGGGCTGGAGAAAAGGCTTAGTGGTTAAGGAGCTTGCCTGTGAAGGATAAGGACCCAGATTCAATTCCCTAGTATCCATGTAAACATACAGTGGTACATGCATCTGGAGTTCATACATAGTGGCTGGAGGCCCTGGCATGTCTTCTCTCTCTCCCTCTTTCTCTCAGCCCACCTATCACTACTAAATAAAAAATAAAAATAATTGGTAGGTAAAAATAGATGGATAATATAAATTGATTGTTAAATTTTAAAAAGGGTACAAAAGAAATATGAGAGTTTAAACTCACCATGTCAGAAATGAAGATTGCTGGGGCCTGAGAAATGGCTCAGCTGTTAAAGGTGCTTCCTTGCAAATCCTAATAGGTCTGGGTTTGATTCCCCACTACCCGTGTAAAGCCAAATACACAAAGTGACATATGCATCTGGAGTTTCTTTGCAGTGTCAGGAGACCCTTGCATGCTCATACTCACCTTGTCTACCTCTTCTCTCAAATAAATGAATAAAAATACATTTTTAGAAAAAGAAATGAAGATTATCATTGATGGAAGGAATGACTATAGTAGAGGATATGGCAATAAAAATCCCCGAACCCAAAAAGTAATGAAAACAAAATATCCAAGAACTCTGCAATAATTGCTAAAGGTTCAACATGTGTGCTGTATATGCCAGAAGAAAGGACCTGAAGCAATATTAGGAGGAAGAAATAATGACTGAGAATTTCCCCAAACTAATGTGAGACACCAAACCACAAGGAAGCTTAGAGAATAACTAGCAGAGTAAATGCAAAACAAACAAAAAATAAATTAAAAAGCATACCCAAGCACATCATATTCAAACTTTGGAAAATGAGAAGTGAATTTAAATCATCAGCTAGGGATTTGGCTCAGTTGCAGAATGTGAGTCTCGCTGTGGGAAGCCTTAGGTTCAATCCCCAGCACCAGAGATTTTTATTTCAACACACGTTAAGTGGAAAGGGGCAAATATAAAATTAATATCCAACTTACCCTCACAGAACAATTCAAGCAATAATGAAGGTAGCAAAATACTTAAGGCTTTATGAGTGATAAGCCCCCAACTTAGAATTCCGTTGCACTGTGAGATTATTTTTCAAGTCAAAGAGATAAGGAGATATAAAGATCTCATCAGAGAAATAAAAGTTATGGGAATTCGTTGCAAATATGACAGTCATATGTGTATTGTTAACTGAAAGTCATCAGAGTGAAGGAAAATGGAATAGGATCTACCTAAAGAATGGATGTCAGAATATGTGTAAGTAAAAGTATAACAAGCTTTTATTTTTCTTCTTAACTGATGTAATTAATATATTGATTCAAACTAATCATAGCATATAATTTTGCTTATACTTATGCACATGCAATTATGCTTATCTGTATCTATTTATTTTAATTATTTTAATTTTATTTTAGAGAGAGAGAGACACACACAGAGAGACAAAGAGGCAGACAGAGAGAGTGAGTATAGATGCTTTAGGGCCTACCACCACTGCAAATGAATTCCAAATGCAGGTACTACTTTGTGCATCTGGATTTCATGTGGGTGCTGGGAAATCAAGCCCAGGTCATCAGACTTTGCAAGGAAGCATCTTTAATCAACAAGCTATCTCTGAGTCCAAAGTTTATCTGTCTACTTAAACATAGAACACATTTTTAGGTTTATTTTTTGCTTGTGTATGTGCATGTGCTCATGTAATGGTGTGTGTTTATGTGGTGTATTGAATATATATGTATATTTTATTTATTTATTTATTTGAGAGTGGCAGAAAGAGAGAGAGAGAAAGAGGCAGATAGAGAGAGAGAGAGAGAATGGGCGCGCCAGGGCTTCCAGCCACTGCAAACGAACTCCAGACGCGTGCGCCCCCTTGTGCATCTGGCTAACGTGGGTCCTGGGGAATCGAGCCTCGAACCGGGGTCCTTAGGCTTCACAGGCAAGCGCTTAACCGCTAAGCCATTTCTCCAGCCCATGTATACACACATGTATATATGCATACACACACACACATACACACACACACACACTCACTTTGGGTATCCAGTATGCTCACTGGCATGTGGTGGCTGGAATGGAAAAACAGGTGTCCCACTTCATCATGGTTCTACCTGGTCTTGTTTTGTGGAGCCAAACTCTCCCTATATTAAAGATTGTCCAGTATCTGGTTCCCCATAGGACAGGAGCTAAAGGCCCACATGGCCATGACCAGGCATATTACATGGCATCTGGAAAGTTGAACTTGGACAGTTTCTGTTCTCTGACCCTCTTGCTTGTGCAGGAAGTGCACCCAGCTGCTGAGCTATCTCTCTGGCCTTGTTTTTTTTTTTTTTTTTTTTTTTTCTCTAAGGCAACTACACTACTCATGAGGCAATATAGTGATATTTGAATGTGAACTTCAGTTAATTGTAAAGTATATCTTATGTCTGGGACAAATAGGAGAAGAGGAAGTTCAACTTATTCATTATAGCAAGGATTTCCTTAAAAATCAATGGTCTACCTGGGTGTGGTAGCATTTGGGAGTCAGAGGTAGGAGAATTGCCATAAGTTAGATGCTACCTAAAATTACATCATGATTTCCAGATCAGGCTGGGCTAGGGTGAGACTGTACCTTAAAAAAAAAATGGTCTAAATACACTAACTTAAAAGTGTATGGTGTAAGACTGGAAAAAGTTGGACAGCCACAGAAGGCAGAAAATCAGGAAATGGTTGTTAAAGAGTGAACCCATTAACTGCATAAAAATGACAGCTACACAATGCTCCCTCATCAGAGAACCAATAATTGTTCTCCTCAGAAAGAATGTTCTGAGGAACACATATCAAGATAGACCATACTCTGAGCCACGAAAGACACCTTAACTAATATCATGAATGGAAGTCTTACAATAACTTCTCTCAAGATCACAATACAGTAACACTAGAATTCAACTACTGAAAGATAAAGTTCCAAAATATTTATCATCTTAAATATTTCATTCATTTTCATTTGAGAGAGAAAGAGAGATGTGACAGGGTCTCTTGCCAGTGCATAAGATCTCCAGACATATTTGCCACTTTGTGCATCTAATTTTAAGTGGGTACTGGGGAATCAAACGAGGGTTGTTAGGCTTTGCAGGTGAATTACTGAGCTTCTGAGCTATCTCTCCAGCCTAAAAAAAGAAACTTCAAGAACAACTTTAAATGTTTTGAACTAAATGAGAGTGAAAAGTTTAGTAAATTCTATGGGATCTATCAAAAATATCAGAGCTTAGAGGAAAATGTATAATATTGACCTGTATATGTTAGAAAAGGAGATCAGAGTTAATCATTTAAGCTTCTTACCAGAGCAGTATAAAAGGGCTGGAGAGAAGGCTTAGTGAATAAAATGCCTGTTATGAAAGCCTGAGTACCTAAGTTCAAATCTCCAGACCCCATGTAAATATTCTAAGTCATAGTGAGCTTCTATAATTCCAGCATGCCAATACAAGAGGTATCCAGGGATGCAGAGGTCGGAGAATTTTCTGGAAGTTCTTGGCTACCTAGCCCAGCATTTGCATCTTGGTCAACAACAATAAGAAAGGGAGATCCTGCATCAAATAAGGTAGAAGGCAAGGACTAACCTAGGACCTCTGACATCCACAGGCACATCCTAGTATGCTTGTGCCTGTGCTCATATACATGAACAAACACACACATATTAATACACCATTTTTTTTTCAAGGTATGGTTTCACTCTAGCTCAGGCTGACCCTGGTTTGAGGCTCGATTCCCCAGGACCCACGTTAGCCAGATGCCCAAGGGGACACATGCATCTGGAGTCCCTTTGCAGTGGCTGGAGGACCTGGAGCGCCCATTCTCTCTCTCTCGCTCGCTCTATCTGCCTTGTTCTCTCTCTCTCTCTCTCACTGTCACTCTCAAATAAATAAAAATGAACAAAAAATTTAAAAAATAAAAATATGTTCACTAGTGAATTATACCAAGCACTTAAGAGAGACATTATCCCAGCTATCTACAATCTGCTCCAGAAGGTAGATAGATATAAAGGGAATAACCTAATTCCAAAATCAGAGAAGTCATGAGAAAAAGGACACAGCACACTGTCAAATCACTTTCCTAACTTGCTGGAGAACCCTGGTCAAAGGGAACAGTCAATATGAACAAAGATGTAGAAATCCTCACAGAATACTAGCAAATCAATCAAATAACCCGTGAATTATACCTTTCAATCAATTATTGGAAGAATCAGCAATTAACAGAGATTTTCCAGGAATACAAGATAGGCTTAACACTTGAAAATCAACAGATATCCATCAAAGTTTAATGAGGCTAAAACTACTCTAAAATTTTTACTAATTAAAGAAAAATATAATTAATCAAAGCAAAAATATAACAGATTCAAAACTGAATGGTGAGGCATGGAGATAGCAATAAATATTGATGTAGCCATATAAAATGACGAGGCATTCCCATGAGACATTCTGCTGTGTTCAGTGGCTGTAGAGAAATAGTAATTTCAACCAAAGTGAAACTTCCAATTGTGGAAACATTCATGGACAGACACAAATTCTTAACACCTGACGTTTAAGTTTACTACCAGTTTAAGTTGAAGTATTCCGCAAAATGTATTCAAAGACATAAGGGTACACCAAGTCCATCAGCTCACACAGACACCTCTAAATTTAGAATCTATTCATGCTCCGCACATTGATGAATATCCTACGATGGGAGAACCCTATATAGGTGCTTTGCAGGACAAACAGTGTGAGCTCCTTTAACAGGAAGTTACTAGAGGACTAACAACAAATATGCCTTCATGTTATATGTGTAAGAAAAATATATTTTATGTTTCAATGTAGAAGTCATAAAGTAAAGAGCATGGCAGAAGAAATAAATGTTGGTGAAACTATTATTGTTGTGGACAAAGTCAACACGTGGCCGATCTTAAGCATTGTTGAACACGTCTAGAGACGGGAGCAGACTGAGAATCCTACTGGAAGGACCTACCTGCAGCAGGGGCAGTGAGAAGAGGGGCTTGTTCAGAAGCTGAAAAATGGGCTGACATGTCAGGTGCACAAAATAAACTACATAAATACTGGCCTGGGGAATTGAAATGGGCAGTTTAGACTGAGTCAGCACTTGGGGAGGAACCAATGAGCAATTTGAAGCAAAGATAGCAACAGCCACGAAAAGACCTAATGAGACTTTTGATTGCATATGAGAAGAGGGAAAAAGTGATCAAGAAATTCATCTGCACAGGTATCAAAAACAATAAAATAATGTCTACTTAGAACAAAATCAGACAACTCATGTCTTGTCTTCACATGTAAGCTTCACATTATATTTTATTTTATAGTCACATCAACATAACTGGGTTTCAGATGCACCAATGTTTCCAAGGCTTGAAACCCAGTAGGCTGGTATAGTAAATCAACTTAAGTGAATTATGCAAGTTTATTCTATTCAAGAGAAATGAAATATAATTTAAGTAATTCATCACTTTCCAAGGTGTCTTTTAAAAGTACCATACTTGGTGTCTCATACAATATAGTGTTCTTTCAAAGGACCATTTAAAATACAGTTCCCTCAAATCCTCTCTCCATGTGGAACAGTGTTAAATTCTACCTGTGCTTCAAGCATAATTAAGTGTCCATAACACCATAAAACTTTTATTAAATTATGTTGTTGGGAATGAAATGTAAATTTGTCTTCCAATATGATGTTGGCATTTCAACTTTATTTTTTCCTCATGAATATCATTACTAGTAAAAGTTCAGTGGAAAAAATATTCAGGGAATAACTGAAGGTACGGGAAGGGGTGGAATTCAAGTTTTCACACAATAATAAGGGTTAGCACAATTATGTCTTCGAGGCATTCTCCATCTCTTTTGTTCTCCTTGTTTTATCAATAACAATTAAAGTTTTAGCTTATACTACATTGTATTAAAAAGCAAAGTATCATCTTTAAATGAGATTTATTTAATATAGTATAAATAAATTACACACAGGAATACACAACAATATAATATAATAAGGATGGAATTCTAAATGGATTTTCCTATCAGTTATTTATATTAAAATGTTTAAAATATTTTTTAAAAAAATAAGTGCTAAATGCATAAAGTATGTATCTGAATAGAGAAAGCTTTCTTTTGTAGGGTTGTTTTGAAAAAGCTGATTTGATTTCTAATACTCCACTGTGCACCACTGTAAGAAGCTGCCATTGTATATATTTTCAGGGACATCTGTCTAGAGTATGGCATAGGTGAGCAAAAGTTTAATCCCCTTCTCTGAATCCCTGGAGATCTGACCCACAGAGAATATGAGTCCAGTTTCTCTTCTGTTTCACATCCAGGGCTTCTGAGCAGTGCAGGCAAACATTATGACAAAGTCCCAGTAGCCATAGCATAATTCAAGCTGACGTCCTAGGAAAGAAGTACACACTCCAAAGGTGTTTTGGGATTTTTTTCATTTTTTTCCTCAATGCACCTTTTGTTCCAAATGATAAAATTATATCTTCAAGGAAAATCACACCTTAAAAAAATTGCCTTGGCTCTTCTCTAAGAGTGGTTCAGTTTTCCTAGAAAGTTCACATTCCTTGTCTGAGAAGAAATTTTAAAAAATGTGGCACAGGCAAAGATGATATTTTAATCCAAACAAGAGTGTGCCTTTTGCATTTTTTCCCTTTTCCCCCTGATCATACAAACTGATGTTCTAAGAAAACCAGTTCCAATTTAACTTTCCATAAATATATATATATATATATATATATATATATATATATGTATACACATATATGTATGTGTATATATGATATATGATATAGACATTCACTCATGGAAAGGTTCACATGCAAACTCTTTTCAAAGGGCAACACATATGCCATGTGAAAACTGCATTGGTTAGGGAAAATACAGATCAACAGAGAAGCCACCGGGGAAAAGTGCCAGTATCTTATTTGTTGAATGACTCAATGTTTTAGACAGTGGAAGACTGAAGTCTGTCTCTCTAGTTGAAACCACTTTTGGCCTGACAAATTTCCTCCCACAAGACTTGAAACCACTTGTGTATGCTAAATGTCATTCAGGTCCAATTACAAGCACCACTGCTAAGCCATGACCAATTAGTCACTCTTGACTATTTCTCTTGGGGCCAGTGGTCCATCCACCTCGTGTTTACAGTAGAACTGGAAACACAATGACACTTATTAAGGGCCAAGACACTGAACATTCCAGAGTGAATTCTGTAGGCAGAATGTAGGAGGAGTCTCTAGTGTCAGAACCTTTGAATATGTAGTAGCAGGAGCTCTTTTCTGGATTGCTTCACTGTCCCCAATAACATAGATCTCCACTGCCCATCTCATCTGACTCTCATTCACAGTCCACATCATGATGTCTTATTCTTCTGTTTAAACTCCTCAGTGAATCTGCTTTGACAGTAAGATAGAATCTAAACCCTCTACTTAAAGAGACCACACCAAATTGTGCCACATGGCTTTGCTGAAGGATAACCTGAGGGACATAATAAGCAACTAATAGGGAAGGGCTTCTTAAGAATACTTGTGTCATGAATTCCCTCCCTGATAATCACATTATCCAGGGACACAGGGGTCCGAGGTAAGAGAATAGAAGATAAGCACTAAACCAAAAGCAGCAGATAGGAAGAAAGCTTTTATTTTGGCTTGCAGTCTTGAGGGGAATCTTCATGTTGGCAGGGGAAAGTATGGCACAAGCAGAAGCTCGACATCACCTCCTCCACAGTAGGCAGAAAACAGCAGCAAGAGAATGAGTACACTTTTGGCAAGAACAATCTGGCTATAACACCTCAAGGCCCACTCCAACAAAATGTGCCTCCCCTAGCAAAGCTCCACCTCCCAAATTGCCATCACCTGGGTACCAAGCATTCAGAACCCATGAGTTTATGAGGGACATCTGATTCAAACCATCATAAGGACAAGGTTTCTTTCTTTTTTTTTTCTGCAGCTCACTATGCTATATAATTCTCAACCTACTTGCCTTCTCTTCTCATATCTGGTAGGATTTTATAGTATATGTATATAATTACCTGTAACTTTTCCATTTATAATGTGGCTGTGGACAGTTTTTATTTTTATTATTTTTAAAAATATTTTTTTGCAAGGGGAGAGAGAACAAGAGAGAAGAAATGGGAGCTCTGGGGCATTCTGCCACGGCAAACAAACTCCAGATCCATGCACCACTTTAGAGTGCATCTGGTTTAATGTGGGTACTGGGGAATCAAACCTGGGCTGTAAGGTTTTGCTATCAAGCACCTTTAACTGTTGAGCCATTTCTTCAGCCACTTTTATTTTTATTTCATTTTATTTTATTTTTGTAGATGCACTATTTAACCTTAGGAGAGTAGAATGCAAGGAACTTGGCCTTTTGAGAGGTACTGTCTGCTTATTTTTTGGAATCACCTTCCCACAAACTTTGGCTCCTAACACCTGGTCCAAGTGTCTTCACATGCCTTTCATCTCTAGACATCTCTACTTGCTGTCCCCCTCAGTCAGAAACACTTTCATCCAAATTCATCCTTTGCTCCTTTTACTAATTTACTGGCTTAGTGTTGTTCCATTTTATCTTGTTCTATTATTTTGACAAGGTTGATTCAACTAAGGATTTACTCAATTTTCTCTCACATTATGGAAACTCTTAGAACCCAAAGACTACCCAGCTCAGATCTGGCACAGTGGAGAGAATGAAAAAAAAATACTACTTTTCATAGGATAAATTATTCAAAAATAATTCACTCAGCTTCTTTTTAAAAACAAGTTGTCACTGGAGCACTGGGGTATATTCAAATCCAAATGTGAGCAGACATGGCAAAATTAGGGGTAATTATCATAGTGTCCTAGGGCTTAATAAGCATTCAAAAAGTGTTAATAGCTACCGTTATTGTTTATGAAAACATTTTTGTTTTAGAAAATCTTTCCAACTACTAGTTCCTTTACACTGAAAACTCACTCATACTAAGATTTTCACTTAACAACTTGTTGAGATAAATATAGTTTGATGTATACACAAACCTTCCCACCATGGCTTCGTAAGGTGAAATAAACCAATACAGACAAGAGGACTCTTAGTTAACAAACCACAATTACATATAGTCCTCATGAAGAGCAATTGTTAGTAAAGACAGTTCACATGGAATTCCAGCTATGTAGGAACCAGGATTTTTTTTTTTTTTTTTAGGAGAAAAGGCATGAGGAAATGTCCCAAAAGTAACTTAAATAACCCTAGCTATGTTCATACATGTGACTTGTGTGTCATTTTAATAGAAGTGCCAAGAGGGCACTAATTTGCCATGTCCCCATGGCTCTGTAGCAAATAAGGCTTGTGTGTGGGATTACTTGTGAGTAAGCACTATTTATTCTACAAATAAATGACTGTGTAGCTTACATTGTTAGGGTCACATGATCACCTTATAGCTTAAAAGACTGAAACAACCATGCATTTATCTTGTCACTACAGGTACTTACAGTGTAATTACAAGGTCAACAGTTACTATGTAATTACAGACTTTCAACATTGTAATTCCTTAACAACAAAAAGTACACTTTCCTCCCTGTACCTGCCGAAAACTTTTATCTATGTTCCAACATCCCCACTTATAATTTTTAAATAGTTCCAGTGATATTTTAAAGGATAACAAATCAAAATATCTTTATTGGAATAATAGCTCAGGTCCTCAGACACCTAATTCAGTACTTTCATTTTCTCGGATTGGATTTCTAAAAATTATTTTATTATAGTATTATACCTAATTTAGAAAGTAAGTCTTGGCTTTTCAGGGTGTGCTATTCTCCAGCTCAATAATCTATTCAGGAACATGTAGCTCGTTTTTTTTCACCCTTCTTAATAAACTCCATATTTCATAAAGGAAAAAAGAAAAGTAAAAAAGGAAGGAAGTCAGAAGATGAAAAAAGTAACACAGAAAGCATTTTACTTGCAGGTTTAGTTATATAAGTTGCTCCTGGTGCAGAGTAATGATAAAGTCAGAATACAACAGCATGACATCTTAACTTTTGTCATATGCATTAAGTTTCATTCTGTTCTAGTTCATATTCTAAGTTCATTTTGCAGGTCTGCTCAATATTGGGAGCATACTGAACATAATTTTGTGCCTGGTTGAATGTGGTATGATGTGACTAAATCTCGTACACATTTTCATTCTAACATGTGGGGATTGTGAAATCATGAGTCCAATCAAACTGTTAAAATTCTTCCCTCTTTATTCAAAGAAGCAGGACATTGCTTTGATAGTCAATATTTGAACAACTCATTCCAAATTTATTATAGGTTAGTATCATACAGAGAATAATAAAGAATTTTTTAATTACTTTAGCTCATAAGAATGGCTGATAGATATTCCATCAATGTTATGATTCCCTTGGATGGAAAAATGCTAAATGCTAACCCAAACAGATTTTAAAACCATGATTACTTGGTAAACAAGGGAATTGTAGCCAAATAATTATTCATGAGTACAGATTAAATTCATCTAGATTTTTTAAAAAATTCTTATTGAATTCTTCTATCTGTGACAGCCACTAAGCATAGCATATTGCTATTACTTCTTGAGTATGTTGTACACAAAAGGGCAAGTTTCAAACAAGGGTTTTTGCTATAGGACCTTTCTTCTTTCTCCCTCCCTTCAGTGATGAGGCAACAAAAACAATTCAACACTGATATGTGCATCCTTCAAAAAGGGTGCTGGTTTTCTCTGATGTAGTAGTTCTTAAAAAAGCAAAACAAGAGAGGTCACCTAAGGAGTATGTCACACAAGTAAGTTGAGTCATGATAGTCACCCACAAAGAAACGCTAACACCAGTTATGGTAGCCCATGCCTTTAATCTCGGCACTGGGTCGCTGAGGTAGGAGGATGGCCAAGAGTTTGAGGTCATCCTGGCTGCAGAGTAATTTTTACATCAGCCTGAGCTGGAGTGAGAACCTCCTGAAAGAAAAAGAAAGAAAAAAAGAGAAAGGGTGGGAGAGAAGGAGGGTGGGCAGGAGGGAGAGAAGGAAGAAAGGATAAAGAAGGAAATTTGTAATTATAGAGACAAGAGAGGAATGTCCTCAAAAAATCTCGGGAAATCACAAAGGAAAGCATGAGCAAGCCTTTCTTTCATCATGTAGTAAAATCAAGCAGGTAACTGAAATACATATAGGATTGGTTTACAAAGATGTGGTCACATCAGACTTAAATTTTAAAATATGCTCATCCTAATTTGCACCTTACCCTAATTCTCACAATATATTTTTAAAAGCATAATATAATGTCTAGATCATATCAAAGGGCAAAAGGTGCAGTGTACAGAGGAATGTGTATCATCTGTGTTTTTTATGTTTAAAAAACCACAACAAAATGATTGCACACTATGAATAGCACACTAAGAAGAAAGGCTGGCAGGAAATCCAGATGGTAGGTGAAGGTTAAAGACCTTAACCGTAGCTGTGATTTGCCAATATTATTCACTAGAAAGAAAGAACTCACATATTAACTGTAAAAATTAAAAGATCAGCAGAGTGTGGTGATGCACATCTTTAATCCCAGGACTTGGGAGGCAGAAGTAGGAGGATCGACATGAGTTCAAGGCCACCTGAGACTACATAGTGAATTTCAAGTCATACTGGGCTATAATGAGACCCTACCTTGAAAAACAAATTAAGAAATCAGAAGAACCCAAATTGAACTGTTACCATAGAATCCTATATCCTGGAAGTAAGACTAAAAGGTAGAACCTTCAAGAGGACCTTAGGGGGAGCACCTGAATTGAAGGGCCCTAGAGAGGGTGAGACAAAACCCAACCTCAATTTTCTCCATTTCTCTTTCTTCTATTTTTCTTTTTTTCTTTTCCCTTGGCACTGGTCTGTAATTCCCTGTACCAGGATGTGGTATACATCCACAATGAGCTGTTGATCAGAGAGACCTACTAGATCTCCCAAAACTAACAAAACAGACTTCTGTCAGAGCACTGATTACCCACCAGAGGTTAATGGTAAGACCCTACCACTGAAGGCACCATATCAGCATGGACCATGGAGAAACCTGGTTGGAATCTGGAGGAGAGCTAGTCCCAAGACAATTAGCCTGTCTAGTGCTGGAAGGCGCTATATCAGCTACTGGGGGAAAGTGGCCAGCATCTGTCCAAGCAGCTCAATGTCTAAGCAACTCAAAATCTAAGAGACTCAGAAGCAAACAACCTGATGTGATGCTCACACAATTGCAGTATGGCACACAGCCATGGTCGGTAATCAAGTGCTCTTGGATTGGCTAACAGATCCAATCAGTTGAAAGGAAACAATATCTGAAATTGGGAAACAAGTCAGAATCATATCCAGATAATGATTCTGGTTTCCACTAACCTTAGACTACAAGAGAGTCTACACCCTTTTAATTCTCTCTAAATCAATAGTAGTTATCCCACTTAACTGGTGCTGACTTCACTCTCCATTAGAGAATCTGCTTCTCTTTTTCAGATGGGAGCTGGACCTGAGGAGATAAATGACCCAGTGCACTCTACTGTGACCCCAGTTGAAACCACAGAGGAATTGAGGAACTGAGCAAGAGTGCTGCTTTCTTAGTGAATCTAATATCAGCACAAGGGTGATGGAGATAGACACTGAGGACACTCAGCACCTACCAAACTAGAGATTCAGAGGCTCCTAAGTGCCCATCACTAAAGTGGACATAAAATGCTCCCAGCATGGCTCAGGGAATTTTGTGGAAGAGGAGGCAGAAAGATCGTTAGAGCCACAAGTTGGGACATTTTGCACAAAGACATTGCCTACCCCCCCCCACTCCATAATGCATAACCCACAATCACCATGGAGTTGACCTGCATTCCCAATGAGGAAGGCCTCTTCAGAAAAAGGGCCACCATGGAGGGAAAGGATGGTACTAACATGTGGTGTTTACATACAAAATATGTCCATATCTAATAAAAAGAGATTTAAAAAAAAGAACTCACAAGAAAATAAGACATAATAATGCATACATGTATGAAAACATTTCTTCACATGAGTTCAGAATACGTATTTTTACTTTTGTAGCAAAAGAGCTACCAGCATGGGTTGTTAGAAAAGAAGGTGTGGACTGGAGCAGCCTCCTCCTAAGGAGACACATGGGAGAACATGGAAACAGGACACTCACACTGACCTTGTGGCTAATAGAAATAAGAAAAATGCACATTATTAGTAGTGTACTGACCCATAGGATCTGACCACTAGATGATTCACACTGTATTTATTGCACACTTTCGTAGGCATGCATTTTGACAATTGTTCCTACTCAATTTTTTCCATAGTAATTTTCAGGAGAAGCACTGTACCTTTAAGTTTTAAATATTAAAAAATGACACTGATTAACCTTTAAAATGGTGCCATTTAATCAAAGCAAGGAGATCTTTAATGGGTTTTAAATGGACTAATAAATCACAAGCTTTTTTTTTTTTCAACATGGAAATAAACGAAATATTTGAGGGAAAAAATAAAATCCCGCTCAGGCTCTTGGAGTGTTTGTGTGTGTGAGTGAGTCCAGATGTGGAGGTTGACAGTGAATGCACATAATTCTCCAAGAAACTATAATTTGGAAGGTGACCACTTTGCTTTATATTCCAGAATGTTCTTCATTTCTTGGCCTTTTTCTACACTAGCTCAGGAGCAAGAAGACCACACCAGCATGTTTTCAGGAACCTTCACAGATTTTGAGACCAGGACTAAGAAACACAGTTGGGCATCACATCGAAGGCAATTGATCTTTCCCTCTAGGAGAAAGCGATCAGAGAAAATGAGTATGTTTCACTGTCTCCACTCATCCCCTGCCATTACTAATTCTCCTCCGGCATCCGTGAAGAATCAAGTAACCGGCAATCTCAGAAAGTACAGACTAGACTGGCTCTGCTCAGGGATGGGTATTGGGGCAAATAACCTGTTGGATTTTCTACAGAGGGGCTTTGTGAGGATGGGCAAGTCTGCCTATCTTAGCACTCTGGAACAGGCCCTGTGCTTAGCTTAGGGTTGCTTAGTGCAAAGCAGGTGACAGAGTGAAATGAATGAAAAAAGACAGCACGATAATGGTCGGAGTTTGCTTTGCCTTTGAAATACACACTAGCATAAGTGTCAGACAAGTTATCCATCATAGTGAATTAAAACTCGGCTCTGAACAACCAGCAGAGGTTTGGCTGAGGAAGGTACACTGTAGCGCTATGAACTGGAGGAGAAGAAATGGAATGGACAGATGCTTGTCTGCAGAACGGAATTTTTAAAACTGAGATGATGTGTAGGAAAGAATGAGATCTTCAGGCAGCCTGTCATATTCATCTCTAGCTCCTGTAGTAACCGAGTTAGGTACTCAACTAAGAAATTTGTGGGCAGTATCTCATTTAATCCAAGTAACTCAATGACCTGTAGGTGATCAGTGCCATAGCTTTACAGGTGAAGAAACTAAAAAAAAACAAAGAGATTATGAAACTTGCCCAAGATTACACAGCTAGTTAGTGAAGACTTGCATTCATAATACACTTTGGGGACATATTCCTGTCACTCCCCGACCCCCACCCAAGAAAATCTATGTAAAATTTGATAAATGTATAATACTGTGTTCTTACACATGAAGAAGAAAAATCCTAACACACACCCCTACAGAGATTGTCTTTAGTCTCCCTTTTTATGGTCAAAGTCATTCTCTATTTGGATTACAACCCCTTTACTGCCAGGTCTAGACTCTTCATTCTGCTGTCTTTTTCTTATCAGATTCAGGTTGTGCTCAAACCTCACCACATCTCTACAGACTCATTCCATGACTGCAGCATTTTCCCTGTCTCCATCTCTTCGTGATGAAAGAGTTAGGTGCATGTGGCTTTGCCTGACCTGGTTTTGCCTTACAATAGGAATCTGCCTCACCAGGCAAGAACTGCCTTAGATGAACCACCTTGAATCTCACAATGGGCAAGTCCAAGGACACTTCAGGGCTTGCACCTTATCGTGACTGGAATCTTCTGGTTCTAATGCACCCTTGTCTCTGAAATGCCTGCCAGTTAATCTTCCATTCCTTCCTTAACCAGGCTTTGATCTCTGTGGCACTTTCTTTATATGCCTCAGAAGATAGATTGGCCCCAAGTGCTGTTCCACCCTGTTTTTTTTTTTTTTTTTTTTTTTTTTTTCCTCTGTGGCTTCTCCTGGCACGAGGTCTCATTGCCTTATAGAATTTGAGATACTCTGATGGTCACTGGACCTGTATGGTCATCCTGAAGTTCCCATCTGGACACCAGAATGGGACTTTTGATTGGGCTTGAGGCACAGTGGCCTCCTGGAGACATGCTGGAAACTCAGACTCAGCAGAGGTAATCTGAGTTCAGAGGGTCTTCCCATTCTCTCCTACCCCAAAAGGAATATTTTAACCTTTCTTCTTTTCCCATAAGCCAAAATTAAGGAAGAGATATTTGATCATAACTAGCCACATGTGGCAGACATTCAAAGATAATCATCAATGTCACTAAACAACTAAAATATCCCAAAAGTAAGATTAAAGGAATTTTATTGCTTGTATATAACCAGGGATATGTAATAGGGTAAATTTCCTACTAGCTTGCTCTCAAACATTTTCTCACTTTTTTTTTTCGAGGTAGGGTCTCACTCTAGCCCAGGCTGACCTGGAATTCACTATGGAGTCTCAGGGTGGTCTCGTACTCATGGCGATCCTCCTACCTCTGCCTCCTGAGTGCTGGGATTAAAGGCGTGTGCCACCACACCCACCTTCAAAAGTTTTTATGTAGCCCAAGGTTTTCAGATTTAGCTCTTAAAAAATCCATCAAAAACTGTCTTGGAAAATTGTCATTTGACTAGTAAATGTATGTCTTTATAGACACATCAAAGGCCTTTCACCTTTTCCCACACATTTTCAAATCAAGTATACAATCATATAATTTGTGGTTCTAATCCCCCCAATATCAAACTTGCCTTTGATTCCAAAGATTCTGAATATTTATATGACTTTCAAGTGGATGTAGTTTATTGAAGTTCGGATGCAGCTCAGCCATGTTTATTAAATATTAAGAGTTTTGCTGAAAAGGCAGGCACAGGTATACATCCCTATGATCACAACCCCCAGAGATACAAACAGGATGTTCCCTCCCCATTCTATTTGGATGCAAATGAGAAAAAGAAGCTATGTTAAAAGAAAACTGGCTTAAATAATGTGGTAAGCAATAATGTGGTGTTAAAATGAAATGTGTTTGAAGTTGCACATTACATCCAAAAGAACACCACCATAATTCATAGTGATTAATTTTAATGTCAAAAATATTAAAGAAAGTAATAATGATTTGTATCTTCATGCAATGGGGTACCCTTTCTTTGATCTTTTATTCCCTTTGATCAATGAAATTAACAGGCAATAAATTTCAAACCAATAAAGAGGAATTTCATCTTCACCTTCACGTGGGTCAGCCTGTGGGAGTAATGGCCACAAGAGGTCAGAGAGATGAATGTTAAGGTGGGTGTTTAAATGGGATCAGATAATGTTATGACCATTAATAACATTTGTCATGCTGCAAACTCACACAGATAAGGGGAATCCAGTCATCCTTCTGGGCTCAGACTAATTACCTTCTGGGTCATAAGGCACTCCTGGGTAAGGAAGCAATCTGGGCACTGGTGCCCATTCTGAGGGGGCTTGGCTTCCTTTCCTTAAACAAGAAGGTCACTTGAAAACCCTTAACAGCTGTAAAAACTGAAAATTCACATTATTTCTTCTTTCTTTGACTTAAAAAAGCTACTAAGTACACATATTCATTATTTATACCTGTGCCGAAATGAATGCATTTTTTAATTTGTGGTTTTCTTTGGTTATAAAATTCAAAATCTTTTTAAAAGCTGAATTTACCAAAGTGTCCCTGTTTCCCCAGGACCCCAAGCAGTTTGTCTATTAGGTAATTGGACACTCACTCTGTGGTTAGGGTGCAAGTGAATTATCTTCACAGCCAGGAAAATCAGCATGTGCAGGATTCCCTAGCTCCAGCTCAAGTTTAGAGTAGCAGAGTGTATTCCAGGCTTTACTGATGGTTGCAGACTTCTGAGAGCTTCCGTTTGTACTGTTTGCATAAATTAGTGCCTAGTGGGGATGTTTTCCCTAATACAGGCATTATATAAGACATTCCTTACATTTCATTTCCATTCCCTTAACAAGACCTATATCTACACTGATATTAATAATTAGTGCCAATAAAGTTCAGTATACCCAGGACCTTCATCTTATCATAACTTCATCATCAAAAGCTGAGAAAATATATAATGTTCACATGATTCAAAACCTGAAAGCATGTGACCAATTTGTTCATTATGTCCCACTCTTGCCAGCAAATGTCTCTCATGTCATGGAAACAGGATATAGTGTATTAGCATCTAACAACCCATGGGTAACCAAAAACTGACCACCATGTTGCTAAATCATGCCCCTCACAGCTCGCAGCAGCAGGAATTCCCGATTCTCCTAATAGACTTATAATAAGCAGATACTATTTGCTTCCATAAAGCAGCAGGGTGGAGCTCAGGTTGGCTGGGATATGAGTAAATTCATGATCATCAATAATTTATTTCAAAGACCTAGTAAAGCTCAATGAATTTACAGACTTCTAACTACAACAAAGCAAGACTAAATAAGTGTTAGCGGGGGCAATATTCAACAATATCTATCACTTATTAAGCTATATTTTATAAAATACTATTTTTTTCCCTTTCATTCATAGCTAATAGCCAGATGTGTTTGGCTCATGCTTTTAATCCCAATACTTTTTAATCCATCCTACCTGGGGACTACATTGTGAGCCTTCTAGCCACCCCCATACACCTTGTATGTATAATTAACCCCAACTTTCCACATTCCCATGAGGAACCATTTGCTAGCCCTGGTTCCATCAAGGGAAAGGCCTGGGATGGTAATGGGAATTAGGGATCGTCATCATGTGAAATGTCCAGAATGATCAAGTTCACTGAATTTCTAAGATTTAAGAAAGAAGGGGATGATAAGAGATGAAAACAATGAGTGAACACCACACTTGGAAAGTGTTTTTGCTATAATGGAAAACAGCAACAAGGTGTTAGGAGTGCAAGGTGAAAGGTTGTGTGAACCTGTCATGACTTTAGCAGCTGGTTTTGGTAGCATCAGATCAAACTCTGATGCTATCTTTCTGGTTATAATATATTTCCACTCTGTTCTGTTTCCATGTGTTTCCACAACTAGACTGGAACGTGCAAAGGCTGCAGATCACTGTGGGATGGTGGCAGCCATCTTGGTCTCAGAGGAGCAGGTGTGTTACCACTGCTGTGATATTGTGAGCCCAGGAGCATCACCTGAACATTGAGGTGTCTGTCAGTGGAGAAGTACATTGGCTTCAGTTTCCTGGTTAGTAACTTCTAGAGGAAACCCTGGTGAACATCTGAATCTGGGCACTGGCAAAGAGAGCCAGGGTTATGCCATGGAAGACTTGTGTCCGTTACCCTTGCATTTTTAGTCTGTCAGTTTCTACTTGCATATGACTCTCCTAGGGATACCAGGTTCCAGTGTCTTAAAAGCATCTGAGAACATATTAAAGCTGTCACTTAGGTTGACATGTTATCTCCCTGCCTAGAATGCTTTTGGTTTGATGCCATGATAACTTACAGAATTTTTAAAAAGTCTCATTTATAACATATAATGATAGATAGAAAATTATCTTTATTTCTTTTATAGGCTAAATATGTCCCTGTCATATATGTATGTATGTATGGATAGATAGATAGATAGATAGATAGATAGATAGATAGATAGATAGATAGATAGATATAGATATTGATATAGATATAGATATCTCTTCTGTCTCTCTCTGCCTCTCTCAATCGTGTGTGTGTGCGTGTGTGTGTTCCAAAGCAAGGATTACAAATTCTTGATTATTCTGTTACCTTCTTTTGATTACATTTATTCCTAAATCTCTCTGCAGCTAGATTTGGGTTTCCTTTCTACAGGAAAAGAAAAAAAAAAAAGACAAAAAGCAGATGTCAAATAAAGGCTGGATAAGCGGACCCCAAGGAGATTCCATGCTGTTTTCTGAAGGTCTCATAGCTGACTTTATAACCCTACTCATCTCTAAAAGCTACTCTGGATAATACCTAAAGGCAAAAAGGCAAATTATAAGTTAAAAAACTAGAATTTTACAAGATGTAAAATGTAAAGGTGACCGTCTTGAGGAGATGGCTTTTCTATGACTTTTAGGGACAACCTAGTCCTGACTTCAGGACTTTATAATCTCTCAGATAAGAAAAGTCCTTAAGTGACTTTTAGTTAACAAAATTGCACTTACTCAATAATTAAAATGTCCAGAGCAAGATAGGAATCAAAACGCTGAAGTTCATTTCAAGTGAAATCATTGTGTCTCTCCTTCCTCAGCCCTGCTGAATCCAACCTGAAAGTCCACGCTCAGGGGGACCGTCATGGTTCTCTGAGTGACATTTAATGCTTTGTCTTAACTCCTCTTTCTCTTTGTTCCCTGTGTTGTGCTTGGATTGCTGAAGCAGACGAAGGATCAAAGAGAATAAAAGAACTTTACTTGACTAACACCCATGTAAACTGTAACAGTTACCTTCTTATTGCAGGCAGAATGCACCTGTCCCAAAGCAGCTGATGGGAGGAAAGGATTTATTTTGGTTCATGCTCTTGAGGGGAAGTGCCCTGGTGGCATGGAAAAGGTGATAGAACCAAGGCTATATTTCACCTTCTTGCCAACATCAGTGGAAACAGCAGTGTGAGAGTGATCCAAACCCCTCAGCCTGCCTCCAACAATACACCTTCTCCAGCAAGGCTCCATCTCACCAAACTGTCAGCATCTGGGAACCAAGCTTCAAAACACATGAGTTTATGGGGGGACATCTAACTCACTCCCCTACAATTGACCTCAGAATCCTTAGGTCACAGAAGAAATTTAATGCCTTTCAATTCACTGATTTCCTCCTATGACTGCTGCCTTATGAAGGTCTCTCTTATACAGCCCTGCACAGCTGAGGTCTGATAGCATTTCTCTAACTTGCTAGCATGGCTGTTCCTCAGTGTCCACCAAATATAGCTGTCCAAGATCTTCCTCAAGTACCTGCTTGTCTCCTTTATTCCTTTAGTCTACAGAAAATACCCCATCATTCCTTCAGCAGAATCCAAGAGCCTCAACCATCCCAGAACAAGCTGTGGCCTTGCTCCCCCTTTTGACCATGTTGTCCCTTCTTTTTCTCTTCAGAAATGAGCTCAAAGCCACACGCTGTACCCAGTGGACTGTGAGAGACCAGAGTCACTCACTCTTCAGTGGACTGATGGAAGGAGGCCCAGGCCTTGCCTTCACAAGCTATTTCAACTCCCATGCATACTCCTATCATCCTCACTTCATACAGGAAACAGTAGGTGATCACCCAAAGTGATCAAAGCCAGGCTGTGGGTTTTAGGGCACAGGTACTCATCCTGCAAGCGTAACAGGGCTGGACCAAGACTTTGTGGCACAATGGAAGCAACTGGAGCCAAGATGGAAAAGACAAAGACAAGGTCCTGATCCAACATCCCAACATTGTTACACATGAAATACAACCACCAATGGGTCTAGATACCAGTGCTCTTATCTTGTTCTATGATTGAACATGTGTCTAAATGAAGAACTGAAAAGAGACATCTCTAAACCACATCAGCTGATGTAAACAAGAGTAATAGAAAAGTGATTTATCAGACTTTACTTCAGTCAAGATTTCTTTTTTCTGGAATGTTCATGTAACTGTCTTGAGAAATCAAATAATCACTTTGTAACTTGATCACAGAGCAATGACATGTAGGCATGGGTTTGACAAACAGTGGGAAAAATGACCCATATACCTCAACAAGGAGGGGCCAAGGGGAGGGGGTAGGTCACAGATGAGCCTAATAATGGTACCAAACTGACTGTATTTGCTGAATACAAAACTAATTAATAAAAAAATAAATAAATAAAAAAAGAAAAATGCAATGTATGGATTAGCTTAAATCTTAAAGAAAACATAGCAAAATATGTCCTCACCAGAATTCAATAAGTAAATAAAGCTTTATACCCATTAATTATATACCTAATATTTAAAAGCAGGGACAAAAGATTAAATAATAAAACTTAAAATTAAGCAAAGATGCACAGAGTCACAAATTCTGGTTTCTACCCCAGATTCCGATCAAAAGAGAGCTTTTTCATTGATGATAGGATTGAGGCTCCCAAAGCTGAATGGGATTTAAGTGGCAATGTATATTTAGTGTAGGAGGGTCTGACAAATCTCACTTAACATCTTCATTAGTGATCTATGCCAGAGAAACAAACAGCAAGTTAATTAAACCTAAAGGTAGTATTAATTCTGTTAAGAGCAAAGAGTGGTCAGAGATAATAAAAACCCACTAGTGGCTAAGAACAGAATCATCAAATAAAAAAAGAATTTGAGGAAGTGCCTATATTTAACAGAATGAAGCCCTTGAAAAACAGGACAGCTGAAAGCAAATTCAACTGGTAATATGGACCATTAAACACATCTTAGATCCAAAGCTTCCAGAAAATAATCACCAACAGTATTTGGCTTTCCAAACTCAGAGATATTAAATAATAATAGGTAAGGAGAGTAGCTATTCATGAAGTGACACCTCTATTCTAGAGGAAGAAATATGTTTATTTCTAAATAAAATATAGTCATTTTAGTAAAATTTGAGAACCCATGATTTTATTTAACAGAGAATAAATTAATCTTAGCACTTATTTGAATGCAACAATCATTTCATTACTTTACAATGTAAAAGAATTTAGTTTTTAAAGGTTTTTATTGTTGTTGTTTATTTTTATTTAATTATTTGAGAGAGAAAGAGGCAGAGAGAGAGAGAGAGAGAGAGAAAATGGGCGCGCCAGGGCCTCCAGCCACTGCAAACGAACTCCAGACCCATGCGCCCCCTAGTGCATCTGACTAATGTGGTTCTGGGAGAATCGAGCCTAGAACTGGGGTCCTTAGGCTTCACAGGCAAGCACTTAGCCACTAAGCCATCTCTCCAGCCTGAAGAATTTAGTTTTTAAAGAGTATACTTTCCAAGTAAGCTATATGTAAAAATTTAACAATTATTTCAAACACAGCAAACATAGACTTATGGCATGGTAGGGCTGGCCCCTCACATCTGTGCAGCCTCATCTCCTTCCAGCTTTGCGTATGCAACACAGCCACCTGCTTTCTTTGTGATCTTGAAAATCAGACCTTCCTCAGGTTGGTGTCAGCTCTGAAGTTCTCTTTTCTAAGGATCTTATGGGCCATTGCACTGGAGGCTGACTTTCCGTCACACTGGTATTGCATTTGTGCCTTGTTTAATTTTCTCTACAGGGCTTATACTGATGGAATTTTTCTACTAATGTTGTTGTGTGTTTACTTACATATTGTTTTCTCCACTTGCCCACCTTTTTATCATTTCTTGAATAAAAGCATATGAATGCAAGATTCTTTTCTCCTTTACTACTCTATTTTGAGTTTTAATAACAGCTACTGGCATTTATCATCCATCAATATCTATCTTCTCTCATATACATTTTATATATTTATGTTTCACCTACCAAGAGTAAATTAAAAAAAAAAACATGGCTGGAGAGATTGCTTAGTGGTTAAGGCACTTGCCTGTGAAGCCTAAAGAAACATGTTTGATTCTCCAGTACCCATGAAAGCCACAAACACAAGGTGGTGAGTTCATCTGGAGTTCCTTTGCAGTGGCTGGAGGTCCAGGCACACCCATTCTTTCTATCTGCCTCTTCCTCTCTCTCTCTCTCTTTCAAAGAAATAACTAAAATCTTTTTTAAAAAAAGAGTAAACCAAAAGAGACATAATATAGAAAAATAGTAGGAAATGACATTGTCAATACAAAGCATGGAATCAGAATTAAGATTAAAGTTTTAAATAAGCAGATGCATTAACACCAATTCTTTAAAGTGGTTAAACTTCCCAACTCTGTAATTATATATTTGGTCATATTAGTCCTCAAATAATGAAATTCAAGGATCACTTCTCTAATAGCATCAAACCAATGTATGTATTTACTCATAAAAATTCATATGAAGTTAACTATCATGTGGTTCCTTCCAGCTTTCTTTTTTTCTCCAATAGAGTGGAATTAATGTGTGCAATCTAATGAAATATGCTGCAATTAGAGAACTACTCTGCATAGTAATATCTCTGCTTGTATATGTTTCAAGTAAAATAGAGTGTATGGTGACATTTCAGGAACAGATAGAATGAAAAGCAAAATTAAATTGCTATTAGATTTCAAATTGCAGCTGGGTACCTGAATACAAAGACCATCTTTGCAAAACTGTTTTATGTACCTCCGCCCATTTTGCAACACTTTTATATGTAGGTTGGTTTCCTGCATAGCCACAAAGAAGTACAACTTAGCCCTCATGCCGACAATATGAAAGCACGGTAGCAGACAACCACCAACACAAAGTTTTAAGCTCCTCCTGAATACTTTTATCATTTAAGGAGGCATGTTCAAAGTCTTAGAAGAGAATATACCAATCATTGCTACAGGTACAGGTCCTGTTACCAGAGCCTGCAGTAAGCAAAGCATACCATAGTCCCCCTCACAACCTCCAACCCTAAAGCAGCCTCTTTAGACAACCGGTGGAAGAAGATACTAATAGCAACACAAACCAATTTTTTCTACAACAGGTTTGGAGCCATTTTTTACACCTGTACCTGTCTCTCTGACTAGGACAAAAGAGGTACAATGGTAACCTGGGAACCATATCATCTAATTATAGCTATTTTTTGTGGTGCTAGGGATTAAACATAGCATTTCACACATGCTACACAAGCACTCAACATACCGCCAACCAAATACCCCCAGCCATCATTTTATATTATATTTGGAAGACAGGGTTTCACTAGGTTATACACACTCTGTAATGCAGACTGGCTTTGGATTTGCAATCCTCCTGTGTCAGCTTCTTGAGCAACTAGAATTATAGGTCTGTAACCCCATGATGGCTTACTTGTAGCATTTAAATTTAAGTGAAACTAGGAAAGGATGAGGCGGCCTGTGGTCCTCGAAACACTTACACTTGTGTTAGATGGCTAGTCACCAACGGCTACTTGTGGACTATGCATGGGCTGGGAAGGAGAAAGCCACCCAAAAATATTTAATTAATGTTTCTATTTCTCCATATAGTAAAAAACTATGCTGGTATTCTCTACAGAGTTCAGAGAAAAGTTCTTTCTCTCTTGCACTGTCCCTATGAATTCTCAAGCCCAACCTACCCTACACAACTCTTTAAAAAACATTTTACATATTTGGGAGACAGAGAGAGAGAGAGAGAGAGAGATTGAGAAGTCTAGCCATTGCAAATAATTCCAGACGCATATGCCAACTTGTGCATTTGGCTTTGTTTACATGGGTGCTGGGGAATCAAACCTGGGTCCTTAGGTTGTGCAGGCAAGCATCTCAACCACTGAGCCATCTTTCCAGCCCCCACTCAACTCTTATAGAAGGCATTGTATCAAAGAACTAGTCTTACATATAGGCAAATAACTACTCTCATGCTTCTTTTAAGGACTTAAGAAAATTAAAGAATATATAGGATCAACAAGACTTGGATATTTCTTTGCAGAATATCCACAAAAATAGTGTATACAAAAGATTTTTCTTTTGTTATTTTTATTTTCAATCAGAGAGGAAAAAAAAGAGGGAAAGAAAGAGGGAGACAGAGTGTGGCCATGCCAGTATGTCTTCCCTCTACAAACTTCAGATGCATGTTTTGCTTCAAGCAGCTGGTTTTATGTGGGTACTGGGGAATTGAACCTGGGCCAGTAGGTTTAGCAAGGAAGTGCTTTTAGGCACTGAGTCATCACCTCAGCTACTTTTGTTTCTTTAAATATCTGTTTTAAAGTAGGAAATTTGTGAAATTATGTGCATTCTGATACATGATATAAGACTCTAAGGGTAGTATAATTTATCATATCTGAAAAACGTAAAAAACTATCTTGCCACCAAAAAATGCGCTGAAAAATAAATATTGAATTGTAGTTTCACTGTTGTAGCATGTGTACTTTTACTTGCTACAAACAAAATGCTTCCCCTCATGAGTGTCTAGTGTTACCTAGAATAACGTAGCTAAATTACTTATGTTCATATGCTTATCTTCTTTCAAATAATGTCAGTTTAAAAATTTCACAGTCATCTCCTTTCAGCATTAGGGACAAATATCTATAATATATTTTCATTAATGAGTGAAGAAACAAAAGAACAAAATCACTATAAAGTAAGTTTAAACCGATTAGCTGTCTTTCACTTTTTAAACAGCACCTTCAACAAAAACGAAATATCAAGTAAAATTGCCAACAAGCCTTTCAGAGGCCACTCATCAGAGCTGCAGCTGACAATCAGCGTGTCACAATTAACTTCACATCTATGGAAAGTAAGCATAAGCAGAGACGATGTCCAAATCTATGGCTTGAGAGATGGAGATCAAACGGGTCAAAATTGAGCTGGGGCCAATCTGCTTTATCCTTGTCACCTTGTTCCATAAATCAAGCAGAAAAAAATATATATATCTGCACATCAGCCATGTGATATATTAGTTCAGTGTTATTGGACTGGGTTGCATTGTTTTATGAAGTGAATTTCTCCATAAAAATAGCACAGATACAGAGATATGAATTATGCATGCACCTCATCACAGTATACTCTACTGTAATTTGAATCCTGCTCCTGAAGGTATGAGTGACCCATAGACCCACCACACTTTGTCACTTTGATCTAACACTTGTCCGTCCGGTGCACAACCCTGAGGGTAATAAACACCTATGTGTTTTTCTGTTTTTAACTTCTGTCCCTTAAGTTTGCCCATTTGCACTGCCTATCTGTGTAGACCTACTTGGTATTGACTCTAATATTTACCCCACAGTTTTTTTTTTTTTTTTTGAGAGAATAGAGAAAGTTCTTTAGGCAAACATTTTATCTGTAGAAGTCTTGTATTCAACCACAAACTTAAAAAAAATATATATGTATAGAAGATGGCAAGGACGAAGGTGAAAAAAATTCTTCAACTGAATTAGAAAGAAAATATGTAAATAGCTCTGTAATACCCCCACAATTTCCACAAATATCAGATGCAGAAAGGAAACAAGAATATAGTAACCACAGCTTCAATGCAGTTGCAGTGCACTGCCCTGGGGTAAAGGCAGAGGAGAAAGAGAGGGAGAGGAATTCAATTCAACTTTTCATTGCATGATTCATAAACATATATACCAGAATAGTTCTCTCGGCCAAGTATTTATTAAAAATCCTCACCCTGTCTGCTTATAAACAATTTGAGAAGTCAGACACTACAATATTCATAGCCGTGTTCAAGAAGTGACCTTCCGAGCTGACTTTATTATGAGCTATAAAAAGTGCTAGCTAATAAAACACAAGGGCATTTAGTTGATTTCCAAGATTTTTCTTTCTAGGCTTTTCGGTACCTTCAAAAAGCCTTCACACCCACGATCAAAACTCTTTTATGACCCACTCAGGACGGTTCAGGTCCACAAAGCAAAGGCCACATGAGCACGGACCCCACCGAAGCCCACGGCAACACCCAACCCAACTTCCAAAGGTGGATTTTCCAACTGTCCCCCTAAGCATCACTACTTTGGTTCATTTGTTGTTCAATTACACACATGCAGTTTCTTGGCAGTTTTACCCTTGAGTATGTCGTCTACAAAAGCTCATAAACTTCTTAAAATTAGCTCTACCTATAATCTTATAATATTCCCTAGACTGAGGAAACTTGTACTTACTCACTTAAAATTAATATCCTTTTCTTGGTTCTCTGTGGAATCCTGACAGAACAATGAATTTAATGTTCACACACCTAGGTGTTTTAAGGTATCAGTCAAGGCTATCTATCTCTTAACTATGGCAAAGCAGGATTAGAACACACATCCTGCTGGTCACAGCTGGGACCTGTGAAGTGAATCTGCACAGAGGTCACATTAGCACATTAATAGAAGAGTCCAATGATACACAATTTTTTTTTTAAAATCAAAAAATGGTAGTAGAACGAAAGGATGGAGGTGGAATAAAGATCCTTTTCCATGCCCTGGTAGCCACTCGTGTTGTTTTTGTTACACATTTAGTTCTCTGCCCAGGAGGTTTTCTTATTTCACAGAAAATGACTGGGCACTCAGACAGCAGAGCATTTACTAACTTAAGTACTGTGGCATGGGGAACCAGGCTCAGGGTCTGGAGTTGTCTTTCCATACACACTTGGCAATATTAAAACTTCCCATATTTTTGGTGGAAAAGGAGGTGTGTCTAATTTGATTACTGAACTGGCAAACAAGTACTCTCTGAATCTTTGTGTAATTTTTTTTTCATAATGCAGATACCTAGAACCCTAGACCTATGGTACCTTCTGTAGAATGAATTTTGAGAGAAAAAAAAAAAAAAAAAGCTTATCTTTTTTTTTTTCCCCCAGCTCAGTTTCCCCACACTTAAACAACCACTTCAGTTGTTATTCATGTACTTTCCTGGAGAACAGTTCCAGGAAAAGCCTTGTGAAAACTATGTTCTCAGGCCCAAGTCCAGTCCTATGGAAAGAACATTGCCTGGAGGTGACAGCCATGCAGGAAACAGAACAGTTGACAAGTCTTTAGTGCAGCATGAAGCAAAATCTATATATACAGGTAGACCAGGGATTTAGGTAACAGCTCTAGCTCTTCCATGCCCCAGTGGACCCTACAGGAAGAAGGGCATGAGGACTGGGACATGAGGGATGTCTGCAGTCATCATTACATGCAGGATGGAAGCTTGCCTCTTTCTACAGAGCACCGTCCCTTCCCTGCTCTGGACTCCTGTGCCCCCTGCTGGTAGAACCCAACATTTCTTTCTTCTCTTTCTAGTTTTGTTGTTGTTACTATGGAGACTGAAGATATGGAAAGAAGTGAAAATGTAAGGGGCACATTCATGACCCTACAGTGATTACCGATAACCTAACTGAGGAGGGTTCTCAGTCGAATGGAGGTGGGTGAAATTACCATATGGGAATAATGACAAATTTGCATTCAGCTCATATAATACCATTCTCAAGAAACATGCAAACACAGAGCTGCCTACTGAAAGTGGGGAAGGAAAGAGCGATGTCAGAAGTAAGAGACAAGCAAACAGAAACAAAGAGGGAAGGAACAATATACTATACAGTACGGAGGGCTGGGGTGTTGTACGAGGCTGCAGAAGCTGAGCAAGGAATAAACGATGAGGCTGAGTACTGGAAAAGAGAGAAAGCTGGGGTGTAAGGAGCAGGAGTGTGGGACCTATAGAAGAAATGATCACTGTCCAGTTGTGGGTAGGTTTCGTGAACACACAGGGATGCTACCTGTATCTTTCTTTTTAAGTAATTTTATATGAGAGCTGGAGAGATGGCTTGTTTGTAAAGTCAAATGCACAAAGTAACACATGCATCTGTAGTTCTTTTACAATGGCTAGAGTCCCTAGCATGACCATTCTCTCCCTCCCTTCTCTCTCCCTCCCTCCCCCCCTCTCTCTCTCGCTCGCTCTCTCTCGAGTAAATAAATAAATAAAATATTTTAAAAATAAATTGATTTGAAACCTTCACATTTAAATGTTTAAAAATAATTTAACACTTTCTTTTTTTATTTTATTTTAGAGAGAGAGGCAGACAGAGGGAATGAGAGAGAGAAATTGGTATGCCAAGGCCTCAGCTTCTGCAATCAAACTTCAGATGCTTGTGCCAACTAGTGGGCACGTGTGACCTTGTGCTTGTCTCACCTTTGTGTGTGTGGCTAATGTGATTCTAGAGAGTAGAACATGGGTCGTTAGGCTTTGCAGGCAAGTGTCTTAAATGCTAAGCCATCTCTCCAGCCATAACACTTTCTTTTTTTAGTTAATTCTTCCCTTTTTATTGATAGCTTCCATACTTACAAAAAAGGAACCACGATAATTCCCTCCCTTCCCACTCTTTACCCTTCACAGATCTACACTCTATCATATCCCCTCCCTTTCTCCATTAGTCTATCTTTTATTTTAATAGACTTCAACAACCAAGTTGATTTCCAGCTTTCAATGCCTGCCCAAGATGAGGTTGCAGGTTTTTGGAAGGTGATCACTGAAGAATTAAAGTGCTAGGAAGAAAAGAGTGATGTCAATGCAGGGAGGAGGAATTGGTTTGCAGTCACTACTGAATATAGGATATAAAGAGATTATTAAAGATTAGCTAGGCTGGCACGCCCATTCTCTCTCTCTCTCTCTTTCCTCTCTCCCTTCCACCCTCTTTTTCTGTCAAATAAATAAATAAATCATATTTTTAAAAAAGGGCTGGAGGGATGGCTTAGCAGTTAAGGCATTTGTCTACAAAGCCAAAGGACCAATTCCCCAGGTCCCATGTTAGCCAGATGTACAAGTGTCTGGAGTTTGTTTGCAGTGGCTGGAGGCCCTGGCACATCCATTCTCTCTTTCTCTCTTCCTCCCCCTTTCTCTGTCAAATAAATAAGTAAATAAAAATTAAATATTTTAAAAGACTAACTAAGGTGCTGGACAGATGGGTTAGTGGTTAAGGCGCTTCTCTGCTAAGTCTAAGGACCCAGGTTTGATTCCCAATGACTGATGTAAGCCAGAAGCATAAGGTGTCACATGCATCTGGAGTTTATTTGTAGCAGCTAGAGGCCCTGATGCACCAATTATTTCTCTCTGTGTGTCAGATAAATAAAAATAAAGTAGTGCATTGAAAACATATTAGCTAGGATGTTCAGTGAACCTTTAGGAAATTACTGATTTTGTTTGTTTCCCAGAAATCACTGGTCATTTTTTTGTGAAAATCCAAACATAAGAAGCTACCCATGTGGCTGTTTCTCACTGGCATGGTAAAGATGGAAAGTATGGAAATGAGGTAACTTAATCAGTCACCTGTTTCACCATCTTCCCCTGTTCAGCCTGAGGCGAACCAAATAAAAGGGTTTGTCATTTTCACCTGTGAAAAATGTGGGTGAATATAATGAAGCAAGTATGGAGTGTGCAAGAGTTGTGAGAATAAAGAAGACCCTGGCCACAGTCCCAGGAACACAACAGTGGATAGATGCTCCGAACCGGTAAACATCTCAGTTATCTGGGGTAACAGTCTCCTGAAGAAGAAATAACATTTTAGTTTTCGAGATGGCTGAACTGAGACTTAGGGAGCACAATAAGTGACTTGTTTCAAGTGACACCAGGTGGGGGATTTTCTACTCCCTCAGCCATTCCCAGGGCTGAGGGTGCACTGAAATGAAAAGACACACACCCAAACAGTTGGAGATGTGAGCTACTTAGCCTCCATACTTCCCTCCAAAATGATTCAGATGAAATTATTATTTTTTACTGTATCAACTGACTGATGTGAGGCTAAAAAGGAGTATTCAATTTCTTTCAGTTATTCTTTATTGTCTTATGAAAAAATAGCATGCTTGCTATGACTATAACCTTGAGAACTGACAAAGGTAAAATGTTTGTATTATGAGACTGTCAGGGAAGAAGACAATACTTCAGCTCTGTTTCCCCGTACGGTTAGTCACAATGCAACCGGGGAACTGACTTATTAGGAAGATTGTACAATGATCACATGCTCACAAATACTCAGTGCATATAGGCCATATGATGAAAATCAACTTGCAATCTTTCACACAGAGGCCAAAACGAGTCACGATTCCCCTTAGTTGGTCCAGCTGACCTTGTGACTCTTCATGCATTGCTTTTAAGTGTAAGTATTGGTTTTCAGAACTCCAGAGCAAACACAAGCACAAAGAGTCCAAACTTGACCGAATCTTCTTGAAATAATTTCATAGGACACTCCTTTGTAGTAAGTTAGGAAATTCATATTTAGAATTAATAAGAATAGAACCCCTCAATAACATAGTCTCATGGACGGTAGAGCTTAGGTTGCTTGTGACAGAGATTCCTAACATTGTGCATTTGACATTTGGTAACTTTATTATACTGTATTCTTACACATGTAGAAGAAAAATCCTAACACACACACCTACAAAGATAGTCAAAGAAATTTAGAGAGGACATAATAATCAGAAGTAGGAAAATTGAAGGGATACATTTGATTTAGTGGATCAGAAAAAAGTAAAACAAAAACTTGATAAAACTTACTGTTGATAAAGACACTGGTAAATTAATACTAAGTGTGCTGTTGATAGAGAAAAGTTCACAATATATTCCACACTGTACAAAGCCTATTCAAACCCAAGATTCCTAAACTTCAAAATTAGGGATTGGTTATAGGCAAATAACTGAAAGAGCATATTTACTTCAATGCTTAGTAAAAATTACAGACAACTTTTCCATCATATTGAGAATATATATATATACATATATATATATATACACACATATATATTTCATTCTGTCATTCAATGCCAGTACAGATTATAATATTCTGTATTTGTGAGAATAATGGTATATTTCTATGACGGAGAAGGCAAAATAGATGTCTTCAGTATAAACACACGGTCCCATTAATGTAAAATTTTACACTGTAAGTGTAAAGAGCTGTCAGAAAAATATGCGCCAAAGTATGAATGTTCACAGTCACTGATACGATTGTTTCTATTTTTCTTTATATCTTCTTAAATCATTTATATCAAGTTGAAATGAGCGTGCATTATACTCAGGAAAGATTATTAAGTATAATTTTAGTTGGATTTTTCTTCTTGCAAGAAAAGTCCTATTTCCTTCTTTCTTCTGTATGTGTGCATGTGTGTTCACATGTGTGTGGGTAAACCTATGTGTGCACATGCATATGGAAGTCAGATATGAAAATCCAGAGTATCCCTCACTTGTGCTCCACTTTATTTATGGAGGCACAGTTTCTCACTTGAGTGTCTGGCCGCTGATTTGACAAGTCTAGCTCGCCGCTTTGCCCCAGGGATCCCCTGTTTCTGAGTCTCTGGTGCTGGACTTGGAGCAGAACACCGTTCTAGCACAGCATTCCCGTGAACGCTGGGGTTTCTCACACTGGTGTGGCAAATGCTTTACGTAAGGAGCCATATCCCAAGCCCTGAGAGTTTGTGTTTCCTTAAAAACAAATCATGCATATGATGCTGTATGAGAAGTGCACATTATTTCCTAAATGGCAAATAGAACAGTCTTTATGATTCTAACATTATTAATTAACTTTTGGCACTGTGTGTGTGTGTGTGTGTGTGTGTCTGTGCAGATATACACACCCTATGTACATGAGTATGGAGGTCAGAGGAGAATATTGGGCATCCTCCCCTCTTGCCTTTCTGCTTTCTTTCCTTGTGGTAGAGTCTCTCACTGAAGCTGGAGCTTCTGATGTTTGGTTAGACTGGCTGAGCAGAAAACCCCAGCCAGAGATGGTCCTGTTACCACCCACCTCAGCCCTGGTGTACTGAATGTGTGATCTTGCATATCCTTTTACATGGCTTTAGGGGGCAAACTCAGCTCCTAGTGATTGCATAGCAAGCAGTCTTTTCTCCTGAGCCATCTCGCCAGCCCTCCAGTATAATTTTAGACGAAAAGGAAGTTGTAACACATGAGCAGCATGAAAGGCTTACTGAGTGAAAAGGGCACTGGAGTTCAGGCAGAAACTACACGGCTAACTGACTGGTTAAACTGGGCTAAGCTGATGAATATTCCTTGCATCTTACTTCCTAAAGGTTTAAATCAGAAACTTGCGTTTCATGACCTCTGACAACATTCCTACTTAAAAAAAGAAGCTATGAGCCAGACGTGGTGGCGCACGCCTTTAATCCCAGCACTCAGGGAGGCAGAGGCTAGGAGGATTGCTGTGAGTTTTAGGCCACCCTGAGACTACATAGTGAATTCCAGGTCAGCCTGAGCTAGAGTGAGAACCTACCTTGAAAAACCAAAAAAAAAAAAAAAAAAAAAAAAAAAAGAAACTATGACATTTTTTAAAATGTAAAACTATTCCTTACAGGAGATAAAATAATATTTAAGATGGTGGTGACCACTGGGGTGACTCAAAACTCGCCAAAGTGCTGAAAAGTAATGATAGTGCAGTTTCCAGCACTAACTGTGACATCTCTATCACACCCTCCAAGGCTTAGGGACCATTGAGAAAGGGGTGGCAGAAACAATGTTAGAGCCCAAGGAAGGGAAATATGGCTTACAATGCTGTCTTCTAGATAAAAGCATCCTTGATATTCATATTTCAAAACTTCTCACTGAGCTTTGGAAACCTGACAATCTTCCAGAAGTCTACGAAGAGACATCGGAGAATGAAATGACATACTATTTCTTCAGGGGTTTCACCCAATGAAGCAACATCTGTTCTATAGTATATTACATATAGTTCTGGATTATCACTACAATCTTGACGAGTCTGTGAAAATGAATCAATGGGCTCTGCTTCTTGTAGGTTATTTATTGTTTTACTACCACTGGACAAAAAATATCTATTTTAGAGTTGAGGAGAAGTTGATTAATACTTCAGCCTTAAGATCATTATTTTAGCAGAAGAGGAAAAGTTCGATACATGTCTGAGCAACAGCCACATTGCAGAACACTCATGCATTCCACATCCAATAAATTTGTCAAACCCTGAGCCAAAGCCAGTTGCAGCTCAGGGATTCAGAAGAGAATGATGCATTACTTGTATATAGGGTTTTTTTTGTTTGTTTGTTTTTTGAGGGACCGATGGGGTGTGGATTTGGAGACTGAAGATTTTACATTGAAACCTACAAGAATTCATGCGTTCATGGGACATACTTTGGCCAGAGAAGTAATCACAACAGATATAAAAAAGTTGCTAGTGTAAGAGTACTGATAAATAGCAACCCATGTTCTGAACCAGAAAGAAGCAGCAATAACAGGGACAGTGAATAGCAGGAGAACACATGATGCTTAGAGGGGACAGCTTCACAGAGGAGAATGACTTAGAAGTACAGGTCCTTTTGTTGCCAAGGCTTCTTCCATCTTTTGGCCATGAGACACTGCCCAGTAAGTTCTGTCTGAAATGCTAGCAACTGGCTGATTTACCCCATGTGGTGACAATCTGCTTTGGACAAAAAAAAAAAAAAAATACAAGATTGTGGACCAGTTTGAGCCCATGAGCTCCCACTGTACAAACATTGACATAGTCAAAGAATTGTCAATATCTGTACAATCGGCACAGTAAAGTTTCTTAAAACACATGTAAGTAGCTCATTTGGTAAGTGATTTGCCTGGCACTCACAGAACCCTGGGTTTGATTCCTAGCACCACATAAACTAGACATGATGAGCATGCCTGGTATCTCAACACTCAGGAGGTGGCAGCAGGAAGATCAGTTCAGGTAACCCTTAGCTACATATCAAGTTGGAAGACAGCTTGGATACATGAGACACTGTCAGAAAAAAAAATATATATATATGTAAATATATATATATACATATATATGTGTGTGTATGTAAATATGTATACACATACATACATGAACACATGTAGAACATGTTTGTTTCTTTACTGGGAGTTTCATAAACAAGTTGGCCAAGAAGAGAAGAAAACAGGGGTGAAGGAAGCTTAGAGAGATGATAATAATCAAAGTGATATGAAAGACTTTGTCTTATTTATTTACTTTTGTTTTTTCTTAATTTTTTTGGTTCATTTTTATTTATTTATTTGAGAGTGACAGAGAGAGAGAGAGAGAGAGAGAGAGAGAATGGTCATGCCAGGGCTTCCAGCCACTGCAAACGAACTCCAGATGCATGCACCCCCTTGTACATCTGGCTAACGTGTGTCCTGGGGAATCGAGCCTAGAACCGGGGTCCTTAGGCTTCGCAGGGCAAGCGCTTAATTGCTAAGCCATCTCTCCAGCCCCTAGTTTTATTGTTTTTTAAATACTTTTATTTATTTATTATTTATTTGAGAGAGGAAGAGAGAGAGAAAAAGAAGCAGATAGAGAGAGAGAAAATGGGCATCTCAGGGCCTCTAACCAATGTGAATGAACTACAGATACATGCACCACCCCGTGGATCTGGCTACATGGGTCTTGGGGAATCAAACCTGGCTTTGCAGGAAAGCACCTTAACTGCTCAGCAATTTCTCCAGCCATACATTTATTGTAGGGGTTAAACTGTGTTCAAGGATAGGGAAGAGATAGGCAGAATTTCCTAGGGTACAAGAAATATCTAACTTATTGGAAGCATATTGAGCAACAGCCATCATTCTAGGCACTATATTTTCATGTTTAATTAAAAAAAATAGTGCACATGGGCGACTATGGATATGTCTAGGCAAGTACTCTACCAACGGAACCACATTCCCAGCATCCCATGTGCACTTTATATAGTTTATGGGAATATGGCTAGGCAAGGAGAGAGAGAGAGAGAGAGAGAGAGAGAGAGAGAGAGAGAGAGAATGAATGAGAATAAGAATGTGCATGCCAGAGTCATTAGCCACTGCAAACGAACTACAGATGCATGCATCACTTGTACATCTGGTTTGATGTGGGTACTAGGAAACTGAACCTGGGTCGTCTCTTCAGCCCTCATATTTAATTTTAATGATAATATAATAACAATGTTATTTTTATTTAAAAAACATGAAATTAAGACTGCTATGTATGCACCAGTCATCCAGTTGGGATTGTAACCAGGAATACCAGAATACAAAACTCAATATCTGCTTGCTTTGTTTTAATTGCTAATCTAGGACTGCATGATGCTGGAAAAGCAGATATGATTTTTTTTAAATATTTTTTATTTATTTATTATTTATCTGAGAACGACAGAGAGAGAAAGAGGCAGATAGAGAAAGAGAGAATGGGCGCACCAGGGCCTCCAGCCACTGCAAACGAACTCCAGATGCGTGCGCCCCCTTGTGCATCTGGCTAACGTGGGTCCTGGGGAATGGAGCCTCGAACCAGGGTCCTTAGGCTTCACAGGCAAGCGCTTAGCCGCTAAGCCATCTCTCCAGCGCCGCAGATATGATTTTAACCTAGAATTTCACCCATATGTTTCTAGTGAACATTTAAGACCAAAACTGAAATATGCCTTAAGTCTGACATACACACTAGAGTACAAATATTAAGTATGAAAAAAATGTAAATTTTTAAAATAATTTTATATTCACTGTATGTTCAGATGCCAATATCCTGGACATAATAACACAGATAAATATATTACTTAAAATATCCATTTCAAGTTTCAAAGTGTTTGCTAGAATATATGTAGTTATGTCTCTATAAGTTTTCACAGGTCTACCACAGTGTTTCTCAAACTTACCCTACCTTAGAGTCAACTGGAAGCTGGGTGTATAGACGTCAATGTCAGGACTATGAGATAATCCATTGGATGGACTCTGTACTGTCTAGCTAGGAGTGAAGGATCAGGCTAAAGAGGATAGACTGCATTCCTTATGTAGTAAGAAGATGCTGAAGGGTCCTAAAAGAGAATGCACTGAGGTGTCATAGAAGGTTCAAGTCCTGGAAGGAAACAAGTCCATACCTGGATGCCCTTGTGTGGAGCAGTCTACTTACACTCATCCCCATATCCCCATTTTACTGCGGATTCACTAGCCATGATGGCTCTCTTTGGCTCCTGGACTGGCCAAGCTAGCCTCACGGAAGGGCTTCTATATTAGCTATTGTTTTAATCTGCAAAACTCTTGGTGCAAATTCTTCCATGATGGCTACATTCTGTTATCCACATACCCCTGACAAAACCCGAGTCCCCATCATAAAACAGCATCCCCAGCCCTGAAGTTGGGGCCTCCTCATATCCAACTCTATTTCACTTTTTTCATGACCCATAATACTGCCTAAAAACTTCTTTCTGCTAATCTCAGATCACTATGACAGTGTAAGCTCCAAGAAAAAAGAAGTGTTTCATCTTGCTCACCATTTTATCCCATGTCTACAAAAAGGACCAGCAGAAGGGACCTCTACAAAAGCTTTTTGATTAAAGTAAGTCATGAATATGGGCTGGAGAGATTGCTCAGTGGTTAAAGGCATTTTTTCCCAAAGCCTAATGACCTGAGCTCTATTCTCCAGTGCTCATGTTAAGCCACATGCATAAAGCAGCACACGTGTCTGGAGCTTGTTTGTAGTGGCTGGAGGCCTGGCACATATCCATTCTCATTATCTCTGTCTCTATCTTTCTCTCCTTGCAAACAAATAGAATTAAAATGCTAAAAAGTTGTAAAAAGATTGGGTGTGATGGTGCACACCTTTATTTAATCCCAACACTCAGGAGGCAGAGGTAGGAGGATAGCTGAGAGTTTGAGGCCACCCTGAGACTACATAGTAAATTCCAGGTCAGCCTGAGCCAGAGTGAGACACTACCTCGAAAAACAAACAAACAAACAAACAAAAAAGTTGTAAAAAGAACTTATGTATAATATTTAACAATTCCATTAACCATGAAGCTTTAATTTTTTAGTGATTTACCAAAATATTAGGTATTTCTCACAAGCACTTTTAGCTAAAGACTAAATGAAAAGGAAATAAAATATTGACTAACATTCACTTTTGGTATACCTCTGTTCTTGAAGCTAATTTAATTGTTAGTTTGGTTCAATAGTATATTACCTCACTTTGAATGGTAGATGTATTAAAATTTATCTAATGTGTCTTCCTTGAATGAAATGCTAGATTGGTATTTGTTTTATGTTTAACATATAAATATGTAATTTTGTGCTAAGGGTACCTACCATCAGCAAGCCTCCTTGAATAATTTGCTTTTATAAGTGTTTGAGCAGCGGACAAGTCCCTATGCAAATTCTCTTTTCTATCTCAGCATTGGAACTGAAAATACAGCTAAATCTAGATATTGACATTAGATATATACATACACACACACACACACACACACACACACACATACACACATACACACACACACACACACACACACACATATGGGTCATTTACTCTCTGAGCATAATCCAGATGCTTACACAATGCAGTATCAACTTTGAATATATAGATGGATTCTTGCAGAGCATGTTGGCTTGGGGGTGCACACTACTGAGATGAAAACAAAGTGGTTTTTGGAAAGATATTATTTTAATTCATTAACTCTGATTTGTCTGTCATTTGGTCCAACAATGCAAATATAAGCAGCCATCCTTCAGGGATAGAAAGACAAAAGAAAGACATTTTTATTAAATGAATTTTACCTTTGTAAATTATCTGCACTTTAAAACACATACACAGTGAGTTTATAATATTAACATCACATCTAATTTCTCTGAACCTCAAAAGATTTCCAAATAACCCTCTGATGGTTTGTGTCCATACAAACCAATAAAAGGATTACATTCATCTAGGCATATGGCTCTCTCATCTGTGACAGGTTGTATGTGAGTAATACTCTTCACAGATTAAGCCAAGCATAATTCAAGAATTTACAAATGTAAGTTAATATCCTCCACTTCATTTTAACCGCGACAGAATGTCATGCGTTAAAACACCGCAAGCTGGAAATTGCCAGTGAACTTCAGTTGCAAGCGAGAATGGGAATTCTTGCTATTGTCCTTGGATTGAACCTATAGTGCAGAACGTGGAACTTATTTTCTCCATCTGTCAATCACCAGAGTCTTAGAAGCTAAAATGAAGAATGGGATGGACTCTTCTGAGCCCCACCAGGCACAATAGGACATTAGTACGATGAAGGAAATGACTCCATGTTGGTAGGCAATGCTCAGACAGAACTCTACAGATGTTAGCATTAACAGATTCTGCCTCAGCTGTTTTTACTACTATGGCTTTGTAATATAGCTTTAGATCAGGTATGGTGATGCCTCCAGAGGTATTTCTTTTGCTGAGGATATGTTTGGATATGCAAGGCCTTTCCATATGAAATTTGAGATCATTTTTTCTATCTCTGTGAAGAACACTGTAGGGATTTTAACTGGAATTGCATTAAATCTGTATATTGCCTTTGGTAGGATTGTCATCTTCACAATGTTAATTCTGCCTATCCAGGAACATGGGAGGTCTTTCCATTTTCTCAAGTCCTCCTCAATTTCTTTTTTGAGTGTTTTTATGTTTTCGTTGTATAGATCTTTCACTTCCTTGGTTAACGTTATTCCAAGGTATTTTATTTTTCTTGTTGCTATTGAAAATGGGATTATGTCCCTTATTTCTTTCTCTGTATCTTTGTCATTTGCATATAAGAAGGCTACTGATTTTTGTGCGTTGATTTTGTATCCTGCTACTTTGCTATAGGAGTTAATCACCAACATAGCTCAGGGAAATTTTGCGGAAGAGGGGGAAGAAAGAATGTCAGAGCCACATGTTGGGTCATGATATGCAGAGACATTTATCATTTACCCACAACTGTGGGCTAACTCCACAATGCATGACCCATATACCTCAACAAGGAGGGCCCAAGGGGAGGGGGATAGGTCACAGATGAGCCTAAAATGGTACCAAACTGACTGTATTTGCTGAATACAAAACTAATAAAGAAAAAAAAGAAAAAAAAATAGATTCTGCCTCAGTCCTTACTCACTCAGTACATCCTGAACTTTTACTATACACGTTCATGCTAAAGAATGAGCAAAACATATCACATTTCCAAACACTGTGTCACCATGATAGTGATGCTCACAGTGTCAAGTTCTCCAGGATCAAGTCACATAAATTAGTAGAAAAGGAAAAGAGAAATGTGGTGACTAGGAAAGGCGACTTGGCAGGCTGGAGGGTGTGGAGGCACAAGGACACCTATCCAGCTTATTATTTCCACCAATATGTAGATTTCTTAGGCCTTTTGACTTTTATAAAAGAAATGAAAATGTGAATTTCTTTTTTGTTTCCAAGGCAGGGTCTCACTCTAGCTCAGGCTGACCTGGAATTCACTATGTAGTCTCAGGGTGGCCTCAAACTCATGGCGATCCTCCTACCTCTGCCTCCTGAGTGCTGGGATTAAAAGCGTGCACCACCATGCCCGGCTGAAAATGCGTATTTCTAATGTAAAACCTCTGAGATTTTAGAAGTACATGACTAATACCCACTTTTAAAAATATACCATGTAAAATGATTCACCAGCTTTAGCAAATAAAAATACAAAGACGTGCACTTAAATTTGAATTTCAAATAAACAATGAAAATATTTCAGCATAATTATGTCACCGATATAGCATGAAGATCCTTATATCTCAGTGTTTTTTATTTACACTGAAATTTTCATAAGTAAGAGTTTCCTGCCACTGTGTCTGTCCCTCATGCATCCACATTGCTTTTGAGGCCACAACAGTCCCTCTATGTCTACAAACATCCACCCTGATCCACTCTTCATTTAGGCCCATTTGATCCTCTATGTTAGAGATTTGCACTCAATTACTGTGTTGCTGTCTCTGTGAGGTTGTTTCTGCCTAAGTACAAGTTTAAAAATATTCCATGAGTACAAGATCTTCCTCTTCTTTTTCAATAACAGTACATCTCAGAAGAGCAAACTCAAAAACAGATCAAGGACTGGAGAGATGGCTCAGCAGTTAAGGCACTTGCATGAAAAACATAATAACCCAGGTTTTATTACCAAGTTCTCATGTAAAAAACTGATTCCCAAAGTGGAGCATGCATCTGGAGTGATTTTGTAGCCGCTAGAGGCCTGGCATGTTTGTCTGTTCGTCTGTCTGTCTGTCTCTCTCTCTCTCTCTCTCTCTCTATCTCTCTATCTATCTATCTATCTATCTTGGTCTGTCTCCCTCTGCTTGAAAACAAATAAACAAAAATATTTTTATAACACAGATCAGGTGTGATGTGAAGACTTATATATGTGGGCATTGAAGGATATACACCTAAATGAATCTGCATATTATGAAGATAATTCAGATAATTTAATTAAAGCCAAAGCATTAAATGTCAATAGCCAGAATTTATTACCATATTACATAGTATTACAAAATACTCTGTGGTAGGTATTGATATAGGCAAGGTATGAATGGAATTTCTTGTTCCTTTCATCAATATGAGTTTTTTATACCACCATTATTCTCAGTTTTATTATTATTTTTCACAGTGGAAGTACTAAAGAAGTTGAACATTTTAGTTTTGGCCACACAGTTAGCACCTAGTAGAACCAAGATTCTCATCCCTTATACTATGACTCCAGAGCCAATTTGCCATATTATCATCTTTTAATAAGTAAAAAAACAAACAAACAAAAAAAACATTGACAAGGAAAAGTTCAAAGGTAAGCCACTCTAAGCAATGACAGGCTGAGATTAAATGTGATTCAGGGCTGGAGAGATCACTCAGTGCTTAAGGTCCTTGCCTGAAAAGACTAACAAGCCAGGTTCAGTTCCCTAGTGTAGACATAAAGCCAGATGCATAAAGTAGTGCATGCACCTGGAGTTCATTGGCAGTGGCTGGAGGCCCCGATACACCCATTCACTCTTTCTTCTCTCTCTTTCTGCTTGCAAATAAATAAAAAATAATAATTTTTTAAGAAAGAAATTTGACTCATATTTGGATTCCTGAGCAAAAGCTTGTCCAATAAAAAAAGAGTAATGTACATTGCAAGTGTGCTGTCCTTACGACATGCATGGATGAAAAACAAGTAGATGTGTTTTCAAAATAGTCTCTTCTTTAAAACCCTGTAACAACATGAAAACGAGAACATAACTGTACGGCCAGAGTAAAGTATAGCACTGGCTTTATGAGTCGTTCTGTGAGTTTTATGTTCTGTGCCTTCTACAAAGTAATGGGAAATTAAATTAACACAGTTCTTTATAGCATTTTAAATTTTTACCACAATTAATTTCCTGTACTACTATATTTTGATTCTGCAGTAATCATTTAAGAAAATTTACCTCAGATATATCATTCTTTCCTTCAAATCAAAATAGTTCACTTTTCTTAACCTATCCTATGGCAATGCCCCAATCACTGTCTTATTTTCTGTGAAAAGTTACAGGGAATACACTATTTACTGTTGCACTTTACAGTGAAAGACAACTTCAATGTATCTCTGCAGCTAAGATCTTTATTATAGGCTGGAGAGATTGCTTAGTGGTTAAGTCACTTGACTATGAAGCCTAAGGACCCAGGTTTGGTTCACCAGGACCCATGTAAACCAGATGCACAAGGTGGTGGATGCATCTGGAGTTCGTTTGCAGCAGCTGGAGGTTCTGGTACACCCATTCTCTCTTTCTCTCTCTATTTCTCTATCTGCATCTTTCTGGCTCTCTCAAATAAATAAATAAAAAATTTAAAGAGTAATAAAGATCTTTACTATTATTATTATTATTGGAAACAGGGGCTCACTCTAGCCCAAGAGGATCTGGAACTCACTCAGTAGCCCAGGCTGGCCTTGAACTCACAACAATCTTCCAGACTAATCCTGTGGAGTACTAGAATTAAAGATGTGTGCCACCGAACCTGGCTATTATTTTTTTTTCAGTGAATAATACATAAGGCAGACAAAGCGTTCATGAAAATGTCCTTTATTTTCTAGTGTGCTTCTCAAAGAAATCAGCAGCCATGGGCATACTTTGGCAACAGTAGGCAGGCATAAGGAAAGATGTGATTTAATTCCATATCAAATCTAGAAATTCGTTCTGTGAAAGGAAGCCTCTACCATTTCTTCTGGGTGGGCTTTTTTCATCCATCTAGTCCACACTTTTAATTGATAGGCCAGAAACAAGTCCTAGCTATAATAATTCAATAGCTGGCATAATCTTTCACCTAAACTAAACATGCTTCTTATGGCTTCATTGTTCTACTCATCCGGGCATAAGTTTGCCTATGGTTCTAGGATGAGAAATCATGGACAGATCAAATGTACCCAGAAAATATAGCTCATTAAAACGAGAGAAGAGAAAACACATTTCCTAGTTTATTCCTACCCTTCTTAATATTCGGTAACTTCAAAAATAATCTTGAATAACTGGAGTCATCAGACACTTGTTGACTTGTAAGTTCTTTAGTACAGAGACAAAAAAAATCATGTTAACCTCAGAACTGTTATCCGTTCACTAATATGTAGGACTCTAAAAGTGGTTGTGAGCAAAATTTTACTGAGAATAATTTTCCATAGAAAATGTATTATACATGTTGTCATGACAGAACAGGCAAGAAGACAAAGAACTTTAATACTCAGAAAGTATTTCTCTGATCAGGGCACAGGAATGGCTGTGTAATATTTCTAAATAGGAGATATTTTTGATGATATCCAGTATTTCATCACTATTCTTCAAATCCTCATCATTCATTCTTACTATTGCTCACCACTAAAGGGCCAGAAATAGGAAAGTATTGACTCACTATTGGTCCCAAACACAACTATTTTTCTTTTACTTAAAATAATGGCATGCTTATTAAATTAGTTGACCCTAATTTTATGGGCATGAGAGCTCCAACTCTTCATATAAATAGTATAAATTTTGAGAATCTATGCAACTTCTTTTCTCCATGAAAAATTTCTCACTGTCAGACAGGATTTTGGTCATGAATCTTCATTGTCAACTTGACTGGATTTGGAATAACCTAGGAGACACACCTCTCAATGTGTCTGTGAGGTTATTTCTAGACAGGTTGAACCTGGAGAGAAAGACCCAATACAATGTTGGTGGTACCATTCTGTGGCTTCATTGGCTGAATGAAAAAAAAAAAAAAAGGAGCAAGTGAGCTGTCTACCAGCATTCATCTCTTCCTGCTTCTTGACTATGGACACAATGTACCCAGCTGCCTCCTGCTTCTGTCATCACAGCTAGAGATGTTCTCATCATCATTCCTTCCTGCCATGATAGAATGTAACTTTAATATGGGAACTAACATGAACCCTTCTTGCTGTTGTCAGGTATTTTGTCACAACAGAGAGAAAAGTGACTAATAAAAGGTTCTTCTGCAATCTCTCAACATTAAGCCCATTTTGGCATTATAGTCAGTGGTCTTACCACACCAACTGGCATGCCCTTCGTGTTCATCTATGACCCAACCTATATCAACCTATACCATTTTCTCTGCTGCCAAGACCCTTCTGTACATGGAAACATCCATCAGGGTAGTCCAACAGCTGATTCTTGTATGGAGATTCACTTCAACCTCTCCAAATGGTAAGAAACAAATGTTAACTGAATAAATGGATGTATGGATGGATAAATACAGACAATATTCCTAAATTACAATCTTAATGAGGGCTGGAGAGATGCCTCAGCAGTTAAGGTCTTTGCCTTCAAAACCTAATGACCCAAGTTTGATTCCCCAGTACCCATGTAGAGCCTGATGCACAAGGTGGTACATTCTACTGGAGTCTGTTGCAACAGCTGGAGGCCCTGGTGCTTTCATTCTCTCTGTCTGTCTTTCATCTATTTCGCTCTACAGGAAAATAAATAAATTAATATAGTTTAAAATATTTTTAACAATCTCTAATTTTTGGAAACATACAAGAAAAAAATCAAACTGAAGGGAAGAATTAGCAGTGTGATATATACTTAGATAAAATTCAATGAAGTGCAAGCCAGGCTTCCAAACTAGTCATCTTGCACAATATATTAAAACCATCATTCCTGCAAAACCCCATTAGATTGCATCACATATGAATATGCATTATCTATTTTGTTTTTGTGACCTTCTGAAGCAGGCAAGGAAGGTGTTGTTTATCCCAATTTTCAAATGTGGAAATCAGAAACAAAGCTTTAACAACAGAACCACCTTTGTTCATGGTCAGAGGTTTCCCAGATCTATGCCACCTGGTTGCCCTCTTTATAAGTTCCCATATCCTTGGCCAGTTGTTCAGTGGTTAGCATCTGCAATGCCATGGGTTACATCCATTATATCATAGCAACAAAGCTTTTATTAAAAATGGTCAGGGTCTGGGGAGATGGCTTAATGGTTAAGCGCTTGCCTGTGAAGCCTAAGGACCCTGGTTCGAGGCTCCATTCCCCAGGACCCATGTAAGCCAGATGCACAAGGTGGTGAATGCATCTGGAGTACGTTTGCAGTGGCTGGAGGCCCTGGCATGCCCATTCTCTCTGTCTCTCTCTCTCTTTCTCTCTCCCTCTTTCTCTCTCTGTCTGTTGTTGTCAAATAAATAAATAAAAACAAAAAAGTGGTCAGTTTGGGTTGGGGATATAGCTCACGCTATAGAGTGCCTGCTTATCATGCATGAAGTCCTGGGTCTGATTCCCAGCACCATATAAACCTGGTGGTGCTCACTGGTAATCTCAGCTCTTGGGAGGTAGAGGCAAAAGGGTCAGAAATTCAAGGCTACCTTCAGCAACACAGCAAGGCCAGCTAAACTACAAAATGCTATCTCTAAAATAAGTAAAATATTTTTTAAAAGGCAGTTCACGTTTTGATTTTCAGTTGCTTACTTTGTGCAATTGTCTGGGTATCCTCAAATATTAATATAGTCATAAGCTCACATGAAGTTATGGTGGTCAGACTGAGGAATGAATCTTATGCCTCTATCCTATGATATTTCCAATTTTCTACATGAATGACCTGTTATAAACCTACAATTCAATTATTTCTCATACTTTATTCTTAGTGAAAACAAGCATATATATCATGATGATAATGAAAAATTATTAATTTCTGTAGCCTATGGTTTAAAGGTGATGTCTGGTTTATGTCTCCTTTCTTGTAAAAGTTATTTCTTAAAGAAACAAGTAAGATGGCCTTCCAGCTCTCAAGCAATCTGATAATTAGTTTCATTGTTGTCGGAAGTACAGGACTGAGTGGCCGCCTCTTCGTTGTGGGTATTGCAATGACCCATTGCAAGGAAACACTTACACTGATTTATTTTAATTTTGGACTAACAAGAATTGTGATATATTATTTCAGGGGAAATTGACTGCACATGTCTTCTTCGATGCAATGTGGCTCATTTAAGGTTAATGAAGGTGATTCAATGGATTGTTATACCTTTAATCTACCTGCACATTTTCTAATTAAGGAAAGAATATCTTATGAAGAAGATTAACATCCTTAAAGGACTTTCCAATGTTATTTTCCACCCACAAATTTGTTTCTTTATACAAAATGGATACCTGCTGATCGTATGTTGACCACTTGCTAGTCAACTTTCTGTTCCTTATTTCCTTATGGCCTTTCTCCTCCCTTTATTGCACTGATGTGTGATGATTTCCAACAGTTTTCCATGCCAGAACTAACAGAAATGTTACTTTAACAAGTGTCACAGCATTGCAGAATTCCTCTTTACAAGGTTGAGTAGTAACCCCTATGCAGACATCACAGTTTCTTATTCAATAACAATGAGCTAGTTTGAGTGCTTCCACCTTCCATTCACCCCAAATTTAAATCAATCATCTGCTAAAGACAATTCATGTATACGATCAAAAAATATTCATGTAATCTGGAATTCTTCTGGTATGGCTCTAATCTTTTGTTAACTCTCAGTAACCCAAATTAAACTACACAGGAAATGGCACTAATGCATTTGATTAACAATGCACAGGATGGACTGTTCAGGCAAGAACAGATGGTATGAAGCTTTCTGCTCTCTACCAGGTACTGAAATGCTCCTCCTTTTATGGCCCTCATCAGATTAGTTAGTACAGAAAAGGAAAAGGAAATTGGTACATGAAAGACAGAAAATAAGTGCTTTTAGTACAAGTATAATATCAGTGCCATGAAGACACCAACACACCAGACTAGAGAAACCAAAGGGGGAATACTTTTGGTACTTTGTACTTGCAGTGTAATAACTTTATTTGCCCACTTGGAACCAATGTGTGATGCTTATCACACATTCATCTAATACAAAAGTTGATGAAGCATTAGATGGACACACAGTTCTTGGGAGATGGCATGATGTCCAATCAACAACAAAGAAGCAAATTCAAGGATACTTCAGATAAATCCTGGATCTGACATATTAACAACTTTTCAATGATTCAATGAGATTGTTATAGTTTATTTTATATTTATTAGTAATAAAACCCTCCAGCCATCCTGGAATGTACATTAATATATAATAACATAGCACCAGCATACTCTCTTTCTGTGGTCATGAGTTGTATACACTGTGTGGAGAAGTATCTATGTTTAAGGAGACATCTAGGTTGCAACCTCAACACCAACACGCTAAAATTTTTTGTGCAAAGATTTTTACTATCCCTACTTAAATTTAAATATGATCATAAATGTTCCCAGTGTACACAGAAAACTTAAAAATATTACTGTACCCCCTTCAATTCTATCACATTTTTGAAGAGTATTGTATTTTACAGAGGAAGGATCAGGATTTGTAATCACTGATGCAACAAAATGTATTTAGATTTTCAGTCAGCATATAGTGAGAAACCAAATAGGACTAATTAGTCATTCACTCTGTAATCAAGAACATTGGTTGAGAGCCCTGTAGGTGATAGAGTACATTTAACTGTCTATGTGCTCCATAACCACACAGGAAACTGTGCCTAAGGAAAGCCTCGTGTGAAACCCAGAGAGCTGGTTTACAGGTTTGTACGGTGGTTCACACAAAGTGCTTGAATGCTTTTAATAAACATCCCAATCATGAAGATAAACTACAACATTTCTTAATGCACCCTTTTAAATGGGGTTGATTTAGGTTGACGAATCAGAGGCATTTGTTTAGAGCAAAGGGTGAAATATCACTTCTGGGATTGGTTGGATTTGGCTTCACCCTGGTCCAGTATGAAAATTCTCAGACTCTGAGAGGCCTCATCTTTGGGAAGGGGCATGGATGTCAGGAGTCTCTACTTATTCAAACCAACTAGGTTTAATTTCTTTATTGGTCTGGCAAGAGCAACTGAATTAAGAGCCCCATCTGTTCACAACAGAGTGTGGGGGCTAGCTTCTTCTTGGTCTGTAACAAGGTTCTATAGGGAAATGGGAGTGACCAGTAGATCTTCTCACCCCAGAGTCCTCACCTAGGGCCCTCAAGTTGTGTGCATTAGAGAGGTGGGTGGAGAAAGGAGGATATGCTAAAGTTCTCAATACATATCTCTCCAGGTCCCCATCTTTCATGGATAACTCAGGATCTCATTCTTATACTAAATTCTTTTATTTAGGCAGGTCATTTATAACACAGTTAGATAGCAAAAAAGGACAGAAATAATAATTTACATGTAGTGAGTTTAAGATACCTGGGTTTGGATTTTTCTTTCACTCAGGATCAAGAACAGATCACTAAAGTCTTCTCTATGTTAAGCCTCAAGTATCACTGGACTTACATTATCTTTCTCCAAAACCACCATCAGATAATAGTTCAAAGATACTCTGAAACTTCAAAAACATATGTGTGTAGGGCTGGGGATGGAGTTCAGTGGTAAAGAGCTTAAACAGCATGCATACATGAAGGTCCTAGTTCTATGGTCAGAACTGGGAAAAAAATAGTTTCTTTCCAACCTTCAAGCCTAATGGAACATTGAGGAGGAGATGATGGAAAGTATGTAAGGGCCAGAGGATGGGGAGAAGTGCTCTGCTCTGGAATGCTGTGTTTCTGACGTGAGGTGGCCATTGTCTCTTTATGGCCTCACAGCAAGTGCTGTTACCTGCACAAGATCTGCACAATATTGGACCTGTCAACATTCTAACATGGGCGATGGAACAGGGTCCAAATGAACACATCAAAGTAGCAGAGAGACTTGTGGGAAAGAAAATAGGTTCATTGGAATGGGAGTGAGAGAAGGGGACAAGAGGAGATAATGTGAGCGGATTATAATAAAAATAAACTATGCACATGTATAAAATTTGTCAATATGTTACAGAATATGTGTAGGTCTTCCTGTCATAAAGCTCATAATCATTATAGAGGAACATATTGAATCTTTTCTTAAATAGTATCAAACACTAGTTATTGATCCCTAAGGTCTACAAATGCTTTCTCTTTACAAAATAAAACTCTCTAATTCTTTTATAGAATTTAAAATATATAAAATATAGGTAGGTAGTAATGAAGACATTTTTGCTCTGAGTGGCTTGAATGGCATTGGTGTTTTAGAGGACCACTTGCATCAGTGTGCCAGATAGCTGGGTTCTCACAAGCATCGTTTCACCCTATCCTGACACAGGTCCTCATATGAAGGACTTTATCATAATATTTCCTATTAGCAATCTTGCCATCAAATACAACTCAGAACTGGAAGTGAACTTCTCCAGATGATGGTAAAGACTATTCCCTTCATCCAGGCTCTGCTCAGACATTTTAGTGTAGAAGAGCCTTCCTGGAAAGTGGCACTCATTTACTTCTTCAATTCCATGAATCAGAACACAGACTCCCAGACAATGAGCCACATCCATGTATAGCAGAAAGGTGGGAAGTGGATGCTTCCTGAGGACAGCCTTTGACGTGGAGCAGTTCAGGGTTCTACCTAGAACATAGTTGTATTATCCTCAGAGAAGTTAAAGTCAGTGGAATTCAGGATCAGAAGTATTCCAGGTCAGGATGAGAGGAAGTTAGATGGGAAGGTGGAGGAGAAGAAAATGAATGAAAGTTTTGAATATTGCAGAACTAAGGTGCTTTGTTTTTGTCATTGGCCTGTGCAAGTTTCTCTCTACTTCTGACAACAGAATAATGTTGGTAAGACACACTTACACTCTCCCCCGAACACCAGTGTACTTCCAATGAAATCTTGTCTCCTTTGGCAACTGTGCTCTGCCCCTTCTCAGTACCCTGACATTCCTCATGCTTCCTATGCTATAAATGTATGAACCCCATTTCTACAGGCCATTTTTCCATCTTTAATTTGCTCAAGGCAGTTGATAGAATTACTAAAATGAAGAAAAAATATACGCACACACTTTGGGGCATACAATACCCTAAATATGTGCACTGGCAAGTGTCAGCCTGTATGGGAAACACAAAATGTCTTATTAGTGTAGTGGGAGAATACAGCCATGTAAAGGACCTGTCTGCAGGACCCATTCTATGTATCCAGCCATAGCAGCACTGGAAATTTCTTCCTCCAGAAGTCCTGCCTTTGTTTACTTCTCCTCAATCAAATCTCAGGGAAGACAGTGCTTCTGCTGAGGGCTGTCTTCTGACTAAGCCAACACCTTTCCCTACCCACTGGTCTAAGCACATTGTTTTTTATCATGTCTAAACAATGTTACCATCTGAGTATTCTTGTTTAAATTTTATTTGTTGCCTCCTACCTAGACTGTGAGCATCAATATGAAGAGGTCTTGTCAGTCTTGGTCAGGAGATAGGTCCAGAAGGATGGGTATGCCAGAGAGCTATATTTACATCATAGATACATGTTGAAATGACGGGTGGAAACAGGAGCTGTACTATGTGGATGAGGATAGCATCACAGGACATATTCAGGAGTGGCAGCCTTGGTGACAGTCTCTTTATGTTTGATCTGGAGCATGACAAGATTCCTGTAGTCCTGTAATGTAAGGAATGTGAAGAGGCCTCTGGAACCTCTTCAGGTTGTCAATCAAATTCTTCTTATCTTCCACATTTAGATTTTATGGTTCATGAGAGGCCTCAACTCTAGCAGGGAAGAAATCCTGCTGGTGGAGAGCTGAAAGCCAGAAGACAAATGGAGAAGGAGGGTTTGGGCCAATAGCCTCTATGTTAGCACACCTTAGATAATTCATAACTGATGGAACGAAGCACTTTCATAAGTCAGTAACTTGTCCTTCCTTCCCAACAAACATGGGAGTGGCCAAATAACAAAATGTGTCCTGTGTCATAAACTCTGCCACTAATGTTAGTGTCTCCACAGGACCTGGAATCATGATCTGGATCATGAGCTACATAGCCAGTGAGTTGACCAAAGAAACCAACATAATCGAATTCCAAGGGAAGGAAAGAGCTCGGGAGTGGGCTTAAACTCTCCTGTTCATCGGATCCTGGCTGCCAGGACCAGAATAAAAGTTAAGTAAGGGTGGCATGCTAATACCTGTGTACTGCCTCAGCATGAGCTCAGGCTTCTGAGCTCTGAGAAAAGTCCTCATTCTCCCTCAGAAAGTGATCCAAAAACAATGCTCCTTGCTGTAACTTGTATGAAAGTATGCATTTCAAACTCATAGTACACCTTCTCATATGTGCCCAAGCTCAGCAATGTCCCTAGGCTACCATGAATAAAGCCCAGATGTTCACATCATTGTTTGGCAGTTTAGCTGTAGATATTCCAACCTGTGGTTTAGCTCAAGTTTGCCTTTGTATACTGAAGATGGTGAGCTTATTAAGCTGGAGTAATAGGACAGTGAACTGCAGATGTATATATATATATTGCCTTGGTAGTTTATTAATTTCACTTTCATTTTCTTCAGTATGGATAATCAAATATCTATGGTATCCACCATTTTATTCCACCAACAAAATAGACATACTAATTTAAACTGAGTTACTGATAGGACCTGTAAGCATTAAACTTTTTAACTTTCCAAAGAAATTTTATGTCAAGATATCCTAAAATCCACATAAGGGTTTAATAGAATTTTATTTTAGTAGTCATAGTATATTTCTAGTCTGACCAGATTAACTATATTCATATTTTACTTTACATCTACAGAGCAAGGACAGTTTTGCTGCCTGGCACATCAGGAGACTCTGAAGAATGAAGACAGAAATATGTGCAGAGTGCCGGGCACAGCACTGGCACATCTTCATGCCCATAGTGATCACATGTTACTGAATCATTTCAGCGTTTATTCAAAGAGTGTTCTTCACTGTTGTTTTATTGAAGAAGTAGTATTGGATTCACAGAAGTTGTGCCATTCATAAAGGGGAGAAGTAAGATATACAAAATACGACCTTTGCATATGTAACCATGCATTTAAAATAATGCATGGTTACATATGGAAGAATATAAAATCCTACAGTAAAAATCTTCCAGGAAGAACTATCATTTCTCATCACATTGTAGATTTACCAAAAATAGTCAACAAGTATACCTCCATCAATAGCCAATTCTATTGAACATCCAGGGAGAATATAGTCATCCAATTTTGGTATAATAAATTATTTGTGAGGGTGTAGCAATCCATTGTTCTCCCCTCACACTGCCATCCTTCTTCATGTATCTGTGAAGCCTCCTGTTAGGATGCCAACCTGGAAGTTCCAGAGTGACACAGGGTGTGGCTTCCTTAAAAAAAATTCAGTTCCTTTATAGTTTAACTGTTCTTCTGCAACCTGCTCTCTCACATTATTTACTTCCTAAGGTTTGTATCTGAACTGAAGAACTAAGAACTTTCTCTTTAAACCAATATAAAATTCAATTACATAGTGGAATAAATTTCAGTGATGTCTTTAATACTAACTTACCCATTTGAGACGTGTAGTAGAAATCTCTCTGAAAAATGCTCCTAATTCAGATATTTTTCTGGCTGACATTAGTAGCAACTTAAAAAACCAGTGTGATGGATGGCAAAAGTTAAAAATATTTCACTTTGTGGTTCCAACATTTCAGAAGGGCAATTGCAAGGAACGAGATTTAAGCTTTAATTAGGAAACATATATATCACAGACTTGCTCCTTCCCTGTGATCAGGGGGATTTTTTTTTTTTTATGTGCATGAGTTGGAATGCAGAGATCAATAAAAAGCTTGTTTGACAACCCCAAGGCTGAAGAAGATTTTAGGACTTTGGAGATTAAAGAGATTTTCTCCATAGACCTGGGACCATGTCACATAATTATTCTATCATTGGGGCTAAAAACGAGACAGAGAAATTTGTATGGAATATTATTAATTAGACAGATTTAACGCTATTCCAAAAATAAAAGCATGTGTCACAAGAAGTCTGTTAATTATATAGTCATTTATTTGTTTTTGAACCATAAACTTTTGTGCTTCTAGTTATCAAACATTATCTAAGCAAGACACACAGCAATATGAACAAGTGAATGAGTGGGTCAGAAAGGAAATGAAAGGTAAACCATGAGTACAAGAAGAAAGGTGTCAATTTCGTTGCTCAGATAAACCACAGGAAAGAATGGGAAGGTGTACAGTGTGTGTGTGTGTGTGTGTGTGTGTGTGTGTGTGTGTGCCTCTAATCATCTGATCAATGTAAGCCATCACAACAGACAATTGAAGTCTAAATTTTCACTCAGGAGCTCACATCTCTGCTGAAGGGTGGAAACGAGCCAGTCTGGAAGGCACCATGGAGCTGATCCTCTCACATTTTCTGATGGAAGCTCATTCATTTGTAAGTGCTTGATCCCCACACACTTGGACAGCCACTCCCCCTTTCAGGTTTCCATGTGGAGCTCAAAGCTGTAAGTGGGACGACTGCACGGCTGATGCTAAAAGCTTTGTTGTGGGAATCCCTAAAGCATATTCCTATAAATAGGACTGTCTCCATTCGCTCAAGTTGTGCACATTGACCCAAATAAGAACGATGCATATGATTCGCAAATGTGTACATCAACACACTGGGAGCCACTGGGGCAGGCATGGCTTCCAAGCTATGGAGGGTTCCTTAGAAATGGCCTTGGTGTTTCTGTCTTCCTGTCTTCCTAGGCAATATTAACAACATTCTCGACAAACTCCAAGCAAAGGACAGCTAGAGGAAAAGAATTTTAACAGGTGTACAGAAACAAGAGGTAAGATGTCACAATACCAACGTATCCTATAAGAAGATGGATAACAGGCAAACTAGCCACTAGGGGAAAAAAAAATAAGCAAATGAAATAAACTACCAAATTCACAATGATTCCTCAAATGGCGAAACTTAGCACTCACAAACAAAACCCATATCCAAGAGCAGACATATCAGCTCTAGCAATCAGGTAAATAGAAATCATCTCAAAAATGCTTTCTGACATTTCAGATTAAGAAAAGTTAATAATGGGAGTACTGATCTAGTTCAGTGTGTGCTTAGCATGTATAAGACCCTGGATTTGATGGCCAGACCCATAAAAAAAATTACAAAAGGAAAGGAAGAACAATTGAAAATGTTGGTAATCCCAATGCTGTTAATATCACATAGAAAGCACAGAAACAGCCAGACATACTAATCCATTCCTGAAAGGAATATGAGTTCCTCTTACTTCTTTTGGGCTTTATGAATTAAAAAGAAAAAAAAAAAGACAGAATAAACTTCATCTCATTTTGGGGAAAATTTAGCCAAAGACAAAGATGAGCCTGTATGCGTAGATCTAGGCATGAGTTTGGAGGAAAGGTAGAGAGAACTCCAACTGTCAACTATGGAAAGATGCACTAAAGGGAAGAAAGTGATGACATGCTCAGTGCATCTGAGATTTCATGCTGCAGAAATGGGCCCTGAGGAGGGATCCCTGTAAATATGATTTATTCAGAAGTGTTTCCTGGAAATCCAGGTCTAGAGGAAAGAAAGGCAGGGAAGGGTAGGAGGCCAGCGTGCCATCTCAAGGAAGATCCCATGGCAGGTGACTGGCTGAACCACACAGTCAAGCTTTGTAGATGGCTGCAGTCAGATTCTGAGTTGTCCCAGACAGACCCCTGCACCAGTCAGTCCTCCACGGCAGGCTTCCCCTGAGAAACTAAAAGCCAGCTCTGAAGGCTACTGCATCTGCCTTGGGGAGAAGCCGGTCCAGGCTAGTGGGGCCATGCACACTGTGGAACAAAAATGGTGGAAAGACCAATCTGTACCTGTGGTAAGATGGTCTACTGGACTCCAGTGAAAGAATGAGGCAGACACCTGAGAGGAACTGGGCAATATGAGTGCAGAGAAGAGGCATTGGACAGTAGTTTGAATTATCAGACATTGGATTTGGGGTGGTCTTCAGTGGGGGAAAAGATTTATTGAATTATTTATGTACACAAGCCTTTTTATGTGGAATTGATGCACATCAAAACATTTACATAAAGATTATCACAGGGTGGTGAGGGAACCAGAGGAGCAAAAAGTAGCAACTTTTTTACTTCGGGTGTTTATACTTTTGTTGACCTATGGATGCTTGGCATTCATAAATCAAGGAACTCTGATAAGGCAAAAATTAAATATGCTTCATCAAAATTAATTTTATAGAGCTGGAGAGACAGCTAGTGGTTAAGGTGTTTGCCTGCAAAGCCTGACAACCAGGAGTTCAGTGCTCTGGTATCCACATAAATTTGGATGCACAAAGTGGCACACGCATCTGGAGTTTGTTTGCAGTGACTAGAGGCCCTGGCATGCCCATTATCTCTCTCTCTCTCCCTCTGTCCTTACAAATAAATAAATAACATATTTTAAAATTAATTTTATAAGTTCTTTGTCTTGGATTACAAAGGCTTTGATTTAAATGGAATTAACAGGGTTGCTCTTTTGGCTATATCTGGGAAAAGCTTTGGGGACATATGCCATATTTGTGATCTTAAAACTGACAGCCAGCTCATTGTCAATGAGTAAAAATGAAGAAAAGAAAAGAAACTTTTGAAATCACTGATTAATATTCAATTATACATTCTCCCAGAGAAATGCATTTTTTCTACACATATAAGTATATGTGTATACACAGGAGTATACTCATTGACAATGCCATCTCTTAGTATTTTATCAGATAAATGGGTACACTAAAAAATAATTAGTTCCCTGGAAAAAGGCATAGACATGGTTTCAAGATGCTAGCTCCTATTTACTTAGCAATTTTGACAGACTAATAGTAGTCACATCTTCTTCTGATAATAAGCACACCAAATTGAGCTCCCTCAAAAAACTTTACTTTGTGTCTAGTTCATTCTTCATTTTAGAATAATCAAATTTAGAGGTGACTGAATATCTGGGATCTAGTCTAGAATTGTATGAAAGGATAAAGTGGGTGGGGACCAAAAACTTTTGATTCTTTGGGAGAAGGAAGGCAAATTTGAGATCAAAGATCTGCATTCTTTGTATTGTGTCCTGCCATAATTATGTTAAAGACTCAGCAACTAGAACAAAAACAAACATTCATTATCAACAATGACATCTGTCGAGATCAAAATGAATAATGATTCACTTTTCAAAACTTATATAAATTAGACACTTAACACTGAGTTGAAAGTTCAGTATTATATACATTATTGATAGCAAGAGATTATCTCTTTTGTACTTTGAGAAGTGAAAAAAGACATAGTTTTAACAGCCCAAGATAACAGAAACAGCCAAAGTCCAGCATTACTATTAAAAAACTGCTGATCTTGGGCCTGATTTGTGGCTCAATTAGCAGAGTTCTCACCTAGCATGCACAAAGCCCTAGGTTTGATTCCCAACACAGCATAAAACAGGGTTTGTGACATAAACCTGCCATTCCAGTACTGAGGAGAGAGAGAGAAGCAAGAGGATCAGAAGCACGAGTCATTCTCCGCTACAGAATAAGCCAGAGGCCAATCTGAGCTATAGATCCATCTTAAAAATTAAATAAATAATAAGGTGAGCCTTTTAGGACTGTTTTGCAGCCTGTCTATCAAAACCTTGCAATCTTTCATGGACAGGCTAGTAAATTGCAAGAATTTGCTACCCAGAAAGGATAGTGAATCTCCTCTTCACCTTTCGGACATCCCCTATTCTACACTGGCCATTTCTAACATTCACAAAAATCTCTATGAATTTATACACAGTGTAAGCAGAAACTGTGAAAGATAGCTATGGAGGAAAGCCCTCGAGAGAATCCATACTGTGTTGTTGTATTGCCTTGGAAACACTGAACCAGTGGAGACTTGGATTTCTAATGGAACAGTCATTTTTTAAAGGTACCTTCTGAGGTGTTTTATTCAAAAATATTTCCTCATTCTATTTTTTAATGACTTGCATTACAGACATTCCATTGACCTTTTAAATTTTATTTATTTATTCATTTATTTATCCTGACTCAGTATTCTATTTATCTTTAAGAAAAAAAAAATCATCTGCAAAGAAAGATCTGTTCAAAGGTGAGCCCTAGGTGAATAAAATTGTGAGGTTGAATTCTTTTTATTTCAGCTTAAAGTACTTCTGACAGGCTTCCTGTCCGTGTTCCTTCTGCACAAGCCTGCTGCTCAGCTAAGGGAAATCTCTCCTCTGACATTCAAGCACACAGAGCCCTTCTCACCCAGCACAGCTTACTGCCTAAAATGTACACACTACAAACTCAAAGGCCGTTAAAAATCTTTTTATATATCAACCTCTATTTCATCACTAACAACACCCTTACAGCAAAATGAAAAGCAATGTACTGATGCTCATGGAAATCCTATCTACTATCTTTAGTTTTAAACACAAAGATGTCTAATAAGTAAACCAGTTGATTTTGTAAGCATAGTATGAATGCATGGTATATATCTTTTGCCATCTCCTATTCAACTGTGTTCCCCCAGTATGAAATACAATGTATCCAATTAAATAACACAGCCAAAGATGAACGAATTTTGTAAGTGACAGTTTCAGTATATACCATGAAATGATAATTTATTGAAAAATAATTAATGGGTAACTTAAAGTAAATATAGCATAGCTTGTGAAATGGATTAAAACCAGAAACTTTATTTTTATTTTACCAATATATGATGCAATTATGCATTTTTTTCTTAAGATACAACAAGAGCAAGCATGTTCTTCATCAGTAAAAAATTAAAATCAAATGTTTTCTTGAAAATATTTCAGTGAATAAATTTTAGATCATCGTTTAATACATCAAACTTGATCTGTCTTAATGGAAAAGTGCATAGCCATTATATTTGAAAATCCAGAAGTTCTTTTAATTGGTTTTGAATGAAAGCATTATTCTGCATTTCTAATCATGTTTCTACCCCTAAGGCTAATATTAAAAATGAATTACAATTCCTGAGCAAAGAAATTGACTCAGAATCATGGATGGGATTAGCATTTTGCTACAAATAATCCACAAACTTTAGAATCCAAAAGCCTATAACTGAGAGTTGAGTATATTTTCTAAGTAAGAAGCTAAAACACTTATTAGACACACTCATGTGAATAATGAACTATCTGAGAAGAGGACACATGTATGAAAGCATTTTACATTCTTTTATACAATGAGTTCCTCTTGCAATATCATCAGTTTAAGTATTTAGTCACTCAACTTTACCATATCGCTAAAAAGGATTCATATTTTCAAAATGTTCTTGTAATTTTAAGTCATAAAGTCTTAAGAAGTTCTACCTTACCTACAGTCAGCGATTGTTTATGAGACACACACCTGGAGTTTTAAGTCAACCTGACACTGTGGTCACAAGAAACGCAGCTAATATAAGACAAAAGTTTGTCATTTGTGCTGTGAAGAGGTTTATATGAAAACTTCAAATATTAATGAGGAAATACAAACTGACCTGTTTGCTGACAATCATGCAACTCTGAGTAGAGTACCAGAAAGTGTTTGTAAATACCCTTCCTTCAATTATTCAAATTATAGTTTAAAGAGAAAAGAACTCCAGGTTTTGAATGGTAGGGAAGTTTTAATCAGGTGATATGTATCTTAATATCTATTCTTGGGTGAAGAAACCTGGATTATTAAACTAAATTCGGCTGTATCCTATATTAATATGCAGCAAGATTTTTATCACATCTGTTAAATTTCATAGAGACCTGATGTACTTGGTATCACTTGCATGGTTTAAAATAAACCAATTGAAACAACAGATGAAATAATGAGTTTTGAAGATTTGAGGTTTTGAAATATTTTTATTTTACATTAACAACAATTCACCACAAGTAGAATCTGGGAGATCGATATGAAATTAACTTCAAAGTAGATTTGCAAATGAATTCTGGAGGGCTTTATGAAAAGATGTCATCAAACAAAAATAATTTAATGATATTTATTAATTTATATTTTTACATGAACCTTAAATTAATTAAGGGAGAGGGATAACATTGTAAAATGATCTCTGAGCTAACAGGAAAAGTCCAATTTGAAGTAACTAAGATAATTGTCATTATTACTTACTAAATTTTGAATAGTTTTAACTTATTTTACTCCAAAATGCATATAGGCAGCTGTAGATATGAACAGGACAAGATTTTTTAAATGGTGATAATTTTCTGTATTTTTAAAATAAGATTTAACATGTAATTTAATATATGTGATTTGTCTCATTTAGACACTAAATTTTATAGATTTTTTTCAAGTTATTTCACTTCTTTATGAACAAATTTCTCTCTTATGGGGCTAAATGACATGTTCTCATAAGTGATTTACAGCAATGAAATGACTATGCTTTCCCAGTGATCTTTTCTCTAGAAAAGACCATGTTTTTTCCTACATCTTTTACATAGGAACTAAAGTCTTTCCAAAAATACCCCATGTCATTTTACTGTTAAAAGAAGGGTAAAATATTGTTGTGAATAATAGAATCAATTTGATATAAGTGCAAAAAGAATTTTTATATGATATGAATTAAATCAACTCAAGCAAGGAACTCTTTCCATAAGTGACTCACTGAATAAGTAAAAGCAGAAGCCGCAGAAAGCAACAGAAAATAAGCATTTGGAGACTCCAGAGAGATTTGTCTATATAAAAAGAGAGAGAACTAAAGGCATACTCAACTTCCAGCTATCAACAAGCTTGTACGATGTGTTTTGATGTATAAAACACTTATCGCCATTGATGTGATGATGTTATTTCTTTGAAACCAATGGACTGTTCTCATGGTTAACATGTAAAGCAGTATCTACAATGCCATGTGACAGGAAGGATTTTGCAGCCTTAGGAAAGAGCCTGACACTTGAATCATTCTAATGGGAAAGAACACTTAGCCTGGCTTATCTTTTTATTACTTCTACTTTTTAAAACTTCAATTTGGATAAGTCATCAACAATGCTCATTTCATGTAAGGGAATATAATGGCCAAAGTTCATGCGCATCATCAAACCTCCCAGATCGGGTGAGTCCTGGTATAAATATAAATAATTCAAGATCCATGATCGCTGCCTACACACTTGAAAACAAGCGTGTGAACTATGAATTCTTGAGTGTGATCTTTATATAAGCTTTAAAATAAATGAGAGTAACCCATGCTACTTTTAGCATTATTAGATAATTTATTTTCTTTTATCAGACCTCAGAAACTTTACCAGGGTTTAACCATGAAGACAAGTAAACCAAACTATTCCCATTAAAAATCTAGATTTAAGCCATGTGTGGTGGTGCACGCCTTTAATCCCAGCACTTGGGAGGCAGAGGTAGGAGGATCACTGAGAGTTCGAGGACAGCCTGAGACTACCTAATCAATTCCAGGTCAGCCTGGACCAGAGTGAGACCCTGCCTCGAAAAACAAACAAAACAAAACAAAAAATCTAGATCTATAATGTTAAAATCAGTGGGTTCAATATCAAACCAGGGGTGCTTGGAAACATGTCATACCTACACTTTGAATTTTTCTACTTTTTAAAATATTGTATTTATTTATTCGAGATTTGAGAGTGATAGATAGATAGATGATAGATAGATAGATAGATAGATAGATAGATAGATAGATAGGGAGCGAATGGGTACACCAGGGCCTGTAGCCTCTGCAAACAAACTCCTGATGCATGTGCCACCTTGTGCATATGGCTTTAAGTGGGTACTGGCTAATTGACCCTAGTTGTTAGATTTTGCAGACAACTGTCATAACTGCTGAGCCATTTCTCTAGCCCATTGGAAGAATTATGCATGAGCTTTTCTAATAACCTATATGCTCATCTCAGAGCTTCTACAATACATACACACAGAATCCAACAACAGTGATAATGTCCTACTTTAGGAAACTCTTTTCTCCCACATTTCTACATTATTCTCTCCTGTTATCATTTTCTTTTCCCTTGTCTTCCCAGTCCTTAGTCCAGGCTGGGAGATTTGGGATTTTCCTGGACTCCATCTCCAGCTCTATTCTCTCCTTTCTTCTCTATGTATAAATTCATTTGAGAACATTGGACACACACTAAAACCACGTCATCTCTTGTCCACAACTGTTTCATAAGCACTAGACTCATGTGTCTGACCATAAAGGAAAATACCCACTAGTTTGTCTTGAGCTCAAAGTTGAATTTACCCATTTGTCATTCCAACCCCATTTTCCCCTGTCAGATCCTGTTCATCACCTGCTAATTTTCTTGCACCTCTGAAGGAACTCTGGGCTTTCCGTCCATCACTTTCTGCTTCTGAATAAGTCTTGTCAATGCCTCCTCCTAAATGTGGTTTACACCTCCTCTGTTCTCTCCATTTTACTTTTTCGCACATGTGTGAACATGCTTCACACCTGTCTCCAGAATCCTGATACTACACTGCAGACCCTCTGACGATGAGACCCATCTTCTCTAATCCCAACCCAGAGAATCTGCCTTCAGCACATGCCCATGACTCATAGGTGTGCCTCTGTCCTTTGCCCTTCCAAAGACACTCATTCTCAGTGGTGTTATCACCACTTATTCGCTGCTCAAGCTAGAGCCCTATTGGTAATCCTTGCCTTCTCTTGACCTTCACTTCTTATGTTCAGTTAATCCTCAAGGACTGTATATTTCATCTCAAAAGTACCATCTATGCTGGGTGTGGTGGCACATGTCTGTAATCCCCGCACTTGGGAGGCAGTGGTACGGGGATCACTGTGAGTTCGGGGCCAACCTGAGACTACATAGTGAATTCCCGGTCAGTCTGGGCTAGAGTAAGACCCTACCCTAAATACCCTACCCCCCAAAAAGTACCAACATTATTGACTGGCATCTTGTTATCTCTTCCACTTTCACTCTTAACCGTATCTTGAATGGAAAACTCCAACTCCACTAATAACTCTCATTCTTTCTTAACATCCTATGCTCCATTCTTCACAAAATACATATTTTAATATAAAATTCTTATTGAAGCCCAAATTATTTATATATTATAATCATGTTATATCCTGAATATAAAGTATTAACATCAAATTTAAAAATGATATGATAGTATTAGTAATATTTATACTTCATTAAGTAATGTATAATGGGCAATCCTGGCTTTTCTATAAATTTGCCTCTTCTAATATTTTTTTGTGTGTGTGTTCTTTTGAGGTAGGGTCTCACTCTAGCCCCAGCTGACCTGGAACTCGCTACGTGTAGTTTCAGGATGGCCTCAAACTCTCAAACTCACAGCAATTCTCCTACCTCTGCTTCCTGAGAGCTGGGATTAAAGACATGTGCCAACATGCCTGGCTTTCTAATATTATCTTAAAACAAGTACAGAGACATTTATTTTATTAACAGTTGCATATGTGGAGCTGGGGAGATGGCTCAGCAGTTAGAGAAATTTGATAGCAAAGCTTGCTGGCCTGGGTTCAATTCCCCAGCTCCCATGTGAAGCCAGATATACAAAGAAGTACATACATCTGGAGTTTGATATCAATAGTAAATGATCCTGGTGTGCTCATAAACACTGTTCCTCTCTCTCCCTTCTCTCTGTCTTTCCAATAAATTTAAAGAATTTAAAAAATTTGATATGTGGAGTGGAGGGCTATGAAATACTGTCTTCAGGATATGATATAGTCATAGTATTCAGGAAGTCATAGAAGTTGTGGTTTCCATGACAAGATTGAGCCTGTCAATAATTCAACAATCAATGGTGGAATATACATGAGATCCCAGCCCTCGCAAAGTAGCATCTAACGGTTGCTGGGAGAATGGGAGTCAGATTTATCAGTGGCATAGACATGGGAAAGTTACCCTTTCTATAGTAAATAACTTAAGAGGGTCCAACAACCACCAAAGTGCCTGTGTTCTTCCTTTTATTGAGGCCTCCACTCTAATACCATGCCTTTAGAACAGACTTCCTAATGTATCTTATCTAAAGAAAAGTGGCATATCTATGCTCACAGAGGTCTACCCATGGACATGCATATCCCTCCCTGTTGTCCAAAGAGTTCTCATCATTTTCTGAGACTATCTTCACTTCTCTGTGGTTACTTTTTCTTCCTCTATCTCATCCCATCAGATTACATATGTATTTATTACCTTGCTACATAGTTAAGTGTCTTCATTTGACATCACCTCACTAAATGGTTGCTGGGGGCAACTGACTCTATGGATGATCTGATTCCTACATTTCCCAGCACTCTCCTTCACTAATGCTGTTTCTTCCTCTTATTTTCTTTTCGTCCAGCTATGAAATGGGGGCTACCTATGCTATACAGCCCTCATGTGTCAGGACAGACTCCCATGCAATGGGTTGAAAGATCCAGCACTGTGAATATGGATATCTTGTATCTGCTAGATCACTGATGTACCTCTGGTCATTGTACTACATGTGGATATGATGCTTGGTGTAATTTGCTTTTGTCTACAACTGCCTGCTTCAGTCATTTAGAAGATTTCTTTATATTACTATTTTATTTACTTTGTGTGGTTGTGTGTGGTGTGTATGAGTATATATGCATGCTTGTATTGTGTGGGTGCAGAGGTGTGTGCAACAGCCATTCTTACAGGTGCATATATGTGTGGAGGCCAGAAGTTGATGTTGGCTGTCTTTTTCAATCATTCTCTGCCTTACTTGTTTTATAATTTTACTTATTTATGAGAGAGAGAGGGAGAGAAAATGGGCATGCCAGGGCCTCTAGCCACCTCATTAAGAAATAGCTTTATTTTATCTGCAAAGCTTTGCATAAGTTCGCCCCAAACATCTGGAGGTTGAAGACTTGGTACCAAGCCCCTAATTGTAAATAATCAGTTTATTGGGAGGCACTGACTTAACTTGTATATTAAGACCCCAACCTCTTTTAGTCTTTTGCTTCTATATATGAAATCAGGTCTTCTTCCAACACATGCTCCTGACCATGGTGGGTCAGCACAATCCCCAAAGCGATAAGCTAATTATGGGCTGTGACACATCTAGATATGTGAGCCAAAATAAACCTATCTTCTTTGTAAGTTGATGCATTTTGTTGCAATGTGGAAAGCTATGAACGTCGTCTGTTTCAAGTGTTAAAAACATGGCACTTGTGCAATGCTTACATCCCTTGTCTCATACCTTAATTTTGTTTGCTATTATGGATCTTGCTGAACTTATTGGAGGGTGGTCTGCCCCTTACTACCAGAAGATTGTGAAGATTTTTCCTTCCATTTTTCTGACTCCAAGCGTGTGCGCAGTCCTGATACTTACTCCATGCAGTCCCATATATGCTTCTTGAATAACTATAATTAAACTGGTTCCCTGGAACAGGAACACCCTGAGGGTGGGGGGTTTAAGGCTGACACAAATGATGTGAGAGAGAAAAATAAGTGACAAGTAACTGCTATGCACATATCTGTCGAGGGTAGGGACAGCTAGTGTAACTTTCCTCCACAGATCAAAGAAGGAATGAAATGTTCAAATCACAGTCTAAGTCCTTTTCTTTCAATGTATCTCCTTCCTATCTAAGAGTAAAGCATTTCATCTATCCTGTGATAAAACCCAGACCAAACTTTTGGAGAAGTGCCATTCTATCCAAGTACACAATCTTGCTTTGATTCACATACTTAATAATAAATAAACTTATCCAGAGACACAGATGCTCCTAAGAGCCCATCACTTAAGTAGACCTAAGATGAACCCAACATGGCTCAGTGAAATTTGCAGAAAAAGGGGTAGAAAGATTGTTAGAGCCACAAGTTGGAACATTATGCACAGAGACATTGCATCTTCCCCATAACAAATGGCTATCCCCACAATGCACGACTCACAATCCCCATGAGGATAACTGGCATTCACAATGAGGAGGGCCCCTTTGGAAGAGGGGGGGCAAGGATGAGGGTATGGGGCAAGGATGAGGGTAAGGATGATACCAACATGAGCTGTTTACACACTGAGTATAAACATAACTAATAAAAAAATAATAATAATACATTGATTTCAAAATCACAGAGCAGCCAAAACATAATATATGTACCTTAAAAAGGAGTACATAGTTTGTCACATTGCCTTTTAACTATCACAAACTATGCCTTTGATAAGTAACAGCATTTTTTTCTATGAAAAGCCAAATAATATATTAGACATTTTGTCTTGCTAAGGCAACAAATGTATTACGTTAATGCATTTTTGTGGTGGACAAAGCGTTTAATTTTATATAATTATTAAGTGCCATGAAAAATTCTTGTGATTCTTTCTAACCATTTGGAATTATTTTTAATTCTTGATTTATAGTCTAAAACTGGGCACCAGTTTGAATCTATCCCACAGGCCAATTTTCCAACACCAACAGTAAACTGTGAGCTAGATTTTAGGGAGATATGATTGCCTTTAAAAATGCAAATGAGTAAAGTAGGTTTTCTAATACCAAAGATAATAATAATTACTTTTATTGGTCCTGGAAAATAACACTGCACATCTTTTAATGAATGGGAAGTATAACACTGAAATAATTATTTGAAATACCTGCATAGTAAGCATTTGTTAGGCAATTCATGCAGTCAGTGTATCCATCCTAATTCCTCAATATACTTAGTTTTCAGTATAAGAAATATCACATTAATCTTATTCCTGGAAATTTCCTCATTTAGGAGATTTAAAATGCAATTATAAAATTTCAATGGATATCATCAAATCAAGATATTTGACTCAGCCAGTCATAGTTTCATATCATATGGCACAGTCTTCCTATGATTCCAAAAGGGGGGGCAAAATACGACATGTAGCTGTCACTCAACAGTTATTTATTTATCAAGCACATACTATGTCTACACAAGAAAACCCTAAAATAATGGCATTTCTGGCATTGGTATAAGAATAATCTATCTCTTTTTGTATTCACAAATAAGTGTCCGAAACAGTTAAATGACATGTTGTCATCATTATTCTGATAAACCTCAGAAGAAATGCAACCCGTTCTCTGGGATCAATATGACCCATGTGCTTTTCAACGCCCAAACTTCTTCAGGGAATGCTGCAAATTGACAGGACAGTCTCTCAGCACTTGATTTGACATGAGATACAGAAAAAGACACGCAAAGCTTGGGGAGAAGAGCTTCAGTCTGTATTGGCCAGACAAGTACAGTGGATTAAGACGGCAGCCTAGCTCATTCACAAGTCAATTGTGAATTACTCTCTCTAAACTGGCTCCACACCTGCGGCTTTCCATGCCTAGAGTACCCTCGAATCATTCACTGTGGGGAAATAAAAGCCTGCTTTTCCCACAAACACATACCTTTTGGCTATCTGCCACCCCAACTCAGGTAGGCCATGTAGATCTGAAAGGGACACTTCTAAAACTCCATCAGAAAAATGGCATATCAAGAGTCTGGCATAGTGGCTACTGTCAGGCACTCAGACCCATCTTATCCTAGGCCCTGAAGACCTACAGGACAGGGCGACTAAATAAACTTGATTCCAAAGAAGCCTGAAACACTCCTTCCTTCAAAAGCAAGAGTTAGGGAAATGGTGGCATGCTTGTTTCTCTTCAAATAAATGAAGAATTTTTTTTTTCCAAAGGAAAAAATGAGAACACTAAGGTGGTAGCCCAGACTATTGGGCCCTTCCTAGAAATTTGAGGGGAACCAAAATTTGGCACTACACACAAGTTACAAAAGCTGTATTTCACTACCTATCAGATGATAAATATTCTGTTTTGATATAATCAACTGCATGTAGCTGGAAAGTGAGGAGGTCATAAAGAAAATGCCAAATGCAGATGAAAGGTGGTATTTCAGGATGCAGTTGTAACCCTGGATTCCTTTGACAGGGCTGTGTAGATGTGATATATGTATATATCTCTCATGTATCCATATATGCACATACATGCACATGTGGGGAGAGAGAGAGAGAAACAAAGGAGTGAACAATAGAAACAAAGTTCACCTTTCACATGCAAATGTTACATGTAAACACACACAGACAGAAAAAAGAGAACACATCTCGTTTCTCACAGAACAAATTATTTGTGTCCTTTCAGCCCTTCCAAAGCATGTTTCTTTTGAGTCTGGCTCATTTGATAATTGCTGCATCACAATTTTCCACATTATACTGGGGAAAATGTGTCAGTTAACTCATCGACAAGCTGAATTTAACGCTGTTATCATCTGGCATAAGTTTAAAGCCCTGGGCCTATCTTTACCCCTCTCCTGGTTTTGTGGCAAATTGGCCAGGCTGATATTCACTTCCATGATTTAATTCTAAAACGGGACTAATAAAATGATTAAATGACTCTTCTATTCTCCCCACTCTTGCTCTCCCCAGTTTCCCCCATGAGTCATGGTTGGCCATCTACAAGAACAAAATATCTAACTGAAAAAAAAACTATCTTCCAACTGCTGCATCTGTCTCCCTGGCAGGCTCAGCTGACAGTTGGGACCTGGCTCAGGAACTGTTTCTTCAAGAGCTCTGTGGGGCTGAGTTATTAGTGGAGCTCTCCTCCTCCTAGGTGCTGTTTCCCACTTATCCCTCCCATTTGGGAAGATGGCTTTGTGTATATTTATCCTTCTGAGAATCTGCTATTGTACAAATATCTCCAATTGAGACCCCCGTGGGAGGGTACACAGGACACCAGAGCACTTGCATTACTTTTCTTGAGAAATATCCATAAAAGAGTTTTTCAGTTCCCCTGGGTCTGCTTCTGGTTATTATATAAGCAGTTTCTCCTTCAGGAGAGGAAAGACATGCCTTGAGACACAGATATAAAAAATGCCCACATCTCTCTCAGGGAGTTTCAAAATAGCAAGTTGCTTAAATAACAAGGAAAGCACCTGGTTCCTCTCCAAACCCAAAGATAGCCTGGAATATTTGGAGAAGTAGACTTCAGACTGGGGGAGGGGAAGTAAAGTGGGGGTAACCAGAAGCGACATTGTGGGTCACCTTAACAAAAGCTGCCAAAGCATAGAGGAGAGAAGTTCTGTCACTTTTGAAATCTTATGAAGGGCACTTAGCGAAAGAGCTTTCCCATCTTGTTTTGTTCACGAGTGTTTCAGGTGGGACCTGTTTCCTAGACAAGCCCATGCACCAGTCACATCACATCTGCCTTGCTCTAATTGGGAGCCTGCAATACTTCTCTCGGGGAAGCCCTCTTCTTCAAAATTTCTTCTACAATTCACGTCTTTTACTTCTTTTTCAAAAAATGAGCCCACCCTTAGACCCCCTGCAGTCTCTTAATTCTTATAAGAATTAGAAAAGAACTCCTTTTATTGTTGGGTTTTTTTTGGTGTACAAGCAAGTAAAAAGCAGGCAAGTAGGCCTACTCTCTGTGGATTGAGATATTTTTCAAATTTTCCTACCTCAAAAGCTGGAACAGCACAGATCACCTTCCAACTATGATATAAAATGTCTATTGGAATAATTATTAGTAACCCTCAAATAAAAAGCAAAGTAATTTAAACTTCCCATAAAACCTAAAGGCATTTAAGAGAATCCCAGTAGCTCTGTACATTTAACATTTCCTAAGAATAAAGAGAGAAAAAGATTAAGCCTTCAAAGATTTCACTTATGTAAGTCAGACAACAACAAAAACTACACAGCGGAAGGATTAGTCTCAAACAAAATTCTGTAAAGAGGCTTTTGCAGAAAACTGTTCCTCTGGCTAGATTTCTTTTGTTTACAATAAGAAGTAGAATTTGGACCCATTATATATTCCTTCTTATGGACCCCATTGTGAATTGAAATTGTTAAAGTAGTACTGTAATTATCTTTTATCTATAGTATGACTTATTTACAATATGAGAGCTCCGCTTACATTTTAGAATTGTAATAATGGAATGCTCTCTTTACCAGTCCTAGAAATAACATTAGAATATGAAACAAATATTTATCTCATTATTCCTTTTTTTTCTTTTTCTTTTTTTTTTTTTTTTTTTTGTTCTGGTTTTTTGAGGTAGGGTTTCACTCTAGCTCAGGCTGACCTGGAATTTACTATGTAATCTCAGGATGGCCTGAAACGCAAGGTGATCCTCCTACCTCTGCCTTCTAAGTACTGGGATGAAAGGCATACACTACCACGTCCAGCCTCCATCATTCCTTTTTGAGAAAGCTCTGAATGATGCATGAAAACCAAAACAACAACAAAAAACACACCGATAGAGATTTTATTTTAAAGATTTCTTTATTTTTTTCAATTTTAAAGGTTATGATCAGAAAGGAACCAACTATGAATTCGTATAAGTTGGAGGCTATGCTGAAAGCTGGTGTCTTTTTGAGTAAAAAAGTCTTACTAATAGTTCCATTTGTTTTCCATTAAAAATCTCTTCATTGTATTCACAGTAATCCACATGCTGGTATCTGAGCCTGGTGGACAAAGCATTTGCTTTGTGTGTATCAGATGCAAAATTTACTTAAACTCCAGATAATTACAAGAGCATCTGCTAGGCTTTGTCATGGTCTATATGAACATTTTCACAGTGTATACAAAGAGCAATTATCCAACAACCAAAGAAAAAGAAACAGTCATTTCTGCAAATTATAGCCAGCTCCTTTATCAAGGAGTAAGTTTGTGCTAAAAGAATAAAACCCAAAAACACTTTAAAAAAAAATAAAATGTATTCACTCACACCACATACATTATCTACACAGAACAAAAAGAAAGCTTTTTCAACTGTTAGATTACTAGGTCTGAAATAAGGATAATTACAATTTCAAATAAAATGATCTCACAAAACATTAAAGATTCCCCCTGGAAGAAAAAAAATCACAAACACTCAATTTAAACCAATTTGATGCACGCACTGGTATATATCTCTCTGTCTATTCATTACAAGATGTTGCTACAATGGTGACTTACCCTCTTTATCATCAGTCTCTAGCTCTTTGAGATATAGGTTCATAAAATCAAAAACATGAAAAAAAATTAAAAATATTTAAAAATCTTGAGGAATTTTAAGTCTTAATTGAAAAATATGCGTTTTATGTATTAAATATTTAATTCTAAATCTACCTACAGAACTCCAGTTGGACTATGAGGTCACTATTTCTCTTTCATTATTTCCTTTTCTTTTATTTCTTTTTGTTTTTGCTTCTCTTTTTCTTTTCCTTTTTTTTTTAATTTCATGCACAATACCATTCTATCTGCATACTCAACACAATGCCTTCCTTCAAAGCCCAAGCCAGTTTTCAGATTTTACACCTCATCCGACTAAACAACATCAAGTATGTTATTGCCCAAAGACCTTATAGTGTGCATCTGTTCTTTTTCACATATTTCAAAACTCTTCATAAGGACCAAAGTGATCTCTCTCTTTCTCATTCTCTCTCTCTCTCTCTCTCTCTCTCTCTCTGTATATATATATACATACATATATAGATAGATAGATAGATAGATAGATAGATAGATAGAATAGATAGATATAGATATATCTATATCTATCTATATCTATCTATATATATAGATATATGCATGTGTGTGTGTGTGTGTGTGTGTGTGTGTGTGTGCGTGCGTGTATAGAGAGAGGGAGAGAAAGCTGGTTGAGACTTGAACATTTTTGTGACTTTTGATTCATCAATTCAGTGACCACTTATTTCTTCTTTCACTTTCTTTTAAATATCTTCATTCTCATTTTGTAACATGTATAAATGTATTATGTTACTGGCCAAAGCTATTAGTCAGTAAAAAAAAAAAAATCTTCTTATTCCCCAAACTGGTGAATCATCATTAGCATTAATATTAAATGAGACAATATTCAATATTTAACTATCTAATCCTACAGTAATTTATATTAGGAAATACCAACCATGTGAGAATTCAGCCAGTCAGATTATTATATTGGATGAACCTTTGTCATTATTAATAACTCTTTGGTATCTCATATTTTTTTCAGCACAGAATGTAACATCCAAGGACCAAAAGTGATTTTGTTTCTAATTAATTCTCAAAATCCTTGGGAGACAGTGATGGAAGAATAAATATATTAATTCAGAATTGAAGAATTAAAGGCTGAACCTTAGAATGCAAAAGTTTTATAAGTGAAGTTGATTACTTACATGGACCTTCTACTTCACTGGGTTGACTAATTATTTAGCAAGAAGACTCAAATAAGCCTTATAGAATCTAAAACATGAGAGTGAAGAGTAGTTTTATTCTTTCCAATTAGCACAGTTGTTCTTATTTTGAAGTTAGAAATTCATCTGATATTTTATCTGGAAACTCTAACATTAATTTGCTTATAGGCCATTATTTAACCATCCAGATGTCCTCTATATGTTATTTAAACAAATCTTTCAGACCATTCATGAACTTTGTATATTTATATATATATAAAAGTCAACCCATTTTAGGTAAATTATGTTTAACTTTTGGATGACCAGAGTTCAAATGGATATCATTCTATTATAACTCTTGGTGATAAAAAAAAATTACAAGATAAAAATATTTGAGATAGTTAGGTACTATAATCAAATGCTCTGGGTTTCATACTTTACAATCACATATGTCCTCTAATCCAAGAGAGGAGTTCTTGCTCCTATTAAGATTTAATATACATGTTTCATGAGCTAAGATTCTATATGTCATTATACAAGGAATAATAATTATTGGCAAGAGTTTTTTATATTTTTAAAATATATTTTATTTATTTATGAGAGAGAGAGAGAAAGACAGAGAGAGAAAGAGAGAATGGGCACACCAGGGCCTCTAGCCACTGCAAACAAACTCCAGACACATGTGCCACCATGTACATCTGGCTTACGTGGGTTCTGGGGAATCAAACCTGGGCCCTTTGGCTTCACAGGCAAGCACCTTAACTGGCAAGCCATCTCTAAAACCTGTGATTTTTATATTTTATTAGTTGCCCTTGCCCAATTTTAATTTGACAGAATCCCATCATTTATGTCTTATATACCATAAGGTTTTAACTTTCAGTATATAAAATGAAAGCACCAACCTCAGTATCCCAGACTTTTTAGTATAAGAATGTGCATACTACACTAAGATGGGTCACAGTCAACTAGATTAATGGCACACCCTAGAACTTAGAAAGGAAAGCTTGGATCCCTCGGAAGCAAGAAGAATGGAGATGTGCTTCTAGGCATGGTACAGTCATGTTTCTCATTGGTACACTAACAGCAGTGGCTGTGGCTGGTGTGAGGGATGTGAGGGCTCCAGTGTTGTACCCTGTATTCAGTGACAGAAGCAGTGATAGTTTGCAATCCTCAACAGCCTCTTTTTCCCATTTATATTAATTTTGTCTCTTGACCTTGTAAGTGGGAACATAACTCCATCCTAAGTCAAAAATATTTCAAATTGCATTTGATTCTTTGTTAGTTAATTCCTGAACCAATGGAAAATAAATGAAAACCTGCTGCAATATTGTGAGTTGCAAAGGACATTCTTGTATCAGAAAGACTGCATCCAGAAGGAGAGCAGCAGTCACTGGTAAGGATCTCCTAAGTCTTTAGGCATTCAGGTAACCAGGAGGAAATGAGCCAAAAGCCAAAGTGTAAATGATGCATGTTACCCAAAGCTCTACGTATTTTTTCACCCATTGCTTCTCCAATTCAGACAGACAAGGAACAGAAGATGGAAAAAAAATTTAGATGGTTTAGCTACTATTTGCTGGAAATGAGATATGTGTATCTTGAAAGCCACAGTCAAAATGAGCATTAATCAAGAGTCTGACAGGGGAATCAGAAGTCAGTGCTGGCTGTCCAAGTCTAGGAAGCTATTACTTGGGGCCATGAGGAGGGTCAGTACCTCCATGTACTCTTCCTTTACCATCCACTTTTAGAGCTATTCTCCTTGTACTTTTGAAGAATATTACCCTTCCCACAAATGACTGATAAGAGATGAATTTAAGGGCATGAACAATGTTTGAAAAGTAAATCTCAGACCTACATATTCACCATATGTTTTCAAGTTCAGTGAGGAAGATAATTCATTACAGAACATTTTTCTTCTCTGGGATTTTTGGAGAATGCTTAGATATATTATTTTTCTTTTCCAGTTCTGATAGTTTTCCAAAGCCATTTCTTTTAAAAACAAACAAACAAAAAGGAAATCATAAGTTGATTCATGGCTTGTGAAAAATATAAGTAGTCAGCATGGGGCGTGGAGGCATTTATCCATTCACTGATTAAATTTACACAGGCAACAGGTGTGCACTAAAAAGGCCCAGTATCAGAATGTGTTCTTATCCTGAAAACCAGAGTTAACAATGACCTGACTTCTTCTCTCAGTGAAATGCAGACAGCCTAATACTCGCTTTCCAGCTACAGCCATTATTTGATGGAATGTTTAACATGTCTGTTATTAGATATCTAAATTGAATTTAAAAATAAGCAAATAGATAAATAAAAGGAAAGAAAACTCACTGACCTTGCCTAAAGCTATGCTTTTCTCCAAGTAAATAGATCTTAAGTTCCAGAGAAATCCATTAAAACATGCACTATACATACAAAAGAAAGAAAGGAAGAAATAAAACAAAAAGAGTAAGAAAAACATTAAATTTCTGTGATTAAATTTTACTTTATACATGTATACACCCATAAAGAGAGAGAGAGATACTTCTTTTGCCTATGGGCTGCAAGCTTCTAGACCAGCCATCGTCAAACACACATATCCCAAACTGTATGTGATTTTGTGTACACCCCATGGGGGCTTAATAAACACTTATGAATTGACTGACAAGAGAAAAACCAAGAAATGACAACCTTCAGGGTAGCCGTAACACAATTTTAACTTGAAAATTGCCCAGAAATAGACTTCACAATCTATGGGAACATACACAAATCATATAAAAATAACTTGTGCCCCTCATATACCTAGCATGGCCTTAGGGAATAGCTTAGTGAAAAATCACCGTTGTAGGAAAGTGAGTTCAGCCTTTCTATCAATTTACTGTTTGGCTTGTGTCATGAATACGGCTGCAAGCAAGATTTTTTCTGTAATCCAAATTATTATACTATAACTTTTATATTATAGGTGCAATAAGTACAAAAAATTTGACCACCTTTAATATTTCCTCAATAAGTTTATAAATACCATACACCTACCCCATTTCAATTCTCAAGGTTCATGTTACCTTCCTAATTTCTCAGAAGGCAAAGTTAAGGAAAACATAATGGACAAAGCTGAAATGGCATCTGCAGTAGATGTTTCCAAAAGAAATGGAAATTAGCAATGGATCATAATTTATCCATTGTTTTAGAAAATGGCGCATTAATGTTGCATTGTAATTCTGAGAACACATGTCTTTCAGTGATTCCTTTAGGAAACCTTTCAAATGTCTCAAGTTCAAAACTGGTTTGTGTTCTCCCTTGAAGTCCATACATACTTTCTACCTTGGTGTACTAGAATGGGATAAAAATTCACTCATTCTAGCAGCTAAATAATTATGTAAACAATGTGTAAGTTAAAACCTTGGTTTTGTGCCATCTCCTTCACACACAATCATTTCAGTTATCTATTTTGAAGAGCAATTTCAATCTTAATAAATTCCAAAAACATGCAACGAGAAAAGGGGAAAAATATATGTCACTCAAGATTTACAAATTAGACTGAGAGAATGAAACAAGAGAAGACTTTCAGAGAGAATTTTAAAAAATTATAAGGCAAAACTCACAAGAGGCATAGTCAAAGGATGTGTATGATTTTACCATCACAGGCTAAACACAAGTTTTGTTGCAATGCTTTCTTGGCATTGACTCATTTGAGTTCCCCATAATGATTACTGAAATATTGCAGATCACCTTATCCTTCTTACCCACTCAGTCCCATCTACTACACTTCCACCTTTGCCCCACAATTTACAAACCCTCCCCACAATGGGCTTAGTCATCTACTTGGTTGGGTAATTTCAGGTAGTTTTCCAATACACACCACTGAACATGAAACTGGTTTTCTCCTTTTTTTTTTTTTTTTTTTTTTTTTTTTTTGAGGTAGGGTCTCACTATAGCTCAGGTTGACCTGGAATTCACTATGTAGTCTTAGGGTAGTCTTGAACTCATGGTGATCCTCCTACTCCTGCCTCCCGAGTGCTGTGATTAAAGGCATGTGTCACCATGCCTGGCTCGAAACTGGTTGTCTCTAAGAATATAATGCATCTTACATTTCGTAATTTACATTAATTGCCTAGGAAAATCTAACAACTTCTATATCTTCAGATTTTTTTTCTATGTCAAGGCGAACACCTCTATCTTCAAATGTTTTCCTACCTTTTAGATCCTTACTTTAATAGCAATGAGAAAAAATGATTTTTCCCTGCCTCATTTTCATGGCTGCCTCCTCTGGGCTGTGAGAAGTGATGGCAAACCATTTTGCCACACATATCCATAGCCCTTCCTGTGGCCACATGTAAATTTGCCAATGGATAATTAAACAACAGACACAACCAGTAAATATAGTAATAAATAAATTTGCTTTTGCCCCTTAGTAATTGGTTTCATCTGACTGATTCTGATTGTGTGTAAGGATATAGAAACAGGATTAGAAAGGAGAAAAATTAGATGCTGGGTCACACAAATTGTAGAGCCCTAACCACAATGAAATGTTTCCATAAACCCTCTGTTATTCATAGGGTTAAAATATAGAGAAACAGTTCATCCCTTCTCAAGAAGTTTTAGCTAGTTTAAAAATAAAACAGGTGGCATGATCATAACAGTATGGAATGTCTAACCAACTATAGAATTTTTTTTTCTTTTCTGCACTTTCTTCCCACTAATTCATACTTTCCTTTGCTTGTACCTCCACTCAGTCAAGTTGGTTGTGCCAAACACTGAGTTAGGCCTCCCATTTTAGGTGTCGTATCACACCAGGCTACAAGAACAGTAATGAGTTGGACATACAACAAACAGGGCAGAGAAGGAACATATATTTGTATGCAACTATCTCATGAGCATAAACTTATATGAAATCACTGTTCTAATATATTCTACATACCATACATCTTATACAGAAAGCACCCATCTCTATACATTTGATTTCTTAGATATAATTTTGAAAACAAGTTACTCTTAACATGCAAGTTTTTAGCATAGGACAGTACCTGGCTAGTCTTTGGAATTCCAAAATTACTTAATGAAAGAAAAAAAAAACATAAAGATTGAAATATACTCTTCTGTAGTTTTAATTTGCCTTTGTTTCTTCTAAATAATTTTGATTAAACATATATAATCAAATGCTCCAATGTTTAAAATAGTTTAGAAGAATTATTGTAGTTAAAATTGAAAATGTTTGTAATAATTTCTATCTTAACATATAGCATTTCAATTACATAGATATTACAAATTAAGAGAAGAATAGATATAGCTATGTTTAAGTTCTGCTTCATTCTTAGAAATAAAGTAAGGACCTAACTTGACTATTTACAATAGTTACAATGATATTTTTAATGGATTTTTTAAAGTGTCACAGATATAGAAAACATATACTTTTATGATATGATTATTTTATATAATAGGAGTTTTTAAGCCTCTGCCAAAATAAATTTTATTTAATAGTATATACTTTTTCTACTTATAACTTATTGCTCTCATTGATGCAAGAAACATTTAAAAACATTAATGTCACTTAAATTCTAGGTAGTAAAAACATGATATTTAAACATAAACCTTTACCAAAAGAAGCCTGGGTAGAATTGTCCTTCCTAAAGTTTTATATTCAGCATATGATCCTGAGTATCGATGTCATCTTCCTTATATGAATTAGAATCTCTGGCTTGAGTTCTTAGCACCTACTAGGTATACTAAAGATTGAGGAAGCAAATAAATAAATAAATGACTTCTTCTTTTGCACTAAATTCCTAAGAAATTTCTTATTTTCCAGGGCATAAATGCATTACATAAATTTGAAATAAGTACAATGGACAGAAACAGAAATGTATAACACAACATTTCTTATTCTTTAAGTAAGTTAAAGCTTAAAAATAACTAAGGAATACAGTCATTAAAACAATAAAATAGACTGTCAGAAAAAGATCACATTTGTGCTCACAAAACTTGTGGCAAAACTATATTGGAAACAAGAAAATAGAACTAGGAAAAGCCCACAGCAAACAGATCTGCAGAGAAACTCCTCTCCTAGAAAGGCAGGCAAGTCCTGAGAACTCTGCCCCTCAACGGAACTAGTTGTGTCATCCCAAACACTATGCTACATTTCCAGGACAGAGCATGTCCATGCATACTCTGGTAGGGGCTGCACATTGTTGATAGGATGAGGGATTCTGTCAATCATGCTATCAGAGTCAAAGATCAATTCATATTGTTCATGATCAAAAAAAAAAAAAACCTGGAAAAGATAGATGCTGCCTTAACATTTCACTTCCATTATTTTGTTTCGATTTCTCTTTATTAAACTCTCAGAGTTAAAACACCTGCTCTCTTTCCACTGTCAGTACAACCACATAGCACAGAGCTACTTTTTTTTTTCTCTCCTGATAATTCTTCTTACCTGCAAGGTTTACAATGCTATGCTTATGATAGATGGATCAAGGAAAGTGCTTGAGCAAAAATGAAGAAATTGTATCCATAAACTATCTTAAGATATAATATTTCAAGCTCAGAATTGCATTGTATTATACAATAGTTTAAATAGGCTGGGGCACTGAGAAATGTGGATTTTAGAAGAAAAAAAAACATACTTCTTTAGCCTATGAAGTCCTTTGAAAATATTAGCAAGGCATACGCTTAGCCCAGGTAAAATAATTATATTAAGATATGGTTTGTCATGCTTAGACAAAGAAAAAAAACAAAGAGAACAGAAGTAGTATGTTATTGGTAGCACATACTATAACACAATGTGACTATTTCACTCACAAGTCACAACAGAAAACAGGCATACAAAAATATCATGACAATGCTATTATTTGCTCTCAGCACAAAATAAATCTGATAAAACTACTGATAATTTCACAACACCTTAAGTGAAATACTACCTAATGATATATCTCATTTAACGAAATGTTGCAACATTTCACGTATTTTGATATTTGACATCTCCACCCACCAAAAAGAAAAAAAAAAGAAGTAATAAAGAATGGAGTCTTATAGTACTGTGTGAAGGTAGTAGAGGTGCTGCGTGTATTACAAGTGTATCTCCTTGGGAGCACATCAGGGCCACCAGGAGCCAGTGGTTAATGAGGAAACTGTTGCTTCACACAAAGTAATGGGGTGGGGGAGATAAAAAAATGCATGTCTTACACAGATACATGTTTGAGGTAAGTAGTTTATGGTAAGTTTTGCCTCTCCAAATGTCACTTTCTGTTTGAGTTTTAGCTCTCCCATGAGGAGGAATAAAAGGCCCTTGAAAATGACCTTGACCATATTTCACTAGCATTCACTTCTCAAATCCAGTCTATAACAATGAAACTGACACAGGCTGTCCTTAAAGGCACACAAGTCATTCAAAGTTCCTTCCCTGGCACAATGAAAGAAAGTATCAATACATTTGAAGAAATATTTGGTAGCTATACTATAACCAACCCTGTGGGACATGCAGAGAAATCTCCATTCCTGTCAAAATGAAAACAGGAACCCTAACAATAGAGTCAGAGACGATTGCCAAGTTCCATGAATCAACAGTCTCAGACACCTGTCTTTCCACACAGCCTCCTTGCCAAAAAAGAAGTTATCTTCTCCCCAGGAAAGGAGCTAAGGCATGCTTTACAAATGCTGAAATTCAACAGAAGACCAATGGAAAGTAAACTACCTCACTTACCAACAAGCCCATTGAGATGATGATATTGTTTTGATATATTAACCCAAAATCAACACCAGTTACAAAAAGTTCAAATGAGCTCTGTTAAGATGCAATAGTAAACTTAATGATGGTCATAAATTCACCAAGCAGCTACAAACACGATACTGCACAGAACCATGGAAGAGTAATGCAAATCCAGTTAATTGAATAGTAATATAGTTTGCCACTGCATCTAAGACATAGATGTGTTTAATATTTTAACACAAAAATATCAGAGCATTCCAGAAGTTGCCAGGAAACTAGAAGTAGAAAGTGAAGTGGGTGGATGAGAGATCAGCTAACCTCAGCAGGAGAGAAAACTATTCTTTAAATTGACATGCTCTTGTTTTTCACATGTAGTGAAAATATGAGAACCGAGCCAACTGTGATGTCTTGTATAGAAAAATCTAGTGTTGAATATAACAATCAGGTGTCCTGTGTATGATTCCAGCAAAATAAGTTCTTAGCCTGGTCAGTTAACTGTGGGATCCCACACACGTGGAGTGTGTAAAGGACCAGCACAGATACTCCACAGTGCTTGGAGTACACAGCCTCTGGGTTTGGTCCTGAATGGACAGCATCACAATGCCTCATAAGCCTTAAGGTCTTAGAATTGGAGTTAACTCTATGAATCCATTTTTCTTTATTATCCACACAAATGCTTCACTGAAAAAAACTGCATTATTAATAAATGGAGGTGGAGATTTTATTCTTTCCAATTAAATCAACATGGAAAACTCAAGGGGCTGTAAAAAAAAAAATTTGAAAATGGCAATCTTGCCATCTCAAGAGATTCTTGAATAGACCGAGATTTCATTTTAAACCAAATACCTTATTTTTAACCAGTATACTCACAAAAGCAGAAATATGGGTTAGAACTTAGGAATGCCATCCCCAGTTTTCAGAAAGGCTTTGCCAACACTGGGGACATAGAACAGGTGGGTATGCAAGGTGCTTTAGGTAAGCTTCCCATATAGATATAAGAGACCTGGCTAGATAATTGACAGTTTGCTTCATTTTCAGTTCTAAGCATGCCACACTGTCTTACCCAGCTCTTCCCACGTTGGCTAAGTGCCTCGAAACAAAAAAGTTTCATGGTAATATTGCAAACTGTGCTCTCCGCACCTAGGCGGCTCTGAGATTTGGACACAAGCAGGCTTCCTTAAATAACAACACGCTCCCTCTGCAGAATACATGCACCTGGCTGGGAATCGTCTTAACCTGAATATCCACATCTGAGTTTAAACCTGAGTGATTCTAGAGATGGTAACGTGCAAATCTGCTGTACCATGGTCCTCTCCCTGCCCTCAAGCTGCTGGCACACTAGTTCATTTTTCCCTTGCTTAGCTGAAAGGTTACAACTCTAAACTGATTTCTTTCTGAATTGCTGATTTCCCTCCAGTGTTTTCACTGACCTGGAACTGAAAACTTAGGGTTGGGGATGATAAGTGAAACAAATGATACATGCTAACTCCTGAGAACCTTCCGAAGAACTTAAATTATGTGACTGCATTAAAGAACTATTATGTATTAATTTTTAAATAATAGTTAAAGCACATCCTGGCACCAAGAGTTATGGAGTGAGCCCTGTCTTTAAGAAAAAGAGTTAGAGTCCCATTTGCATGCATTATGCTGACTATTTTAAATAATTTTCCTCCATGTTTATGGCAGAAATTGCGCCCTTCCCACTCCCCAAATTGACAAGATGCCACTTTAAGTAACATCCGTGAGAGAGGGCTGGTTTGAGGTTAGCAATTGCTGTATGTCTCGCAATTTTTGAATAAAACAATACCAACAAGCTCTCTCTTGCTTCAAAGCCCTAAATTTATTATTAAGTAAATTTAGCGATAGCTCCAACACTGGAGACCAGGGCAGAAGAGAATGTGCTAAGCCACTTAGATGTTTGTCATCTTTGCATGCACCGTGAATAGTGGTGTCTGTCATTGCTTCCTGCAAATCCGCAGCAATGTGATGCAAAACAGCATTTTTTAAAAGAAATTCTCTTTTGGAATGCAAATGATTCTCCCTGCAATTTTGAATATTTTAACCATCGTGTACCGTACAGTAGTTCTGGAACCACTGGCGTCTGTCATGCTGTCAAAACTGAGTCAAAATGCATTGTAATCCTGGAAAGCGATCACCTTAAACATCAGTGCAATGTTAAAATGCATCCTTAAAAAAAAAATCCCTATAATTGCGATGAACAGTAAAGAGAATCCCAGCAGTCATCTGCAGGAATATAACAGTCTGCTCTCCCAATCTTTCCCCTCCCCCCACACACACAAACTCATGCAACTAATGATGACCTCCCGAAGTGCCGAATTTAAATGGTCCAGCATTTATCTGAGGATGAAGGGAGGGGAAAAAATACATAGAAAACCATGAAACAAGTTGCAAACTGCACAAACGCAAGGAGAGGGAGAGAGAACTGCGGCTGATTCAGGAGCGATTGCAGAATGGAGAGCAACGGAAAGGAAACAGGGAAGAAAGAAAAAAAAGGGGTGGGGGGAGGTTGAGAAGCCTTAAGCATTAAAGAGTAAGAAGTGAAAACCATTTACCAGCAGCTCGGACAGTAGCTTCGCTCCCTGACACCATCTACATAGGGAGAGAACTTAGCCTAGAGTCTTCGGTCCCAGCTCGCTTTGGAGCAAAATTCCTTCACTTCGAGGGGGTAACACACACACCCTCCAGAAAGAGAGAGAGGGAAAGAAGGAGGGGAAAAAAAATAATAATCCCAAAGACCAAAGCAGGCTTTCTCCCTCCTCCCTCTTACCCGCCCCCCGGACTCCCCAAAAGGTGCTCGCTGCTTCTGCACAGTTGTGGCTGTGCCGCGGAGCCGCCACCGCCGCCGCTGCTGCTGATGCTGGCGTGGCTGCTGCTGCCGCCGCCGGAGATGCTGCTGCCGCTACTTCGGAAACGATTAGGAGGAGGAGGAGGAGGAGAAGAAGGAGGAGGAGGAGGAGGACGCCCAAGCACGACCTGAGCCTGCGAGCCACCCAGGACCAATGTGCAACCTGCTTTGGAATCAAACCCATAACACACGCACGCACACCCAGTGGCTCCTGCACGCGAACCCTCGCGCGCACACACGCGCCCGCCCGCGCGCCGCACACAAGCACACACATATGCACACGCGCGCGCGCGCACACACACACACACACATACAGACACGCACACACGCGCGCGCGCACACACACACACACACACACACACACCCTTGGAGAAGCGCGCCCCGCCTGCCCGCCCTGCTAGCGCTGTCCCTGAATGGGGACCGAGAGCCAATCCCGGGGCCCCAAGCGCTGCGCACAGGCCCCGGCCCCGGTAGATTGGATGCTGTCGCTGGGACCGATGGGGATACTGTACAGGGAGGGGCTCACGGCTGTGAAAAGGGGGCGCTAGGGGCACGTGCACCCCTTTGTCTGCAGAGAAACCCCCAGCCGGGCGTTGTTTCCCAGACCAGACACTGAGCGCGCCAAGCCCGGGGCCATGGAGAGTTCAGTTCCGGCTCTGGGGTGCCCCTGGGATGCTAGGTTCCCTGGCTGCACACCGCGAAGGTCGAGCTCTGAGAAACCTGCACCCCTGGCACTCGGGTCCCTAAGAAGTAGGAACCAAAGCCCGACCACGCGTCCTGCGGACGACTGGAGCCTGCCTTGGCTCACGAGCATGCCCAGTGCTCGGCTGGACCCAGACCGTTCTTTCCAGGGTTAGGAAGGCTTGAGAGAGGCAGCGGCAGGAAGAGCCTAGGGAAGGCAGGATTTCCAGATTCTGCTTCACCTTTAAACCTGCCTACCCTAGACTGTCAGGTGCTCACTAAAACTGCTCCGAACGCTCAGCATAATTCGGAAGCTAGGCTTCCAGACCTCAGACAGGAGTAGCTTTGATTCCTTTCATAAAAGGGATCCCCAAAGTAAAGGCCAAATCAGTTTCAGAGTAATTGAGGGCAAAACAATCCAGCAGGGCCTGGCGGTTGTAGTAGTAACAACTAAATAGACATAGCCTGCTTACTGTGAGCAGGCTTGGTGATGTGTGCCATCCACAAATTATTTGATTTTATTCTGTCCAAACACGGTGTGATTAACCCTAGAAGGAAACAGGCCCCGGAATACCATACCAACAGCGAGTCAATTAGAACCAGTGCCTCTTGAATCTAAACCCCGGCTCTGACTCTTAGCCAGTGGAGACAGAATGCAGCACATTTATGACTCCTGGGCATTTCCAGCAAGAGGAAGGGACGAGGCGATCTGGGCATAGTATTCTCTCGCTTGCCAGATGTACCTGGCTTGTCTTCAACAACTTACAGACCTTGAAAAACTGCTTTGCTTGAAATTTGCCAGTGTTTTCATAGTAATGACATTGACACTACTTATCTCTTAACTGTATGCTCCAGGGTCCTTTCTTTCATTCTACTCACAAAGAGACTGACACCCGGATAGTGTTGCTTTCCCAGGGGTCAGGGCCTAAGGGAAGGCGGAGTTCTCAAAAATCAAAGATACAAGTTGTTGGGCTGGAGAGATGGCTTAGCGGTTAAGCACTTGCCTGTGAAGCCTTAGGACCCCTGTTCGAGGCTTGATTTCCCAGGACCCACATTAGCCAGATGCATAATAAGGGGCGCATGTGTCTGGAGTTCGTTTGCAGTAGCTGGAGGCCCTGGAGTGCCCATTCTCTCTCTGGATATATATCTGCCTATTTCTCTCTCTGTTGTTCTCAAATAAATAAATTTTTAAAAAAAGATACAAGTTATTTTTGCTAAAGTATGTATTTCCTATTTCCTTATTTTCCCCAATTACATCCCCCCTAAAGTTCTGAGATTAAGACATAGGATTTTTAATTTCATTCAACAAACATATTGATCTTCCTCCCAGCATTTGTTTCTCCAAGGCACCCTTCTTAGAGAAGACAGAAGATGACAGACACCATCCCTGCATTCTTTGAGCTCATATTCTAGCAAGAAGGTGATCATATGCTTCCGATGCTAATGAGGGACCTTTGCGGAGAGCTTGTTAGGAATGCATATCCCTCCCGCATTCATCTTGCAAACTGTTCCAGTTACTTCTGGAAGGATCTGTGATCTCTCTGGCCTGGGCACATCTCCCTTAGTATAGCTTTCCAAAACATCACATATGCTTTCTTTTCAAATGCTTTTGTAACTCCACTTTTCCACTTGCGTTGTGATGCAGCTAGTTCATGTCTTCAAATGCATGACCCTCTGGACTACAAACTCCATGGAAGCAGAAATGAAATGCATCACTTTTTATTTTTCCATTTAAACCCTAGTATTTTATTTCATTTAGCCCTAGAATTTGGCAGATGTCAAAGACACTAGGTGCTTCTCTTACACATACACATATATGGGTTATAATTCTTATGGTAGGAACTTCCCTTTATACTCATTTCACAGATGAGTAAGATGCAATTGGGAGGGGTTAGCAGCCTAAATCACATATCCATGGAAATGGCAGAGGACTCCAGCTCAGGTCTTCTATCTGGTGCCACACTGCTTCTCCTGTTACTCAACAGCTACTCACAATTACATTCTGAGGGAAGTAAGTAGACCCAAGACAATACAAGGGAATACAAAGAATAAGCATCTCAATATGATATGCAATGCAGTATTTGTAATTTTCTTTTGACCTCCACCAAACACTAGGAACTTCACTCAGATTTCTTCTCACCTTAACCTCTTTAACAACACTTCCAGATAGGTGTAGGTCTCCACAATATATAGATTAAGAAATTGAGGGCTGGAGAGATGGCTTGGCTGTTAAGGCACTTACTTGTGAAGCCGAAGGACTCATGTCTGACTCTCCAGGTCCTGTGTAAGCCACACACAATGACACAAACACACAAGGTCACATATGGGCACCAGGAGGCACACTCATCTTGAGTTCAAATGCAGTGGCTGGAGGCCCTGGTATGCCAATTCACTCTCTCTCTCTCTCTTTCTCTCTCTCTCTCTTTCTCTCTGTCATAAAAGAGCAGACAGTTGGACTTGCCTCAAAAAAATCAAAAATAAAAAAGAAGGGCTGGAGAGAAGGCTTAGCAGTTAAGGATCTTGCTTGTGAAGCCTCAGGACCCATGTTCAACTCTCCAGCTCCCATGTAAGCCAGATGCACAAAGGTGAGGCTAGCACAAGGTCGTATGTGCCCACTAGGTGGCTCAAGAGTCTGGCACTCGATTGCAGTGGCTGAGGCCCTGGCGCGCCAATTCTCTTTCTCTCAAAAAAAGAAAGAAAGGAAGGAAGGAAGGAAGGAAGGAAAAAAGAAAGAAACAAAGAAAGAAAGAGAAATTGAGATTCATCAACTACATGCATAGTAGATGATAAACTCCAAGATTCAGTGACTTTGTGTGTCTACATTCTATGTATCTCTGTCTGTGCATATGCATGTATATGGGTGCGTGAGGGTACATGTGGAAGTCAAAGGATGGCCTAGGGTGTCAGTTCTTTCCTTCTACCTTATTTTGAGAAAAGGTCTCTCATTATTTACCACTGCATAGGCCCAGGATAACTGACCACTCAGATTTCAGAGACACTAGAGTATCTACTTCCCATCAATGCAGTGGTCCACTGTGATCACAGGTGCTTATCTTTTGCATCTGGCTGGCTTTGAGGCTCTGAGTCAGGTGTTCGTCCTTGGGTCATTGCTTTATCCACTGAGTCATCTTCCTGGCCCATCTTATCTCACAGGGACTTTAATCTCAGACATTAACTCACTCTCAGAGTACTCTTTCCCCTTCACTCTCTTTCTCTACCTCTCTCCATCTTTATCCCTCTCTTTTTCTACACACACACACACACACACCACACACACTTTTACCCATGCTCTTAATCCAGTGCTGGGATTTGAACCGAGGTTTGTTTAACTTCAAAGTTTCAAAGTAGACTGAGGTTAAAAGAGGGGTCAGAGTAATGTTTGCAGTTTGCAGTCCAGGATGTTGAATCTGTATCTACTAAGAGGAAGACTCACACTGGTACTCTTTCTTCCTCATTAAATCTTATAAGGAATCAGAGATTCTGAGACTTAAAAGTTTTTTGTTTGTTTGTTTGTTTGTTTAAACAATGTCACAGTCATGTCAGAATAACGAACTATGTTATAAATAGATACCTCTGTTACTCAGGCTTGTCGGCGAAGATGTCATAAGTGGTCAAGAGAGTAGCACACATTCTCATAAGATCCTTATAGGGGTAAATGGGAGCTCCCTCTCTAAAAGAGAGTATTAGAGGGAACCCAACAAACATTGGATCACCCTTCTCACCTGTAACCAGGCCTTAAAGGTATATCTTTGTCCTGCCCAGTTCCTCTGCAGTGTCACATCTGAAACTGAACACAATGCCCCACTGCATTGCTGGTCTTGTGCAGAAGCAGCAAGGACTATACCCCACAGGAAAGTGAAAAGTACATTTTGTAGAGCTTTGCTTGTAGCTGAATGGTGGGTATGCTCACAAGAGGAAGACTGGATTACAAACAGTAAGCTTTTATAAATACCTTTCTAGTTTGGTTATTTCATCAGGAGACTGGTGTAGAGCCCTTTGCAGCAAATCCCAACCTATGCAAATCAATCTGTAAGAATATGATGCTTAGATAAAGAAAATTTCTCTACTCTATTTCCAGTATCCATCTGTGTTGTGTCATCTCTGTAGGTACCACACACTGAAGATCCACAAATTGTATCCAATTATTTACATACCTCACAGGTACAGACAAATACATTCAACTATAAGTACATATCAGACAAAGATTGTCGAATATTCTCTTGTATATTTTTGACTACTAACTTGCTATATACTGAAATATGAATAAATTGGGTGCAAAGAAAAGATTAAACATGAACCCGTTCTTCTTTCTTACTCGGGAATAAATGTGTTCACAAGAGACTGCTTCAGAAAGCAGAGAGATCCCTAGGACTCCCAATAACCTCTACTTGTGTATATATTAAGTGGGTTTTTGTCATGGAGCAGCGGAATCCTTACTCGTGATGAGAATAATGCATTAAGGAAGTCATAAAGGGCAACTTGCAAGAAAAACTTTGCTGAAAACTTGAAGAGTTGCTCAGTACTGCACCACAGCAGCATGACATAGATGTTCAAACTTCTGCAGGAATCACCCGATACTTTCTTATGCTGAGCTCTTTGATAGAGATGGCTATAGTTATTCCTCGTGCCACCCTCTCAGGTGAGACAGTTGTGATCCACATTTTATGGATATGAAAAATAGAGGCTCTGACTAAACAAAAGACATATGATCAAGTAACAGAGTTCTTAAGTAGGTATGCAAATCCAGGCCAGACTGGTGCCAGATCTGTATGATGACATTGCATTCTGTTTACTCTAAGCTCTGGCATCCCTTCACATTGGGAGGCAGATTCAGAAGGGTTGGAATGGAGAGATAGTGCAGGCTTATTTGTATTCTATGTGCATGGTAGTTTACTGAAAGTAATATTGCTATTCTCCAAGAACTCTTAAGCTCTGTTTGGGTATGCCATGTAAGGGATCATTGTTTGGTCTACTTGGCAAAAATTAGGTAACTGATGTACATGGAACATCTTGGGTGGGACTGACCAACACCAATCAACATGTCATTACAGCAGAGGTTTCTGGATCCCATGGTCTCCTTTGCGTTAGAAAGCATTGATATGTAGATGTGTGTCCTCAAGAGATATGCTTAGCCATTTCTTAGAATCCTTTGCTGCATATACATCCTGGAAGATTTTTATTTTCATAAGAATGGCAAATGTAAGAATAGAAATAAACTAAGTATTGTTAAATGACTGTAGTTCTCATTGCATGTTTCCAATGCCTTAAGCATCAAATGGGAGATTTAGTAGATGCTGGGTTTCTTGCTTTTAACAGAGGTTAGGGACAACTCTGAAATGTGGTCCCAAACAGCCAGATTAACCTGAGGTCATGAAGTTCACCCATGTGCCAGCATTTGCATTTTTGCATAGGTCACATTGTGTAGAAAATGCTAGCCCAATGAGTATTATTTGTTGCAGAACTTTATGGTAGAGATATTCCTTAGTCTCTTATATGATAATCATTTATCTTTCTAAAACTCAGTCTCAGGTCAAAAAAGATGTTTAAGCACATCACATGAATATAATAGCATCCGAATTTAAATTCAGATTAAATTTAAATTCCTTGCACAGTTGCTTGGACCCTTTAATTTTATGCAGGATTCTAACAAGTTACAAGACCATAGGGAATTGGCAAAGAAATGGTAAACTCCTACTATTAGAAAATTAGTAACTGTAAGAGAGATTAAGAAGATAAAATTTAAATTTTCTACAAAACATTTGAAAGGTTTAGTTCACGGAGCAAAAAAAGTCTTCAGATTACAACATTTCAATGAAACTGCTTGTGTTGGGTTATTATACAGCAGTATTATACAGCAATATCATATGATATTGATACTACTTTAAATACATGATTGAATTGCTATGACAAGCAAGACAGGATTTCTCAGCCTATCGTTTAAACCAAGTGGCATGTAGTTTCCCTATTATAACCAGTGCTGTCCCATCCAGTGACCTGTGTTAATGGTGTTTGCTAGAGAGGGTCTGGGCAACATTGCCAACATGACTGGCCTTATTCTGACTGTGCAATATCTGCTGCTGGTGGTAATTGGTGTGCTACTAAAATCACAATGAGATTCTCAAATATGGGGACAAGTCAGGTGCTTAAATTAGGTCCTTTATCCTTCTTCCTGCACCTAGGCCCATTCGAAGTCATTGGTGCTCCCACAACCATAGTTCCATTGGTCCATACTTTCCTCACCCTATTTCTCTCTATTTGGAAAAACACTCCTCTTCATTGTGTTCACAAGTCAATTTCTCTTTGATGTACCCCGCAGTAGGGCTTCACACTGTACAAGGCATTCTTGAAACCTTCTGCAAGAAATCCTCTCCCCCTCTTCTGAAGGCCTTTCCCTGTAAGTGCTCATCATCCTCCTTTATATTGAAATTATCTGTGCTCTTGCCTTCTCTCCCCTGCTGAACAACAGGCTCTTTGAATACGATCACTTCACCTGGATCATCTTCGAATCCATCACTGAGAAGTAGACAAAGACTTCCACTGCATAAAGCATGTGCTGCGGGAATATATAAATAAATGACTGGCGGGTGCTCAATATTGGCTGAATTAATGAATATAAGATTATTATTACTAGTGTCACACAGAGATGGAGTTATGTTTTGTAGGTTATAAAAATAGGGTGATATTTTGGAGGCACTATAAGCAGCTAGGCTCTAAAGAAACAGCAATAAAACATCAACCTTAGAGGTAATCGTGCCGGGGGTTGGTGGAAGAGGCGGAAAAGTACATGAGCTCAATAGGTGAAATTGGCACGTGTACAGCAGCAATATTTTGTGTTGAATTTGTTATCAGGTCAATACAAGGCACATAAAGTGAATAACAGAACCTTAAATCATATTAGAATACATTTACTATCATTGGGGGCAATCTTTTTTAAACTTTTTATTGACACATTATATATATGTACATAATGTATCTGGATCACAATCCCCCTTCCATCATTTTCATTTGCCCTCCCCATGCCCCTTTGCCTGAAGCCCTTCCTCCTTCCAAACAGCTTTTCTACTGTTTTGGTGTGTTCTATTTATTTTTTATTCTTTTGAATGGCACAATCTTAAAGGAACATTTTGAGTTTGTTAATTTGTGTTGTGCACACATGTGTGTATGCTCGCTGGAATGTGCAGAGCATAAGGGTTGTGTAGAAATAACATGAGATCAGGAATGTCATTCCCCCCTCCCCCCAGAAAAATGAGAGATGAGTCTCAGATGAAAGAGAAAACATCACTGAATAAATAATACCTTTCAAGAGGCCTTAATACATTGTAAAGAGCATTTGCACTGATTGGTAGAAATTCTTTTTGATTAATTAATTAGTTAATGTTTTCAAAGCACTTTCAAGATGAAAAACATTTCACGAGGGCTCCATAATTTTTTATTTTTCCCATGTACCTCAGTTTTCCACATTACTGGCTTTGTTTTTCTCTTGGGTTGCTCACCAAGCTGTGTGCCCTCACAGAAGCATGGTGCAGAATACACTCAGGGAACAGAAGCTGAGAGTTGGGTTGCCAGTGAGCAGGGAACAGGGAAAGAAAAAAAAGAAAGAAAGAAAGAAAAGAAAACTCTCAGAATGAAATATAATCATCTAAGCAAATGGAGAACAGTATCATGCTGAAACTAGTCATATCTTTTACCAGGGCAATTCTGTGTGCTGCCTAACAAGCTCTTCACAAATTGTGCACAGAGCCTGAATTAATAGCTATATGTTTAAGGAATGATGATCGGTAAAATTTTACTGAATGCTTACTCTATTCTGAGTATTATTTTAGTACTTCGCATGTATTAATGAATTTTCTTTTCTGAACAACCATTTGAGGTACTATTATAAACATTCTCAGCTAGAGAAAATGAGAACCAGAGAAGCTAAGTCATTCGTAAGTAAGCCATGGTAGCTTGTAATTGTCATGATCTTGGGAGGAAGGAAAGGGGAAAAAGGAAAGGAAAGGAAAGGAAAGGAAAGGAAAGGAAAGGAAAGGAAAGGAAAGGAAAGGAAAGGAAAGGAAAGGATAGAAGGAAGGAAGGGCATCAGGAATTAAAGAGAAAAGAATGAGAGTGATGAAACAAAGATCTTCACTGCTAGTCAGTTAGAAATTCTAAATACACCTTACCACTCTAATGTCCAATAACACACTGTGATGACAATCTTCATTGTCAAACTTGATGATATTTAGAACACACAGGAGACAAACCACTGAGCATGCCTGTGAAGGTTTTTCCAGAGTGATTTAGTACAAGTGGGAAGACCCGCCCTGAATATGGGTGATGCCATTTCTCTATTTAGGTCTTGGACTGAATGAAAAAGAGCAAACGAGCAGAGCACCAGCATGTATCTCTGTGGTCTTCCTGTCTGTGGAATAGCATAGCCAGCTACCTCCAGCTCCTCCCACCATGCCTTCCTCACCATGAGAGACTGTGTCCTCAAACTTCAGCCAAAATAAACACTTCCTCCTTAAACAGTTTTGATGAACTGTTTGGTCACAGCAAAGAGAAAAAGTAAATAACACACACACTAGTGGATTCCTAGATGGCAAACAAATTATTTCATCATGTTCCATTGGTAAAACTGATGCACATGATTAGGTAAATTAATTCATTTCCAAAGCAGAAATATGTGTTTAACACATTTTCATCTAACATTCTGCCATAAACCCAAATTCTCTTGACCATCAAGTGAAATGGCATCTTGGTAAGAATGAAATGATGGGTTTGGGATCTTCTTTTGGCTAATTCAATGATAGTGGATTTTTCTACCATTCATAACAGAACAAGGAGTAAAATATGTCAACCTCCAACTAGCTGTGTGATCAGTTACCTATCGCTTCATATTCCCTTGAACCTCAGTCATTTCTTTTATAAGGTGAAAACAGCAAAGCAAATAATAAGCATTGCCCCTAGATTTGTAGTAATATTTATCTGTTAAAATGTATGAAAAGCATTGCAGCTCAAAAACGGATACCCTAATGTATGGCTCATTGGCATGTCAAGTGCTTTGACCTAAAGGTCATTGGGAAACTCCAGAAGCAGCTTGGGACCATCTTCCCTAGAGTTACTCGTAGAAACTCGAACCCATTTTCATTTAAGCAAGTCATACAACCAATGCACATCACTCTAACCTGGGCCTCTTTCTGTTTAACAGCTGACCATGAAATCATTCTGCTCTAGAATAGACTGAGACCCTCATTCCAGAGGGCTCCTGCCCCATACCTAGGAGGATGAATGATGCACAGAGAGATCAAAAAAGAGTTAGCATAGGCAGGGCCAGTCGGTTTTTCTTACCTAGTATTTACCATTGGATCATTCTGTATGTTAAACTATCAGTGTCTTCCTTCCTTCCTTCCTTCCTCTTTCTTTCTTTCTTTCTTTCTTTCTTTCTTTCTTTCTTTCTTTCTTCTTTCTTTCTTCTTTCATTTTTTTTGTTTCATCACACCTAAGCATAATTGGATTCCTGTGGCTGTGGACCATTTTGAAAGCTCTTACGTAGGCATGTAAATCTATGACTAAATGTATCATTATTTCTTTTGTTAATCTCCCTTTTGTTATGGGGGTATCACCTGTGGCTCTCATGCTAGGTGGGAAATGGGATTATTCTTGTCTTTCCCTATCAAAAAGAAATAGCAAAAACTAATGACATGAATGAAATAGATGCCACACACACAACAATTCTAATGACCTACATTCCTCCTTTCCCTCCTTTTTTTCCTTCTCCTCAAATACACATGGCCAAGTCTATGTAAGAGCATACCAACAAGCACGATTCCAGAGTGCCACAAAAGAAAAATGGATGGAGAAAAAAATGTCACCCAAACACACTGTCTGGTTCACCTGACCCCCATTCCCACACAAATGCACACACACGCACTGGAAACTCACTGAAGTGAATGTAAGTATAAGTTCTGGAAGGGTAAGCTAGAAAGTCCCTCATAATATGGAATACAAGTGTTGGGCACAAGGACAAAGGGAAAAATTAGGTTGAAGGACATAATTTATTGGCCATTTTGGCTGCAGGGTTCTCATTAAGGTAGATGTAATTAACAAATCTCACTGAAGATATGAGATGTAAAGATGGATGGTGAAGGCATAGCATGAAGGGAAAGATGGAGTAGAATAGAGTTCTCCATTGATGTGGGGGTCTCAAGTGAGATATTGACTCTTCAGACCTCAAAGAAATGGTTACTGACCGGGCATCAGGGTCATTGGGAGAAGAAAATGGGATCAATCAAAAAGATGGTGCAGAGATACTGGATGTGCTGTGAGTTAATCTTCTCCACCCCTCCCTACAAAAATATAGCCTCACAAGATAAGCTGTTCATGGCAAGATGGGCATTAGGAGGGGAATGAACAGCGGAGTGACAGCAGGGTCAAGTCTGATCTGGCAGTGTGCAATGCTGAGACTGCTCTTGTGCATATGGGTTTCTGATGGGGCTCACAACCCTTCCATGCAGTGCCCCCTCACACACTTCACTATCCAAGATCCACAGCGCACTGCCAGCTGGCTCAAATGAGAGATATCGAATGGGTTGGAATTTCAACTTCCTATTTCCTTTCCTTTGTTATTTTTCTCCTTCCCAAAGCCTTTTCAGAGGGCATAGGCATCAAAAAGCATTCAGAGAGAAGTAATAGGCTAAGAGCAGGTTAGCAGTCCACCCAGAAACCTATGAGGAAGCTAGCTCTAAGAATGCTGAACACATTCCATCTCCCTGTCCTATGTCTTTGCTGTGAGTCGATCTCCACCACACAGCTTCCAGGATCATTTGGAAGTGGCTCATGATTATGTCCTAGTGACCCAGATGAGCAGAATGCCTTCCATAGTGAAATGATGTTTAAGAAATAGGAATCTGGTTCTGAGATTTAAAGCTCTGTGTCTTGCCCTGTCAGTGCCATTTCCACCCAACCCCCATTCAGGAACACTTCAAAGGTACTGAAAGAGGGAAGGGTGCCAGATAATTGTCAGAGAGGATTAGTGTGATCAGTGACCAAACTGTGAGCCTTTGGTCTTCTGGCAAACCAATTGAAAGCCAAGCCAGCTTGAAGAAGCAGCATGTATGGCAAATAGAGAAGTAACCCTTCCCTCAGGGTGGCTAGGCTTAGGCAGCATTTAGCTCCCCCATGCGAGCAGACCTATTCTTAGAACTGACTAGAGAGGGTCTTACCCTCCCTTTTCTTCTGAGATAAACAGTAGCCATGCAAGGGAAAGGCAAGGGATAAGCAAAGTAGCCATTAAGGGATTTAGATTAGGATACATAATTGCCCCATTCTTACCCCCAACTGAATTCCAAATGGTTTCCAAACTTTTATAGAGAGCTCCAACAGTACAGGGCATAGCCATGGTCATGGAGAAAGAAAGAGAGGAAGGGAATAAGCCAGGGACATATTTCTAGTCTGATCTGAACCAAAGGAGAGGTAATGAGGAGGAAATGGATGGTGGTTCTGACAAGGAACCATTCCCTGCCTGAAACAGCAAATGGTTCAGACCTCAGCAACAGAAATGAGAGACTACTAAGATGATCCTTGGGGAGAGTATGTCTTCACCAAGATAAAAATTGTATGCCTGTGTTTCCTTCCTTAGTTTTTATCCAATTATTTATCCGTTTTATCATGCTCTCTTCCCTAAATCTCTTTGATGGCCTTGAGCATGAAGGTCAGTCCCAGCAGTTCTACATGCCTTGATATCCATCAGTAGTTTTCAATATGCAGTCAAAGTCTGCCTTCTTCATTTTCCCAGCCATGGACCTCATTTCTGAGCACACAAGTTTGCACATCATCTGCTGTTTCTTCTTTCAATGTCCCTCTTTTTTTTTGTGGTTGTTGTTCTTTCAAAGCTTTGCTTATCAAAAATTATTCTCAAAGTGTGTGTTTCTCCAAAAAGTAGCTAGAATTCTCTCTTTTGTGCTTCCTTAGTTTCTCACACTACACTGAACAATCCTCCATCTATATAATTTCTGTTCCCTAAAAGAGTATCTTATTGCTCCAATAGCTTGCTTTGATGATGATTTATTGGAGGGCTTAGGCTCATGTCTTGTTTCTATGATGAATGACTGCCAATAGAAAGCAACCCTTTATTTCGTTCATGTTCAAAAAGCACTTGGGGGTTCACCCTCTGAGTATCAATCAGCTTATCTGACTTCATTAGGATTTTCTGAGATCATGTGATTGTGATTAGAGCACATATCACCATCTGGTGGTAACACACACAAATTGCAGTATCAAATTTTAAGATACATCAATTTTTGGAAATTTCTACCTGGAAACTTGAATTTATCATTTAGGTAGCATAGTCTTAAATTGATTGTTGGCAAATAATTTTGTAGATATTTTCAATGCATTGGGGTATTCAGTGTCTGCTATCATTTACAATTGAAAAAAAAATCAATTTCTATGCTTCAATTGGAAATAAATTCTTTTGTATAAATTGCATATAATTATTTTTAAAAATGATAAATAACATTAAGAATAAGAAATAATTAGGCTTAAGAAATGTCTCATTAGTGTTTTTGGTGTGCAAGCATGAGGGCCTAAATTTTAATCTCTAGAAGCTTTATAAACCAGCTAAGTGTGGTCACACATGTACACAATCCTATGGGAGAGGGGAGTTGGAGATCTGAGAAACACCAGGACTCACAAAAAAAACAAGCTCTGGGATCAATAAGAGAGTTTGTCACAAGGGAAACAAGTAGGTGGATGACAGAAAGAGTCACCCTGATGTTCTCCTCTGGCTGTGCTGATGAGTACACATGTGGTACCACTATAGCAAACCCAACATTCAGTGTAGCCATGGAGAAAGGATACCTTTGCTTTTCATATAGAGTGCTTGAACTTGTTCCTTAACTCATGAATCTACCATCTGCCAAGCAAAGGGCACTGTATTATGAAAATATTCTCTTCAGGAAGAGGAATCCGTTTAGATGAATGCATATACCCATCACATGACCAGTTGAAAATGTCCATAAGTTGCCACATTTGTAAGTATACAACAGCTGGTGGCCCTTATCAAAATTATCCTTACAGGAATTTAGTGTTAGTATTAATCTTAAATCTATATCCAGTAGAGATTTAGGATTACAATCATTTATTTGGTATAATATATGGAGATGTCATTTCCCCAAAATTAATAGCAACCTTTACTATGCACAATATTTTTTTCAAATGCAATCCCTAGTCCACAATCACATGGAAATTTATGACACAATAGTTATCGCATTGCTGCTGGATAAACTTACATATCTTCCTCACATCATTAGAATTCCCTTCTTGCTCCTCTATGCAGTCACCCAATATTCTGAGGAAAAGTATATTACAGATGAAATAACAAAGGTGCTCTCTGTACAATGGCTGCCACTCTAAGAAACATGTAGCCTATATCTCTATTCAGATACATAATGTAATTCCAAAGTCAGTCTGCCAGAGGAGATAAGAATTCCTGAAAGTAAAACAATACGTTTTGAAGATAAGAACTTGCCTGCTGAATTGCATGCACCCTAGTCTGAGTTTCCCTCTGCCTATTTGTGAAAGAAGATTCATTTTGAAGCCCCTGCAAGGGCCACCCTGCATGTGCCCCCTCTCTTCCCTAATCTGCTCTGCTGATGGTCATCAGATTATCATCTGTCACCACCACAGCTTCTGTCACTCTTACTTGGAAGTTTGTAGCCTTCTATCCTTGCACAGAATACAATTTTATCTGCTCATGGTTATCTAGAGAACTGGGCTGCCTTCCGTGGCACTTACCTAACAATGCTGCCCTCTCCAACCACTGGCCATTGGTAAGTCTGCCAGACCCAAATATGCTCTGTGATATCTGCTATAGATTTCCCCCCATGCCAGTGGTACACGGTGATGTACATGCAATCACTCAAGGATGCAGACTTTGATTGAGAGGGTCTGCTTCAGAACCTGAGCTTCCACACTGCTAGCAGATGTGATGGTGATGGCCTGTACTACTGATTCCAGAGACCCAGTTTGAATGCCAAGGATCAACTCCAAATCTCCACATGTCATTTCACCTCCCATCTCACCCCCTGACATGTGTGACCTTTAAAACTGTTGATTATTTTCCAATATTAATTCTTATTCTTGTTACTTCCTAACATTTGCCCCAGTCCTTCTAGCTCAGTGGTTTCAAACTTGGCTGAACATTTGAATTACCTGAGGGAACTTGGATAATCCAGCTGCAGAACTTCTTGCCAGGTCAATTCAGTCAGAAACTGGGTTTGGGACAAAGACAACAGTAATTTTTTTTTTCTTAAACTCCTCAAGTGATTACAACCTACAGCCAAGTTTAAGATCAACTTATTTTGGATGAAAGTCATGTTTATTCTCCGTTTGTATTTGACTTTACTGTTAAGAATTCTTGCATTTATAAGTGTTTCATTTATCAGACAAGCTTGCCATATTATAAGAATAGGCTAGTCCTCCTCTTTTAGTGTGGTAAACATCAGAGCACTTGTACAAGAATTTCAGTCTGAGGCCCTGATTTTAATTTCCACATTAACCATGCACTACCTTGTCACATACATATTGGTGTCTTTGGGCTTAATTTTGAAGCTCTCTATGCCTCAGTTTATTTATTCATAAATGGCTTATAAGCAGCATGTGCATCCCGAGGTATGTTTAATGATGAAGTGAGATAAAGTGTATAAGGTACCAAGTGCTGGCTCAGTGTCTATTCAACAAATGCTAGCCATTATTATTATTAATTAGCCTTCTTTGTATGTCTTACATTGTATAACATAGCAGTTAGCAGTCAATAATCATTTGCTGGATGAATAAGTCAATAAATGATGGAGAATAAATCATATTTAATTGCTTTAAAATAAACCCAGAGCAGCCAGCCTTCTATTGCAAAATTCCACTTAATGAATATTAACTATTTACAAGTACTTCCTGGCATTTCTGCGGCCAATGACCTAGTAAATTCAATTCTCAGTAAAGGTACATGGTTTCCTCAACATGGAATAGGTCTAACACAAGATAATGCCCAACGTATCCAGAAAAGTTTTATAAAGCATCCTGATTAGCATGTATACATTATTACCTACTAGTCATAGAAATTGGAAATATTACATTGATTATGGTCTTTTTTTTTTTTTTGAGGATACCTTTAAAATCCAACCCAACCTCAGTAAACACAAAATTTCAGAATCTTAAAAACACATATATTCACTTTAATGAACAATGTCTCACCCTCCACTGAGGAACATGGTCATGGCCACCAGATATGTAAACAATCCAGCTATATTTTCATTATTATGCCAACAGAACATTTAATCATCCTGGGACTGTAAAGTAAGTAGATGACTAGAGACTGCTAGCCGTAATACATAATATGATGGAACAGTGAAGTCTAAGTATTACGAGTGAGAATAGAGCCTTTCTGTTGGAATCCATCCTGCTGGAATGAATAGCCTCTGTTCTGTTTATTGATTATACCCTAAGTATTGAGGTAGAGGTGGCAAGAGCTGCCCAGAAAAATACTTAGATGCCATTGTACGCCTTTCATTTTGGCAGGGACAGATAATCAGTCAGAAATTCACTTTTAAACTCTATACAAAATGTTCGATATTCTTACATCCCACAAGAATAAAATCAAGCAGAAAAAAGAAATGTCTTAAGTCACTTCCCACTGATGTTCAGTCTGTCATGCTAGGCCACAGTATCATTGGACTTTGCCCAAGGAACTGCTCCTGGACCTCTGCTTGCTACACAATCAATAGAATTTTAAGAATTCTATCTGATCATGGCACTTGTCCCACTCAAAACCCTCCAATGACTTCCTATTGTACTTTGAATGAAACCCAGACTCCTTGGTGGTCTCAATAGACTTCAAATCATGTGGCCTTTCCTAATCATTTGACCCACCCCCCATCACTCTGCCTTGTTCCCCACAATTCAGCCCTGCAGGCCATCTTCCTGTAACCAGGGGCAGCAAGCTGGTTTCCCCTTTCATCCACTTCCTTTATCCTTCATCAGCTACCTGCTATTCTCTTGCTTGAACTCTTGAAAATATTTTTCCTCATTTCTTCCTCATAGATGGTCATTATTCCTTATTTACTTTACAGTTGTTTGTTCCACCTTTAAGTATTTATTATTGACTTACTTTTTGGTGTCTGGTTTCACAGACTCTTATCCATGGGTATAGAATTCCTTAGTATCTGACACATGGAACAACTCAATATTTGGTTTTCCATTTTGTTTAAATAAATGAATGAACTCTACAACTTATCTTCATTTATAAAAGGTTTTTATATACACAACATTGAGTTTTATCAGTATTTTTACCCAAAATCATAAGCCTCTCCCCTTCAATGAAAACAAAACTCAAAGAAATTTTCTGTACCTAAGTGGGAATGTTTTATCCCCCTCCCCCCACGCTGGTAGCACTATCAAATATTACACATTTTAACTACAGTACTGAGAAGTACTTTACTTGTTATCGACAAATATGTTGAAAACAAATAGGTCTCATGAACTTTCCATTTATGTTAATGATTCTGTAATCTCTTTCAATAATGCTCTATAATTTTCAGTGTACATATCTTACCACCATGTGCTGCAACTATTCCTAATAACCTTATTTTCAACCATACTGGGAATGGAATTATTTCCTTCATTTCTTTTTTTTTTTTTTTTGTTTGCAGATATATTTTTGTGAGCTAGTTTTCCTTTATTCTAATTAAAATATCTGGTAAAATCAAGTTAAAAAGAGAGAATGGTCATTTTGGCCCACAGTTTTGGAAGTTTCATCCCACGGTCACTGACACTATTGCTTTAGTGTCAATGATGAGGCAGCAGTTGTGGCAGAGGCTATGTGATAGAGTCATCTGCTCCCCTAATCATGGCCAGGGGGAGAAAATGAGACAATGAAGAGGAAGGAAGGGAAGGACAAGGAGGAGGAAGACCAATAGAGTAGCAATGTTGAGAATGTAAAGGAGATATGGCTCCTGATGATTTTGTGCAAATTTATATGTCACAGAGGATGTGGTTGGTGCTGTTGATTATCTGTTTTTTCACTGCATTCCTGTCCACATGTCACTAGATTATGTTGTAAGAATGGTAGGAGTTAAACTAGGAAGATTTCTCCCATAAGCAATAAAGTGACCAACAGTTCTCAAAATCATGGGGGTGAACTTTCCACTTTCTTTATTTTGGGTAGAATCTATTTCTAGAAGCTCATTCCCTAACTAGGTTCAGGCATACCTAATCTTCTTTAAAGGATATATGAATTACAAAATGATAGAATTAAATATGGAAATTTTCTTTAAAATTATATATATTTCTCACAGTGCAGATAATATTCTATGGGAAACATATTTTGAAACATTTTGATTGTGTTATATTCAGTTATGATATTGACTGAAAGAATTATGTCTGATGATATTTTTGCTTTAGCAATATATTTTACGTTTGATACTGATGGAACTATTGTTCCTTTCTAAAGCATAGAACATTCAAGACTAGACTCCTGATTTTAACTTTAATTAGAAATTTTCCTTAATACTTTTTTTTTTCTTTTTAGGTAGAGTCTTGCTCTAGCCCAGACTGACCTGGAATTCGCTAGGTAGTCTCAGAGTGGCCTCAAACTCACAGTGGTCCTCCTACTGCAGCATCAGGAATGCTAGGATTGAAGGCGTGTGCCACCACACCCAGCTATTTAATACTTTTTAAATATTATTTATTTATTTATTTGAGAATGAGAAAGCGGGGGGAGAGAGAGAATGGGTGTGCCAGGGCCTTCAGCCACTGCAAACAAACTCCAGATGCGTGCACCACCTTGTGCATCTGGCTTACGTGGGTTCTGGAGAGTAGAACTGGGATCCTTTGGCTTTGCAGGAAAATGCCTTAACCACTAAGCTATTTCTCCAGCCCTGCTTAGTACTTTTTAAACATGCCAATTAAAGTTTTCTAGGAGTGGTCTGTACTGTTTGGTCACTTTATACCTTTTTTAAAGTCATAGAAGATGTGGCAGGTGTGTTAGAGATATACAGCTGTGTTATTTCTTGAAACAGCTGGTGCCAACTTGTCAAAGTAAAGCTCCTCTTTCCAAATATTGCAAGTCCTGTGTAAGTAGACATAATGTAAGCTATGTACCCACAGTTATTGATTCGGCTCATTGACAGCTGAGCTGTTTAATATATCCATCCTCTTTGTAATGCCATTTTAAAACTCTTTGAGGATTAGGAAGGCAATTTTCTCAGAGGAATTTTTCCAAGAGCAAAGGCCAACTAGCCCCATAGTGCTGAGGCCTCCGACAGAAACCTCAGTGAGGAAAATGGAGCAGAGGAGCGAGCAGATAGGGTACTAGCCTGCCACAAATAATGATTTTTTTTAAAAAAGCCCCTGAAGAAGCCACTTTGGTGCTTTACATAATGCTATAATGCATTAACTCATGTAATGTGACTGGTGAAAGTTTATTTATTCATTTATTTCTGCCTCAGGCAAATACCAGATAAATGCTTACAAAAGCAGGTTAGCAGGTGCTTTGGGTACAGCGATTAGTGAGCAGCTCCTTGTTGTGTAGTAACTATTTAAATGCTTGCCGGGTTTTAGCCCATGTGGAACTGATGGAAGTTTTTAGTGACCTGTAGAAAACAAAAGGATGGCCAAAACTTGATAAAGTAGTATTTAGATGGATAGAGGATTTGGTGCTTAAGTAATTAGCTCACGGAAGAATATGTCTTATGCACCGTAGATGTGATTTGCACGTCAAGAATTTCTTCCTCCTTTTCATGGTCTACTCATCTTTCTGATTATTAACTTGTTGAGGAATGCATGCTCGGATTGTGTTCATCTGTCACACTAACTATAGCCTGTGCTGATAAAATTTATATACGTTTTCAGCAATTTTGCCTGTATTATTTGGTCTAATATAACTCCAGGCTACTAGGTACATCTATACATTTCCTTGCCTCCCCATGTTGTATCGTCCTGTGTGCTTGGCAACTCACTGAACTGATGTAAATGAGGCTTGAAATGTTAAACACAGCTTGTAATATCAAAGGTTTTCATATCAAATAATTTCATCCCGAGAGAATCGCAGAGAGATTAAGAATGCGCATGGTGTCTAAAGTGTCCACCACTGAAACAAGTTGTCCCAGAAGTAAGTGGATAATTAGCAGCTCACACTAGGAATACAAGGAAGACAGAGTTCATCCTGTCTGTATAAATAGAGGACTTTTTTTTTTTTTTTCTGGGAATTAAGTCCATATAAAAGTTACTGAATTAAGAACCAAAAATAACTGCAGGCATCTGTCTGCCAGAGTTTCTACAACTGGGCCTTGAGGTAGTATTTTCTTTACAACTACAGTTGCAGCAATTTCCTAGAACCAGCTGAGAAGTAAAATGTGTAAGGCTGGGCTTTCAAACTCGCCTCTGTTAACTTATCTCCATGTCCTGTGAAATAAGTTTTTTCACAACTGTAATGCTAAACTGATTTTCAATGTATGTTTAGACTGCTTTTCTGCCCTCGGTGTGGAAAGGATTTCTTCCTCTGGGTGCTGTGGGGAGGAAGAGGAAGAGAAGCAACATGTAATCCAAACCAATTTGAACTTAGAGGCTTCTAAACCAAATCATTTTGGTTTGAAAGACAAACCTTGCAGAACACTCCTGAAATTCCCTGGCAAAGGGGGCGTGACTAAAAACAAATCTGTACTATTAGGAAAGAATAAGGATTGCCAGCAAAGCTCTCACCTGGGGAAGCTTCATGGAAACCTTGGTGATGTCTGAAGATAATTTTACTGAACTGTTGTCATTACCTTCTACTTGCCCGGATAAAACACCTGACCAAAAGCAGTTCTTGGGAGGAAAACTGTTTATTTTGGCTTACAGACTCAAGGGTAAGCTCCATGATGGCGGGGCAAAGGACGGCCTAAGCACAGGCTGGACGTCACCTCTGACACAGCAGGGGGAGGACCACTGCCCCATGAACGTGAGCCAAACACTGACAAGGAGAAGCTGGCTATAACACCCATAAGCCTGACCCCTAAACACAATGCCTCCAGCAAGGTTCCAATTCCCCAATTGCCACTCGCTGGTGTCCTAGCATTCAGAACCCATGTGTTTATGGGAGGGCACTTAATTAAATCACACAGCATGGGGCCCAGGGAGGTGGGTGCTACTGCTACCTACAGGACAGAATTCAAGAGTGTTACTATAGGCAAGCCTCAGTAGCAAAAAACAAAAAACAAAAAACAAAACAAAACAAAAACAGTTTCCCTCTTCAAAAGTCTATAATACTGCTCTATCGGAGAACACAGTTTGAAGGTGTTAAGGGAACTACCTTGACGACTCAGAATGAGTGTGAATTTGGATTGTCCCAGTGATTACTTTACACTAGAGAATCTACCTGGGCTCTGTGTGTGGAGGGCTGGTCTGAGACCGCAGATAAAAGATTCTGCTGCTTGAGTTAATCAGTACAAACATCCAAAGGGTGCGGAGCTTCCTTCAGAGTGCAGGCCCAGATCAGCCAATCAATTGTATCTGCTTTTCATCCATCACGAGGGGCAATCTATCCCACAGGAACCGACACTGGGAGGTGACATTTCTGAGGACTAACACTACAGCAAGGGACATGCTGATTCATTGATGCTATAACCTCATTCCTGCAAGCACCATTATGTAGTGAAGTTTTCTAAAGCTTTGTGGAGATGGAAAATGCTGTACAAATGCTAAGTGTTGTTATTGCTGTTATCAGTGCTGAGGAACTGCTTCCATGAGTGATGTCACAGTGCAAACACACACACACAGACATCACTTCATACCCATTTGTGGTTCTGAGGAGAGGTTACTGTAATGAGTAATTCACATTGTGCCATCTCCTCTGCACTCCAAGTTAAAACAAATTAAATAAAGCTTAATTAGACAGTGTTTTATGCACTCGAAAAAATGTAGCTGATTGATATTCTAAGTAAATACAGGTTGGTTATTGGAGAAAGAATACTGAAAAGGTTCCAGAATTATAAAATCAAGACTGAATTTCCATCATACAAAACATATGGAGGAAGCAGATTAAAATCCCTAAGCATATTTTAATTTTTTTTCCAATGGTCTCTTTTTTTGGTATTATATTTAAAACATAATATATTTTAACATTTCCTGATGTTAAAGTAATGTTTGCCATTCTGGCATTTCCACATTACTAAAATTTGTTTTTAATTATGCAGAGAAGAGACACTTAACACACTGTGTGGAAAGAAAGAACAATAAATAAGCAAATAAAAACCTTTTTAACAAGACCTAGTAAAATGTTAATTGCCATGATTGCCTAAAAAAAAATAGTGCTGATGTATGTGTAAATGATTTTCGGTTTTAATTTTGTGATGGTCGTTACTATCTAGAACGGCAAGCTTATCTTGGAATTTTGACTCAGGTAGAAACTGTCAAGCTGTCAACACATGAGCTAGTCACACTGTGACTGTCATGCCTCAGGCACTGTGAAAGACACCATACAAAATGGCAGCCCTAATGATTCCGTCATTATGAGAACACAGGCAGATATGGTCTCTGCTTGTGCGGCTATGCTGATTGTCTTTCTATTAACTTGCTTCATTTTTATAGAACCATATAGGAAAACAACGATTGCCAACTTAGCAACATAGGCCTTCCCCCCCGCCCCCCGGCATCTTGTCAAACTCTTTGGTCTACTCCCTTACTTACTTTGGTGAGTACTGAAGTAATTTTTACACTGTCAGAGAAAGGAATCCCACTTGAGTGTTTTGAGCGAAGAAAGTTAATATCTAAGAGGAAAGCAAAAAGTTAGTGCCTTCTTTGTGAATGGTAAACATCACTCCATAATTTCATTCTTACCTCTATGTTCCAGGTAATATTTCTACTCAGAGCTAAAATTGGATCAGTCCTGGTGTTTGACATTTTATTTCATCATTTTTATGTGCTACCCTACTCAATAGACAGAAGGCACATTACTTAGGATACTATAACCATGTCAGACTATGCCATCAAGCTGAAAGAAAGCGGGGAGTATGGAGGGAGGGAAGGACCAATAAAATAAGAAGGGGCAGTTCTGAGGAAACTTTCTAGGGATTTTGCAATCAAGATAGCTAGAAAGCTATTGCAATTCCAACTTCATTTTAAATTTTAGATTTTTTTGTTTGTTTGTCTGTTTTTGCTTTATGCCTAGCTGCTGTCAGTCCTTCCCTAACGAGAATCACAGTATCTTTCCTGCCCTTGCTCTCTCATTCTCTGACATCCAAACTTAGTCAAGGAAAAAAAAAAAAAAAAAAAAGCAGGGACCCGGTGACGAGTATACAGATATGGAGAATAGCAATAGAGAGGAAGTGGAATGGATTTCCTCAGCATTCACATAGCCCATTACTCCATTTCTGGATCTAACCAACAAGTAAACCTCTTGCAACCTTTGTAAAGCGAGTCCCCACTTTCCCAAGGAGATAATGTATGAGGAATGTTTGGGACTTGAATAGCCATATACAGTAGCAGACCTTTAGTAGAGATCATTAAATGTCTGCTTATCTACTTATATTTATGAGCCTTAAACACCTACTCAAGATTAGAAATTTTTATGAGTTCATACTATATAATTATACTATAAATACACATATTATATAATTCACTTATCTGGTTTGTAGTTTTGGGTTGGCTTGTGTAACACCACAAAGTTACATAAAGAAGCCTGAGCATTTCACTATTATCTCCCTGTTCCTCCACCATCTTCCCCAAGACCAGGCCATACTGGTCTCTCCAGTCTTCTTCCTGATTGTATAGACTTCCTTTTGCTCAACATCTCATATGAGTGAAATTATATAAAATATGGTCCTTTGTGATTAGCAAAGTATTTTCAAGTTCAGCCATGTCATAGTACCTGTCAGTACTTCTTTCCCTGATAGCCAAGTAAAATTGTATGATATGGATATATTGTATTTTGACTATCCCTTAATGGGTAGGCATTAATCAATTTTCCAATTTTGGGCCAATATATATATATATATACACACATATATGTATATATATACACGTATGTATATATATATACACATATGTATATATATATGTGTGTGTGTAGTGATATTACATTATGTATATACATATTTATATAAATATATATCATATAAAATATATTTTCTTCACTCTTATAAGTACTCACGATAAGCTCTCTTTTGGATCCATACTTGGTACTGTATTAAAGAATTGTGGAGCATTTTATTTTATTTTATTTTATTTTATTTTATTTTTGTGTCTATGAAGTATTTTATATGGTCACAAGGCCTGAAAAACATATTCAAATACTTCATGGATCCCTTCAACATCAATATATACCACCATGAATCTTAGATTTTGTCTGATGTAACTATTTTACAGAAAATGCAATTTTTATTTTTGTTATAGTTTTTACAAGACATAGAATATTTTGAGTCCATGTATTATCACATTATTAGAAATTTAACCTTGATCTTTAAGAGCTCTTACAGTTAACATTTCAAAACAACATTTGCTAATTTTTTCGTTCATCTTGAGATTTCATACATATGATCTTTAACATAGAGCCATCTACTTTATTGCTGTTGAGAGAAACTACTCATGATTTATTTACAAAGGAATCAAACACTTGCATATCTGAGGTCAAGCTACAGGAATAATTATAAATATTTTGTGAAGCTTCTGTCCACTTTATCTTCTTGGTTCCATCAGTTAATTTCATTGTTTTATATTTTTATTCATCAAAGAGAAAAACAGAGAATAGATATACCTAGGCCTCCTGCTATTGCAAATGTACTCCAGACACATGTGCTACTTTTTATGTCTGGCTTTTTGTGAGTACAAGGAAATTAAACATGGATTGACAGGCTTTGTAAACAACCACCTATAAACATTGAGCCATCTTCTGGCCCACTCACTTAATTTGTGTAAGAATTCAAAAAGTTGTTTTGATTCAGATAATCTCCGTATTTTATGCTTTCCTGTTACTTTTGATGTCTCTTTGGGCTGTAATATCTTGTCCCAGCTATCAATGTGGCTGGCCCCCTCCCTCACTGAACTATCATCATTTACCAGAGGTCATATCTAAGATGGATACCACCCTTCAGAAGACCTACAGAAATCTATTATTTCTGCTTTATTTTGCTCCTATACAGTTTTCATTCATGTGTTTGCTTACTTAATTCTATTTATTATTTGTCTTTCTCAGTAGGCAAAATGTTGAGCTTCAAGGGCATAGGGATTGCTGTGTAAAACTTGGGGTTGAAATGAAGAGCCTAGGGAACTGTGTTTTACTTATAAGCATTTAATTTTTGCTGAATGAGTAAAACAGTTGTTAAATTTAATAGCCTACTGCTCAAAAATAGAATCATTGAGAAACTTCCTCATGAAGGAAGAAGCACTATAATAAATCAAATACATTGACTCCATTGATAGTAAATAATTTAGGGGTATAGTATTCTTTAAAATCTGACATATCTGCAGCTAAATATTATCTTATTTAACTTTTATTATTGTAGAATATCTCCATACACAATGATGTCTCGCAAAGCAAGCACACTCAGAGGCACACTACAGATGAGGTGTTAAATCATTGTTAGTACTTTGGAAGACCCTTGTGCATTCAATCAGTGCCCTTCCTGCTCTATTCCAAATTATTTTCTAACCTTTTAGTAATTATCTTCTTGCTTTTCTTACAGTTCTGGCACTTAGCATACCCTAAAATTATGATGTACTTGTCTTAATTTTTAAATGAACTAATGATAAAGTATATTACATATTACCCCTATTGTGTATAGCTATAGTTCTATGACAGTACTACTGAATTGAGTTAAACATAATTGTTTATCCACACCATCATTAAGTGTTTAATACAGGGCTGGAGAGATGGCTTAGCAGTTAAGCGCTTGCCTGTGAAGCCTAAGGACCCCAGTTCAAGGCTCAGTTCCCCAGGACCCACGTTAGCCAGATGCACAAGGGGGCACATGTGTCTAGAGTTCGTTTGCAGTGGCTGGAGGCCCTGGTGCGTCCATTCTCTCTCTCTCTCTCTCTCTCTCTCTCTCTCTCTCTGTCTCTCTGCCTCTTTCTCTCTCTGTCTGTCACTCTCAAATAAATAAATAAAAATAAACAAAAAAATTTTAAAGAGTTTAATACAGTTACTGTTCATTTTTACATATCAATTTTTAAAATCAGTTATAATTCTTCCCAATCATTATATCAAACACTTTTTTGCTTTCTTTTATATCTTAAAAATGTTATTGTAACATTGACCAGAATCAAGTTATTTGTCATACTTACATCCAATCTTAGGAGAAAATTTTCAGTATTTTATAAGATATGGGCTATAATGTATTTATATTTTGCAAGTAACTTTTATTAAGTAAAATATCTTTATAGTTTGCTAAGCTTCACTTCAATAAAGTTTTATTATATTTAACAAAAACATTTTGGTGTTGGGTAAGATGGCTCAGCAGATAATGGATGTGTCACACAAGATGAGAACCAGGATTGAGATCCTCAGCACCAACATCAACACTGGACAGATGTGACAGTTAGCCTGTAAACCTGGTGCTTAGGAGGCAGACAGTTCACCAGAACACATTGGCTGGCTAGACTAGCTGAAGGTGAGACCTGTGTTCAGGTGAGAGACCTTGTCTTAGCAAATAAATTAAATTAAAAAGCAATTGAGAAATAAACCTGACATCAACCTCTGGTCTCCACATGCAAACCCATGCATGAGACCATATGCTTATAAACACATATATACACATGCACATACATACACACATATGTATCTGGAGTTCTTTTGTGGTGGCTAAGAGGTCCTAGTGCACCCATTCTCTCTCTCTCTCTCTCTCTCTTTCTCTCTTTCTCTCCCGTGGCTTGCAGATAAATGATTTTTAAAAATTGTATTTCTTACAATAATCATATGCCTTTCTTTATTAGCACATTATATAAACCTTGTGTTAATATTGTAGCCTGCTGAGAAAGCATTGTTCTGTGTTAAAATACTGAATTTGGTTTGATAATCGTTATTCAGAATATTTTCATCCATGTTCTTGGGAAATATTTCCCATTAATTTCTTTTGCTCATAATGTCCTTTATAAATTTCTGGTCTAAGAACCTGAATAGACTCATGGAGTGAGGGGAAGAGTAGCTGGTCTGGGTTTGTAAACTGTGGAAGAGTTCGTGTTAGAGTGTCTCATTGGTAGCTGAAGTGTTGGCTAGAATTTCCCAGGTGTGGCATTTTAATTTCAAGAGGGCTGTAATTTGTTATAGAATGTTTTATGTAACTATAGACTTTATTTGTTCTCAAATATAGGTTTGCCTAATCTATAAATTTTTGTTTATTGGCATGAAGTTGTCATAATTTTTAATTACCTTTCTCCTCTCTGTGGATATGTGCTATTGACCCTGACATTAACTATTGATTCCTTTCATCTCTGTCTTGATTACTCTCAACATCAGTTTATCAATTTTATTAATCTTTCAGGAACTGCTTTTGGCTTTGTGAATATTTATTTTATATTTTACTTGGCTTTGATGTTATTTGTTTTCTGTTTTTCATTCAATTTATGGTTATTCTCTAAACTCTGAAAATTTTCATTACAATCATTATCTTCCTTTCTAATCACTGCATTCCTTGGCATACATTAACTTCTAAAAGTGTTTTATTTTTTCCAGCAGCCCAAATTTTATATAGACTCTTCATTATAATTCAATCCTCAGTGTTTTAATTCCTTTATTGATTTTTCCTTTGATCCCATGAATCTGCTACAAAAGTATGTCTCAGTTTCTATCTACTGTGGTTTACATATGCCCCTCAAAATCCATGTACTAGAGACTTAACCTTCCACTCAGTCATGTCAGGATGGAAGGCCTATGAAGAAATGCTTAGGACTAAAGGGCTCTGGTATTGTGAATGGATTAGTTTGTTTATTACAAGAAAGTATGCTTAAATATACATTTAAAAATTTTATTCATTTATCTGAGAGAATGGGGGAGAGGAACGAACAGAATGGGTGTTCCAGGGCCCTTAGCCACTGCAAATTAACACAGATGCATCTGCCACTTTGTGTATCTGTCTTTAAGGGATTACTGCAGTATTAAACCCATGAAAGCAATCTTTGCAAGCAAGCACCTTTAACCACTGAGCAATCTCCCTAGCACTTTTGCATATTTTCTAGATGCTCTAGTTCATTTCATTGGAAAATTTGGTCTGAATTACTTGGTGTTGTATTATTAAAAGGTTAAGTCCTAGGCGGGTGTGGTGGCATATGCCTTTGATCCCAACACTTGAGAGGCAGAGGTAGGAGGATCACCGTGAGTTCAAGACCATCCTGAGACTGCATAGTGAATTCCAGGTCAGCTTGAGCTTGAGTGAAAACCTACCTCAAAAAACCAAAAAAAAAAAAAAAAAAAAAAGTGAAGTTCTAATACTATTTAAATAAAATAAATAATATTTTTTCACAATAGTATAAAGTCTTATTTCATTTGGATAAGCTAAATATTTTAAATTAATATTTTCATTTAAAAATTGATAAAATATATTTTCTAAATGATAAACATATATATATATATATATATATATATATAGAGAGAGAGAGAGAGAGAATATAAAGTGTGAATAACTGTAGCATTATTATTACTAAAACTCATTGATCTAAAAGCTAACCTTAGCAAAACATTTTAACTTGCATAGCACTCTGGTTAAGAATATATTTACATGTAGGCTAAGAGAAATTTTTTGATCTTTAAGGCATGGAAAGATTAATTTCTTCTTCATTACTTATTAGATGTATAAGGTTTTACAAATTATCATCTGTGTTTTTCTGTACAATAAGGATTAGTAACTATACAACTTCATGGCAATACAATGAGAAATTTTCAGCACATATGAAAACAGAACAGTGGAAAAAGTATCACTATACTATGCTACAAAGCAACACTATCACCAACACCACAATTATCATCAGTGAAATTTAGACAGTTATGAAAACTGCAGATCTGCAGCAGAAAAATCTAGGAACTATCAGAAGATGCTATTTCATTATGAATAGCATATAAAATATACAACACCTTAAAAGACCAATACTGGGAATGTCCTGCCTGGTATACATTGTGATGACACAACTTTTGTGATCTCTATGAACCTGTAAACTGTAATCCTTGGAAACACGTAAGACGTATATGTCACCGTTCTGATGCCCCATGCTCGCTCCTTAAGGATACAAGGCTCAAAGTAGGACTGAATCATCTCGAGGTAACTTCAGTATGCAAGGACAGGATTTTTAAACATTTCAAGTCTGCCTTCATAAACCCAATATACCTTAGGAAAGCAAGCAGCACACATTCTGAGGTACCCATCATGGAAAAGTGAGAGAATAAATAATATAAATGACTTATCAATGAATTCTGAAATTATTCCTTCCTATACAGATAAGAATTTGAACTGAGAATTTTTTCTTTTCACATTTTGTACTCTCTTGCCTAAATGAATGCAGTCTAGTTTCTCTCAACAATTCACCATGTACCTTCAGTAGAGAGAGTGTTTGGCAAATGCTTTTGCAATGAACTATGTAATGAAGAACTTAGGTTTTGTGGGTCATATGGTTTTTCGCTATAACTGTTTATGTCCTGAAGTTGTGCTACTGACATTCTAAAACAGTATGGCAAGAGGCAATGTGTAAACAAACTGTTAAGACAAAACTTTATTCACAAAACCAAGAGGATTGCTGGGTTGGCCTGGTGTCTCACATCTATAATCCTAGCACTCCTGAGGCAGAGGATAGGCATATTGCTATAAGTTCAAGGCTTGGTTAATACAGCATGTTTGGGACAGCCTGGGCTATAGAATGAGACCCTGTCTCAAAAACGAAAACAAAACAGAAAAGTGGAACTTAAGGCAGAAGCTTTTCCAGCATAGCCAGAAGTGTTTTCTTTTTTTTTTGCATTCTCTCTCTCTCTCTCTTTCTGTGTCTCTCTCTCTCTCACTCTCTTTCTATCTGTCTCTCTTTCTCTGATTTTTGTGTTGCTCTGATTTACAGCTATGACTTGGGAAAATGTACATTTATTTAGCACGTACATAGCACTGCCTCTATTTCAGTTCCTTCTACAAAGGGAATGCATTCATTTTGGTTAACCATAGTTTGAAATCATTGTATGTGTTTTATTTTTTCGAAGGTTAGCACTGTGAGATATTTATTATTTATTTAAAGGATACAACTCTGTTATAGAAGAATGTGTGCATTATTCAAAGATGTAATAATTTTTGTTAGTCTTGGCTATATAAAGATACCTTCAGTGTAAGTGCATTTGAAAAGAATTCTCCCTTTCAGTTTGCTATGCAGGCTTTCTTAGACTGTAACAAATAGCTTTCACATCTGATTACTTTCAGTGTTTGCTCACCAACACTTTATGAAAACTACTGTTATTTTAAAGATAATTTGAAAGTTACCATAGAGTCATATTGTAGTGGCTACAATTTGACATTATCAGGAATAGCTCTGTTATTCATCAAGAGGAAAAGAGAAAAACTGCTAATCTTTATCCCTTTCTTATTTGTTTTTCAGCTTGTGTGGGTTGGTGTGGTGGGCATGCATGTGGATGTCTGTGTGACGTGCATGCACATATAGGCTAAAGATCTTCTGTACCTCATTCTCTGAGACAAGGTCACTCATGAATATAGAGCTCACTGATTTGGCTAGATTAGCCAGCCAGTGAGTACCAGGGAGTCACTGTCTCCCCAGAACTGGGACTACAGGTTCACTCTAGAAGCCCGGCTTTTATATGGGTTTTCAAAATCTGAACTCAGACTTGTGTCATAAATGCCTTATCCCATGTACTATCTCTCCAGCCCTTCCTGTCTTTCATCCCTTTTCTTTCAGCCCTTCTTGTCTTTCAGTCTTTCGTTCTTTCATTCTTTCAGAATATACAAAAAGGAATCTTTTCTGCTTTGGGTTGTGTGGGGAACATTTCTTTTCTTTCACTTTATTCCTTCTATATCTTAGGTTCCTTTTTGGAAAGACAGAAGTTCACATCATTTGACCATACATACATACATATATGACACTGGTGTATATCTAAGATAGGTAGGTATATAAAATATGCATAGATATATGTATATATAAAATATATGTATGTAGATAGATAGATAGGTGATAGATTTATAACTTCAAGATCCAGACAAATAGTTGAAGCCAAACTCTTAAATATAATTTAAAATTTGATGCTAACTTTCCATCTGGTCCAGGAAAACAACAAACAAAATAATTTCCCTCCTTTGACTTGTATTTACCTATGTAAATACCTATGTAAATTGAAATTAATTAATTGGTGTTAGTGAAACACTTGAATGGTGAAAATGCTATATAAATGCTGGATATAATTAGATAAATATGCCCCTGTTGGAGTGAATGATTCCTGCCAAAATATGTTTAGAAAGCATAGTGCTTTGCATTTAAAACCCCAATTTAATATTTAGTAAAATGTTACTGCTTTTTTTGTCAAATAGGTTAAGTAACCAGAAAGTTTTTGATCAAATAAATTATACAGTTGATAGATTATTGTCACAGTTTGGTTGGGACATACATGAGATATTATTGATCATAGTGATGTTTTATTCATATTAGAAATTGTGTCAGTATAAGCAATTTGGACAGATGTGTGATTGTATACTTAACTACAGGATTTAACTCTACCTGCCCTTATTTACCTAATTTTTCAAATCCATTAAACCATTTTTATTAGTAAATCTGAGAACTAATTGGTCTGGTGCTTTCTGACCTTATGGGGTTCCTGACAGAACTTCCTGAGTTACTGGTAGAGTAAGATTCAGGGCACATTCACCCTCTCCTCCTTTGGTCTTTCTATAAAACCTGCATTGGAATTTCTAGCAGCTGACCACAATTTAACATTTACAAGTAAAATGCTGCTGGTATTAGCAACATCACAGAGTGCCTGTAATCAGAGAACGGTACTAAACTAAACATTAATATAATTGAGAGTCATTTTGCTACCTTTCTTTCAGATAAATTGACTCCAACCTGTTCAAAATAAGAATGTTTTCATTGGTATGTTGTAAGTGAGTTTTGCTTCTTTTAATATGCAAAGGGATAAAAAAAAAAAAAAAAAAACCTTCTCGGCAAACACCACTATTTTTAGTTTGGGATTTGTGTTTGTTCAATCATCTTAATGAAAAAATAAATAAAAGTCAGTGACTAATATTGAGAATACCCCCCTCCCTCAGTTTCCTAGAGGATGGAGTGGCGGAAGGGGCATTTCCTGTGATCCTGGTTTCTCAGCCAGCGTAGAGCTCAGACATCAAGGCCTTCAGTTCTGTTTCTTGAGGAAGCAATTGAGCCCACAAGTCTCCCACCAAGTAGCTCTCTCGTCAGAGTCTCACTCTTTGGGTCACAGCAACCCACCTAATCATCTTCCTATCAGGTTAAACAGAGGACCAAGAGATACACCCTGTGCCCCGGATCCTGTTCACATCATTTAAGCTAGTCAACACCAGGGCGCCCTTCCCACCCGCTGCTGCTTCCGGCTTCCTTCTTATGGAAACCACAGAAAGGCTTTGACCTACGGGGATTTTCTCTGCGGGGGGGAGGAATGTGAAATGACCCTCGAGGATTGAATAACTAATCTCCGGTTGGTGCCAGTACAGTTCAAGGAAGGTTGTGGAACCCATAGGAGGTGGAGTTGCTGGAGGAAGTGGGTGGGCCTTGAAGTGTTAAATCCCAGCCTGAACTGCAATTCTTTCCACTTTCTCCCTGATGATATGACCATGGCCATGCTACCTCTGGGACTGTAAACTGAAAGAAACTCTATCCTTCCTTAAGCTGCTTCTGCCTGAGTACATTTTTCTTTTCCTCAGCAAAAAGAAAATAACCCATGCATTCTCCTCCTTCCTTTGCCACGTGACAGACCCCATGATTCCCTGTGTCCAACTACCCTCCAGACATATCCTATATGTACCTTGGAGGTAGAATGAAATATCTTGTTTATGTATTTATATATTCATTAATTCAGAGACAAGATCTCACTCTGTAGCAAAGACTGGCCTCTATCTTATGCAATTTTCCTGCCTCAGCCTGCCGCATGCTCATGTAATTACAGGAATGTGCCACCAGACTGACTTACAAAAATAATCTATATTGAATAGAATAACATTAATCTGCTAATGAATGGAATTACTCTTTTCAATGACAATTATTTATTGTGCTATTAGTCTGATAACCAATTAATACCAAAACATACTCAAATAAAATGGAATTATTTTATTGGCCTTTTCAGTCTTTTCTTCCTTTCCTCCTCAGTTTTCTTCCTCCTTTTCTTTCCTTCCTTCCTTGCACCCAGTTATTCACCCACCAAATATGTGTAAATATTTCTCTTCTATGACTTCACTTGTACTTCATGATGTTGAAGCTTTAAAATATTTTTATTCATTTGAGACAGACAGAAAGAAGCAGACAGAGACACACAGAGAGAGGGGAGAGAAAGTATGGCATGGTAGGACCTGTTGCCACTTTAAATGAACTCCAGATGCATGTGCCATCTTTCCATCTCTGAAGCTTGCTACTTTTAAATGAATACTACTTTTAAAATGAACACGAGAGCAGGAATAATACGACAGAGCCTTGTCATAGCACAAAGAACACGGTCCTGTGCAAGGGAAATTTCATGCAACCTGTCACTGGACTGTTGTCCAGCTCACTGAAGCCATCTCCAGCAAGTTCAAGAACATTGCTGAGAACCTGTCTGCTGTTTTCGAATGGGCTTTCTTGTACCTCCGATGGACCATGTCCCTGGCATTCAATAAATGCCATCTGTGATTGTGTCACTATGAAAAACAGGTTACATCCAAGCAATATGGAAGAAAAGAGCACTTAATTCATGGAGCTAGCTCACAATATTGAGTGTGTAGCTCAAAGAAAGTTTATTTTTTAAATTTTTAATATGTTATTTATTTATTTAATTCATTTATTATTAGAGAGAGAGAATGGGCACAACAGGACCTCTAGCCACTGTAAACAAACTCCAGATTCATCTGCCTTATGTGGTTTCTGGGGAATCCACCCTGGGTCCTTAGGCTTTGCAAGCAAGTGAATTAACCACTAAGCCATCTCTCCAACCCAAAGGAAGGCTTTTTTTTTTATTGTTGTTGGTGTTCCAGTTCCTCATTTCTCCACAGCATGGCATTCTCATGGGTTCAAAAGACAGCAGAATACAAAATGTACAGTAGGACACTGAGATGACCATGGGGAATATTGGTCACTCATCACACATCCTTCCCTTTTTCTCTTCCGGTCATGTTCCCTCTCATCCAATTAGTTCATTTTTTTTTTTCAATGAGATCAGGCATTCTGTACTTTCAAGTGGAAAGCAGAGGTGGAGAAAAATCTTGACTTACTTAATTCATAAAGTCTCTTTCCATTTGCCAAGTAAATATTGGGTTCACTTTAGTATGCAACACATTTCCAGCCATGAGAACACCATAAACCAGGAAGAGTCATTGGCACGAGATGAAACAGTTCTAGGAGAGTTTTTCCTTATTCTTACAAAGTGAAATATCACATTTACAGGGATTTTTTCTTTCTTTCTCTTGTTCTTTATTTTTGAAGTTTCCTTAACTCTCTTGTATGAATGAAGGGCAAGTCTTGCTGGGAACCACAGCATCTTGGCATTATTAAGCAGGTGGATTATTCCAACAACCAACTTCCCTATGGGCTTCTTCTTGTGGGAGATAATAGCTTCTGCTTGTTGTTTAAGCCAGATTTAATTGAGTTCCCCATTACTTGCGCCAGATGCAAGGGATGATAAAGATAATGTAAGAGCATGTATGCGAAGGTTCTCAGGAACATAGTGGGAGTTCATTAAAACTACATTTTAAAACCAACTTGAAATTTATGAAGGAATACAATTAAATAGTCAATGGAAATATTTGTAATATTCCACCTCTCAATGTAAAATGAGGCATGATTAGCCAAAATTACATAGATGATAATAAGTGTTGTTGGTAGTGTAGGAAAACTGTCTTTTCATGTGGGCACAAGTTTGTAGGTAGAATATACCACAGACACTTCTCTTTCAGAGTTACAATAGAGCCTCATTACAGCATTTTTTTTTTTTCGGATTGCGTTTGGAGGGGGGAGTATAATGTAGTATGTGTATGGTGTGTGTGTGTGTGTGTGTGTGTGTGTGTGTGTGTCTTCACCTGGTCTAATTTTCAGCCAGATTCCCCTTTGTACTAATCCCAGTGCTTGTTGGGCTATGAAAATTCTCAGGTCTCTGCTTCACTGTAGCACTGGGCTCACAGGTCCACATAGCCACAACCAGCCATTTTACACGGGATCTGGAGATTTGAATTCAAGCAGTCTCAGGCTCCTTCAAGTCCTCAAGCTTGCAGAGGAGACATACCCAACCACTCAGCAATCTTACCAGCCCTTGAAGTTATGGTAATAGACGAAAATCATAAATAGCCAATTGTTTGTCTTAATGCAGGATTGTGTAAATGCATTACCTTCCACAAAGCATCAGCATTTTCCATGTAAACATTTATAAGAATACTTTTAAATATGTCTATATCTATCTATCATCTATCCATTAATCTATCTATCTATCTATCTATCTATCTATCTATCTATCTATCATTAGATTTAGAGCTGTTTTACATTAAGAGGCAAATCATGGACATAGCTTTCAAGTATTTATAAGCAGTTTCCAAATCACCCAACACTTTCACAGGTAGTATACATTTGTTAAAATCTGTGAACCAGTATGAACAAATTAGCATTAACTGAAGTCTGTGAATTATTCAGTTTCCTGAAGTTTTAGCTTTTGCCTTTTATTTGTTACCCACAATCCTACTCAAGGCACCACATTTAATCATATATCTCACATCTCTTGTGGATGTGATGGCTTCTCAGAATTACTTTGCTTTTATTGATGGTGATTGTTGTAAAAAAAAAAAATCATGGCCAGTTATTTGATAGACTATCCTTTACACACACACACACACACACACACACACACACACACATCACAACTGAGAGGAGAGTAGTTTTTTTGTTGTTGTTTTGTTTTTTTGTCTTTCTGAGTCTGGCTTGTTTTGCTTAACATACATTTTGTTGTGAACTAAACAATTTCTTTCATCATTATGACTCCAAATTTTTATCCATTTATCTGTTGATGAATATCTAGGCTTCATATTTCTGACAAAACACATCTTCAGGATATACTTTGCCTTGATTTTCATTTGTCTAAGAAAACCTTTGCTTCCCCTTAACACTTGAAGATAATTTTACTGGATATAGAATTATATGTTGGTAATTTATTCCATTCAACTCTCTTGTATAGATGTGATGAAAATACATCTGAATTATTATCCTTTTATCTAAGGTGTCTCTGTACCTCCCACCTACCACTCAACAACTTCAAGACCCTGCTATACATTGTATGCAGTTTGGACATGATACACCTGGAAGCAGCTGATTGGGTAGTCACCCTACTTGATGCTTCCTTGAGACTTTACTGTGTTTTGATGTTTTCTTTAATTTTGGAAAATCCTTGACATGCTTAGTTCCAGCATTTTTCCTGTTCTGCTCTTCTTCCCTTCTTTGGTGTACTCAGTATGGATATGCCTGAAATTGCAACCTGTCCTAGTTTTAGGCATCTCTTCTGTTTTATTCATTCACCCTTTTCCCCTTTCCATTTCAATTTGAAAACTTTCTTTTCATCAATCTTCAGGCTTACTGATTCTTTCCTTTATCACCTCCAAGGAAGCTTCAAAAAGCTTTTCAAAGACATCCTTCATTTCTATTATGGTGTTTTTTATTTCTAACCTTTTAATTCTTTGTTATGATGAGCATCTTTGGCATGACATTAACCATCTGTCCATGCATATTGTCTACTTTTTCCATCAGAGCTCTAAGCATATTGCACACAGTTATTTTATATTCCATCTGATAACTCCAAAATCTGTCATATATGTAAATGTGATTAGGGTTTTATTTGTCTGTTTAGGTTATGCTCTGTTCTTATCTTTTACCATACGCTTTTTTGTTGTTGTTGTGTTTGGTCATGATGTACACTTCCCAAAAGTAACCATTTTGAAATTTAACCATTGTGTTCTCCACTATTCCCTTGCTTTTCAACTCAACATGTTTTACCAGAACTTTGCTCCACCAGGCAAAAGTGAACTTCTCAAAATCTAAGACCCTTGGAGCAGAGTGGGGACTATAAAATACTACTTTGGGAGTTGAAGTAATGAGGCATTGAGTATAAAGTTTTACATTATTAGGCAGGAACTGGTGTCTCCTTTATGTTTGTTACAGCTATAGGAAACAGAGCTTTAAACTTCTCTATAACCCTTAGAGTGATGATTTGAATAAAATGTCCCCTATAGGCTCATGTGTTTTAAATACTTGTTCCTCAACTGGTGGCAATTTGGTTTTGCAAAGAGTTAACTTTAATCACTGAGAAATTTCCCCAACAACTGCCAATAGCAATTGGGAGAAATTTGGAGCTGCTTGGATGTGGAGTCTTGCTAGAGTAGCTATGTGTGTTACTGGGGGCAATCTTTGAGGTTTGTTATTCCAGCTCCCTAGGAGTTCAGAGCTGGTTCACATTGACCACTTCCTTCCTATGGTAGAGACAAGATGTGGGCTTAGTTGTCTGCTCTGCCATGTTTTCAGAACCACGATAAAACTCCATGATAAAACTTCCCCTTGAGACTTTAAGCAGAAATAAACCCTTTCTTTCCCTGAGCTGTTTCTGGTCAGGTGTTCTGTCCCACCAACATGAATGTAACTGCTACACTTATTTTTTTTTGCGGGGGGGGGGGGCGGTTGGTTTGAGGTAGGGTCTTACTCTAGCCCAAACTGACCTGGAATTCACTATTTAGTCTCAAGGTGGCCACAAACTCACAGTGATCCTCCTACCTCTGCCTCCCATGTGCTGGAATTAAAGGTGTGTGCCACTACGCCCAGCTACACTTGTGTTTTTTTTTTCTAAAAATACTTTATTTTTATTTATTAATTTATTTGACAGAGAGAAACAGAGGGAGGGAGAGAGAGAGAGAAAAAAAATGGGTGCATAAGGGGTTCAGCCACTGCAAACGAATTCCAGACGCATGTGCCCCCTTGTGCATCTAGCTAACGTAGGTCCCGGGGAATCGAACCTGAGTTCTTTGGCTTTGCAGACAAACTCCTTAGCTGCTAAGTCATCCCTCCAGCCCTACACTTGGTTTTGATTCAACTATTTTCTTTGGACTTTCTTAAGAGATAATCAACAGATAAAATTGGTGTCTTCCATATCTTCCAGCTTTATTCCACAGTTGTGGTACTAGAGATCTGTTCATGTGGTGATCAGTTATAGGAAAGGTCAGGCCTTGTGTAATTACACCATTGAATCAGTTTGTGAACTTCTCAAAGCATTTCTCGGATTCCCTCCTCATTCATTCAAGGGCTTTGATTTGGCAAAGTCTGTTTCTCCATGTTGAGGCTGTGTTAACACAGTTTTTCCTGGACAGGAGAGCTTTGGTGTGGAGAGGGTTTTGGATATATTTCACATGGTTATCCATCTATCTCTTGCAAGTACTTTGTAATATGTCTTACTTCTTATCGCTTACTACCCAGCAGTCTTCATGGATGTAAGGCCACTAATGTATGGCACTCTATGCTCTGAAGTTAATCTACATTCAACCTCCAAAAATGTAGCACAATTGACACTTATACTGTGGCTGTAGTAGCTTCGGCTACAGTGTGTATTTTATGCCATGTCTCTTTGAATATTCTTTTCTGTCTAGATTTTGCAATGATTATTTGTACTGAAACCTCAGTACTCTGATGAGTCCAGAAATTCAACAGTTTTCAGTTTATTTAGCCTCTCTTTATTTTAAGAATGGGATTGATGATGCCTAAGGACTGCACATGTAGCTGAACCCAAAAGCTTAGTAATATGTTTAAGATGCACTGTTATGAGAAATAAAAGCAAGTCTCAAAAACATTATGTAAAATATTTATGTTTACATATGTATGTGTGTAATGGAATACATATACCAAAGTAATAATAGTTTTTATTTCAGGGTAAAAGGATGGAAGGTAGTTTTTATTTTCATCTACTTCTTTCATTGTGTTTTCTAAGCTTTTACAACAGACTTTATCATTCTGAAAATGTGGTATTATTACTTTTTTATTATGAAATATTTCAAGCATACATAAAGAATAAACACCTAATTTTCATTCTTTAAAATTGCCATTTTTCATATTTATTTTCATGCTTCTTAAACAAAATTTTTATTTTAGTTGATATACATGTTTTAAGTATTTTAAAAATTTATAAAATGCTGTTTGCCATTTCTCCCTATATATACACATATCACACACACACACACACACACACACACACACACACATATAATACAACTTGCACATTCAAGTTAAAAATATAACTCATGACCCAGGGATTTCTCTTTCACATAAATATCCTAGAGATATTCTCCCATGTTTAAAAATAAATATTTGCATAATTCGTAATATTCTGTCACATGAAAAACCATTGCAAACATCCATAAATTGGCACAGAATCAGAAGAGGTTTTATAAAATTGAGTAAGAAAGAAAATGTTAACTCAATGTGTTAGGTCCGCATGCTATCAATATAGATAAATCTCAAATTACATTGACTTGAAAATCGTTATAAAAATTGATCAATTAATGTTTATTTTTCATTTGTAGTCTTAGAATAATAACAACATTCTCTTCTGAATAATTCATTGAGCATCTTAGAATCCTCTTTTGTCCCATAATTTCAATCATCCTTTGCTTTTTCAACATATAAACTTGTATCATCCAATACTTGGATTTCTTACAACTATTCCAAATTTAAGGCTCATTTTTATTTCTTTCATTTCCCTTTCTAAACACTTTTTGGTTTTATCTTAGCCTCAGTAATGTCTAAGATTGTAATCTTTAAAAATTCTCAAACACAAATGTCTTTTCCTTTTATTTTTCTGTTAGCTTTGCAGTCTTGCTAAATGTGTTCTTTTCTACAAATATCTCCCTTGTGTCTTCAACTGTTTTACTGTTAGTTCATTTTATCAGATTTTGGAGGGATTTGCCTTCATCTTTTTCTTGACTTTGGATTGAGCCAGGCCATCACTGATGTATATGACCCTTCATCTCTCCTCTCCCTTTCACAAACCTGTTGGTTTTCAGCCTTGAACAAGTCCCTGACTGCTTTTCATTTGAAATGTTCCCCCAAAGGCTCATGTGTTGAATGTATGGTCTCTAGTTGGTGGATCCAATCTAATTGGATAATGAATCCTTTGACATAATGAGTTACATCTCTGAATAGATTCCTCATTTGATGACAGTATTGGGAAGCGTTAGAAACTAGGAGATGAAGCCTGATTGGAGGAAGTGAAGCTGGGTGGATGCCTTTTAAGGGGACCTCCTGTCTTTGACTCCTTTTCCCTCTTTTCTCTGCTTCCTTGCTGATTTGAAGTAAGTGGTTTTCCGGTGCCACATGTTCCTGTCATGATGTCTCTGCCTCACCTGAGACACACAGAAATGTAGCCAGCCTGCAATAGGCTGAAACCATTGAAACAGTGAGCCCATACAAGCCCTTCTTCCCTCCAGCAATAAGGAGGTAATGGATACATCCCTTCTGTTCATGTTGAGTATTCCTTGCCTGCTGAACATTGCTGATAGAAGTTACAAAACCAAGAACCGCATAAAATGAACTATTTTCTAATCAATTGCATGGATAAAACTACATGGTAAAGCAAGAATTTATGTTTCAGTTTTGTATTCCATACCTTTCATGCTGTTGAATCTTCTCTCATCTACTCATGTTACCAAAACACTTAATCATGCTACTGGCTGGAAATAGTTTTAATATCAGACTTACTTCACCTTTACTAAGAATATTGAGTTTGATTGAATTCCTGTTATACCTCTTTACTCAACTTAAACATAAGTCTGTATCTCCCCTTTTTTATAGAAGAAATATGATTCTTTGTCACAATGTTACCTATGTGCTTCTGTTACAACATCCTACAGATATTATGAAATTTTTATTCTAATACTTATTCTCTTACATTTCCTCTTTCCCCTTGCTCAAAGCCCTTCTTTCCTTTTCCCAAGCATACTTAGATTTCTTCTCTCCCAATAAAATTCTGTTCTTCTTGTTTCATCCATTAATTATCATAAACCTCTCTTCTCTTATTTATGTTAGTTTAAAAAAATTAAATGTGATAGCTCAGAAAATCTGAATTAATTATATATGAAGTTATCATATTTACTTAAAATATTTTGTTATTAATAAATCATAGCATGAGAGCCCTACTGACCGGTTATTTTCTTATTGCATTGAAAATGTTTTCCTTTTACTGAATGACAGTCCCATATATTTTATGCTTTCATGCATGCATGTAATGCCACATAAAAAACATAATTTTATTTATTTATATATTTTAAATCTAAATTTAAATTTCATTTTATTTACTTGAGAGAGAGATAGAAAGGGGAAGAGAAAGAGAAAGAGAGAGGGAGGGGAGAGAGAATGGGTGTACCAGGGCCTTCAACCACTGTAAACAAACTCCAGATGCATTCGCCACCTTGTGCATATGGTATATGTGGGTCTTGGGGATTCAAACCTGGGTCTTTTGGCTTCACAGGCAAATACCTTAACTGCTAAGCCATCACTGCCATCCCATAAAACATATTTTTTGCCATGATGTTACACACTATATACAATCTTCAATTTGTTTTTATTCCACATTGTGTGTTTTAAAATTTATGCTAATAAATGTAGTTCTGCTTTATTAAGTTTAACAGATGTATGAAATGTCATTACATGCATAAGCCACAATGTTGTTTCCCTACTGAAAGACTTAGGTGGTTCCTTTGCCTTTCTGCTATCTTTTTTTTTTTTTTTTTGAACCATTTATAAACCACATGGTCAACATCTTCTTTTTCATGTAAGAAAGATAATTTGGGGAAGGCAACTGGAAGGGTGATGTCTGGGTAGCAGAGCATGGAAAATTGTATTTAATATTACTAAACTGAACTTGAAAAATATTGTTTGAATTTACATTCAAAACAGATGATCCAGAATAGTTGGCTTCTATGAGCTCTAATCAACACTTGTGTTATCAAATTAAATTTGATTTGTCCATCAGATGAGAATAAAAACTGTCTGGATTTAGTTTTCCATTTTATTGATTATTACTAGGTTGAATAGCATTTTCTGCACTTATGGTTGACTGGGGTGTTATCTGAATATGTCACTTTCCCACTATCTAGTTTTTCTATTGTCTCGTTGATTTTTATCCATTTGTCTATCCATTCATTTACCCAACAAATACTTATTGAATCCCCACTATTTTCAGTTACTTGTTTTTGCTCCAAAAACTAGTACAAAAATTATGAACCCTTGTGGAGTTTACATTTTTGCAGGGGTATAGGCAAACAAAGAATGTGAAAAATATACATATAAAGAACATGTGTTGCAAGGTGACATAAAAGACATAAAAAATGGAGCAGTAGAGTATCGACTTTTTGAGTGCAACAAGGAGTGCTGTGAGCTGCCTCACGGGATACTGTGGTCAGAACGGACCTTGTGCAGGTGAGGTTTGAGCATGCTTGAAACGGTCAAAGGAGCTAGTCAAGGAGTTTCTTCACTTAAAAAGCTGTTCAGAGGAAAAGAGGCACAGTTAGGTCTGTGAGTGGGATCATGGAGGCCAATATGTGGCTGGACCACTGAAAGTCACAGAGGAAGATGATGGTGTTGGAGATCAGAGATGTCATCTAACTTTGTGTTTTAAAGGGATATAATGGTTGCCATCCAATGTGAGGTTATGCTGAGGTTTGAAAGTGAAGAGTGTGTCCCCAAGTCTATAGATCACATGGTGGTAAGGAGACTTCTTATGTGTCTTTAGGAAGCAGAATCTTTTGGGGAGGTCTTGGGGTCATTGGTAGTGTACATTCAGAAGAGATTATGAAGACCCAGTTTCTTCTTCTTTGTCTTTATTTACTTGCTCATGATTTTAGTGTACTTTAACACCCATTCCTCTCATGATGCACCATCCGTACCATACCAAACAAACATGGTTAACTTGAACCTCCAAACTGTGAAGGAAAATTACTTTTTTATTTCAAGTTAATTCCCTCAGGTATTCTGTTGTATTGACAGTAAATTTACTAATATACAATATAAGTGAGTGGACATTTAGGTTGCTTCTCTGCCTAAGTCTTTGTGAATAATGCTGTGACAAACAAGGGAATATGGACATCTTTTTAAGACCCTGCTTTCTTTTATTTTAATATTTTATTTACAAGAAGAAGGAGGGAGAGAGCGACAGAGAGAGAGAGAATGGATGGCCCCACACCAAGGCCTCTAGCCACTGCCAATGAACTCCAGATGTTTGAGCTACTTTATGCATCTGACTTTTCATGGACATTGGTGAATTGGGCCTGGGTCATTACACTTTGCAAGCAAGCACCTTAACCAATGAGCCATCTCTCCAGTCCTAAGACCCTGCTCTCAATCCCTTTGAATATGAACCCCATAGGAAAGTAGCAAGATCATATGTAATGAAATTTTTGGTCTTAAACAAACTTCTATCTGCCTTCCATAATATTATTTGAGAGAGAGATAGAAAGGGGCAGAGAGAGAGAAAGAGAGAGAGAGAGACAGATAAAGAGAAATGAAATATTTTTAAACATTTTTAAAAAGAGGGAAATACAACTTCAGGGTACTGGACTAGAAACAGCTTTTATATGATGACCTGAAGGAAGAGTTAGGTTAAGAAAGAATAGTTTATTACAAAGACAGACAAAAAAGACTAGTTACAAAAATTAACAAGTGACAGGACAGTCTAAAAGTGCGAAGGCATAGAAGAGTGACTCAGCAGAAAGAAGTAAGCTTTCAAAGGTGAAAGCCATGCAGCTCCCAGGGAGGGAAGCAGAGGCTTTACTCAGGCACTGAAGTATACAGGGAGATGTAGCTCTGCTCTCAGTGGCTAGTATCTGACCTCATCATTTGAGAATAACTGCTTTACACTTTGGTAGCTTTGAATCCTGAGGTCATGAAGTAGAGCCACCTCTGAACCATCTCTTTGCCATGAGGTCCACTGCTGAAGAGACTGAAATTCTGAATTTCCAGCGGACTACTTGGCAACTGTACCTGCACGTCCCCAGTAGAGTGTTTAATATTTTAGCGGTTTTAAAGGTAGAGTGACAGGTTGGCCTGTTCTGCTGTGCTAGTTCAATGTTGAATTTGCCTCTCCCATTACCAATGTACTCCAGAGACACCATCAAGGTAGAACATTAACTAACCATCCCAGTGCATAAAAACTTGACTGTTTCAAGAAGATGACAGTACCTGTCTGGACGACTAAAAAGCTAGGTGTGATAAGCAGAGACCTCTGATTTGATTTGAAACAAAAGGAAGTTTTTATAGTTAGCACCACAATATAGATAAAAGAGTCCACAGTATGAAAGACATATTTGGCAAGGAAATTGAGATTTTTCAAAACACAAAATCAAATAGAACTGTTGTAAAATTAATACTCACTGAATCAAATGAAACAGATAAAGTGGAAAACATCATCAATATACTAGACATAGCAGAAGGACTATAAAGGATGAAGGACAAGCTTAAGTTAACACTACATTTAAGTATCAATAAAGAGAAAAAAATAAATGAACATGACTTCATGGTCCAAGAATTTTGGAATATGATCATGATAGAAAAAAAAGAGCTGAGATTAAATAAATAAATAACACTAAAAGCATAGAAAAATAATTCAGTTAAGAATATCTTATATCTAAAGAAAAAAATATGCACCACAAATAGATGTGACCATGGAAGAATCTTTCCAAAATGTGTTATAGATAAAGTTGTCAAAAATATAGAACAAAGAAACAATATGAACAGCTCTCCTATTTACTTTACCCATTGCTAGATCAAAAGACCTTATGAGAAGCAACTTTAAGGACAAAGTATTCATTCTGGTTTGCAATGTCAAGGGGATAAATTCTACCACGGTGAGGAAGGTATGTCAGCAGGAGGACAAAGCACTTGGTTATGGTCAGTCCATCATCAAGTAGTAGAGATAGGGATGGATAGTTGGCTTAATGTTTAAGGTGCTTGCCTGTGAAATGGAAGGACTCAGGTTAGATTCCCTAGTACCCATGTAAGCCAGATGCTCAAGATGGACATGCATCTGAAGTTCATTTGTAATGGCTAGAGGCCCTGGTCTACCCATTCTCTCTATTTGCCTCTTTCTCTATCTCTCTCTCAAATAAGTAAATAATTAATGATAAATAATATATTTTAAAAAGAGGCAGAGAGAGATGGGTATGCTGCTGAGTAAACTTTCTCCTTGTTATTCAGTCCAAGACCTCAGCCCACTGAATTATATGAACCAGAGTTAGGATGGGTCCTTCAACCTCAATTAATTTAATCCAGAAAACATTTTCCAGATATCTTCAGAGTTTTTAATGGTGATTCTAATTGCTGTCATCCTGACAGATACTAACTCTTACAAAAGCTATAAGAAAATAATGCCACTTCCTAAAGACAAATTCATCAGAAGACTATTAACTTTCATAAGAAGTCTTAAGAGTCAGAAAAGCATAAATGATATATTCTTTATTTGTGAAAGTAAATATTAAAATAGCCAACAAAAATTTACATGTTTAAATTTGAAGGAGAAAATTATACTATCAAGATAATTTCATAAAATAGTAATTCATGACCACAATAACCAGGAAATCCCTAACAAAAATAAGGGAGTACATCAGTTACTTTCTCATTGCTTGGACAAAATACCTGACCATAAGTAGCTTGTGGAAGGAGAGAGTTTATGTCAGCTTACAGTTTTGAGGGGAACTTTCATCACAGTGGGGAAAACATGCCAGGAGTCATCAGCTTGTATCACATCTTCACATCAGTACAGAGGGGTCAAAAAGGGTAAGTAGGTATGGGCCATAACACTTCCAGGCTGCAGTCACTGAAAATTTCTTCCAGCAAGGCTCCACCTCCTAAAGGTTCTACAAACCTCCCAAACGGTGCCACAATCTAGGGATAAGAATTCAAATACATGTGTCTATAGGAAACATTTTACATTCAAACCACCATAGGGAGTAACAAATGCTAAGCAGTAACACAATGACAAAAACCCACCAAGCAAAGTATAGGAATTATAAAAAAAAATTCTGAATTATAAATCTAAAGGTAAAAGAGATTTATGCTCTGTAGGAATGACACAGACTACATGATCAAATTGAAAAACAAACAAGATTCAACTATTGTCCCCAAAACCCAGAGCTCACAGTTAAAGATACTCATAGGCTGGGAGTGAAAGGATGGACAGCAGTTTACCAAGCAAAGGGCATGAGAATCTGTTGTTGCAATTCTAAAAAGTGATGAAAGGAGACATCAAACAAAGTTTATTCAGAAGAGATAAAGAAAGCCAGTATATAATAGCAAAGGGAATAACTGATCAAGAATATATCACAGACCTGGTGGGGCGGCACATACCTTTAATCCCAGAGGTATGAGGATCATTGTGAGTTCAAGGTCAACCTGAGACTACATAGTGAATTCTAGATCAGCCTGGGCTAGAGCAAGTCCTTACTTTGAAAAAAAAATTTTTTAAAAAGAAAGAAGATATCACAACTATAAACATATATGCAGAAAAAATGGGTTCCTGATTTCATACATCAAATATTATTAGACATATGAATTACACAGGCCACCTTAATGGCCTGATCAGAAATACATAGGTCACCAAGATAAAATATATTCAATAAAGAAACTCCAGGACTAATTTGCATTTTTATACCAGATGTACTAAATGGCAATTTATACAACAGACTACTTAATACCCAGAGAATACATATTCCTCTCAGTGGCCCATAGAGCATGCTATGTCATGCAATCACATTTTAGGTCATACAGCAAGTTTTACCAAATCCAAATAACTTAAATAATTTCTTGTAGTATACCAGATCATAGTGGAGTGAATATAAAAGTCAATAATAAGACAAACAAGAAACACTAAAAATATAGTGAGCGATAACATAATATACTCTTAATGGTTAGTGGGTCACTGAAGAAATCAAGGAGGAAATAAAAAAAAAAACCTCCTAGAATCCAATGAAAATGAAAGCACAATTTATCAGAACCTTAGGGATAGAGCAGAGGCGATACTAAGAAGAAATATCAACAGGGCTTACATTAAAATATAAGTGATCTCAGTCAGCCTGGGCTACAGCAAGATCCTACCTCGAAAAATCAGAAAATATATATGCATAAGAGACGTCATGTAAATATGTTAATGTTGCACCAGAAGACTTAGTAGAGAGAGAACAGACCACATCAAAACACAAGCAATAAGTAGAACTGTAGAATGGGAAAAAAGTGAAATTACAGAAGACTCTCGTGAAACCCAGAAGACCATTAGGGAATACTTTGAAAATTTATATTCTAACAAATGGTAGAACTTAGAAGAATCGAATCATTTTCAAGATACATATAACCTAAAAATTAAATTGTGAGATGATTAAAAAAAAAACTTAAAGCAGATAAGTAGCAAGTAATGAGATTGAAGAAGCAATGAAGAGTGTCCCAATTAAAAAAGGAAAAAAGATCAGAATCATAAAGATTTGATTTCTACCAAACCTATAAGAAGAAAGAACATCAATGTTTCTAAGCTATTCCATTAAACACGAGAAGTACACTGTCAACCCACTTGTCAAAGTTAGACAAGGTTTCACTATATCACATTGTTATCATGAACACAAATGATATGACCATCTCAATAAATGCAGTAAAAGCATTTGATCCAAATCAACATTCCTCCTTTAAGAAAACAAAAAGCCTGGGATAAATGAGGAATAGGAAAATTTTACCTCAACTTATAACCACTGTATGTGACAAAGCTATTGCCAACTTTATAAACAAACAAAAAAGAAAAAAAAACTATGAAACTATGAAAAACTAAAAGCATTTCTACTAGAAGTCAGGAATGAGACACAGGGTACACATTCCTGCCATTCCTATTTAACACAGAGCTCAAGAGAGTACTAGACCAATAAAATAAAGAAAGATAAAGGGATTGAAACACGAATGACAAAAGCCCAATTACTCCTATTTGTAGGAAATATGATCCTTAACTTAAATGATCCTAAAGAATCCATCAAGAAGCTCTTGGATCTAATAAACCTTTTTTTTTTTTTTTTAATGTTGTAGGGTCTAGCTGTAGCCCAGGCTGACCTGGAATTCACTATGTAGTTTCAGGTAGGCCTTGAGCTCACGGGGATCCTCATACCTCTGCCCCCAAGTGCCAATGCTGGGATTAAAGGTGTGCACCTCCATGCCTGGTTCTAATAACCATTTCAAAGAAAAGTAGCAGAATACAAAATCAACATATAAAGATTAATACTTTTCCTATATACTAGTAATGAACTTGATGAGAAGGAAATCAGAAAAAACAATCCCTTTCACAATAGCTTGTAAAATATCTAAAAATAAACTCTACCAGGGTGATAAACATATCTATAATAAAAACTTGAACATTCTTAAAAACAAATTTAAGAAGTCACTAGGGGGTGAAAAGATCTCTCACACTCTTAGATTGGCAGAATTAATAATGGGAAAATGGCTATATGACTTAAAAATATATGTATCTGAATATTCACTGTTAAAATTCCCATAACACTCCAAGTGACTTTTTGATTTTTTACAAAGCAAGATAAAGCCAACCTAATGTTCCCATTGGGGCACAAAATATCTTAGATAGCTAACGCAATCATGAGAAAAACTCAGCACTGGAGTTGTGACAGTTCTGATCTCAAGTTACATTACAGAGCCACAATGATCAAACCAGAAAGGCCTTGACCAGTATAACACACACACACACACACACACACACACACCCCTGGCAATTCTCAGGAAGCAGCTGTCCTATGGGACTGAAATTGCAGATGTTCATGGCCTTGTCTAGCTGTTCATGTAGGTCTTGGGGATGGAACTTGAGCAGTCTCTCAGGCCTCCTCAAACCCTCATGCTTGCACAGGAAATCCTTTTAACCATTAAGCCAACTCTCCAGCATAGAATTCTCATCTTTTCAGAATTCTGCAGACTATTCCTAATCGCAGAATATTCCTAATCTAAGATTTCTCAATTGTTTTAGTATATTTTATGAAACAGAAGTGTAAATTTGAGTATAATTAAGTATATAACTCTTAATTTATTTTGTTATCTAAATTTAAGGGTAACTAAATTTTCATCATAGAAGCGCAGCACATCTTTTAATGCATTTATTCCTATGTACATCACAGAAATAAATGGTTTCTACCCCAGAATCACATTGCTAGTTCTTGTTGTTGAACAGGAATATTACGAGATTCTGTTGATTTCTGATAATCTCGTTAAAATTCTCTTCATCAGGGCTGAAGAGATGGCTTAGCAATTAAGGGAGGTGCTCAGCTACGAACTCATGGTCAAATCTCCAGGTCCCACGTAAGCCAGACGCGTAGTGACACAAATGCACAATGTTGCACATGCACACAACACAGTGCAAATGACTGGAGTTTTTTTGCAGCATCTCAAGGCCCTGGAGAGCCCATTCTCTCTCTCTCTCTCCCTCTTTCTCTCTCTCTCTCTCTCACTTTCTCCCTACCTCTCTGCCTCTTTCTCTCTCTCAAATAAAAATATAATGATAATAAAAATAAAATTTAAAAATTATCTTGAACAGGGCTGGAGGCTGAAGGGATACCTTAGTGGTTAAGACATTTGCCTGTGAAACCCAAGGACCCAGGTTCACGTCCCCAGTACCCACGTAAGCCAGATGCACAAGGGGGCCCATGTGTCTTGAGTTTGTTTGCAGTGGCTGGATTCCCTGGCATACCCATTCTCTCTTTCTGTATTTGCCTTTCTCTCTATTCTTCCCTCTAAAAATAGAAAAATAAATAAGATAAAATAAAATAATTTTGAACATTTAATGGCTATGTTATAGCTTCTTATTTTCCATTCTCTATACATACTTTTCCTTATTTTTGCACTATTTATACATCATGGAATGGAAAATGGAAGAAAGACATCATTGATAATTGACTTCTTTAAATAAATATTTTTATCTTTATATTTAGCATGCTTTTGTTAGTTTTGGCTGGATACTGTCATATTATCAGCGTACTTTTTAATTTCCTGGATTCTTTTGTTTTAATTCAAAGTAGGCATTTATTTTTTAAACTGTTTTATGCTTCGTGTATTTCTTTCTCCTTTAACCTGGTAACATGTTTAATCACATTAATGAGTTTCCTAATGTTGAACTACACATGAATTTTTCAGAGAAACCCTGTTGGGTTACAAAATAATTTCTACATATTGCTTTATTGTGCTTACTCATATTTTATCCATGATTTTACATATATAATCTTTATTGAGATAGGCTATAATTGCTTAATTTGTTTAGTGCATGAATCAATGTTGTATTACCTTTTAGTAAAAGTTGCAGATTGTTTAAAGATTTTATCTCTTCTTATTGTACAGAATTCAAATATTTTGTGTCTCTGGCAGATGTGACTAAATTCTCCCATAAAATAATCAGGGCCCAAACCATTGGAGAGCATACTCTCCACACATATATTTTGTAGCTCTGTCATGTATTACTGAACTCCTGTCTCTCGTAGTCTCTTCACAGCCTCTGTTGTCAGGATGATCTTTGCAAAGTGTCAATCAGATCATGTCACTCTCTAGTAGCTTTCTGTGACTCTCACAGTCCAGAGTGACATTGTCCTGCCTGTCTTTCTTACCTCTTCCTCCACCATTGTTTGACAGTATGCTGCAAGATCAGTGCTTTTGGTCTGTTCAAGCCTATGGAATTTGTCCTTATATCACCAAACTCACTTTGCTTTGCCCTTGGCTTGAAATGCTCTTTCCTTGGTCTGTGTTTGGCTGGCTTAGTTACATCATTCACATACTAGGTGAAATATCAACTTTCATATGTAATAATGGAAAACCTCGACTAGCCTCTCTCTACCCATGATGCTAGTGAGAGTTCTGTGTTTTACCCTGAAGTAGAAACATCTGAAATTATGGTTTTTTACCATTAATTTAATTAATTAATTAATTTTACAGAGAGAGAGAGAGAGAGAGAGAGAGAGAGACTAGGCATGCCAGGGTCTCTGGCCACTGCAAACAAACTCTAGACACATGTACCACTCCTGAGCATCTGGCCTTACATGGGTACTGAGTACTCAAATCTGGGTCATTTGGCTTCACAGCTAATTATTTACCTTAATCACTAAACTATCTCTCCAGACCCAGTTTTTTTGTTTTTTTTTTTTACCATTTTTTGTTCATGTTGCCTCAATGTTTTTTTTTTCTTTTTCTCACAAAAAAATATAAGCTTCATGAAGATAGGGGCATTAATCATTAAGACATAATTTTGTTTTGGTGCACCAAAATTTATTGGAGTTCATTACAGAGCAGGGTGAGGAGTTGCTTACAGGAGCAATATATGATATCTTTATCTCTTAGCACAACTCTCAAAAATATCCACTGATTGACTAAATTAGTGAATGTATAAAAGAACTGCTCTTATTCTTTATAAATGTTATGGGTCATCAAATTATAATTGAAAGTATTCTCATTAGAAATTCATTCAATATGTGTTTATTAATCAATGCTTTGGGCCAGGCACATCATGACATTAAATAAACCATAGCACATGGGATATTCTCCTGGCTGTGAGCTTACACTAACATTCAGAAGAGAACATAAATAAGTCATATGGAAACCTACTTTTTTGGACACACAGGAGCCATAGATTGTTACTAGAAAATTTTCAGTGCCAGGGATGGGATACCTTCCAGAGAATTATTAGCCGGGAGGGTCCCTGATGCCCCCAAAACATTACAAGCCATTGCCAAGCCCTTGGTTTCCCACCAGGAATATATGGCAAGGCCCTGTTGCTGAAGATTCCACATACTTAGGCTGCAAGGTCACTGAGAAACCCTGCTGGAGCTGAGCTGAAAACCTCTTCCATGTAGACCAGCTGACAGATAGTAGGAAAAGTCATGCTGCATGCAGTTCAATGAAAGAGAGAGAGAGAGAAATCACCAGTGAAGATGCTCAACAGTGGACACTGCAAGCCTTATATTTGGCCAGCCCGGCCAAATGGGCCAATGAGTGCAATAGTGGCATGCCTGTTATGGGGGAACCAATTGCCCTCTAATTGGACTAGAGGCCCATTCCATGGGAGGGAATACATCCCTGATACTGAAAACCTACAACAGGCATAGTCATGAGTCCCAGGGGTGTAACATCTGCTGGTGTCTGGCTAAATGCATATACTATGCTCACCAACCTGCCCAGTAAGTACTTATCTTAATGTTCATACCCATGTATTAATGCTACTCTCACTTTTGGTTAGAGAAGCTTCTCTTTTCAGATGGCAGTGACCTTGGGATGACTCAGAAGGCACCGTGGTGCTGAGAAGATGACAGAGGAGTGCTCAGCAATGAAATAGCTCTATCAAACCTTCCAAGGCTCAGGGTCAATTGCAGAAGAGGTGGTGGAAAGAATGTAAGAGCCAAAAGAAGGGCAGGATGCCTTACAATGTGCTCCTCTAGACACAAAATAGCCTGGATATCCATGACCTCATAGTGCCTGACACTACCTACACAAGACCATCATAATAAGAATAAAAGATCATGACATCAAAATAAAAGAGAGACTGATTGGGAGGGGAACGGGATATGATGGAGAGTGGAGTTTCAAAAGAGAAAGTATGGGGAGGGAAGGAATTACCATGGGATATTGTTTATAACCATGGAAGTTGTCAATAAAATTAATAAAAATAAACCATGCATGGAGAGAAAAGTAAATGCAGCCTGTCTTGTGGTATTCTAGAATACCAGCTCTTCACAAAATATAAGCTTTAGTTGGTAGCATTTGTTAATTTATAAGGTCTAAGTATTCTCAAAGCAGTCAGTTTCAAGGTTAAATGTCTTAAAATTGCTTAGTGAAATGATTGAGAATTTAGTAATTAACACTCATGATCAGATATGACTATGCTCGATGATATTTTGTGACAGAGAAACATAAACAAGGGTTGAAGAGATGAAATACTAGAGGTGAGGGTGATGTTAGTTTATAAACAGCGGTCAGGTAACTGAACAGAGATGTAAAGGAGCTAGGAGGCAAATTTTATGAATATTAGAAAGAAGGGGGCTGGAGAGATGGCTTAGTGGTGAAGGCGCTTGCCTGCGAAGCCTAAGGACCCAGGTTCGACTTTCCAGGTCCCATGTTTGCCAGATGTACAAGGTGGCAATCAAGTCTGGAATTTGTTTGCAATGGCTAGAGGCCCTAGTGTGCCCCATTCTCTCTCTCCCTCTCCCTCTCTCTCTCTCTCTCTCTCTGTGTGTCTCTAATAAATAAATAAAAGTAAAAACTCACAAAGAGAAAGAAGATAATTTGAGAGAGAAGGAAAAAGTAAAAGTCCAGAGGCAGGAGCATTTCCAGAAGAAGAGAGGTGTGGGTGCAGCTCAGTGAGCAAAGTGGTAAGAGGGTGATCTTAGATAAGATCAAAGAGTCTTGAGATCCATTGCAAGGACTTTCACTTGTATTCAGAATGAGATGGGCCTCTTTTAACTGTGGCAGAGGTATAATAAGAGTAATAATATGTAGTTGCTTTAAAATATTGATAACCGTTATCATGTTCTGCCTGAAAAAAAAAATAAGAAACCTAACATATAGCATAGGAGTCCTACTGAAGTGTAAATGTAAACAGTGTTTTTATAGCCCTGTAATGGGAAGTTTCCTTTAGGAATATCAGCTACAGATATGTGGTCAGTGATTTTTTTTTTAAATATATAACTTAAAATACTTGTTTGCAGTTTTACTGAAGAATTCTTCATCTACATAAGTATTTATTTGTCAATTGCTGGCCTGTACTTACCATAAACATCAGTCCATTATGTCATTCTTCCATTTCCTCAGGACATTACTTTATGAGAACCAGGTTAGTTTTGAGGTGACATCACCCTATAGGTTCAGTGACAGCATAAAGGATGCTCATGGGCTTTTATAGAAAACTGATTTTTAATCTAATACTGGTTTGAATGAGTAATTTTGTGTTAGTAGCTCTTCAAAGTGCCTCTTAGGATTGCCCGTTAGTTAGTGAAGAATGAGGATGACATGGTGAGGGAAGATCCTGAATTCTTGTCCATAAAACTGTGGCCTTGGGTAGTGAATAGCACTAATGAGAACTCTACATGAACTAGTTAATGCCCACTTGGCCTTCTTACAAATGCACACCCTGTCAAGAAGGCTGTGTAGGAGGATGTGGAAGACTCTCTACAAAGGCATGAGATGACCCAAAGAAACAAATGGTCAAGCGTATTCCTCTTACTGAGTTCTTAGTATTTTCCCATGACAATTTACAGCACTCTGTTTACACACTGCCATTTCCCTGAGCTAACTCCTACACGGAGACAGCGTTCAAAGAACTGAAGTGTCTTGTGAAGTCATTGTGGTTATATGTAGGTGTAGTGGGACCTTACAACTTGTGTTCCCACCTGCCATGTTTTACTTCTAGTAGCCAAAAGTGCGAGTAACTATGCTATATATAGCAGTGACACTTATTACCCTCAGAGATATTTCCCCTTTAAGATTTTATACATGCCCAATACGGTGGCTCATGCCTTTAATCTCAGCATTCAGGAGGCAAAGGAAGGAGAATCACAGAGAGTTCGAGGCCACCCTAAGACTGCACAGTGAATTCCAGGTCAGCCTGGGCTACATTGTGAAGCGCTACCTCAAAAAACAAAACAAGAAAAACAAACAAAAACAAAAGCGTTTATACATAAGCCTATCTGACACTACAGGTTGTGGTGGCTATATCTGCACATACAAACCAGAGCTCTAAGTTAGTATTTCCCCAAACATATTCCATTGACCACTAATTCTTTGGACTAATTACTGTGTCTTATAGCCAAATTAGTAATGGACTACATTACGTAAATAGAATTATATTAGTCACAATTTTACTTAACTATGTGAGTTTTAGGACCACTTCATTTCTTTAACAATGCTTTTTTGTGAATTGCTAAGTGGGATAATAAACTTCATCTCCTAAATGTATTTTCTTGAGAAGGATTTTCTTCCAGCTTAGTGGCACATGGAATGAGTACTTTCTGAGGGCTTTCTTTGGGAAATCTCTAATGTCTCATTTAAGTTCAAGTTTACGACAGAAACAGAAGCATCATCTTTGCAAAAGGGTACCCATCCAGGAGTTGAACATGATTTCTGGCAAAGATGAATCAGGGCCACATGCTTGTTTGTTTCAGTTTTAAACTTAGCATTCATTTAGCTGTGACAGACATGTGCAAATCTCACTCAAACCCAACAACATAATTGTCATCCTTGGAGATACTTCTCATCACCTTCTTAGATACTGCGAGGGTATTTTCTTTCTAAGTGGTAAGGTATTGAACATTACCCAAAGCAAGCTTGCTTCATTATGGTTTCTGATCTGGGATCCATGTAGCATTTTTTTCCAGTCTGTGTGTACACATGTTTGTGGGTGTGTACATTATAAACACCTTTGAGCACATTTTAGTTAACAAGATAGCACTATTATAAGACCTGAGTCATCTAATCAGCCTGATTTCCCAAGGAGATGCAGGAAACACTTCCCAGAACAAAAAGAAATCAATAGGGGGTGTGTGGATTTGCTCACTAACTAAGTTGTCTCCCTATGTGTATTCTCTCTTCCTTTCAAATAAACTACCCTATGAGATATCCTCAGAAAATTAGCCCATTATATAATAATTGAGGAAGTCATTGTTACACAAATTAGACTGTCAAAGTTGGTGATAGCTAATTCAGTCACAGCCTCACCTACTTACTAACCTTTAGGCTAAAGGTTTGTGTTAATTAATACGTTTTGCCAATCATTTAGAAAATTATTATTTATTGCCCTTCATATTTCTAGACTTTATATTCATTCCAGGCCCACAAGATAGGATAAGTCAAACATATGTTTGAGTTTCTCTTTGTCCATTTACAAAGTTGAAGCTTACAGGACTGGTAGTGAGAATTAGATGAAATCATATAGTACAATACCTGGTATACAAGAAGGGTTAATAAATAAGAGTGATAATAAAACCAAGCATGTCAATAATTTTTCCTGATTTCTAGCTATCTCAACTGAAGAGTTTGTAAAACCAAGGGTTTTCCTTTGGACAGGAGGGAGGAAAGCAAACTATTTTTAAAAAGTCTTATAAATAACTAAATTTCAAAATATTATACAGGCTACTTTGAAGAAAACATGCTATCTTACAAGACTATCATTCTAAGTCACATTAACCATGAAGGTTCTAATTCATTTTGTTTATCAGATCAGTTTTACAAATGCCTAGGAAGGACCCAAGAGAGTAAGATGTTGGAAGGTACATTTTACAATAAGAGTCAAGAGGAGCTGGTAAGATGGCTCAATAGTTAAAACACTAGTCTACAAGGCTTAAGGCTCTGAGTTCAATTCTCCAGTACTCATGTAAAGCCAGATGCAGAAGGTGGCACATGTGTCTGGAGTTTGTTCACAGTGTCTGGAGGCCCTGACACACTCATTCTCCCTTCCCCTTCTCTCTCTCTCTCTCCTATGTGTGTGTGTGTGTGTGTGTGTGTCAGTCTGTCCTCAGAAATAAATAAATAAAATATTTTTAAAAGAAGAGATAAGAAAAGATTTTAGACTAAGGATCTGATAGAATAGCTCTCACAGTAGGAGACTCTGAAAGCAATGAAAGTTCTAACAGAAAAGGGAGGGAAGAGACTAAAGCTAAAATGTACTTTCATCAGATTGCAAATTTGATTTTTATTTCAGCTTACTAGAGCTCTCCTGAGCATGCAGCCTTGACTGGCTCTCATTTTCTTCATGATACTCCACTCACTCGCACAGGTCTTCCTGTCCAGCAAGCTCTCGTCATGCCTGTTTTTCATGCCAAGGTCCTGCAGTTTTCACTTTCTAAGCAATGAAAAGTGTGTAGTGGTGACACTCCCACCCACATTTTCCCAATGTTAACCCAAAGCCCATGTGAGCGGTGGCTCACTAGAGAGATCTCTTGTCCAGCAGATTGGGTCATGATACACAAAGACATTTCTTCCTACCCATAACTGAGGACTAACCCCACAATGCATGACCCATATACCCCCAACAAGGAGGAGCCAGGGGCAGAGGGGAGGACAGGGAAGAGGCTAACAATGGTACCAACTTGACTGTATTCACTGAGTACAAAACTAATTAAAAAAAAAAAAAAAAGGCCTGTGCTGGGCGTGGTGGTATACACCTAAAATCCCAGCACTTGGGGGGCAGAGGTAGGAGGATTGCCATGAGTTATAGGCCACTCTGAGACTGCATAGAGTGTTTCAGGTCAGCCTGGGCTAGAGTGAAACCCTACCTCCAAAACCACAAAACAAAAACAAAACAAAACAAAAGCAAAATAAAAAACAAAACAAAACAAAAAGTCCTTGTTATTCCCTAATATGGCATGCTATTTTATTAATATTTTTCATTTACTATTATTCAAGAATACTTATGATAGCTTTAATTTTTATTTTTAGTAACTGACTTTGCCCTAATTTCCAAAAATGTAAACTCTACTCTCACTTGGTGTTTATTTCATTGGTCTAACTAGAGCACAGGGAAATATGCTTGTCATCTAGGAGGGTCTCAATAAAAAAAGTGCTGAATGAATAAGTGATTGCCTACTAGCATAAACATAATCCTTCAAAAGGATGTGGAGAAATGGCAAAGAATAACTTCACCAAATTGACAATTTTGCCCAGAGCTAAAGCTGAGGCAACATTAATAATGTTCATTGATATTTGCTGGACTAATTTTGACATCTCTAAATGAAAGAATTGTTCCATCATGCATGTAATTCTAGAAAATCAGTTACTATTCTGATCAATGTCTTGCTAATTTGAACAGAGGTTATTTAAAATCACCATAAAGGTATATTTGAATGTGTGTCACAATCTGAATTTCCTGTCCTTATGTTTCTATTTATTATAAGGAGAAGGGACTTTTTAATTTATGTATGGAGAATTAATAATTATGAGGACATTTGTTGTATAGCACACATCAGAAAGAACAATAGTCTCTCTTCTTTTCATGGATGTTCAGCAAAGTCATTATCTAATACTCCCCTCAAAATAAATAACCCAATAATTACTTATGTTGTTTCATCTTCCCAGTGTCAAATTTCATTAGTTTAAGACATTTTTTTAATCCCATAATTTCCATATTTACCATCACGATATTTCTAAGGATGCCAAACTCCTAGTAACTTGTAAAGAAAATGTTCAACACCTGTATGTCAAACTTAAGTTTTCATCCAAAGCTCCAAAAACATCTTGTGCTCCAAACAGAATGGAAATTACTGATGCAAAAAACGTGTAGCTCCCTCAAGGCTTTTCAGAAATCTTGATTATTTAATCAGTGTTCTTGATTTGTAAGGCTAGGTAGTTGATGGCTCCCAAAATGTGTCACGTTGGACATTATCCAGATGGAGTGCCAGTTTTCATTTGAGATTAAAGAGGTAAATTCCAACAAGAAAGGTTTTCTACCATCTCAGACTATAGCTCAACTTATAGCAGATGATAAATAAAATTTGGCAGTCTGCTTTGTCCATGGTTTTAAAACAGAAACTTCATGGAACTGTCAGTTACTAAATGAGGTGATTAGCTCTGATGGTGATTAAAGTTTTATTCTGTGTTTCTATTACTAACAAGTTTCTATTTTCTTTTTCTCTTTTTTTGTGGGGGAAGGAGGTTGGACTGTCTCATTCCCTCGATATAAAACCTCCTAAGAGTTCATTACTGCACACACACACACACACACACACATATATGTATACACACACACACACACACACACACACACACACATATATATATATATATATATAGAGAGAGAGAGAGAGAGAGAGAGAGGAGAAAGAGAGACCATTTTCAAGGATTTTCCATTTTATGTTTGTGAGAGTAATATAAAGTGAGCATTACATAGAAGAAACCCAGCACACACACACACGCACACACACTCCTATAATTATAGACTGGGGCACCAGACAGGAGGTATTCATATTAACTGCTGGTGGGTATGTCTATCTCTGTTCTTTTTCAGTTCTTTATTTTTGTTGTTGTTGTTATTGTTTGAAATTTTGTGTTATGTACATAGAGGTTTTATTTATTTATTTTTCATGTGTGCTTCTTATTCATGCCAACATCATCCTTGGGATAACAACTATCCTGAAAGATAGTGACAGCCACAAGAAAAGAGAGAAAATGGACACAATTTGTTCATTAGAACTAGATCTAAGAACCCAAAGGCCTGAGCATCTATCTATACATATACTCACTTCACATGTCCAAGCTGGACAGGAGGAGCTTGGACACCAGGCCACAAGGTAATTAAATCAAGGCCATCAGCACACAAGTCATAAAGATGTCCCTGAATTAGACTGCTGGAATACCCTATTTTATGATATGTCTCCTTTTGTTTAGCATATATCCTCCATCTTTTACTTTCTTATAGATTTTTCCCTCTCTCATTAGTGGGGCTTTGATAATAACTTTTTTTCTGCCTATACTTTCCTTTTCCTCCGCACTTCCTCTCATATCTCTGTAGATATCAGGTTGCTTCCTTCTTAATTTTCAGTTTTCTATCACCTTCAGCATGAAGACTTTGCTGACCAGACACATAGTTTGGTTGACTCCCTAGGATTGTGCATACCCTGGATATCAGGGACTCTCTTCAAGGTAAGGACCATACTGATCCTTACATACCCAGGGTCCAATGCAACACCTTCCAATTGCTCAATAAATATGCCTGGAAGGAATAAAACATTGCTTATGGGTGTACATGGACACTTGGATATAAGCAGTAATTTGATTGCAGCCTGTTGGAGAGTGAGCATTATAACAATAGAAAAACTGATATACACAGAGGCAGGGCTAAAAGAACTAAAATTCAGGACAATGATGTAGGATGCAGGTCAGACTCCATGCTACTCCATTCAACAGAACCTGGCATGCTGGTTTAGATATTAAGAAGAAAGCAGCTAATAGTAATAATGCTTCCCAACCTCACTGCACTTCATACACAAAGGATTTATTGTACTTTATAAACATTGATTAATCATCCCTGCCCCAGTGTGATGGGAAGAGTTATTATGCTCATATTTTGGAGAGGAAAACCAAGGCAGAGAGAGAGATTAAGTGGTTAACCCAAGGTCAGGCAGTGATTCATGGAGTGCTGGCTCTCAGACATGGAGTTTTAAACTTGAAACCCTATGTTTAGTCTATTAAGCACAGAACTGGAAGTTGGATGGCTTCCCTGATCACCCTAGGAAAGATGAGTTTCCATGCTTTCTCACTTCCATCTGCACCAACACTGTCCTCACCTTACTACCCAGCAGGCACTTTGCCTAGCATTTTCCATATATTAGCTCACTGAATCCTGAAGGGGAAAAAAAAAAAACTTGAAATAAGTTTTATTTTTATCCTTTTAAAAATGAGGAAACTGAATCTCAGAAATCTTAATTAGCTCTCAAGTCTGAGACGTGGGATTCTCACAAATGCTTGTGCTGTTTTATGCCCTAGAACTTGAACACATGAAGCATGTGCATCAGAGGTTAGGGCTGAGGTATGGGCAGGTGACATAAATCATAGAGGATATAGAGTGCTAAGATATAATCAATCCTTAACAAATGCTTATGTAGAAAATAAAAGAAATGCAATTCCTCTTGCAATCCTAGGAGACTAAACCTGGATTCCAGCACTTGAATGACTCAAGGTCACAGGGGAAGAACTGATTAAAATTTAATGGAGGTGACCCCTTGGCATAGATGTGGGGTGTATAGATGCCCTCTCATTGAGGGAAGTATGCTATCTCTTTACATCCCTTCCATCTCAGCAAAACTTGGAATCATGCTGTATCTTTCCCTTATTATTCATGTTTACAAAGGTTAGCAAATCTAGAAGTTCATGACAATACTTTTTCAATCAAGGAAAAATCTAAAACCTACATCTATTTGATTTAAAGTAATAAATATCTTACAAACTTTCCAATCCATCAGCAGTTCCAATACATACATACTTGAATAGAGAAAGTTACATAGTAGACTGGTAGATTTTATGTTGTAAAATTTATATAGATATAGATACATATATACATATAAAATCTCAACATGAGGAATTCTATAGACACTTGATATCCAATGGCAAGAGTGGTTGTCTCTAGAAAGTTTGAATATGGGTATCTTTCTATTGCTGATGTATTTTTCTGAATCTTCTGGAAATGATCATGTATTATTCTTGCAATGAGACAAACAAAAGTTATTTTTAATCATGAAAAAAAAAAAGTAAAACCGATGCCTCTGGGAAAGAATGGGTTTTGAACCGCTGGATATATAAACCAGGCACCAGCTGCTACCTGAAAATCACGGCTTTAGAATAAGCCACAGACTCTACAAAATGCCTGAGCATGTGTTCTCCCTCCCACCCCAATAGAAGAAATAAAATGATTCATTCTAAACCCCTCTACCTTACCCTGACATAGCAAAGATGGAATGTGCACTATTTCCAAATCAAAATCGGCATAGTGCAGCAAGAAGCACTTCCAAATGACGAAATTAGATTAGAAGTTAAGACAAAATACGTTTAACTGGCTTTTAAAGAAATTTGGTGGAACACATTACTATAAACAGTACATTTGGACAGCCAAACAAACTTTGCCCGGAGAAAATCAATTTTATTCCCCAAACAATGAGAAAAATTACTTTAGATTCGACATTAAATATTGTCATTTTTTTAAAAAAAGAAGCATTTCTATAACTCTGTGTAGAAATAGGAGTCAAAGGATGCCTTTGTTACCATGGTAACACTCTCTCTCAGAAGAACCAAGGATGAAGTTGCATACATTCCCCTGCATATATTTGGCCAATCAATAAACAAAGAACTGACTCTTCATGCTTCACATCAGAAAAGTGGTCAAGGTGTCCATGATTAGGGAGAGGATGAGAGGAGGTGTTCAAGAATTCTGGGCTTGATCACACATACTAATTGTCAACCCAGTGTTGCTAACACATTCTTCATTAGAAGCCCATTATAAAATTGCACTATAGTTAAAATGCCTATAGAACCTTGACAAGTAGAAAATTTCATTATAAAATATAATATGTCCATATATATGAAAGTGATAAGCTATGATTAAGATGGGAAGAAAATGTGTGAGAGGCATACACCCTGAACCATTTGGATCGATGACAATAATAGCTAATAGTTCCTGACCATTTATTATGGACCAAATATGAATGAAATGTTTCACATGGATTATTCCATTGAATATTTATAATACTTTTAGGACTTAATATTATGAATTTTTATTCCCATTATTAAAATAATATAAGCACAAACATCGCCATTTCTAATTTTGCTGACAGGAAGCCTAGATATTTAAATGAGCAATTTGAAGGCTTCTGTCTTGGCGTACTGGAGTCACAATTCTAACATAAGCAGTGATCTACACAGGCAAGTTCTCTGCACTCCTCCACACTTTCTGCACATATGATATGAATGTAGAAGGGGTTTATATAGGTGAGGTGTTAACAGGATGCAGCAGATGGTTAACATAAACTAAGGACATATTAAAAAAATAACTATATGGAAACCCTTTCTAAAGTTAGTAAAAATATAATTAAAATATTTTAACTTCTTTTCAACATGGGTAGATAAGTCTCTTCCCAGTATCCATGGAGTATTAATAATGATTTTTTTAAGGGTTGGAGGGATGTCTTAGTGATTAAGGTATTTGCCTGCAAAGCCAAAGGACCCCGGTTCGATTCCCCAGGACCAACAGCCAGATGCACAAAGGGGCATGTCTTGAGTTCATATGCAGTGGCTGGAGGCCCTGGAGTACCCATTATTTCCCTCTCTCTCTCTCTCTCTCTCTCTCTCTCTCTCATCTTCACTCTCCCCCTCTTTCTCTGTTAAATAAATAATAATACTAAAATCTCAGTGCCAGGATTGAAATGTTCTCCAATGAGTGGTTGGTCAGGAAGGCACAATATAGATTACTGTCACTGGTTGCTCATCAATACTAAATGGTAAGTCTCTGTTGCTGAACACAGTACATGCTTTGGTTGTAGGTCACAGATAAAACAAGCTGGATCAAAGCTGGAAGCTTCCTTCCTGCTGGCTAAGCTTCATAGTGCCAGAAGGTGCTATGCAGGCTATTGGGGGAAACTAGCAAGTCATACCCAGCTGTGGACCCTGTATGCTCCACAACTGACCTACCAGTAAAGATGGGCCCAGTGGTGCAAGAGTGGCATGACTGTTCTGAGGGTAACCAAGTGTTTTCATATTGGATTTGAGGCCCACTCCATGGGAATGAATTCATGTCTGGTTCTGTAAATTGGGTCCGAATCGTATGACCGGAAAGGTCATAGGCTTTCAGGGAAAACCTTTCACTGTTGTTATCCTACATGGGCAGATGTGAAGCTGCCTTCTGAATATTTATGTTTCCACCTAGGTTAGTGCTCCACTCAGCCCAGATCACAGTAGTTGCTTTTTGCAGTGGAAGAGATACATATTTTTAACTAAAATGCTGAGAATAAGTTTCTGTTGTAAGCTCAGCTATTAAAGAAACATCAATATCACTCCATCCTTCCAAGGATCAGGGAATTATTTTACAACATAAGACAGAAAACATTCAAGAGACCAAGAATGGGGAGGCATGCTCTGGATTATTTTCTTCCAAAGCATGGCCATTACACTCGTGGATTCATAGAAGATGTGGTTTCCTGCATGAGACTGAGCCCATAAACACTCCATAATGTATTTGGGGACAGGGCTCACAAGAACCTATTCCTTTCAGAGTAAGAGATTGGCAATTAATGATTACTGGGGTTCTGCAGTGCAGTAGCCACTGGTAAGTGGCCCATACACCAGTAAATAATCACCTACCTGTGCTTATGCAAGCAACCTAATTTAATTCTGTCAAAGGAAAGAAAGGAAAGAAGGAGGAAAGTGGAGAGGAAGGGAGGGAGGCGAAGAGAGAGGGACAGAGATATGAAAGAAGGAAGGCGAGTATTTGGGAAAAGGCAAAAGTTGAATGGGAGGGAGATAAAGAGTAATAGGGTTAAATATGATCAAATGATCAAAATACATTTCATATATATATATATATATATATATATATATATATGAAAATGTCAAAAATGAAATAAAAACATGGGGAAAAAACATTGACAACTGATAGAAAAGTACCTGAATATTTTTATTATCATTCTTTAAGGACAAATATATTTCATGTCCATGGAATAATTTGGCATATTCATTCAACAAATTCCCCTACCTTCAAAGAAGACAATGACTTGGGGGACACAGTTTTAATTCTCTGAGACCCAGTCTCCTGGGGGTGCATGTAAGAGGAAGCACAGAATAGTCATTCACTAAATGTTCCTTCCTTTCCCTTAAAAGCTATAGGCTCCCCAGAAGTTACTTAAGTCCTTGTGACTATGAATAGCTCTTGACTTTTTCAGTTGGAGGAAGGAGTGTGAGTTATTAGAATGGAGTAAATTCCCCTAGCTCAGAGTCTTATAAAGGACTGATCAATACATGTTTTTATTGTGTATGTACACTCCTATGATAAAGCTTGATTTATAAGTTAGGCACTGTAACGGGCTGTGATAACTAACAAAAATTGGGATGATTATAACACTGCGCAGCACTTGAACACAAGGACTGTGGTAACACAGCAGTCCATCTGATAACGAAGGGAGCTGCTAAGAGACGGACTTGCTGGTAGTGTATGCAAAGTGGACGCAATGGACAGGGGTGATTCTTTTCCTAGGGGAGATGGAGCTTGGCTGCACAAGATTTCATCCTTGCAGTGGTTTGAACAAAAGTTTCTTCCATAGGCTCATGTGTTTTCAATGCTTGGTTCCCAGCTGATGGCAATTTGGGAGATTGTGCAGTCTTTAGGAGGAGGTGTGCCACTGAGGTGTGTGTGTTGTAGGAACGTGAGGCTATATTAGCCTAGCCCAGAGGGTGTTCAGGACTCTCTCAGTGTATACTCAAACTGCTATGACAACATGAGATGGCCAGGCTCTGTTCTGCCATGCTCTTGCCACCTTGAGGAGACTTCCTCTCAGGAGGTCCTACACAACTGTAGGGAGACATAAACCCTTTGTTCCCAGAAGCTGCTTCTTCTCTGGTGTTTTGTCTGGGCAACGAGAAGGCAAGCCACTCAGAGTGCTGCCAAGTCTAAAATGGATTTTTTTATATAAATATTGCCATTCAATAGTTTTGGTTATGGATTGGCCATAGTCAACTGTGGAAAAGAAAACCATGTATGCAGGGAGACTGTTAGGCTATGGTAACTGTAGGAAAAGAAAAAAAAAATCTGGAAAGCAAAAACTAGATAAAAGGATACCACTATACTAAAATTTCCTTTTACTCCCTGGGTATAGCTTCTTTTCCTTTCAACACATGTCAGAATTACCAAGAAATAACATGTACATATATGAGCTCACACACACACAAACATGCAAAATTTCTTCTCTTTCTTCTACCTTCTCCCCTTACCCCACCATCAAATAAAATGGTCACAAGAAGTATGGTTTTAGCAATAGCATGAAGGGAACTAAAACACACAAAACAGGCATCAGAAAATTAGCTGTGTTATTCTGGAAGCTCCCATTAGATCACCTTTCTAGGCCTCAATTTCCTCTGCAGTGGCAGGGAAGAGTTAAGGTTATTTCTTCTAAAGAACTCTCCAAGAGTTCCTGTAGATGACAGCACTGATTCTGTGAAATGAGTGGCCTTGTTGAACTGAGCTCTATGCACTGCTTTTATGCTAGGCTTTTGGATTTTCATACCTGGCCGTAGAGAATAAGTCACTTTTCCTATTCCGCTCTGCATGCTTCCTGCCGCCCAGGCACTATAAGTAGCCCTCACAGGGTGATCTTCCTGACACAGAATTCTAGAATTTGTCCTTATGACAAAAACAATGCTTTTATTTCTCAGAGTTGTTGTTGAAATTTGTCTCTCAAACCTATTATTAAAGAAATTATTACTCTTGGACAGAAATCTTAAAATTGATGATGGAAGGTTTGCAGTTGTTTTTCTCTAGTCCATTGTATTATCCATTCAGTTTCCAGCTCTGGGGCACAACACACACATACACACACACACACACACACACACACACACACACACAGACAAATAATAATAATAATAATAATAATGATGATGTTAAAAATGAATATGAGGTCAATAAAACTAAAAAAAAAAGGAAGACACTATAAAAAATAAGTGATTTGGCAATAGAAATCCTGGTCTGCGGTTGCATCTCAGTGGTATAGAATTTATCTAGCATTTTCAGAAGCCAGCACTGCACGAAAACTAAGAAACCACCATAACGACACAATTCTACAAGAGTTATGGAATGAATCATTTCAGTTTTCTAGACTTAATGAATATTTCTGTCACCTTTGCTGAGCTCATTTAAAATTATTTCATGAAGCAGTATTATTAGTATTATCTACTCAGAAAGAAAGCATTTAGTATCTGTTTTCACTTGATGCATTTCCTTAGGTAAAATCATGAATATAATCCCTGAATTTCATAGCTGCTCGAGCATAACATGAATCTCATATTTATGCCATTTATATGGAATGTTTTCCTGAAAACCCCACCTGTGACTACATGGAGGGCTTCTGTCTGCAGTCACATGAAGATAGCTGCTTTGCCCTAAAAGGCACAACCCGAGGTGTCCATTGTCTGCCTTGCTGATCAAGCCCATTGTCATCTGAAATACCGGGTGCAGTTTGAATTCACCTGGAAAGATGTTTCAGAAAAATCCTTTGTAGTGTAGGCAGGATAATGCCTGTAGTTTGAGAATTAATTCCATCTTGGAACTGGAAATCAAGACACTTATCTCCCCATCTTTCTGAGGGGCACTGGCAAGCTGCTGGCCCACCGGTCAACCCTGGGATGAATCGTAGAGGCTGCATTGGGACTGAAGAGTGTTTTACAATTGAATTAATTGCCAATGTTTAGAAATCATTAGATTTCGCCCCTTCTCTCGATAAATCTGGCAACCCAACCAGAGTCCCCACACAGCAACCATGTACTGGAGCTAGGTGAGGACTGCTATTCCTTACAGGGACATGGTCCATCCAGCCTGCCCCCCTCCTCTGTCCCACACAAGCATTGTCCCCAATTGTGCCTAGCACAAGTGTCCCTGGGTTTGAGCCTTAGTGCTGGAAATACAACGCACTAGAAAAAAAAGAGCAAAATTCAACAGTCTAGAGTGTCTATTCTTTGCTGAGGCTCAATGTTACCACCCCTATTGCATCTCACAACTGGGCCATGTTACCATTTACTTCCTGCACTGTTAGGTACTTTCAGTGGGTACTTTCTGGGCTCCAACCAATCAGACTTTATGCAGGCACTAACTTTACAACCTTTGGGCTCCCTGCTAATGTTAATGAGTTAACCCTGGAATCCCTGCTATGTTGTGAGTTACCCCTCAGAGTCTTGGTGTTAAAGTGAGTGTTAGGGTTCAAACAGCAAGGTAGGGAACCCAGGGAAGAATAGTAAGTGGTTTTGCAGCTAGCTATAACCAAGCTGACTAGATATGAGGACAGGTAGTGCTCTTGTGGGGAGGGGGACCAAGCACATGTTGGCAGGCTCTGGCTAACTCTCTTGAGGCCTTTTTTAAGAACTATAGGAGGCACTGTTGCCCTCTCATCTATTCTTGCACCTAATTGTAACAGACAAAATCGTGAATAAGATCTGCTTCTGAGAAAGCCTCCCGAAAGGAGACACCCTGGGATTGCCCCACGAAGAAGGATTTAGATACACGTAACTATTGAGAACTGTAGTTATATCTTGGTAATTGTGTTTGCGGGTGATGAGAACATCCTGCAGTGGTTAAACGTCCTTGGAACTGAAGGTGAGTGGTTTCTTGTATATCATAAGCTAAGGCACCTGGGCATTCATGCAAGCATGGGCACAAAGGAAAGCTCAGAATCCTCAAGGGACCCAACATTATTATAGTGCCACTATGGTTTGGACACCCCTCTGCTTTTGTGGAGATCATGACAAGAAATCCCTAAAAGGAAGATCCAATCCAACATGATTTGGGACAGAAAAAACTAGACACTTTCCTCATAAATATGTCTCCCACCTCATAAATATTTATAACAACTTCTTTAAAATCTACATCATAGAATCCCTCATGCTATTCCCCTCTCACTCCACCTTGGGGCATCTCTCTCCAATCCCTCTTTGGAACCTGCTTTATTTGGGCTTTCTAAATAAACTGCTGTCCAAACTGTCTGTCTCTTCTTTACTGAATGAATGTAAGAACTAAGAGGCATCAACAATACTAGGAGAGAGAGCTCTGGATCCCCGAGGCAGCATGGGGGAGCTTGGTGAGTGGGAGGCTACTGCTAATTCTACAGGATGTGAAAGTGACTGTACCTGCTATGGAATATCAGCCTGGCCTTTGGCATTTAACACTGTCACGCTCATTCTAATCATGTATTCTCTGCCTTGACCAGGTACATAAACAGATTTATCTAGAGGATAAAGGATGCTATGCCCCAGCAGAAAACTGTTCCTACTCCTTCTGAATTTAGTTTTCACCAGTGTTACTTCTTCACTCTGGAATTTTTTTAAAGCAGTTTTTCAGAGGAAATGCTAACTTGTATAGGAGTAACTTTGAATAAAATTGGTTCTATGCACAGGATCAAACTTGCCCATTGATAAGGAACATGAGACAACATAGTCTTTGTATACCTGTCTATGTTTCAGTATGTCAGAGCATGCTTGACTGTTTTCATTTAAAATATTAGGCCACTTGGGCTGGAGAGATGGCTTAGCAGCTAATTGCTTGCCTATGAAGTCTAAGGACCCCTGTTCGAGGCTTGATTCCCCAGGACCCACGTTAGCCAGATGCACAAGGGGGCGCACACATCTGGAGTTCGTTTGCAGTGGCTGGAGGCCCTGGTGTGTCCATTCTCTCTCTCTCTCTCTCTCTCTCTCTCTCTCTCTCTCTCTGTCCCTTTCAAATAAATAAAAATAAACAAAAAATAAAATAATATTAGGGCACTCTCTATACATCCCCACAGCAAATTTCAGAGGCCGCTCACAAGTTTATACTGGCCAATTGCAGGATTGTTCATACTTTTAAAGTGCCACTGATGTTTTAGATGCAATTTTGTTGTTGCTGCTGCTTAAGGGCAGGGTCTGTCCTATGCATAGCTATATGCTTGCAGCATCCTTGGTCTCTACCTTGTAAATGCCAACAATTAATGTGAGTTGTAGCAATTAAAAAAAAAAAAAGCCAAAAAGGACTGGGAGTTAGGTCTGTGGCTAAAGGTGTTTGCTTGAAAAGCTTTCAAGCCTGGGTTCAACCCCAAATACCCATGTAAAGTTGGATGCAAAGTGTATGCATCTGTGATCCCAAAGTGCCTAAAATAATGGGAAGCACAGCAAAGTGAATCTGAAGCTCGTGAACAAGCTAGCTTGATGCATGCTGCCGTCTGTCAGCTTGTTTCCAGCATCAGAGACACAGACACTTCCAAGTTACCCTCTGACCTCCACATTCTCTATCATGGCACTGGAAGTGACACCTCCCCCACACATATTGGAATATAAGCAACGGAATATGTAAATACACACACACACACAAAAAAAGAGTAAATGCCAAATATCTCCTGGAAGACAATGAATCTCAATTGTGAGTCACTGTTTTCTATTTCTTACAACTTTGAAAATATCAAACCAAAATATAATATAATAATGAATCATTAGATCCATAATGATGACTTATTTTTAAATCACTACTAACATCCATATTTAACTACTGTTTTTACCATGACCTAATCCTTCAGTTGTGTTTATGGGGAGAGGAAGTATGAAAAGGAATAGCTTTATAGTCATTTAGTGTCTCCAATTTTGTTTTGAGGTGAGAAAAGTCACATATATCTTTGAATTCCTCAATGTCATTTAGATAGCAACGTTTAAACTTTAGGAACAATTGTAATGATTCCATTGTCCTTTGCTTAGAAATGTTATTCGCACTGATTTTCACAAGAAAATGTGTTTGCCTGCTAATTTCCCAGTGAAGAATCAGACTTAGCAAAGAGATAGCTCTACAGCCATAGATTGTTTATGGAACTGATTCCATTCCTTAATGGTCTTTGAGATTTTTTTTAAGAGTTTGGAATATCAGAATTATTTTTGGAGGTAGTAAATAGCTCTGCTTACTTCCCATTCAGGGTGTTTTCAACAGTATTGCAAAAATTGCTGCTCGCAAAATTGACCGAAAACATTATTAAGTCATGAGAGTGTCTTGGGAACCAGAAAAAATGATTACATTAATCTCAGGGTTCTTTTAGCAGTAGTTAATATTGAATATTTAACACTCACCTGGACAGAACTTTAGGGAGTGGTGCTTAATGTCTCTCCTGTCACTGTCTTAACCAGGTAGAATCTGTCTTAGATGCGATTTTGAAATTCTTTCCTCCTGCATCCCTCCTCTTCCCCACTTTCAGGGACCCTCCTCATCTACTGACTATAATAACCTCCAGTCTTGCTCTCTCAGGTGACCCACCATGTTGACACTAATTATTGTGCAGAAACCCTAAACCTGACATTATAACCATACCTACAGATCTTTAATCACTTACTGTTGATGATATGATAAAGGCCAAATTCTCTACATGCATAATCTGCAATGGTGTGCCAAGGCATCTTTCTACCCTAAGGTCTTCAGTGCCCTCTATGTGTTAATGCTTAAGCCCCAAATCCACTTACAAGAAATGACCCCTTAGCTTTAGGTATCCCTTCCTATGCTATCAAAAAGCATTCTAATGCTTATAAAGTCCATCTGAAAGTTCACCTTGCTTTTCATTTCTACTATCCTGGAACTGTATAATATAAAATAGCAAATAATAATAGTAAATAAATAATAATAAATATATAATTATAAAATATATTTTAAAAAACTATGCTGGAAAATGTAGCCCTTCATTTTAGTTGTTGCATTATGTGATCCTGGAATTATTGAATTGAAGAACTATTTTCTCCACTAGACTGACTTTCTATAAAATAAAGAACTGTCCTTAAAATAAAATACATTTATATTTCATTTTATAAAGAGGCCCTCATATATAAAGATAGTTTTAGTTCTTAAATATTTATTTCATTCACTCTGAAAAGGGTATATCACATAGAAAGTAGATATTTACTCAGTAAATGTCTTATTTGAAAAGTTGTAATTCATTTAAATTTCTTCACCAAATATTTGTTGAATTTTTTTCTGTGTCCTAGCTCTGATTCCGAGTTCTTTAAGCCAGAGAAAGCATTTATGGATGTAGAAAATAAAGGTATCTATAAAGTCCATGGTATTTATTTTGAGGAAAAGATTCTTGAGGACCGAATCAAAGAAATACTTGGTCAGTTAATTTTTCATGCAAACAGGTCCAAGGTTATATTGTATCATATAAGATACAGAACACAACACAATGTCTTTCACTTAGGTAGTTATACAATTGCATTTAATTCTAAATAGATACTATGTAAATGTGGATATATGTGCCTATAATTCCAGTACTGGGAAGGCAGGGGAACAAGAGTTGTAACTTAAAGGCTAGCCTGTGATACCTAGCATGGTTTTGTCTCAAAAAATTGATGTGTACCTTATTTATATACTATCTAATCATATAGCAGGACATATATGGAGATGATTTTTTGTAAAATATTAAAAACTGACATGGATTAAAGAGATGTACTTTATCCATAGTTTTTAGCATGGGAATTATGTTGCACAATAAAGGAACCACCGGAACCTGTGGCTTTTGCTCACGTAATATGCTGTTATTCTGCACCAAAGTGTGCTCTGAAATCTCAAATGCAATGTAAAAACAATCTGAAGTGGATAGCATATAATATGTAGTATGTACCTTCATGTTGGAATGATATTTTGGATAAGTTAAAGTAAATAAAATGTTAAAAATTATACTGCCAAATTCTTTCACAATGCTGCTATTAAAATTTTAATTTTACATAGGGGTTACTCTATACTGTCTTAAGCAGTGCTGGGTTAATGCATATTTTTGTAAAATAGTTCATCTGTTTGATTTTCATTTACACCATGATGAATATTACTGAAAGCAAATTAGAGGGTCTGCCGCTAACTAGAGGGATGTCCAGTGGCACCTATCCCATCAGAGTTATCTTCACATTGTTGAGACAAAATACTGGGGGGGGAAAAGCAGCTGATGGGAGGAAAGGGTTTATTTTATCTTACAGTCTCGACAGGAAGCTTCATGATGGCAGGGAAGAAGATGGCAGAGCAGAGGCTAGACACCACCTCCTTGACACAGGAGGTGGAAATAAGCAGCAGGAGAGTGAGTGAAACTCTCACAAAGGGGATTTGTGTAACACCCCTAATCCCATCCCCAACAACACACCTCCTCTAGCAAGACTCCACCTCCCAAATTGCCATCAGCTGGAGATCAAGCATTCAAAACACATGAGTTAATGGGGTTCATCTGGTTCGTACCATCACACCTCCTTGTTATAATGCTAACTGATTTTGAACTAGAACTTGAATACTTATCTGTAGACTTTCAGTCCTGAACTTCTAGCACAATAGCAGACACCAATGAACTGTTGTTGTTGGGGGAAGAAGATACTTCCTGTTTCTATGCTGTGCTGCTTTTATCTTTTGTCTTTTGTCTTTTTTGTTGTTGTTGTTTTTTGTTCTTGTTTTGTTTTGTGTTTTTTTTTTTTTTTTTTTTTCCAAGGTAGGGTCTCACTCTAGCCCAGACTGACCCTATGTAACCTCAGGGTGGCCTTGAACTCTCAGAGATCCTCCTAACTCTGCCTCCCAGAATGCTGGGATTAAAGGCGTGCACCACCACGCCTGGCACTGCATTCATCATTTACTAAGATTCTGTCATGAACCTTCCTCTGTGCAGTGGGAGGAGGAGCAAAGCATCGTGCTGAACAATCACAGTAGCGAAGTCAGCTTCACCCCAGGAACGTTCCTAACACATTTCTACAGAGAGCCTTACCTAGAGATTGACTGATGCAATGAACCCACTAAAGGATGTGCAACTACCACTATACTTCAGTGGCTTTGTTTACAGTGTAGGAAGAATGAGTCTGTGTGGATGAACGAAAAACAAAACCTGCACTTCTTGGGAAGGAGACATCCGTCTTTTTCTATTTGTAAATGCTGACGAGCAGAGTTTAAGGAGGGCTAATGTCACCCATTCATCTTAATTAAAGAGTTAATTGCTCATGTATCCTGATTTAGTTAGTGGAGCCTGGAAGATGGGAAACCTTGCTGCTATGTATTTTATTGACCAATGTAATGACATCATCAGTAAGCCTCAGAATTTATCCTTGCTTCAGCCCATCCTCATAATGTTAATCGCCTCGGACATGATAAAACTTCCAAGAGGAAAGGAGTCCTTGCACCTGGCACGGAATACAAAAGGGTAGTAGAGGAAGCTATTAAACATCTCGCATCCGTTATCCTCTGAGTATTTCTTCAAAGTCCAGAGTCTTGGAAATAGTTGAAAAGGAATTTTTGACTGCTAGTTGGTTTCCTAACAAGATTCAACTATGCATTAATCTTTGGAAGTTAGCTTTCACTCAACATTACCAAACCAGTTATAGTCAAGCCTGCATGTATTACAAAGATTAAGAATCTATGTTTAGCATGTTTAAAATGATTGGTTTTTGAGGTAGAATTTGTTTTTCCTCTTTTGGAGGTGTAAGTTTTTTGAGACAGTGTTGTTTTAGAATTTACTATAAACCCATGTTGGCATCAAATTTGCAGCAATCCTCCTGCCTGACAAGTCCTGGGATTACACGTGGGAGCCACCATGCCTCACCAATTATATCTCTAATGTACACATACACATGCACTTGGAGAAAAACTGAGACCAAATAACTTATCCTTGAATTGGATGAAGGAATTCCTAAATACAAGAATTTTCAGCCATTAAAATATAATAATCCTTAAAATTCTCTTCTATTTTCCCAGAAATAATATGTTTAGATGAACTGAGAGGCTACCATGAATACATGACTAATTTTAGACTAACACTCTTTCTTAATACATTTAAAAAAAAAAACATGAAAAAAAGGCAAAAAAAAATCAAAGAACAGCAGGGAAAAAGTACTATCTGGAGGGCATACAGAGCACAAACACGGAAATGATGTTCAGAGTTAATGGGCCTTTTTGTGTCTTTTCTCACATGGACCTACAAGCAGACCTAGTTAAAGTTAATTAAACTTAGTGTCCTGCTTCTGCAAACACAATGGCTCAAGAATCAACTCCCATTTTTCGAGTTGCCAATTGCATATTAAATACTTTGTTTCCATTGAGGCAAATGCACTGCAGTTATATTAAGGAAAGGAATACAAAAACAGAAAATTAGAAGACAGCAGTTGAAAACATCACCTCTTATAAGGCCGAGTGTTGCGGTCACTTCTCATTGTTGGGGAAAAACAAACAAACAACAACAAAGCAAGCAAACAAACAAAAATAAATAAATACATAACTAAAAAAAAGCCGGGCGTGGTGGCGCACGCCTTTAATCCCAGCACTCGGGAGGCCGAGGTAGGAGGATCGCCGTGAGTTCGAGGCCACCCTGAGAATGAGAATGCAGAGTGAATTCCAGATCAGCCTGAGCTAGAGTGAGACCCTACCTTGAAAAACCAAAAAAAAAAAAAAAAAAAAAAAAAAAAAAAAACCTGACAGAAAAGCAGCCAACAGGAAGATCAGGTTTATGTCGGCTTACAAGTGTGGAGGGGGGCTTCCTCATGGCAGCACAGCAGAGACTGGGCATCCCACTTTGCCACAGCAGCTTTCGTGAAGCAGAAAACTGGGAGCTGAGATACTGCCATCAAGAGGAGGCTAACAAGCCTCAACATCCGCCCCAGCCACACAACTCTGGGAGACCTCCATGTTCCCAAATGCCACCAGCTGGGGACTAAGTATTCAAATCACGTAAGTCTATATGGGACAGTTTACATTCAAACTACTAGTGGCTTCTGACCTTGGCTAAATCATTTGCTTATCTACACTTTCAGTTTTACATATCCGGTCAATGGTGACCTTAATAGTGTTTCCATGTAGTTATTGGAAAATTGAGGGTTTAAATGGTGCTTAGCACATTTTCGGGCATGATCTATAGTTGTCATTATGTGAGGTTCCAAATAGGGAAAAGTCCTCCACGGGCTCATGAGTTAACCTAGGTCTCTTATGGACGGCACTCTTTGACGCTGCTTCAGGAACACTAGGAAGTGGGATCTAGCTGAAGGATGTAGGTCACTGGTGCACTGGTGGGTAGGTGCTTGGGAATATGTTGACCTTGATAGCTTCCTTCCCCTCTGCCCATTAGGTGAAGAATCTTCTTTGTTTCATGCCACCATGATAACTAAATAACCATGAACTTAACCTCCTGATACTGTGAGCCAAAGTCTTTCCTCTTGTGTGTGTATATGTTTTTTTTGTTTTTTTTTGTTTGTTTTATGGTTTTTCTAGGCAGAGTCTGACTCTAGCCAAGACTGACCAGGAATTCACTATGTTGTCTCAGGCTGGCCTTGAACTCACAGCGACCCTCCTACCTCTACCTCCCAAGTGCTAGGATTAAAGGCATGAGCCACCACACCCAGTTTTCTTCTTATAAGTTTTTATTTATTTATTTATTTGGGAGAGATAGTAAAACAGGTAGACAAAGAGAGAGAGAGAAAGAGAGAACAGGCATGCCAGGTCCTCCAGCTACCACAAACAAACTCAGATGCATGTGCCATGTTGTGCATCTGGCTTATGTGGGTGCTGAAGAATTAAGCCAGGGTACTTAGGTTTTACAGGCAAGTGCCTTAACCACTTAGCTATCTCTCCTTTTTTTTTAATTTAAATTAAGTATTTGTTCACAATTATGCACAAATAACTAATACATACTCCCTTAAGTACTTCTCCAGTGTAACCACTAAAGAGCTTGGTAATTTCTAAAGCAATTTTAACAGAAACCTTGGTTTTTAGTCTTTTTGGAGTTATTATTATTATTATCTTATAGTTGCATAAGAAAATCAATTTTTTGTGTATAACAGAATATTCCTACATGGAGAGGCAAAACTTTGATGTCATTGCAATTCACATCCAAGATTCTCAGGAAAGCAAACTTGCATTCATCCATTACCCATCTCTTTGTATCTTTGTACCCTTGGAAAATTGGCATAACATTTATAGTCTTTGAATTTTTTTCCACCCAAAAAAAGGATAAGAGAAAAAAAAAACATAAGATAACCATATGACAGCAGAGACTATTACAGAATAAAATGGCTATAAAATCTTAAACTAGAATTTAGCACATAGTAAAATCATGATAGCATTTTCAACTTTTCTTCTTTTAATTATGAGGAGGGGAAGTAATGTATATAAAAGGAGAGAAAAAAATCAAGAAAGCCATACTATTGAATACTAATGGTGAGATGGGGTGAAATAATGAGTCACTTTTCCTTTCTTCCCTTCTTTCTCCTCTGCATTGCTCCCTTCTCTACAGTGAGCATGGGAAGATAAGTGATGAAAGAACCCTGGAAAGTCAGAGCTGTAGTTCAGAGGAAGAAGAGCCTCTTTCCAGCTACGGCTGATTAACTGAAAGTTACTAGATAGGTGGGAATTCTCAGGGTGGAAATAGAGGGAGGTTATTGCAGATAAAGAGGATGGGGCAAAGTTTCCAAAGAGGAAACACTCTCTGTGGTGCAGGGGGAAAAAAAAAAAAAAGAGTAGACCTAATGTGCTGCACTTGAAGGTCTGTGGAGGGATAAGCCTATGCAAATCCCAAATTAAACTGTGCTTATATTTTAAAGTAGCATGTAAGGAAAAAAAGAATCAAAGAAAGGTAAAACTAGCTAGAAAACCCATTTGAATATGCTGCAATCTAGAGTGCTGGGAAGAGTCATTGCATGCAATGGTTATATATACAATCCTGAAGAATAAATTATTTAACTGGATAAAATTTTAGAATTACAAAACTGGTAAAACAAGAATAAAGGAGAAATCCTGCATGTAGATAGTCAACGATCTCTGAAACTTCATCTTTAGGAAGTCTCTAATGAGCTCCTAGCTTGAGTGGGGATAGAGGTTTCTGAATTCTTGCTGAGTTAACATCCTTATAGAGTAATAGTAAGCCACTCAATTTTAATGACTGTTAATTGATTTATTTGCAACTTTAATCAGGAGGACAGATTCTTTATTTTGAAGCACCTGTCAGAGGATTATTGGTACTAAGGCACATGAAATCATATCAAATCCACATGAGAGAATTTCAGTTGAAGGTCTCAAAAGCACAGGAGGATTCAAACAGAAGGTCAGAGATTGAATGATAGAATTCAGTGTGGAATACATGATTTAATGATTGAATAAAAGAGGCTTGGGAAAATGATGAGACTCAAGATGTAGTTAAGGGCTTGTTTCACTGACAAGGAGACAAAAAGAATTGAAGATGCCATGTATAAATGGAAGACATAGTGTGCATGAAGTTTCAGTTACCCAGAAGCACAACTCTCAACTAGATGGTCAGGACAGAGAGGAAAAGAATTTTGGATAGAGCTGGAATTGACTGGGAGGAAAGAACTTTTTGAATTGGAATTGAATTCTCTTTCCATGAAGCTATGAGTTATGGGAATGGGACCCTTATTTGTGTCCTGCTCTTAGCTAAATAGTTTTAATTGAAATCATTGAGGATGATATCTACAGAGTAAGGACAACAGGATTATATCATGTCCTTGGAATAAAGAGTACATGAGGTTAAGTTAGCCCTAGACTCATTAGATTTCTTATATCTGCTCTTAAGCATCTTTATTCAAAAGGGTTTATGACTTCCCTTACTTTAAGAGGATATAATCCAGATATATTTAGCCATTTATTGGGGTTTTATTCTAATGAAAAGATCTCTCTGAAAGACCTATCATTGAGTCTTCTTTTCTAGCTTGCTTTGGCTTTTTTTTTTTCCTTAGAAACATCTATATCAAACTATTAAATACTGAACAATTGATGGAGGAAAGATGATGGTGAAAGTGAAGAGATAGGTCAACAGCCATACCTCTCTGAATGTACGTGATCTCATCTGATTTGGGAAGTGAAGCAGGGTTGGCCTGAATAGTACTTGGATGAGAGAACGAAAAGAGAAGGGAAAGAACATGGCTTGTTCCAAAAGTAGTTCAACATGTAAAGACTATGCATATTGACATTTTATATAATATAGTGTGACCACAGCTACAAATCACTGAATTCCTACAATATGTATTAATTCTTTTGAAATAAAATGTTTCTAGATGGTTTGATAGGACAAATGGCACTACCCAAGTTCATTTGTAACTTTAGACTATGACTGTATTTGGAGAACAAAATTTAAAACAGTGATTAAGATTCTGACTTGTGCACTGGAGAGATGGCTTAGCGGTTAAGCGCTTGCCTGTGAAGCTTAAGGACCCTGGTTCGAGGCCCGATTCTCCAGGACCCACGTTAGCCAGATGCACAAGGGGCCTACACCTATTAAATTCTCTCTAAAAAAAAAAAAAATGGTTATCCCTTTTATCTGGTGCTAACTTTACTCTCCATTGTAGAATTTGCTTCTCTTTTTCAAATAGACACAGATCTTAAGGAGAGGACCAGCGATCACACCTCAAAAGGGCCCCAGCTGAAACTAAGAGCAATTAGGAAAATAAGCAAGAGTGCTGCTTTCCTGATGAACCTGGTACCAGCACAAAGGTGAAGGAGACAGACACAGAGAACACTCAACTCCTACCAAACCAGATATCCAGATACACAGAAGCTCCCAAGGCCTCATCACTGAAGCAAACCAAAAATGAACCCAACATGGCTCAGGGAAATTTGCAGAAGAAGGAGTGGAAAGAATGTCAGAGACACGTGTCGGGTCATGATACACAGAGACATTGCCTCCTACCCACAACTTATGGCTAACCCTACAATGCACGACCTATATTCCCCAATGAGGAGGGTCCCTGGAGATGGGGGAGGACAGGCAGGAGGCTAACGATGGTACCAACATTGAGTATACATTGAGTACAAAACTAATTAAAAAAAATGAGTGATCAAGATGAATTTTGTTTATTGGGGTGGGTCTTAATCTAATTGGTGTGTGTCCTCATAAGAAGAGGAGATTTGGACACAGTTGCCCAGAAGGTGCAGACAACAAGTGAGGACAAGGAAAGCCAGATATCTACAAGCCAAGGAAAGAGAAACCAACCCTGGCCCCTGGGTTTTGACCTTCTAGGTCTTGGAAAATGAATAAGATAAATTAATTTCTGATCTTCTAGTCCCCCAGTTTAGGATACTTTGTCTGGTTGCTCTAAAAGATAAATACAGATATATAACATTTAGTCTTTCAACTTTACCATAAGACAAATATAGTTATTGCTTTGGATAACAACATAGGGTGAAACTTCAGTCTGCAAAGTTCATTTATGTGAAGGTCACATATTGGAAGAGATTGAAACCAGGATTCATGCTCATCCTTTTTTAAATCCCAAAACCCAACTTTGTCTATAACATGCAATTGGGCCCTACATGTATCTTCATTATCAAATAGAATACAAACTGGAAATTGTCTGCTCTGTTTGCTATATTTTGATTTAAACTTATTAATTCAAAGTTAGAATCATGCAAGATGAAGTGATTACTCTGAAAGAGCCAAGCATGGTGGCACACAACTTTAATCCCAGCACTTAGGAGGTAGAGGTAGAACTGTTGCTGTGAGTTTCAGGCCAGCCTGAGATTACATAGTGAATTCCAGGTCAGCCAGGGCTAGAGCTAGACTGTAACTCAAGAAAGAAAAAAAAATTAAATGAAAATTAAAATTGAGAGATATTTCTTATATGTTACTAAGACCACTTAAATATCAGTGAGCTTTTATAAACAGTAATCTTATTTTCAGTATATCTTAAAAGTGTCTCTGAAAAGTATGTGTGTTCACCCCCCCCCCCCCGGCACACACATACCCCCCCACACACTCCGGATGAAAACTTATCCAAAGACAAGAACCTCTTCAAATTCTATGTATTCACTCAGGAACATATACGGAAAGAACAGAACATGGTAGTTATAAATGTCCAATGATACTCTGTATCAAGGATTTCTGATAACTTCATGTAAAACCTTCCAAGAAGCTGATAGGGAAACTAGGCCACACTTAAAGAGGAAGAGGACAGGCCACAGAGAACTTTTACAACATATAGCCTTGGCAAATGGAAGAAAAATAACTGAGACAAAATGTTTAAGGGCCAGGGACATGGCTCAGTGGGGAAAGAGCACTTGTTCTTTAAGTATGAGAGCTTCTCCAGATGGAGAATTCTAAATTCAGCTCTCCAGGACCCATGAAAAAAGCTAGGCATGCCCAAGCATGTCTGTGATCCCAGACCTAGGGGCTAGAGACTAAAGAATCACTGGGACTCCCTGCATTACAGTAGGTCAGGGTTTAGGGAGAGAGTCCTTCTTCCCAAGGAAATTCAAGGATAAGCCATAAGAAAAGGACACCTGAAGTTCTCCTCTGGCCTCTGCATAAACATGCATGAGACATGTGCATCTACACACTACACACTCACCAAAAACAAAAACAAAAAACAAATATCCAAGGGACTTCAAAAACAACATAAAATAAGGAAGATGTTTGTCTCATGATAAACATAACAATAAGGAGGGAGGGAAAAGGCAAGCAAAATCCCATTCTACTGAACTGAAATGCTTCCACTGGGAGAAATATTTTTTTGAAAAATTCAAAAGAAAAAGGACCAGAGAAATAAAGTGAAAGACAATTCAATACAAAAATAAATGACAAAGCAGGCAGAGAAATAACATATTGACAACAGAGATTGATTCTCCCCGTCAGAACAAAAGAACTGGATGGGGGGAGATATTTCCTTGTTTCCAAACAGAGTAGATTGGGGGAGGTAGAAAGCAAGTCCGGAAAAAAGAATAAAAATCAATTGAAAAATGAGCATTATTAGAATCTAGAGTCATTATGTGTGACTCAGAAAAATGCTGTCACAATTAGTTTTTAAGTTGAGCAGAAATACATGAAGAGATGTCATTATCTCGTCAAAGAAATCCAACTATATAGTCAATAAATACAGGTGTTTAGAATATTCACATACTTTGGTGACTGCAGATCATCAATAGCATGCAAAGTTCTCTCACTGAAGAATAAACCAGGGACAGTTTCATTTTACTCATCTTTAATTTTGCAAAACCATCTTTCACAGTAGAAATGAGAGACGTCTCCCTCACAATTTCACCTGCTTCTAGAGATGGCCGAGGTTGGATGAGGTCATTGCACTTCAGAATTTTATTAAACGTGAAGAAGCCATCAGTGTGGACCAATTCTCGGAGCTCTGAAAGGAGTATGACACTTCCCCTGCCCCTCCCCAAAGCCTATTTGTCACTTTGAAAGCCATCAACACAAAGGGAAATGCAAGTGTTTGGAAAGATCAAATCTGGACTGGAATTCAGACTCGACTACTCACCATTGGTGTAACCTAGGGGCATTGCTTAACATTCCTGACCCTTTGTATTGCCATCTAAAAGGTGGGACTCACAAAAGTGGTGCAACTATCTCATGAATTAACATAGTAGGAATTCAGTCAAACAAATTACCCATCAGGATTAAGAATCATTATCTGGGGCTGGAGAGATGGCTTAGCAGTTAAGGTGCTTGCCTATGAATCCTAAGGACCCATGTTTGACTCTCCAGGTACCATGTAAGTCAGGCGCACAAGATGATACAAGCTTGCAAGGTTGCACATGTGTACAAAGTGGTGCACATGTCTGGGGTCTAATTACAGTGGCTGGAGGCCCTGATGTACAAATTCTCTCTCTCCCCCCACCAAAAAAAAAAAAAAAAAAAAAAAAACTTACACACACATGCATGTACTAACATAAAATGAAAGTCCAGTCTGTTGCACTTGCCTCAAAAAAAAAAAAAAATTGTATCTGTCGCATAGTAGGTATCCGTTAAATAAATATTTTCTTTTGCTTGATTTCAGAAGCCATGTTACTATAATTGCTCTGTGGCTAAACTTATCTGTTTTTGGTTTTAATGGCTGTGCTATTATAGTCTATATTTATGATTGTGCCTAGTTCAAAAACAAACGCACTCCAAGAAAATATACTTCACTATGAATTCTTTTTGTTGCTGTATTTTCTGTTTTTCAGGGTTATGGAAATGTTCTGTTGATGACAAATGAAAACCATGATTTAGACACAGAGTAAGAAATATGATGATCCTAAGTCCATATAAATTTCTTCCAATTTGACCTTGTTGTATGTTCTTGTTCAGTCATTGACAGTTCATGTAAAAGCCTCTACCGTGAGGTAGGTGTTGGCTCATTCCCACGGTGATGGCATCTATTACTTCTGCCATTCAACACAGCCTCTCTCTTAATGGTTCTACATGCACCAAGCCTCAAAGTGTCTCCCTGACTCCATATAACTACAGCCTCAGTTGCCAGGCTAAGAGCACAGTTAGGTGTGTAACAGGCATTTGAAAGTTACCATGCTCAAAACTAACTTCTGCCCTTAATCTCCCCCACCTTGTCAAACTAACCAGGGATCAACTAAAGATACTTCTGTCTGTCCAGCTGCCCAGCCTAAATCTTGGTCCTCCTTGTGTCGTCCCTCACCTCCTGCTCCACATTTCACTGGAACTGAATGCTTTCCCTCTGAAATATACCCCAAAGCTCACCACTTCTCATGTCCCCTCACTGATAGCTTTTCCTGTGTAAGCTCTATGTGATTATGTTTGCCAGAATTCAATGAATGTTTTCCAACCATCCCCCTATGTCCATTTTTGGCCTCTTTGAGTCTATACTCAACCCGGCCACTTGTGGTCACGCTACAAACAGGCGAATGTAGTCATGCCACTCCTCTGTCCAAATTCCTCATGGGTTTCCCATCTCCCTCACAGTACGAGCCATGGTTACAGATTGGCCTACTAGAACCCACATGTTCTTGACCCTGCATTGCTCACTACTTGTCTGATGTGATATCCCACCTCTCTCCTCCGATGCACACAGGCTTCCTTGCTCTACGTGGATATGCCAGGCTCATGTCCTCTGCATGACTGCAAACTGCTCTTCTCTCTGGTGGTGCCACTGACAATTGCCATAGTCAGTCCCATATTCAAAAGTGAACTTCTCACGGAGACCTTCCCTGACGTCTCTCTCCCTGTCTCTGCCCGCCATCTTGTTTGTTAGCGTCTTTCTCCTCAAATGCTGTACAGAATTCTGTATCCTGTTCATACTTCTCTTTTGCCTCCCTCCACTACAATGCCATCTATCCAGAAAAACAAGAGCATTGTTTATATTTGTAGATTATTTCATTAGTGTTTGGCATATTTTTGGCTATCAGTAAATATTTGTTGAATAAATCTAGGGAATATTTAAGGCTCTGGGGATACAATATTGAATATGATAAAGTCTTGGAGCTTAACTTCAAGGTGGGGGAGGAGTAGGCTGTAAACCACTGATTATGTTATAGGGATCCCTGTTTCTAACTCCTATGGGAAGGCAGGTTTCCTGGAATTCAATGAGTTGGACAGCCATTGGTTTCCTCTGAATTTCAGTTTCCTTATTCAGAAATCAGAGATAGTCTATCTCAAAAGGATAAGACTATACAGGTTCAGTGAGATCAAAGGCAGAAGAATGGCCAGCAGACCTGATTCCCCAAAAGCACACGAAATTCATTCAGTTCCATTCTTTTCTTGTGTAAAAGGATTCATTTTTATTTTGTCATCATTTCATCTTACCTGTCAAAGGATATGCTAAACAGGAAAAACAGTTAGCAAGAGAATTTCACTTGCTATTCCCAGTCTAGGTACACAAGGGGTCTTATGGAGACCTCAAATAGAAAGACCATGAATTTAGTACTTGCCCTTCTTACCTGATTAATGAGAACCAACCAATTCAAATGTGCAATGTTCTGTCAGGTAGTTTACAAGGCAGTAGTTTCAACAAAATGTTATCAAAAGAATAGGACTAGGATCCTTTCACTTCTAGTTTGCTCCACCACAGTGTACTTTAAAGACCTCTTCTGGAAACTCTTAATACAGACCAGTGACCACCTAACTTTCAGAAATATTATTGGCTTTGCACTTAGATGGCATTAATGTGCCAGAAGTCTGGCTAAGGTGTGATTGTATGGTTATTGCTGATACTGGGACTATTAGCTATCTGTTTTTTGCATTTGATATATATATATATATATATATATGTATATATATATATATATCATAAAAAATTAGAGTTAAGCTACCCATTGTGACAAATGCAGTAACAGCCTCTTTTTTGACCATAAATGCATATGCACATGTAAAGAAACACAAACATTCACTTGGCAAAAAGACTATCTACCTGAAAGACACCTCTGTTATCACTGGATTATTGTATGTACAACCACACACATATAAAAATATGTGACACTATCTTAATCAAGTCAGTTGTTATTCTCTATAAGCTCATGTGTACACAATTGCTAATTTAGATGATCTCTAATCATTTCTTACAAAGAATATATTGCCTGCTTATGTAAATGCAAAAGTTAATATCTCTAGTCATTCTATGAACACTTACTTGAAATATTTCATGGTAAAATGCACCATGATATAAGTTCTCATTAAAAACAAAACAGACTGGGATGGCCCAAAAGGCAACATAGTGCTGAGAAGAAGAGATGGAGGAGTGTACAGCATTGAAACATCTCACACCCTCCAAGGCTCAGAGTCCATTGCAGAAGAGGTGGCAGAAAGAATGTAAGAGCCAAAGGAAGGGTACCACTCCCTACATACAACTGTCCAGACAGAATTGAGCCTTAATATCCAAGACCTCACAGTGCCTAGCAATACCCACACAAGACCCTCATAATAGGAGAAAAAGATGATGACATCAAATTAAAAGAGAGACTAATGGACAGAGGGAGGGTATATGATGGAGAGCAGAGCTATGAAAGAGAAAGTTGGGGAGGGGAGGGGAGGGAAATACCATGGTTTGTTATCTGTAAGTGTAGAAGTTGTATATATATAATAAAAAACAGAAAAAAATAACATAGGCATAAATTAGTGCTTGCTTCAAATACTTCCTTACTACTTGTGTTCTTCTTTTACAACTAACCTTTACCCTTAAGGTGGCAACCGGAACCTGTTTCTGTTTCTTAAATATCATTGCATTAATTTTACATCAATTTCCAAAAGAGTTATTGTGTGCTTTTATGAATGTGAAATAAATTGAGAAGAAGAAACATCTGTCCTCCAGGAAGTTGATCAATTACTATATCACAGACTATATTTCACATCAGGTAAGATTAAAAGCATAAGGAACTTGCATCATTATGAAGAAGGTAAAAAATGGAAATATAGTAAAAACTTACTGAACATATGTTCAACATATTGTTGCAATATAATTAAGAAATTTTCTCATTTAATTATATTCATGTGTACTTTTAAAGGCCCTATGAACTTTAGCATTGTAAAGTGACCTTCAAATTTGCTTTCTGGAAATTGTGGGTCCAATAATACCATTAGCATCAAATGTAGAACCCTAAAAATCCTACAGACCATGGCCACTCAAGGCTCCCTTTTATTTCCAGAGGTAGCAATTGCTTGTCTAAAGCTCCATGTTTCAGATTTCAGAGGTTAATTTTTAGGATTTTCTACTCTCATACAATAGCCAAATTGATACGAAGGGTTATAGTCTGTAAAAAGTATTAAGGAGAAAAGAAAATCCATTAAGGTGAAGAAAATAACAAACAGAATCTTGTGCTCCAGGAAAAGAATAATTTATTTGTGGATGTGGGACAATGACTTATTTGCTCCTTCGTCACAAATGAGATAACTGTCATATCCCATCATATCCCACTACCATGAATTATATATAGCAACATTTGGTGAAATATGAAATGCTAAAAATATACTGAAATGCTAGAGTCTTCTTAATGGTTTATTATGATAGGTGTTCCTGGTTTTGAAATATCTTCTTTCACGGAAGACAAATGGGGGCGACATTATTTTAGAAAGTCCACATCTTTTAAAAAGATGGATTAAAAGCTCTTTGAGACAGCTGTGCTGTTTTATCTGAAGCACAACATTTTCTTCCCCAATAGTCCTTAAGGGCACTGCACAGAAAGTTCAGGGGATGCTTTGTGTCCCCTTCACAATTGAAGCCCGAGGAAATGCTACCTAGGAGGTGTGTGTGTGTGTGTGTAAGTATGTATGTGATTAAGGAAGCTAACCTAGCCAATGCCACGAAGACACATCCACCCTGTAACAAGGTAACATTTTGATTAAGAACTGTGTTTTGGAGTTAGAGAGCCCTAGGTCTGAGAACTGTCTGTTCTGTAGTAATGTGTGACCTGGTCAAGTTCACTATACTCATATATTATCCATCTCTTTGCATGTGAAATGAAAATCTTAATTTGCATATCTTTTGGTTATTAGGATTAAACGAGATAATGCAAGGAATGGGCTTATCATAGTGGCTGTGGCTGCAACAGGTGATCAACTCTGCCACCTGGAGGCTTGTGCTGTTTAGAAGATAAGCGCATGCCCTGTGTGATATCACAGCCTCAAGATCTATGCTCCTACTTCCTACGTAACTGTGAAAGACCCGACTCTTTCTCTCTCTCTGAAGTTCAGCTGACAACTCTAAAATGCAGAGATGATAAACATGACCACCTCTAAAGTTGGGAAGGTTAAAGTGCTTACAGTACAATGCTGGACATATAATTATAACAAATGCTAACAGTGACCGAGACAGATATAGCCTACAATAATAATACAATCAATATATGCCTAAAACAATATTTATGACTTCCAAGCATATTTTTTTTTCTATTTTAAAGGTCTCATTTTGTTCCTTGTCTATTTTCATATTTCCGAAATGCCTCAGGGGAAAAGTCCTAAATATATAACAGATATACAAGGGCACTGAGAAACATGGGCGCCACACCTGTCATCATGTCACTCATAATCACTTTTCTCTGCTCAAATGTGCACACCTGGGGAAGGTTGAAGACGCAGTCTCCCACATTATCCCCCATTACAGTTCGGTAGGGAACATCTGGCCAATTAATTTTTAGTAGCCTAGGAAGTTGGATCACCAATTAGAGCATTCAAGGGTTCTTATTTTCATTACCCAGTGTCAGCATACACTAGACTGAGTTAGATGCATGCTCCAAAAGCTTGCATTTGCTAACATTCCAGAAAACTGCATAAAGAAAGGACCACAAATCATACAAGGCAGAACTGTAATTGGATGTGATATTCTCTTCAGATTTCTCTTATAAGTACCCAAAGTCCCTGTTACATAAGGCAAGTTACCCAAGTTATCAATATGAACACAATGCCCCAGACATTGATGCATTCCTACCAGAAAACATTTGGACTAGTCATGAGACCAGTTACCAGCTTGTCAAAAAAACATTCTCATTCTTCCAACAAGAAAAAGACAGATAACATTCAGGTTAACTTAGGAATTTCCAAATTTTATCATGAAGAGGTTACTTATTCTTGTTAATAAAATATTCCTTCCTATTATCATCAAAAATATTTATATTGCATGTCTCAGTCTGGGTCCATCAATAAAACAGAAATTTAGAGGCAAAAGATATTCATGTTACTTGCTTCTCCTCTAGGACTTTGTGTTCTATGTAAGTACCATTTGTCTAATAAATATAAGTCTGTGACAGTTGTATGGTGAATTCAGCAGAGTCCTTACAGCTCTAGTGCCAGAAGGTGCTACGTGAGTGACTGGAGGAAAATGACCACCATCTGTCCCAGCAACTAGTGGACCAGGGTACTCATCAGCAAACAACATGATATGATACTCACATAAGTGCAACAATGGCACACAGCCATGGAGGGTAACCAACTGCTCTTGATTTGGCTAACTGATCCACTCAGCAGAATGGAACTCACAGCTGGGGCTGGGAAACAAGTCAGAACCATATCCAAAAAACGAGCCCACTCTCCACTATCCAGCTCCCAACAATCATGGGCTACAAGAAGGCCTACACCTAGTAAATTCTCTCTAAAATAATAATGGTCATCCCATTTATATGGTGCTGACTTCACTCTCCATTGGAGAACTTGCATCTCTTTTTCAGATAGACGCAGAATCTGAGAAGAGAATCAGCCCATTGCATCTCAATGGGGCCCCAGCTGAAACCATAGAGTAACTGGGGAAATGAGCAAGAGTGCTGCTTTCTTGGTGAACCTGGTATTAGCACAAGGGTGAAGGAGATAGACACAGAGAACACTCAACTCCTACCAAACCAGATATACAGAGACAGAGAGGCTCCCAAGACCTCATCACCAAGGTAGACCCAAAAAGAACCTAATATGGCTCAGGGATATTTGCTGAAGAGGGGGTGGAAAGATTGTTAGAGCTACAAGTTAGGTCATTATGCACAGAGACATTGCCTCTTACCCTTAACTGATGGCTAACCCCACAATGCACGACCCACATTCCCCAACAAGGAGGGTCCCTGCGGAGGGGGGAGGACAGGGAGGAAGCTAACGATGATACCAACATGACTGTATACACACTGAGTACATAACTAATAAAAATAAATTAATTAAATTTAAGAAAAAGAAAAAGTATCAAATAATCTGAAAAGGCACCCCAAAGTATGAAAGTGCAGCCATTTGTTTTTTGACAGTTACTAGCTGCAAGGAGTCAAAAGATATTCAGGAATGCAGATTCCTACTCTTGCAAATGGACAACCTCTTCTCTAGCTACAGCATGTGTGACCCAAAGTTTCACCATGCCTTCCAACCTGGTGAACATACTAAGCCAAGCAGGGAGTATTAGAAAAACATAGATAACTACAATTTTGTGCCAATGCGTATCCACAAATACATGAACAGGCTCTATGTTGTAGGTGTGTGTATATAAATGTACAGACAAAAACAAAAGTTGAATTAGCATCCTGAGCTTTTTTTTTAATGATGAAATACTTTCCCCTACCTCAGAAGATACGAGTAGAACTGAAGTAGCTCTCCTTCTTGGTAATTGAGTGCATGAAAGAAACAATTGAGATGAATGAGATGCTTTGTTTTGAGAACTGGGATGTTGATCCCAACAATAGAGGTGAATGGCTAAGAGCAGAGTCATTCTGAGCACAGTTTCTACAAGGGACCTTCTACTAGTATCTTCAAAACCATTTCTGAAGCTTAATTATTCAGCCATTCTGGTTCTGTAAGAAGGTCAATATGCACTCAATTTACTCCTTTATTTTTCTTCTTGCATTACTCAACATTTCTCTCTCTTACATACAACCAATGCTATCTGACTGTGATTCATGCAGAATATAAAAGCTTCCTACAACCTCCCCACTTTATCAAAGTGGACATAGGAGATGAACCTTTTCCTCCCTCTATGAAAAACAAAAGTATTTACATTAGATTTAACTTTGGAAAATGTTAAAATACACTTGTCCTTCAAGGGAATTAATAAAAATCTCCTTTGAGTGAAATGAAAGTTATATTAATGTGTGTTTTATTTTTTCTTCGTTCCTAGAGACTAAAAACTCATTTTAATTAACTTCGTAAAATTTGAAACATTAATCTTTTTTTTTTATATTTTAGCACTTGGACAGAACCTGACTATATGCAAATGGGTTCATTTCTCTATTTTGGATGTCGGTAGCAATATTTTCCAAGTTTTTAAATTATCCGCATAGCATGTTAAATTATAGTGCCTCTCTTTCTTCTCTGACAGATTCCAACCTTTTGATTCTCTGCTTTCTTTCTTTGCTACAGTAAATTGATCCTTTAAAACATCCAGGTGCAAATGAATTAATGGTCTTCTATTGTGAGTGAGAATGATGGAGTCCCTCCCCCTCCTTCTCCACATTGAGGTCCTTTCCCCTTCTGAGAAACCCACATATCAATTAAACTCACCTGCTAATTAAAAGCTTGTTTGGAAAAATCCTTGCTAGTTAGAAGCAAAGGAAAGTGTAAAGGTGTCTAAAAATAGAGGCTTTGAATGTCAATTACTTCCTTCCTCCTCAGTTCCTGTTTTCTTGGGTTGAACTGAACACAAAGACCTGGAGAAAGAAAAGAAAGAAAAGAAAGAAACAGAGAGAGAGAGAGAGAGAGAGAGAGAGAGAGAGAGAGAGAGAAGTAAGCACGGTGTTCACCTGTGTTTTCCTACTCTGTCAATTGCTTTAGTAACTTCAGCTGCTTGTCAGCAACCTGAGGATGTGGTTTTGATTCATGAGACACCACAGCATTGCTCCCTTCCCATACAGCCACACTGACTTCATGAATCAAGGCAGTAGAGACCATACTTCTCCCGTGTGGACTGTCAACAGTGCAGCAAGAGATTTTGCAAGCTGGCATATCAGAGGAAGGAACCTGAAGGTGGAAACACCCTGTTCTTCTTTTTAAACATGGCGTTGTCTGCTTTTAGATATCCAGCCACTGTCTATCCCTGTCTGTTCATCCGCAGAACTGGGTTCTGCGGGTAGATCCACACCCACACTAGATTGACTGCTCCGTTTCCTACTGCAGACTTACATGTCATACTGCTCTAAAGGAACATGCTGTGGTGGCTTGAATCAGATGCCCCCGTTGAAACATGGGATTTGAATACTTCGTCTACAGCTGGCGGCAGTTTTGGAGGCGAGGCCTCACTGGAGGACGTGTGCTGTTGGGGTGGTCTTAGGGGTCTTATAACCACCTCCTCTTGCCAGAGTTTGGCTCAGTCTCTTGCAGGTCTATTCTACCTGCTGTGGCAGAGGCGATGTCAAGCCTCTGTTCATGACTTGATTTCCCCTACCATCAGGAAGCTTCCCCTAAAGACTATAACCCAAAATACAAACTTTCCTCCCATCAGAATCTTTTGGTCAGGGGCTTTGTCCGAGCCTCTAAAAAGTAACTACAACATATCCTAAGTATCAAACTACAATAAAAGAAAACCATAAAAGTACAACTTGGGACTGGGGAAGACACAAGTTATAAAAATAAAATAAAATAAAAACGCCCACCTTTTAATGTGCCAGTAAGTAATTAAGTTACAACCTGCTTTAAAAAAGTATGGCTGTTTCCATATTTATTAGTCATTCATTCATCAGTAAGGGTCTATTATTGGGCAGTCTAGTCATAGCCACCCAGGTCTTCACAAACTAGTTTTTTTTTTTTTTTTAAGAATGAGAATGAGTAGAAATTATAGTGGTGTATTATACTGCTGGTAATTAAAAAAAAAAAAAAAGAGTGCTGGGTGTTGTGTCTCACACCTTTAATCCCAGCACTCCAGAGGCAGAGGGATTAGGATCACCGTGAGTTCAAGGCCACCCTGGGACTACATAGTGAATTCCAGGTCAACCGGGGCTAGAATGAGACCCTACCTCTAAAACAAACAAACAAACAAACAAGATGAAACCAAACCAGATTACTAGGGAGGTCAACCAAAAGTTGTTGGATGTAGTTAAATTCTAGCTAAAATCCACAATAAGAGAGAGAAATAAAAAGAAGATATTCTCATGTTTAATGGGTACTGAACATTTGAGGGGCTGGCTGTATTTCAGTCAACCTGGAGCACACAGAATCAAGAGAAAACACCTGAACAAAACAAGGTACAGGATCTCTTAAATTTGCCTTCTCTAATAACAAAATTCAATGTTTTTTTTAGTTAAGCATAAGTAGGAAAGGTATTTTCTATTTCATGACTTTATCTATAATGTGCCAAAACAAAATTGAGCATACATAGGTGACTATGAAAATAATTTTTGTTTACAAAAATGGGCAAGTTTAACTGGGTTCAAATAACATATACAATGGATGTATGCCATAAAGACATGGCCTGACACAGAATGAAGTTTAAATAGTGAATAATACAATAAAGGCCTTGGAAAATAGAAGACCTTACTTGGAAAAATACTCTCAATATATTTATGAAAAAAAGGACCTTTGCCAATGAGAAGAGATGTTCACACTGGAATGCTGTGCACCAAGTAGATCAGAATCACATGAAATCTTGTCAGTTTAGTTGAGTACCTACTGTGTGTTAGCATTCTCAGTGGTTTGAAGACCATCAATGATAGATAATACTATATATAGCCTAGCAAGGACCATATGTTATTGGAAAAACATATGTTTAGTTTAATAGAATGTCCCCTCTATTCTTTAGCATAGAATATCAGACAAAGAAATTTATTCACCCCAAGTGTATCACTAATGTTTAAAACAGTGCCTAGCATAAAGAATTAATTTAAATGTAAAGGACACGTTAATGAGGAAAATGGGTAAATATCTCAGGAGCTGGGGAGACGGCTCGGTGGATAAAGGCACATGCTTGCAAAGCCTGCCAGTCTGGGTCCAATTCACCAGTTGTAGCAGTTACCTTTTTGTTACTGGGGTAAAATACCCAATAGGAACAAGTTTATAGAGGGATAGGGTTTATTTTTGGCTTACAGTTTGAAGGAGAAGTTTCGTTATTGTGGGGAAAGTTTAGCAGGAGCAGACAGACAACACTGCATCTCTCTATCAACAGGAAAGGAATGAGCCGAGTGTGTCAAGTACAGCTGATGATAACAACCAGAGACCCGCCACCAGCAACGCACCTCCTCTGGCAATGCTTCACCACCTAAAGGCTCCACAAACCTCCCAAACACCACAACCAGTTGGGCATTAAGTATGAGACTTAATTACAAACGCATGAAGCAACTGGGACTTTTCCATTCAAACTGTCACAGCAACTCTCATGTAAAGCTAGAGGAAATGGTAAGTAAATCTGTAATCCCAATGCTTCTATGACAGTGGGAGGGGGCCTAGGAGAGCCCAAAGCTCAAGGATCAGCTATGCTGACTAGTTGTTTGTAGTCTGGAGGTTTCTTTTTTTTTTTTCCTTCCTTCTTTCTCCTTTTTCTTCCTTCCTTCCTTCCTTCCTTCCTTCCTTCCTTCCTTCCTTCCTTCCTTCCTTTTTTTTTTTTCCAAAAGAGACCTTGTCTCAGAGAAGATAGAGCCCAAGTGCAGACACCTCAACATATCTTCTATCTCCACACATACATCATGGCATACACATGCACATACACAGATGAATAAATAATACTAATATAAAAAATGTCCCTTAAAAAGTAAATAAACAAGTTGCATCTCTTAATTTTTTTTTAAATTTACTCTCAAACAGAAGGAGAGAGTAGAGAAACAGACAGGGAGAATAGGTGCTACAGAGCCTCCAGCTATTGCAAGCTAACTCCAGCATTTCGTGCTTCTGGCTTTACGTGTATACTAGGGAATTGAACCAGGGTCCTTAATGCTTTGCAGGAAAGTGCCTTAACCTCTGAGCCATTTCTCCCGCCCATAAATTGTATCTTAATAAGTGGTTTCTAAAAGTGATGGCTTGAGCTTTCCTTTAAATGTAGCACTAAGGGTTCATAGCCTAATTAAGGTTTCTCTATATTTTGCTTTGATTGGAGGCTTTTAGAAATCCTTCTATCTTTGGCCTCCACAGTTCTTAGGTAAACTATAGAGCCTCATGTTAACCTCTCATGCTTTCTCATTGCAAGTGAAATTAACTCTCAAGTTTGTATTAAGACCATACCTCTGATATCATCTCACAATTTCATCTCACATTTTCTATATTCTAGGTACACACGTTTGCTTTCTGCTGCTCAAATGTATCTTTATTTATTTATTTATTTATTTATTTATTTGCTTTATGATCTTTGTTCATAGTTTCTCTTCCTAAAATGCTGTCCTGACAGACCATTGCATCTCCCTTCTTTCCTAAAAGAAATATATCTGATAAAATATCATATATTCCAGGAAATAAGGTTCTTTTGGCCATCTGACATTAAATGGCCACATTTACCTATAATGATATATGTGTTTATTTCTCATATACTTTCTTATTATTTAAATGTTTCTTCTTGTGTCTCTTCCTCTACTTGCCCAACATGACTGTGCTTTAAGTGCTGAATCATCTTCCCAGTCCTTGAGTTATTCTTAAAAACAACACATGTATTCTTCCTTATAAAAATATTTTTTTAGATGGGATTTTCATGAAAATAATACATGTTTTATCTGACGAATGACTCAACACATACAAGGCTTTGAAGAATAAAATACTTCCCTGTAGCTTTCCTTAATATTTTAAACTTCAGACTGTACCAGTGGCCAGATGACTGCAGGACAACCTTGAGATAAAAGAGGGCAAGACTTAGACCTTTTGTCTGTATTAGGACAATGGCTTAGATGGATGCATCAATTCTGATGTGGATAGAAATAATGATATCTAGTAACTTCTCCACAGTTTACTCATATAAATGTGCAAGAAATACATTACAGGTGACCTCCAATAGTTACTTACAAGTGGGATTCATATGAACAAAGTTTACATTTATCAGCTTTTATTTCATTTGCATTGGAAAGATGTACTTTAAGTTAGTGAGGTATTTTATTTTTTTAATTATTTATTTATTTGCAAGCAGAGAGAAACAGAGAAAGGAGAGAGAGAGAGAGAGAAAGGACATAGCAGGGCCTCCAGCTATAGCAAATGAACTCCAGAAACATGTGCCACTTTGTGCACCTGGCTTTACATGGGTCCTAGGGAATCAAACCCAGATCGTTAGTCTTAGAAGGTAAGTGCCTTACCTGCTTTGGCATCTCTCTAGCCCCATGGGGTCTTATTTTAAAACATAATAATTGAGTGAGCAAATCCCAGATTCATGATTCACTTTCTCACTCTGTGAGTTCCTGGCTTAGTTTGTTATGTTTTTATACCACAGTATCTTCCTCTATAAAGTACACATAATAATTTGTACTTCTGTAAAGCTGTGAAATTGATTGGTATGATAGTATGTGTTTAGTATAGTGCCTGATTAGTGACAGTTCAGTGAGATATTAGTTATTACCATTAACATTATTATGCTTATAAGACAATTAAAAATAAAATAATTATATGAAAGGTGTAGATTTAACTTTAAATTGAAATATGTCAATCAGCCTTTTCATATTATATCTGAAGATACAAAATCAGTGGTATATCTTTCCTTGTTTATATTTCCTTTTTTTGAATATTTTATTTCTTTTATTTATTTGAGGGAGAAAGAGGGGAAGAGGCAGAGGAATGGGTGTGTCAGTGCCTCCAGCCACTGCAAACAAACTCCAGATGCATACACCCCCTTATGCATCTGGCTTATGTGGGTCCTGGGGAATTGAACAGGAGTAGTTAGGCTTTGCAGACAAATGCATTAACTGCTAAGCTATTTCCCCAGCCTTTCTCTAATTTTTATATAGCCATTAACTTGCTCCATGTCTCTTTTATCTCTCTCTTCTTCTTCTTTTTCTTTCTTTTTCCTTTTTTTTTTTTTTCTTGAGGCAGGGTCTCATATAGTTTAGGCTGGCCTTGAACTTGCTATAGAGCCTAGGCTGATGTTGAACTAGGCTGATGTTGAAGTCCTGATTCTCCTTTCTCTATCCCTAAGTGCTAAGATTAGAGTCATATATTATCATGCCTAGCTTATGTCTCAACTTTTTGCCATCATTTCATAGTGGTATCTCATTTTTTTTTATTTTCAAAATCAAAACTAATCAGATGTCATTTTATGTTTCTTTCCCCCCTGTGTAGAAAGTTTTAAACTGCAAACTGTCCCTGTCAGTCATAATATCTTACGGTCTCTAATATTTTTACAGTATTCTTTCATATCCTATATTTTAGACATTTACTAGCATGTTTGCATCTATTAATCAGATATTTAAGTAAAATTTTTGCTGTCATTTATTATTCAGTGTTCAGGGTCTAACCCAAAGCCTTAAACATGCTGGGCAAGCACTTTACATTGGGTTGTGTCCTCAACCCATGTTAGGGATTTTTTTTCTCTCTTCTTAAGTTGCAAACTATTGTCATAACTTGCATGTGGTGAAAAATGCTACTCCATGTGTTACAGTCAGCTCCATGGTGCTGGGATGTGCATCCAAAGAGACACAGTTTGTAGGAGGAAGGGTTTATTTCAAACTTACAAATCCAGTGGACGTTCCATCAGTGGCAGAAGAAGCTGGATCCATTTCATAGATCCAAGCAGACAGAAACAACCAAACAACCAGCACCACAAGCAAGCATAAATGGCCAGAGCTCAGACTGCTCCCTCCATACCTTTGGGCTGGAATTCAGATCTGTCTTCAAGCACACCTTAGGGCTGGACTCAGGTCCACCCTCAGCGACATGCCCTCTCTAGCAGGAATCTGCCCACTAGGGGCTCAAGTGTAAAGTTTAATAAAAAAACAGATGACTCTATGGGCCAAACAGTGAAACCCTCACACAATATTTTCATAAAGCAACCATGAAGCAGAGTTCCTAAGAACCTGCATGTGATCATGTTCTCACCTCACCTTCTATCCTTTTCATTCATGTAGCATAGTTCTAAAAGGACAGCTCAGGATATGTGCAGCACTTAACTACCAAATGAAACACATCTTTCATCCTCCTCTAGGTTAATCCTTTATTCTCTTTGAAAATCAGAGTTCACCTTTCTTCTCTTGTCAAGACTTATAAGAATATTTCTGTTTTTGCAAAAAAAAAAAAATTGTGATGTTTTCTTGCCCTTGAAAACTGCATACAGAAGAATAGGTTTTTATGGATTTTTTTTTTCCTGGTTGCTTGTACATTATACAACACATTTTTTTTTAAAAAATTCTTCAACCAGCAGGAGCTCCAGAGATCTGAATTATGTGCTAACTACTCTGGTTAATTAGAGTGCTATTTAATTTTTGTAATTCACCCTGAGCCTGAATAGTGCAAAATCCATTTGACCTGTATCTGACAGTCATCAACTTGCCACAAGTCTCAGACCTTTTTAATGATGAACTGCTCTGACTGTAATCACCTTTGGGCCTCCTGTTCCTTCTCTTTACAAATTAAAAGAAGTCTGCAAAAACATCCTGGTGCAAGGTGCATACATAGGCAATACAGTGAGGTTGTAGGAGTAGGAAACCATCAGCTTCTTGAATACTGATGACTGAAAATGTAGTGGAACCATATCCAATTCTCCCTTTGTCTTTGCAGAGTTAGCATAACAGAAAAAGAAAATGAGGCAACAGCACATTGAGCTATGGGGAAAATGGGGAAGGAAGAACAGAGAAATAGATATGCCCTGGTCACATACTGCATGTCCCTATGAGGAAGAGGGGGATGCCTGGATCAGTCTGCATTCTTAAAAGACCCTTAGGTACAGATAAAGAAAGGAATTAGAGGTAACCTTTGGTGTGTGAATGTGTGTGTGGATATTTGCACAGATGACTGTGCACATGTTCAGGTGTGAGCGTGGGCATGTCTGTGCCACAGTGCATGTATGGAGGTCAGAGGACAACTTTGGGTATTGATTCTTGCCTTTAATGTTGTTTGAGGAAGGGTCTCTAGTGGTTCAAGAACCTGGAAGTAAAATAGTCCTGAGTGATACATTTAATATGGAGGCTAGAAGAAGGAAAAACATTAAGGAAAAATTCTCATTTAAGACTTTTTTTTATAGGGAGGACAGGGGTGCTAGGGATAGAATCCAGAGCCTCTTGCATTCCAGATACAAATTCTATCCCAAGCCGTACCCTTAACTCAATATTCCCCACCAGTACCAAGGCAGATATGGTACTGTGTGGCTACAGAGACTCAGAAAAGTTCAGGTTTGGAGAGGAAAAATAGGGCTATGATACATATTATTCTCAAGATGGCTTTAATAACATCTCTATGGATATATAGATTGGAAGTTCACAGAGGAGATATAAATGCAATGACCACAGGGAAATCAGCATTGTTTGAAAAGGAGGACAGGACCTTGTCTTTTGTGTGCAAGCAATAAATCTCCAGGCAGAACAGGAAGGAGACCCCATAGTACTGGTGCAAAAACAGGAGTTGGTCATTGTGTAAGTTACTGCCTCACTGCTAGGACAAAACACCCAAACAGAAGCACCTTGTGGAAGGAAACAATTTATTTTTGTGTTATATCTTAAGAAAAAAAAATTTTCATCATTATTGGGAAAGCCTGGAGCAGAGATCCAGTGCTGCATCTTCATATCAGTGGGGAGGAAGCTGGGAGAGTGAACTGGCAAGCAGGGCTGGACTACAAATCTCAAAGCCCCTCACGATGACACCATTCCCTCCGAAATGAAGCACCTGGCAAAGTCTTCACAGCCTTCTCAAGAAGCACCACCAGCTGGGGATGGTGTGTTCTAGGGGACATTTTACAACCCATCCACTAAGTGATGAGCAAATGTTAAGAAGCTTACAGTACTTTGTTGGGAAAACTGCTGGAGAGGGTTCAACTTCATGAAATGGGGAAAAAGTGGTTCTGGTCCAAGGGGTACTCAGTCCTGGGACTTGTTAATAGGCTGTGTGCGGAACATAGATAAAGGATATCTACAGTTCTCCAAACCTTTCCTACAATGCTACAGCCTCCTTTCTCATTCTTATTTCCCCTCTTGCTTTTGCCTCTTGCTCTCATATACACAGGAATGATAAAATACGTGTACTTTCAGTTAGTTTTTTCTTTGTGTCTCCCACCTTTTCTCTGTCCTCTTTCCACGCAGTTGTTATAGTACACTTCCTGAAACATAGGTTGTATTTTCCCCTCGAACAAGTGGAGTCCTCCTTCACTGAGGGGTGAACTAGAAAATCCATCAAGCTTTCAAAGCTTAGCTTAAGTGCATGGTGCCCATTCAGTGCTCTCTGCCTACGTCTGCAGAATGAATTTTTCTTTTGGTATTTCCACAGGTATTGCTTGTACCCGTACATAGATCACCTCCATGTCTGCCTTGGGGGTGTTTATATTTCTTTTTCCTTCTAACTACTGCAAATACTCCAAGGAGAATTACTACACGTTTGAGCTAAAACAGAAACAATAGTAGCAACAATAACAACCACAACAGGATAACAACAATACAGTAGCTGAAATACAACACACACACACACAAAAAAAACATTAATATTTGAGTCCTTCTGTGGGCTCATTATGTTGCTTAGTTCTCTTAGTAGGTTATTTTATTTACTATACCACAAGTACCACTCATACTCTAACAGATGGAGGACTTGAGGCAGAGTAAGGGGTCACATTCACAAAACCATATGAGGTATGTACAGAGCACATAGAGAGTGGGATTTGAAGTTCATCTTTTCCCAAAGTCTGTGCAATTTTGCATGTCATAATACGTAGCCACCACCACAGCACTGAAAATCATGGAAACCCATCTCACAGAAAGGCTACAGGAGTTTAGGTTCATGGTTATTAAGTTCTACTGAAGATCTTCTTTGGCTTCCAAACCAATAGGGTTATACCTTTAGCCTGTGTTCTTGCATTTTGATTGTGGATTGCATGTTTGAAGTGGGGGAGAGCATCTTCAATTTGCTATGACCCAAATCCATGCTTAATGGAGGTCTGCTTATGGGGATGTCTCATTGAATTACTGGAACCCAACCTACATGTACGTCCACTGTATGTCAAACAAGTGTGAAGCTGTCTTCTTACAAACAGACAACAAAGTAAGAAAGCAACCACTGGACCACTGGGCAAAGGAGAGAGGATGTAGGGGGCCACTGCTTTAAGGACCCCTTCATAACTGCAGACTGAAGAGCTGCTGAGTTCCGCCAGTTTCCTATTGCTCAATGAAAGGAGATTTCATTTCTAATTATGGGTGAGCTATTTTTGTCATATTCCCCTCCAGGGTCACTGCTTCCAATCCTGCACTTATTAATTTGGGAAACATTTTGGAAAATAGTGGAGATTAAGACTGATGGGTGCTATTTTAAACTCTACTCCAAAGAGAGAGGCTGCAATAAGCAAGTCAGTGCATCCTTTGGTAACTTGACAGGCAGCGAATTGTAGCAAAAAGGAATTAAGCTCCAGGCCAAAATTAAGTCTTACAAAGCATCATGACTTTACAGCCATTTCTATGACTATGGAACCTTGTTCTGTTAGCACCAGAGATACTTAGTTTCTAGAGGAATTCTATTTGAATGCCTCTAAGTTATAATATCAGCCAGTGATGGGCTGAAATAGCTTCTCTCCTTTATGTAAACATGGTTGGGTTTGTCTTTTCCTTGGTCTTTGTCCCTAGGTCACAGTACATGGGGTAGCTTTTCCATTGCATATGCTATTCTGCAAGTCTAATAGCTTTTTCCTAAAATGTTACCTGTACCATGTCATTATGTCACTATTTCCCATTCTTTAAGAACCTCTCTATCTCCCTATTTATCCACCAAGCCAACCAAAGCAGCACAATTAAGGTTGGCATTCAGCAAGCTCCGCCCTCTACACTCAGCTTGACAGTAAATCAATCCTCTTAGTAATGTTGATTCTAGATTCTTCATGTGAGTATGGCATAGACACTTTTCATGTGCCTCTTTCTCGCCCACAACGTTTGTATTTTTCTTAATGTAAATTACAAGTCCCTTTGTTTTGGGCATATGTTTGTGTGTGGTGTGCGTGCATATGTGTGAGGATGCATGTATGTGTGGGGGTGCATGTGCATGCATATGAAGGCCAGAGATGCATGTCAGGTAATCCCCTTTATAACTCTGTAATTTGTTTATTGAGACAGGGTATGGGAGGTTGAATATAATACCTTGAATCTATGGCCCCATAGACTCAGGTGCTTAATTAAAATTAAGTCTGTGACTTGAGTCTCTAGTGGCCCCAACTGGAGGAGGTGGCACTAAAGGCGGATAGTGGAGTACAGCCCCAAGGTGTGTTTGGGGGTAGTGTTGAATTCCAGTCCAAAGGTGTGGGGAGGCCGTTTGTGTTGTTGCTGTTCTTGGTGATGGCAGATTGTGCTTGCTTATGGTGCTGGCTGTTGGTGATGTCTACCGTTTTGGATCTGTGAAAGGGAGTCAGCTTCTTCTTCCATTGATGGAACTTCCTCTGGATAGGGTAAGCCTGAAATAAACTCCTTTCTTCCCATAAACTGTGTCTGATTGGATGTTCATCTCAGATTCAAGGAGCTGACTACAACACAGGCTTTCTCACTGAACCCAGAGCCTGCTGATTCAGCTAGTGTAAGTAATCAGCTTGCCTTGGGAATCTGCCTTATCTCTGTATCCAAAGTACTGGGATTGTAGGCACACACCACCACATCTGGCATTTTCCTTTGTGCTGGGGTTCCAGCACTGTGAGAACTTTACTGACTGAGCCATCTCCTCAATCCCAAGAGTTACTTCCTTAATGAACCTCTTCCAAATAACTCTAGTCCCCTCTATTGTGTATCTGTCCTGGGGAATTGAACCTGGATCTTTTGGCTGTGCAGGCAAGTGCCTTAACTGCTAAGCAATCTTTCCAGTCCTAGTTTCCTCTACTAAATACTTATCAATACACACAAGTGTTCAAAACAGCATAGAACACATGGATCTATCATCCTTACTTTCCTGTCTTGCAGTTGCACTCGATTTCTCATGTATTTTTATATGTATGATCATCTCAGTTAAATCATTAAATTCTTAAAGGAACATGAGATTTTGGACTCTCATATGATTACATACATCTTAATGAATCCTTGAGTATGCAGCATAAATTTAATAAACATTTATTAAATGAAGGGAATCTATTTTCATGTAGAAAACAAAACAGTACTCTATTTGAGAACTGTAAAGCCAATTACAATCTTGGCTTTTGTACTTATAACCTATATGGTCTTAACCAAATCACTTCACCCATGTAAAGATCCAAATGCTAAACTAAGAGAAGTAATAGCATCTTTCATAGGCCTTATAAAAGCATAACATGAAGAAGTAATAGTAACAGCTTACATGAAAATATTCTGTTTGAAATATGACCCTCCTATATTTGTCTAAATTTCTACTTAGAGCAAAACAAATCTTTCTGTGGGGGATTTTTTTTATAAGTTTTGTGTTTAGTTGATAGAGGGAACAAATGTAGAAATATAAAATGTGAATTACAATATGAACAAAAAAGCCTTTTACACAAAGGTTCATGGAAATTATATTAATAATAAAATTGGAAATAAACCAATAAACAATAGGCAAAAGTGTGGCATACTCATTATATTAATTACTTTACTAATTGCTGTGACCAAATAGTTGACAATAAGCAGCTGAAGGAAGGGCTTATTTTCCTTTGTGCATCTGGATTTATGTGGGTGCTGGAGAATCAAACCCAGGTCACAATGCCTTGTGAGTAAGCACCTTTAACCACTAAGCTATCTCCCTAACTCTCAAGGAAAGGTTTATCTCAGCTTGAAATTTCAGGGAATACATTTCTTCATGGCCAGGGAGGCATGAAAGCAAGATTGGGCAGCTGCCTTTTAACACTGTATCTACGGTCAGGAAGAGTGAGGCAACAGGAAGTGGGGCCATGTCACGAAAACCTTAATTTCCACTTTCAATGACCTACTTTCTCTAGCAAAGCCTCCACTTCCTAAAATTTCCCTAGCTTTCCCAAACAGCACCACCAGCTGGAGAAGCAAATGTTCTAACATACGAGCTTTTTTATTTTTATATTATATATATATGTGTGTGTGTGTATATATATATATTTTAAATACAATATATATGTATATTTATATGTTTACATTTAACCTTTTATATTCAAACTATAATACTTAGTCAATGTGATACTTTTGAAAATTTGTTTTAAAGGAAAGAGCTGAGAAGAGTGAATCTCAAAAGGACCATTCTGAGCCTAAGAAGCTATATCTAGCAAAGTATGTACTGGGTGCTTTATTGAGAAGAAACCCTGAAAAGAAATCTATGCTGTCAGGTAAGCAGGACAGTATTTGCTTCTGGTAAGTTGCTACCAGAGATGGAATGTAATTAGGTACAAAGGACTTCTTTGGGATGATAGAAATTTTTCATACTTCAATTGTTATAGTGATTATATGGAAGTACATGTTTGTTAAAACTTAAAAATATGTTATCTGTAATAGAATATATATGGTACATTTTATTGCACACACGTTTTAATTTTACCTTAAAGGTTTTATTAAACAAACAGCATTTGAAATCAATGTGTGATTTCAAAGTAATTCCTACAGAGAATACAAGTCAATATGAACATTAAATCTGGGTGCACTTAATTTAAGAATGGGAAAAGGAATGGAATCACTTTCTTTTTTGAGGGTCATGGAGGACATTAACCAGTGAGGCTGCTACTTTAGGAAATGCAGAAAGCAAAGTCAGATGAAATTTGTTCATGGGCCTTTGAGATCAAATGCATCTGCTTGAATCACATGAATGACTGCCTTCTTGCTGATAAATTAGAACCCTCCTTTTTTTTCAGAATTAAAAGAGAAATAAAATTTAATAAGAGGGAAAATTATTATTCCTTGGAAATCATTAACATCTATTTTAGGATAAATTTCAACAGTCCATAAAATGACAAGCCTCTCCTCCCTACCACCCCACTCTGTAGAATCTACATTTCTAGACTCTTGAAAAATCAGCAAGCTGACAACTGTTCAGCGTCTGTATTCTCCAATTATCTCCTTTCAGAGCCAGAACACACAAACACTTTCTTGCATTTAATTAAGTATTGCAATTCCAGATTATCTTTGATTAATGAAGAGCGATATAGCGTATAGCTAGAATTATATGATTATTTCACAATTGATCTTTAATTATTCCATCTGATAATAATTTCACTAATTTTTCATAATGTTCTCATCTAGCTTCTTATAAATGAGCTATAACAATTAATAATTTTCATTAATTTTCCTGGAGAAAAAAGACTTGAAGTTTCAGATGGAACTCTTAACCTTCAAAAACTGTTTTTAAATATTTAATTAAAGGGTAAGATATACTATCATGTGGGGAAAAAAAAGCTATATATTTTCTTCAGATACAGAAACTCAAGTAAACACTGGAATGTTTCCTTCTGTATTTGGATTAACTCAGAAGTTGGAACTTTGCGTTTACTTGGTTTGTGTGCTGTTCCCACTGCATTTGCAGCTGCTAGGGCTTCTGGGTCAGATGGTTCTTGGTTTTATGCCATCTTGACAACTGTCTATGTGACTATGTTGACTTCCTTAACCCTCTCAGCTACTTCAGCAGCATTAATGGTATGCAAACTAAACATCTCATTGGGAAATAGGTGAGGCGTCAGGACATGGGATTGCATCAAGCCATCCTGAGCTACTGGGAAGATAGAAAGAAGGATGACCAAGATTAGAATTTTGGGCCCTCTCTCCTTGTAATCAAACAGAGCTGAGGGCTACATGCATTCAGAGAAGGTACATATGTGAGGCTACAAAAAGTCTGGAGGATCTTTCAGAAGAGCCAAAAGAAGGGAACTTTTCAAGAAGCTTACAATGCACTAAATACCCTTCGCATTGTTCCACTTAACCCTCACAGCAGACCTCCAAAAAGCATGGCTGTCATCAGCATTTAAAAACTGTGTAAAAGAAATTTATCAGGTCATCCAGCTAATGAGAGGCAGAACTAAGACTTCATCCTAAAGCCATCTAATTTAAGACATTTTCACAAAAACCGTGGTAAATGAAATCATAAATAACATTCCTGAAAAGGTCTGGTCCTTAGTATGTTTTCACTAAATAAAAATTCCCATGGCTTACTGGTTTGTAAGGAGGAGAGCCTTGTCATTTTATGAACTGTTGAAATTTGTCCTAAAATAGATGTTAATGATTTCCTCTCACCATACAGATTGAATCTGTGTGTATATCCTGTGGCTTAGGCAGGGGACAATAAGGTGACCCTGAGACCACTTGACTACATAATCTAATCTTCTAGAAATTGGGGTTTTGGAGACTGTTAGGACCTGCTGGAGGTCATGAGGGAACACAGCAGGACTAATGACTTCTGGTGAACTTACACCTTTGTGACGAGTGTTTCAGGCTAATCATATTTAGATAGCATGACTTCAAAACTTCTGAAAAAATATATTGTCATTAACTAATAAATGTTTATAATCTCATATGTTAATGTTTAGAATGTCATATATTATTAAAGTAGTTTGACATTTAATGCAAAATATGCACCATTTGCTACAGATATCTAGTATGCCCAGTTTGGTACTGTGTATTCAATGTGAAATCCAAAACACTGAAATAAGCATTTTATTCCTCTTTTTCTATTGGAGAAAAACTAGCATTTGAAGCATTGGAGTCACCTGGTAAAGGTCACACAACTTGGAAATGGCCAAATCAGAAATAAAACTCACAGCAGAATAAATTCTATAGTTTCCCTCAGATCAGATCATTCACTTTGCAGTTAGTATATGAGTTTATTAAGCATCAAAAGTGGTTGTATTTAATTGTATTTTCCCAAGGACTTAATATAAGACTTCAGGAAACTGAGTTATAAATTTGGTAATTGTTGGAACACAATTCTTTTTTAAAAACGTGGCCTGCCTTTCATCTTCATTTAATGCAGATTCTAGGTAATAGTTGACATTTTCTTGGTGGTATGAGGCATGCATTCTATCATCAGCCATGATACTATTTCACAGTGTGAGACCCAGTGGGTTATAGGTTAAATGAATACAACTCCTATGCCAAAACTATTTATTCAAAAAATATGTCCTTTTGTATTAGCTGATTTTATTTAAAACACTTGCATTTCTTTAAAATTTGAAGCAAAGCATGCTCACATGTCAGACTTCCAGAAAGATATAATACAGATAAGATTTTTATAAACTATATTAAGAAATGCAACCTTGAAATAGCAATGACCTTGATGAGGGTACTATCTTTCTCCCCTGTCTTGTCACCAAGAATCACTATACAGTGTGGCATGCCTGCATCAGTAACAGGGAGAATGAGCTACCCATAGCTATGTCTCACTCTTCCTAGAGACTGAAAGTAGAAGGTGTTTTAAACCTTGTGCTGTGGATATTGGTAGGAGTTGATAACAGAGCTAGAATGTACACTCACAATTTTGATAGAGGGTTCTGATGTATTAAAGAAAAATTGGGCTATAGGAAGCATAAACCACTGACCTTTAAAATTATAATGTGATCGAACATTCTTTTGACAGAACACTTCAATATTCTGATAAAGATTCTAGTGTTATATAATAAAATTGAAGGCAATGTTAAATTCACAGGTATTTAAAATGCTTTTTTTTAAAAAAAAAAAAAAAGAAAAAGAAAAGTCATGGCACCATCTCTGGCCATCCCTGGTAGGCTCTGCTTAGCCACACAGTAGATGAGACCTACCCTTCTCAGCTCTGCTGTGCCCAAAGGAACATTCACTGAAAGCACCAAAAGATCAACGATTTGGCCAGAAAAGTATATTTTCGCTCACTCTGTTAAGTATTTGGTATATTACAAAGCTGAGAGATAATGATAGCTCCCCATTACTTATCATTTATGGAAATATGGAGTGAATGGAAGATTAGGAGAGGTTCAATTTGACTAGTTTAAAATAAAACATATGCACTTAATCAGCCACTTGAAACTGTTCATCTGTTGGGTATGTTCAGAAGTCTTTTCTCTGAACTAACCATAAAATAGCTTTGTAGCAATATGCCTTATTGATTGATTTCAATGAGTTGTAGTCAGCTTGCTATCCTGTCTCATTTAGAAGCTTCATGGTTAGTAGGAATACACTGTTCATCTAATTATTTTTATTTATACACTTGCCCCACTCTTCTCTCCTCAGCCACCTCCCTTCCTACCTTTTGTTCTTCTTCATTCATCCCCCTTTTTGTCAGTTATATTCAAGTAGGTGTCTGGCCTGACTTTGCACAAAGACAATATTAGAAATAATTTTCTTCGAGGCATTTCCTTTATGTTTGGACTATACACTTGTGAAAGGCATATTAAACTGCAGTTTTTATGTATTACATGTTTTGAGTTATAACTCGTATAGTCTATTATAGTTTAGTTTTCCACTGCAGTAAAATGAATGGCTTCATGTCATTCCCAATTAAGCCCTCCCATCATCTATCGTGATTATCACAAAGTGGGATTAGGTGAAAACGATGATTCATGTGCTCAGAGGCTAAGGCAGAAAGCAAGACCTGGCTGGCCCCTTTCATTAATGCCACAGCACCTGCTCCCATGACAGATCCGACCAGTGATGGATGTGCTTTTAATGTGGCATCTCAGAGCCCTGAGGGACAATGGAGAGATAGGTGGCTTGTTAAAGGGCTGTCCGTTTTCCTCTGTCCTTGAGGCTAGCCTCCTTCTCCACGTTTCCCCCTGGTAAGCTCCCTTCATCCCTTGCTAGCTGCTTCTGCTACCTACAGCTTCTCTTCTTTCCTCTCTTTTTCCAGCCTTCTTCCTTGTGAACCTTTTCTCCTGCTTCTCACATTTCTCACATGACTCTCAACGTTTTAGCTGACCAATTTTGAGCACCTGAAGGTTACTCAGAAGCTTTCCTATGACTCTAAAGCCTGCACCATTTTACCCCTCACAGTTGGTTATTTGAACCTCAGACCAAGAGGCTTATGCAAATGAGAATCCAGGCATCCAGGGATAAAGGGCTCAGGCTCGGGAACAGATTCCATCTGGACTCCACCATCCTAGCAAGATGACCTATGAAGCTCTGCTTAGTGTCTCTGGGAATCATTGTCTTCATCTGACAAATGGAAACAGTCATAACGACATCAGTTCGGCAGGCTTGGCATGACCAGCTGACACCAAACATGAGGCACCCTTCCTGTAACATGGTGAGCATTCCATCTATCTTACACACTTACAATTTCTAAGATGATCTTCAAGACTTGTTTCCTTGTCTTCTGTATAGAAGATAATTGTGAACGAAGTCACTTACAGTTTGGGTTTCTTAATAATACTCAGTATCTGGAAGTCATATATGTAGACTGTCTTGTCAGTTTCACAATATTTTGAAAGCTTGTAGAGCAAGGGCATGAATCCACACACACACATGCACACACACAAATGCACACACCACACGTACACACATTCATTGCCTGTGTTCATTCTAGGTTTGCGGATTGCTGGTCTTCTGCTAAGCTATTTACCAGTGGCATGCACATCTACAATGCAAGGACACATAACCTGGCACACACAGTTACATTTAGACCCATGTTTGGACTCAGTGTATTTAATTCACTTTTTTTCCTCCGAATGCCATAAAAATTGTATCTGTCATTTATGAACACCATGAGGAATTTGATCACAACTTATGTTCAGTTTGGATGAATGCTAATAAAAAAAAAAACATACAGTCTTTTATAAGTGCTGAAAATGAAGGCAAAGACGTATCAAGAAGGAAAGCAGCATGGGGGTAATTCTGTTAAGAGCGGCTTAAAAGCCTTCATTGTACAACTGCCATGTAACAAAAGGAAGCCGCTGCCAAGCACGTTGCTGAAATGAGAATTGTTTAAACCACAAAAAGCAAGACATCAGTATGGGAATATCTTAAAGTCCCAAGGTCACTGGCAAAGGAGAGCCAGGTGATGAGACATTGGAGGGGCCAACATCCATAACATCAGTGACTTTCTTAGGAGGGATATACTAACATTTAAAAAAATATTTTATGATTTATTTATTTATTTATTTGACAGAGAAAGAGAGAGAGAGAGAATGGGCATGCTAGGGCCTCCAGCCACTGCAAATGAAATCCAGATATATGCGCCCTCTTGTGCATCTGGCTAACACGGGTCCTTGGGAATCGAACCTGGGTCCTTTGGCTTTGCAGGCAAACACCTTAACTACTAAGCCATCCCTCCAGCCCACTAACATTTTGTTTTCAAAGATAGGCATTCTCTTCTGCCTCAGGATAAATGCAAACTTAGGAAACAGGTTGCTAAGAATGATGTGTATGTTGGTGACTTTTGTCTACCTTGTGGAGCTTTACATGAGAATAACTCATATTCTAAGACCCTAAGTAAAAATAAACGTTATGAAGTTAGAAGCATCACAAGAATGGTTTTAGCGTGTGGCATTCTGGAAACATTTTCCAGGCCTTTCTAACATACCTCTTCTCAGGGATGGAGAGGTGACTTAGCTATTGAAGTCATTTGCAGACAAAGCCAAAGGACTGAGGTTTGATTCCCCAAGATAAAGCCAGATGCAGAAGGTGGCACGATGATCTAGAGTTTGTTTGCAGTGGTTAGAGGCCCTGAAATGCCCATTCTCTCTTTCTCTATATGCTCCCCCCACCCACCGCCATTCTCAGATATAAAAAAATAAATAAAAAATAAAGTACCTCTTTTCAAAGAGCCAATGTGTTTTACAGGTAAAGATGCAGAGAGCTGGAGCAAGTGGAAGACATTTAGAAATGATGTAATCTTCCCTATACCATATGGAGAGGTAAAGGAATGATGATAAGGCCTACCCACTCAAACCTAGGAAGACTGAGGCCTCCTCTTGTAGCCTCAGGAAAAAGCTTTGATAATTATTACCATTGTATTTCTTCATCTGAGCAAGGGTTGTTAATTTTACCTCATATGCAGAAATAAAATATGCAACAAATGTGAATCGATTAGGTGACACCCTTAAATATTTCACTATGATTTGGATAGATGTCCTTTGAAGGGCTTTAGTTTAATGCTTGGTTGTAAGTCCGTGTCTCTAAAGGGAGTTGGTGCAATATTTAAGAGATGGGACCAATGAGAAAAAGTTGGGTCACTGTGACTGTGTCCTTGAAGAGGATATTGGAAAACCAGTCCCTGCCTCTCCTTCGCTGGTTTTTCAGACTCCAACAGGGGAGCAGCTTTGCTCGAGGACACCATATTTGCCATGAGACTTTTGCCTCAGCACAGGCCCACATGCAGCTGGCCAAGCAATCACAGAATGAAATTCCTGAAGCCATGGGCCACAAGCAAATGCTTCCTCTTATACATTTTCTTTATTTTTTAAATTTTTTGTGTTTATTATTTATGTATTTGAGAGTGACAGAGAAAGAGGCAGGTAGAGAGAGAGAAAGAGAGAGAGAGAGAGAGAATGGGCACACCAGGGCTTCCAGCCACTGCAAACGAACTCCAGATGCGTGTACCCCCTTGTGCATATGGCTAACGTGGGTCCTGGGGAATCGAGCCTTGAACCAGGGTCCTTAGGCTTCACAGGCAAGCACTTAGCTGCTAAGCCATCTCTCCAGCCCTCTTATATATTTTTAAATGTCAGGTATTGAGTTTTAGTAATGAATAGCTGGCTACTAGTAGAATTTATGACTTGATAGGTTATATTATTTAATCCTAGTGGCAACTCTGAATAAGTCCATATTATTGCTGGAATTTTAGGGCAAATACCTCAATCATGGGCGTTCCAACAGGCTAATCAGCCAATTGTCCCCAAAATGCCAATTAAAGGAATGGGTAGCCAGGTATGGTGGTGCATGCCTTTAATCCCAGCACTTGGGAGGTAGATGTCAGACGATTGCTGTGAGTTCGAGGCCACCCTGAGACTACATAGTGAATTCCAGGTCAACCTGGGCTAGTGTGAAACCCTACCTCAAAAAAAGTGAAAAAAGAAAGAAAGAAAGAAAGGAAGGAAAGAAAGAAGGAAGGCAGGAAGGAAGGGTCAAGACAAAGAAAGGAAATGCAATGAATGTGGTGCATTGGAAAAGGATCCAGAGAGTCCCAGTATGTCTTCAGGTCATCGATATGAGCTTCATGCGTAAATAGCAGGAAAATTGGAAGAGAGACATGAGGCATTCATAGATCACTAGTCCTCCTCAGAGTGGAATGTGGTAGAGGGTTGGTTGTATAAGATAGTCCACAGAGGCCCTTGTTGTTTAAAGGGAATGGCCTGTCCCAGGATGCAGTCTCACCCTCATAGATCACAGCCCTTGCTTGGGGGTGTCTGTCCTGTGAGGCTGTGCTATCGCTGGAATTCAAGGTGATTCTGGGTTCAGGATACTGCCTGGGAGTGTTTGAATACTTTGGGGTGCAGGGACTGTCTGGAATAGGACATTGTGAAAGCTGACAGCTAGAAGTCTCAGTGGCTCTTATCTGTGCTCCCTCAGCCAGGAAAGTGTGGAATAGGTATATATCACTCATTTCCAGACAGGAACTCCTTGAGAGATTAGCATGCCTATGTCTAGAGTAAAGCTGGTGACCATTCTGAAGCAAAAAAGGTAGATACAATTGAAGGCCAAGATGCAGGGCTTCTATTCTTGTTTCAGTTACTTTGTTCACTCAAGTGAGGGACCAATGCTTTTGGGGGAAAAAAAACAGTTCCTGAGTGCCTTTTATATTATCATCATTTGACAAATTGACAAATAGATTCAAAAATTCTAATAACCTATGAGAGTCCCACTTCCAGTGTGCAATGGCACAGACAACCCAAATCTCTTCTGAAAATCATTTCCTAGGCATGGTAGTATTGTCCTTGACCTTTTAAGCATGTGTGGTTTTTAATCTTTTGGACCACTGAAGAAATAAAAAAAAAAAAAAAACCAAAGTCTTCAAAAAGTTGGAGTGTAACTTTACTCCTCTGCAAAGTAGGGTGATCTATTTTATACTTTTGTATCCTGTGTTTGAAGTGATAATGCTGAAATAGTGTGTCTAGGAGGACTGCACTCTTTTGGGCACTTATAAATGTTCCTGGCATGAAGTGAATCTGTAACTGTGGTTGTTTAGAAGAAGAGTAGAAGAAAAAAAAAATCTTACAAGCATAGCATAATGGTTGCCATATGTCTTTAGGTGAAATCCTGTAGGTTATTTTGAGCTTCTTTTGGATACTGGTTTCTACATGTGCCAAGAAAAATGCCAGCCCACCTGCCACATGGGCAGGAAACAGCTGACCAGAGTGACTGGTGAATGTTCGAGACATTCTTTTGTAACCTACATACTTGACCAGGCCTGTATCCACTTGCTTACCTTTTCCCCTTAAAAATCTCCAAATTACAGCAGGCCCCCAGGTGAAAGAATGGGAAGATTTTTATAAGAAAGTCAAGACAAGTGGTGCATGAATTCCTTAAATCCAAACTGGAGTCCAAAGGGAGATTTCATCCAGTAGAAACAAACCACTCAAGCAATCTATGGGCAGAATAACCACATGACAGGCCCAGCAGTGATTTCATAGTTGCCAATAAAACAAGTCTCAAAGCCTCCCAAGGAGACAAATGCTTCTGCAAAGCATCTTCTACAGCTGAGCATATGGGTCTGTGAGTTCTGTCCAAACCAAAGGATGAAATCAAGGTAGGGCAGAGATCTCACAAATCAATGTTTCTCTTCCCTGCTTTTGTTGTAAAAATACACTACTTTACTTTCTAAATTCTTCTTTTCAGAATCAGAGGTTCCCCCTACAAAATGTCCAAGGTGGCTCAGGTCACTCTAGTTAGTGTTCAGTGTCACTTTCCAGTGCTCCGAGGGAACCGAATGTGTACCGGAAGATGCAGATGTTTATTATTTTTTAATCACTTTAAATTTCAGTCACCTAGTATCTTCTACAGAAGCAGAAAAGAGGAGGCCAGCAGATAAGCTGAGACATGTCTTTTTGATTTACGTTTCTTCATATTCTCTCGGCTTTACAGCTTGGTACCTAGACAACATCACTTCTCTGCCTGGCATAGCTATAGAATTGTCAGACCAGAAGGTCTAGTCTGCAGGGCAGAGCAGCATCAAATATCACCCTGCCGTGTACCCTGTGGCTGATGGGGCAGGGAATTCACAAGTTTGGAAGGACATTTGATTGGAACCACCTTGGCCAGAGGCACTGAGAAAGAGATGTTTCTCTGGCAGAGTATAACAATGGCAACATATTCATCTGCTTCTTCCATATCTAACACTCTGCCTTTTGTTTCTTCTTCCAAGCAGGGAGGGCATATCTGTACAATGCACTATTTTAGCAAGAAGCATAATGTGAGAGAAATAGCATGCACCTTTCTCTCATATCTAGTGCAATAGAAGACAGACAGTGTGTCCAGAAACAAGAAACCTATCTGCATGACCAGATCCAGTCTCGCCAAATGCTACTCAATGAATTCCAATTACCTGCTCTCTTAATAAACTCCAGGGAAAGAAGCAGGCATTATGTTGTGAGTAATTTAGAATCTACACAAAAGGCCCCAAAGGAATCACAAACATTCAACATAAAAGAAGTTGTTTTGTGTAGGGGCAACATCAAAGATTTACTTTAAAATGACAGTAAATAAACTGTTTTAAGGATGTGATGTATGCTACTAGATAGAGTAGGATCCCCTGACGTGTGTATCATAGTAAATATTCTATGTAAAAGCAGTACATTTCAATCTCCATAGGGTAGACTGTGCTTGACCATGTGGAGATCTTGACTATATAATTGGGATCAGGGTAGGATCTAGGTATAGCTCAGCTGCTCACTGACAATACCTTTGAATAGACAGGTGATCAAAGAAAAGGAAAGTGTTTTATAGAAATAGATTTCACAATCCATCCCTTACATGTGATCATGGCCCAATTTCCTTCCAAGTGATTATGGAATTGAAAATAGGAGACAATAAAAGAATACAATAATATTACACATATTTAAGTGCAAAATTATATGAGACACCAAAAAATGCGTCATATGTGTGGGCAAAGCAAAGGCAAATTCCATGGGGCTGAAGTTCTCAGGAAACATTTGTAAAAATGTAACTTGAGTGAAAGCTGCAAAGTCTTGACAGTAGTACTTCACGGAAAAAAAGTTAGGGCAAAGATCTTTGGATAAGAGAGAGTTCATGAGCAAAGACATTTAAGTGGAAATGAGGAAGGTGTGAGCTGGATAAGGGAAAACAGGCAGGGAAAGATAAGCATGTGACATCGAGAAAGGAGGACTTTGAAAGATTAGGACAGGCGAGTAGATCAGATGGTTTTTAAAAAGTTGTGTGACTTAGGCTCTGAAGCCATTTAACATTATTATCAGTCATGTTACTTACAAAAAATATTTTGATTGACTTATTCTTAAGGGCTAAGTATTTTAAGCATTTTATATATACTGCATCATATAATTTTCACATGAACATCAGATGGTAAGAATCATTATTTTCACTTTATATAGTGTTATAAATTCAAAGAATTTCAGATAATTCTGCAGGTCCACATAAAGGGGTAGGAATCAGATCTGTCTTTACTCAGTCCTCAATTCTTAACTCTCATGCCATAGCCTCTTTAGTAGGAACGTAGATGTGAGATCTTGTGTGTTTTTGAACTTTTTTTTTTTAATGTAGTCAACTTTATTATACTTAAACCACAAAATAGTGTCTTTGGTTGTATAAACATCACTTGTTGCAGTCTTGCCAAGAGATGCTGGTTACAAGAGCACTTGGTCAGAAGCCAGAACTCTTAAGGGGTCTCTTTAAAATGCTAACACCCAGCCCAAAAGACTCAGTGTAAGGATAATAATGGAGCTGGCAGGGTCCCCACCCCAAATCCAGGGAGACACCCAGTCCAGTTTTAAACTGTTTTATTGACAAGTTCCACACATATAGACATTGTAGCAGGATCATAATCCCCTCTCACCACCTTCCTTTGACCCCTTCCTGAATCCCCCTCTACCGAATCACTTCTTTCCGACTAGTTTCTCCTCTATGTTGGGGGGAGGGGGCTTTATTTTTATAATAATTGTAAATTTTACAGCGTAAACATATTACATATTACATATTTGTCATATTCTCATCTAATTATATGCTTATTTCCTGTCTCTCCTACGCCCATTCCACTGAGGGCCCTCCTAGATAGGGTCACTGGTATTCACTGTGGCATCTTGAATGCACAGTTCTGTCTCTGGGGCAGCCGGGGGAGGGGTGGTAAGTTCCTCAGTTCTTCCCACCCTTTGGCTCTTAAAATCTTTCTACCCTCTCTTCCATAATGTCTCCTAAACCTTGGCAGGTGTGTTATAAGTCTTCTTTAGAGTTAAGCTCCCTGTATTCTCTGAATTTTTGCTCTGATGCATTTGAGTCTCTTCAGTGTCTACCACCATCTCCCTGGAGGAGTTTTTCAGGCTAGTACTGAGAGCAGCACTCACACGTGAATTGCCACTTCCTTTGCATTGCTTTCTGGGCCCTGGCAGATATGGAAAGTGCTATGTGAGATACTGGGGAATATTAGTCACCAACAGTGTGAACAAGCAGGGGATCGATCCTGACAGCTACAAACCCAATCAGTCAGACAAGATGTAGATACCTCTGTACTAGTGGCACATAGGTTATTTGTGTAATGAAATGCTCTTTGATTGGATATGAGACTTACTCAGTAAGAGGGAATTCATATCTCGTACTGAGAACCAGGTTAGAAACCTATGAAGATGAAATTCATAGGCTACAGAGAAGTTTTCACTGTCCATTGGCTTAAAAGGAAGGGTAATTCCATCACAAATCTCTTATATGACTATATGTATCTCCTTTGATCCATGCTGCTCTCACTCTTGGTTGGAGAATCTGTTTTTTTATTTTTGTTTTTCCTTTGCTTTTTCATTTTCACATTTGGTATCAAATGCCAGGGAGAATAAAATCCATCAATACAACAAGGAAAGGTAGATGACTTCCTAGAATGAAATGAAAATAGTCTTTTATATGTCAGTGGTTATTAATGAATGAACATTAGATAATGGTACTCTTAGGTTACATACGACAGACATGTAAATAGCTACTTTCTCATTGCTGAGATAAAGCACCTGACCTAAAGCAGTTTGTGGGAGAAAGGTTTTTATGGTGAATTACAGTCTTGTCCATGATGGCAGGGAAAGCATGGCGTGGGCACCTGCTGGATATCACTGCTATCCCAGCAAGTGGAAAACAGCAGCAGAAGAGTGAGCTGATCTCTGGCTATAGGCAACTGGGCTATAACGCCCCATAGTGCACCCCCAATAGCACACGCCCTCCAGCAAGGTTCCAGCACCCAAGTTGGTAGCAGCTGGGGACCAACCATCCAGAACACATGAGTTTATAGAGAAAATTTGAGTGGAATCACAATAAATATGTTACTGGACTTCCCATGGTATTAACAATTTTAGACCCCATAGTAAACCATGGCATCATTTTCGTTGCTCTCATCATAATTCATCCAATTTTACAGACCTTTAAAGCTATATTCTGTCTATGTATGCCCTCTACCCCTCTCTCTTACACAGACATACACACACCTACAGACACACACAAGCACACAGTTATAATTAACTAAAGTCCAGAGAAAGAAGATAATCAATACCCAAGGTCCTATATAAGGAAGGGCTTGGAAACATGTCCATATTATCCTGCCTCCTAAATCGGCATTTGGCAAATTACGGTATGCAAATCCTATCTCATCCATGACTGAGCTTTGTATGGTCCATGAGCTAGGATATAACTAAATGATTTTTTTTAAATAAAAAGAAGCATAACTTAAGGCACATGAGTATTGAAGGATTTCTATTAATTGTGTTCATGATAACATTTTATTAGGATGGCATGCTTACATATACTAGTATTGCCTATGGTTGTCTCCTTCCTACATCAGAACTGAGTAGTTGCAACAGAGATTGTCTAGTGAACAAAGCTTAAAATATGTGCCACCTGGCTTTTATAGATAAAGTTTTCTGGCTGGTCTGACATCGTGATCTTTCTATTCTGCTACTCTGGTCTCCAATTGTGTCATGCTATCCCTAACACATACAGCTGACAGTGTGAAGAAGGAAGGTCAGTTAGGGGACAAACACATCACAGAAAGTAAAGGACATATCCCCGTCAATTTTAATTTGAGATGTGCAATGACTGGCATGTAGAAGGCTGTTTATTGTCTCTTAGGCTGTGGTCCTCAAATGCAAATGCAGAATGACAGGAAAAAAAATAAGTGTCATATGGAATATTTTAGGAAGATTTTTCTGGAAAAAAAAATGAAGTGGATCAGAGACAAGAAATACACTCGGTAATCAGATGTGGAAATCGCAAACTGCTGGAATGTTTGTGAAATGATAGTTTTATCCCCAATTTGAGTCATATCACCAAGCGCTTTTCTAAGAAGATTTGGAGGAAAAAAAAAATGAAATAAGGACCACACATTTGCTTATTCCAGGGCTGGTCAACTGGATAGGTACAAACTACTGTCATCGAGGTGTTGGGACTTTTCAGCAACACTGTAACTGTGAAATCAAGAGAACTGCTTTCTAAAATCCTTCCTCATTGTAGCAGTCAGCCTCAGGTCACTGGAATGAACCCTCAGACCATATACAGTTTATGGGATGAAGAAGGGATTTATTTGATGCTTGCAGGTCCTGTGGAAGTTCCATAATAGCAGAAGAAGTTGGCCCCCTTTAACTACAGGACCAAGCAGAGAGAGAGAGAGAAAAGTCAAAAGCAAACACATTTCTGGAACTCCAGGCAGAGCTCAGGTACTTGGCGGACCTTTAGACTGGAATTCCAAATCCACTCTACACCTTAGGGCTGGACCCTAGGATCAGCCAGTGACACCGTCTCCAGCCAGGTAACTAGGGATCTAAATTACAAGCTTTAATAACATCCTGACTATAATGGGGAACATCCATTCAAACTACCACACTCACCATCACCTTTTGTCCCCTCCCCTTGCAATACACTTGATTCAAAACAATGCACTACTAGGGCTAAAGAGATTGTTTAATGGTTAAGGCCTTTGCCTGCAAAGCCTAATAACCCAGGTTTGATCCCCCAATACCCCTGTAAAATCAGGTGCAAAACATTGTGAATAAATATGGAGTTCCTCAGCCATGGCTAGAAACCCCAACACACCCATTCTCTCTCTAAATCTATCTGTCTCTCTTCTCTCTCTGCTTCCAAATAAATAAAACATGTAAAAACTATGCACTACTATTTTTTTTCATTCAGTTAGTTTATGTCTTGGTATTTGAGAACAACTCCTGCCAAGGTTCTAATCCTCAGCGAGGAGGAGGGACTGAATACCTGTGTGGCGGTTTGAATAGAATAGATGGCCCCCAATATATTCAGTTGTTTATTTGTTTGCAGTTTGCATCTGTAGACACCTGACTGGAGGCAGTGTCACTGGGTGGATCTTAAGGTGTGGTGGTGGGTTTCAGGTTTCAATCTAAAGATATGCACAGTGTGCCTAGGTGGAGTTCCTGAAGTGTGCTGTGGCTTTTGGTTTTTAGGCTTGTGCCTCTCTCTCTCTCTGCTTGTTTCTCTGAAGGCAGGTCAGCTGCCTCTGCCATTTATGGAACTTCCCCTGGATCCGTAAGCTTCAATAAATTCCTTCCTCCATAACTGTGCCTGGTCTGGAAGTTCATCTCAGCGAACCTGAATCTGTCTGCTACAACCTGTGTCAGTTTTGTGTCCACTATATCCCATGCTCTCAACAATAAATTTAGACAGTGGCTCAGTCGTTAAAAGCCATTAGTTGAAAAGCCTGACAGCCCATGTTCTGTTACCCAGTACCTATGCAAAGTCAGATGCACAAAGTGACATGAGTCTGGAATTCATCAGAACTGGACAAATTTTGCATCTCATTGATGGTTGTAATGGAGAAACAAAAAATCAAGGTTTACATATCTAACCTACTAATTAACAACCTTAGACTAGGATGTATCAGGCTTCCACCTGTGATCTTTAAAAGACAGCAAACCTACCAAAAACATGCTTACAGAAAAAATATTGCTGCTTACTTTTTAAGGATAACACTTTGAAAAATCTTTCTTTCTTTCCTTTTTTTTTTTTTTTGTTTTGAGTTGTGACACATTGTCAAGGTTGTGTCAACCATAAAGGTGATATGTCGAAGTGACAATCAGTTTACTAAAGTAAAAATAAATGTGTTTTCCTCTAAACTGCAGTTTGCTTAACCTCTTTTAAAAAATAAACTGCCTAAAGTAGACAGAAAGAAAATATGGGCATTGTCAAGTGTCCACAGTTGAGTACCACTATCTAACAACACACAGACAGACACACACACACACACATACACACCCCAAGAGCTTTTTAAACAGGTACTGTGCAATATATTTTTTTTTTCATTAGGGTCAGTCTGTCAGGTAATTGTCCCCCGGGAGTTTGGGACTGCAGTCTCCTTTCTGTTCTGTGCTAGAGAAAGCCAAGAGATATATGTCCGAGGTCTAAGCCCACTTTCTGGTTCCAAGTGAAGTTTTGCTGGTGTCAGCTCATGCCCCAGCTCTTTTGTGGCCTCCACTGCTGAAATGTTCTTCCACATGAGGTCTTCCTTTCATTTTTGAGACTCCTATAGAGGAAAGTCAAAAGATCAACCTCCACAGAGGACAGAAGGAAGAAGTGAAGGGGATTTGAGTAAAAAGGGACAGTGGGCTCTTGCATTTCTTTGAAAGGGGCTAGTGATAAAATGTTAGCCATGGTCAAACAAACATCCAGTAACACTGCTTCTTCATTTGACTTGCTTCTCCCTGTACCCAAACAGAATGGGATCAGGAAGTAACTAGCGTGTGTATTAACACACAAGTTGAATGAGTAGTGGTTCCTGTATATAAGCACAATTCTTCACACGTATACACATGCATGATTAATAAAACAGTTACTCAAAGATAACAGTTGCTTCATAGTAATTTTTACTTTTATGCCATTTAAATAAATAGTAATTAAGAGCACAGCCTTTGAAACTCAAAGATAATTTTTTAATGTATATATATATATATATATATATACATATATATTTATCTAAAATTTAGAGATCCAGGTGATTAAGACTTTCAAAAATAAAATGTTAAAAATCAGAGAAAAACACATATTATCTTAGGGCTAATGTTACAATGAGCTGTGGAATTTGTCTTCTGCACTAGCTAGCTGTAATAGTAGTTTATGAAACAGATGGGATTAGAAAAGAGCTGGCCATTATCAACTCACATAAATAGATAACAAATAAACCATGATAAACAAATCCAATATTCTTTAATAAAAAGGGTTACTAGGCTGATTGACCAGTTAGGCATTATGGAGATTCTATATCTGGATTTCAATAAAACAGATGACAAACACTGCCACGATATTCCGGTCACCAAAAGGAAAATGTGGACTAGATAATACTGTGGTGTATCTGCTAGGACAGTTTTTGGCAAAAGACAGAGAAACTGAATGCCAACTGGCTGAGGCAGAAGGGCTACTATTCTCATGCATGCCACAGCAAAGTCTAGACCTTGCTGGGCTCTGGGATGGACTGAAAACATGTAATGAGACTTCTTCTCTTTCATTCTTGGCTCCATTTTTAACTGCAACGCATGCTTGAAGTCGAGTTCTCTGCATGTAGCTGTGTCTTGCTGTGCCATTCCAATGCGTCCCAGTTTCATTTCCAATAAGAGACTTTCTAGCTGATATTCTACCAGGTCTTTGTATTATTTTAATGTATTAGACTAACTTAGAATATATGCCCAATAATTTAGTCATTCCAAGTTGATATTCACATAGACCATATTTGACGACTTGACTGAAGTCAATTACAAGATATTCATACATGTCCAGTGGATGCAAGTGCTTACTTTTAATCCACTTTTGCACATGTATGTTTGTGTTATTGGGTGTAAGCCAGGGGTCAAGATCATGAGTTTCCTCAATCACTCTCCATCTTATTTTTTTATTTTGGTTTTCTGAGGTAGAGTCTTGCTCTAGTCCAGGCTGATCTGAAATTCACTACATAGTCTCAAACTGGCTTCAAACTCACAGTGATCCTCCTACCTCTGTCTCTCGAGTGCTGGGATTAGACATGCATCACTATACCCAGCTACCACCTTATTTTTGACATGGAGTCTCTCACTGACTCTGGAGATCATCCATGTTTTAGACTAACTGGAAGGCAGGAGTCAGGTATCATTGATCTACCTCCCCAGCACCAGAATGACAGGTGTGTGCAGCCTTTCCAAATTTTATGTAGGTGCTAGGGATGTGAACTCAAGTCCTCATGCTTGCAAGACAAGCATTTTGCCAATTGAGCAATCTCCCCAGCCTCTTACATGATTCCTAGTGCTGAACAATGACTTAAACATATTTTCACACAACACACCATTTGGTCCACATCTGCATGATAATATTCAGCACATTAAAGTTTTGTATCAATGTTCCAATATCAATTATATAAATATAGTATCATACATTGCAATTATGCAATCATAAAATACAGTTATTACAATGATAAAAACATGCCATACCATTATATAAGTGTGATATCAAATATATAAATACTTGGTATAACAACACTTAATTTGAAAAAATAAACTCAGAAGTTTCAGTTAACTACAAGATTAAGTCAAAATGTTACAGTATTAACAGTGTGATGTTATGCCTGACTCAGAAAGACAAATACCATGTTTTTCTTCTCATATATGGAAACTAGATTGAAATATAGATATGTATACACATATATGTTTTTGTGTATGTGTGTGTGTGTGTGTGTGTGTGTGTGTGTGTTTAGGTAATGAAACTGGAGAAGGGATTATGAGATGGGAAGCAGCAATCTTAAGGGAGGTAGGAAAAAAGAGATGGTAATGGAGTATATGTGACATAAAACAGGAATTGGAGGCTCTCTAGAGAAGAAAGGGCACCAATTAGAGAGGTACAGAGGGCATGGGCATGGGGCACTGGGGAGCAGGGATGAATTGGGACAAAGTATAATAACACATATGTATGAAAAATTCCATAATGTATCCATTAACCTGAATGGTAACCAAAACACTAATTGAAAAATACATGAAAATTAAATTTTTAATGTTAGGATGAAGGTCAGTAATGGCTTCTGGTTTCTTACATTGCCAATTGGATCATAATCTGATGTAGCATCATAGCTATTTTTTTTTTAATTTAGGGTGATTTTTTGATGCTTACTAAAGTTAACAATTATATTTTTTCATTGTTCTTTGACTGAATAAAAATGATTGTAAGTGTGTGAGAGATGTGGGGTAGGGGAAGGATCAGTGGATTGTTATATAGTAGTAGTATCAATGAACTTGTTTCACAGAAAAAAATATATATATATACTTGCAAGTGTCCTGAAGATCGAGAAGATGGAAGACAATTGGGAAGTTCACAATGTCATAAGAGGAAGAGAACAAGGAATGAGTTGGACTCCACATAGATATGGAGTATATTGAAATCATATGGGTGAATGTTTAAAGTTGTCAAAGGCCCATGTACTAGTGAGTGAGCAATGCTAACAGAACAGTATGCCCCTCCTTTTCTCCTTTAAGTTATTCACAGTGAGTGTAGATGACCATCTCTTAAGAACAATGTCCAAAGAGTTTCAACTGGGTGGGAGGAGAGATAGCTAGCTTGTATTCCTTGGAGTTTAAAGAGAGATCCTATAGTACCTTAAAGAATCCAGTGACCCACATCTACAGACACTTGGAAGTTCTTAGGAACATCACTGGATGTTTTATTCAGTCACATCATGTCAGTTCTCTTCCTGGGACATGGAAGTGATTAAGCCGTTCACATAACAGAAACATACAGAAATGCTAGTGGTTATATCTGAAGGCTGGTTTTACTTCAGTGAAATGTAACAGATCCTTATACTTAAAAAAATTTTTTTTTGTTATTTTTATTTATTTATTTGAGAGTGACAGACAGAGAGAAAGAGGCAGATAGAGAGAGGGAGAGAGAATGGGTGTGCCGGGGCCTCCAGCCACTGCAAACGAACTCCAGATGCCTGCGCCCCCTTGTGCATCTGGCTAACGTGGGTTCTGGGGAGTCAAGCCTCGAACTGGGGTCCTTAGGCTTCACAGGCAAGTGCTTAACCACTAAGCCATCTCTCCAGCCCTCCCAGATCCTTATAATTTTAAATGCATAGGAAAAAGCAAGAATCACTTGGCACCATGGGGGACAGAAGCATTAGGCTTATAGAAGCCCAGGTAAGTCACCCTCCTGTGTGACATTATTTTCCCCTGTCCTCCAAGGATAGGGTTTAAAACACCTATTGAAACTAATAAGGTTTATCCCATTTAGGGGTTGTTCTATGTAGTTGCATATTTTTGGAGTTATATGTATCTTGAATTATTTATTTTTAAAATTGTTATCTATTTGCATGTGGGCTGGTATATATGAATATATGTGTCAATGTAAATATTAAATTATATTTCATTAACTTGGATAGATACATTGAAAAGCGTTTCCATTAGTTAATAGTATTAGATATGGTGGGGCTTGAGTTAGGAACAAAGGGTTTTATCTAGACTAAAAGAAGTTATATTACTTTTGAGAAGTCTAGACAATATCCCTTCTTCTCAACTGAAGCACCACTATATCTAACAGTCTTAACCATTTCATTTCTGGTGATACTAGTTCTATGTTTAGACTGCAAAATTCTTGGTTCCACCATTCCATAGCCAATACTATGCTACCCTGTCATAACTGATGGTAGAAATTTTGGCCTAGCCATTAGCAAAGAGAGATAGCCAGAGTGCTAAACACTGGATAAACATGTTAATAGTTCCATGCAGTCCTTGGCACATAGGGACCGCGTAACAATTATAATCATTGCTGACTTCGTGAGGAAGTAGGGAGGGAGAATCCTCTTCTGGGATTTTTTTTTTTTTTTATCATTCCTTCAAATGCATTGGTTGGAACCCCTGGGGCTGCAAGCCAGTGCTGATTCCTTAAAAAGTGTTTTTACAAAGGAATTCATCTATAATCAAGGCAGCAGTAATGAGTCGACCTGGGAAACATGATAATTTCTCCTAAGGGTTAAATTGTTTCAAATCAGAAGTCAAAATTATATTTATACTAATGACAACCTTAAAAATGTAACACAGCATTGAATTTTTGCATAAAAATTACACATTTTAAATACCAAAAGCTTGATGTGAATTTTACACTCTGTTTATGTTAAACCAAAAAAATGAACTTAAAAGTAATCATGTAAATTGAATGATAATAAGAGTTCTTTTATATTTTTAGACTACTTCAAATGAATAATTTAAAAGGCATCAAGCAAAATATTTTATTAACATAAAGTTAATGGTATATTTTTATAGTACCTGATTTTCAAAAATTTGCACTAAGACATTATCATAATCAGCTCATGTCAGTTGTGTGCCATTTTACATACACTATTTTTGAATAAAGTTAATGCACTCCTTGGCGGAGGAGCTCAGTTTAAATCTCATCCCTGAACCATCACTGGCGGCTGTATTAAAATACTTTTAATTTGCCAACTTTTACGTAACTCTGGAGTGAAGATGGCTTTACTCTTTGAAATTTAATTTCTATCAGTAGTGTTTCTGACTAGATAACAAGGTCACATAAAAAAATCCAATCATATTTGTTAAAATAAGAGGGAAATCATAAGAGTCAGCATGTTACCTAGCATGAAAAGGAACAGGAAGTATTTTTACTGAGAAATTACACCATCATACAAATAAAACTTTATAGCAGTTACTTGCCTATAAATTAGAGATTTATTTCTTTCCCATTAACATGCTTTTCCTCAATATGTTCAGTGGGGTTATAATATAAATCTGTAAATTACATGTGCTAAAGGAAATTGGCTCATTTTCACATCTGAATTTTCATATATAATAAGACTGTAGCCAATTATATTTTTATGTAAAACCAGGCAATTACTTACCAGTTTCTCTTTTACATATTAAAATAATAGAATAAATAGCCTTTGATACCATAAACTATTCTAGCCTCTTAATTAACATCTGGAATAAAACACTATAGTTTCTTCTACTAAGGGGTAATAGATAATTAACCTACAAAGTCAGTTTAGAATCTTATACGTGATATTGGCTCCTTCCTCTCTCAATTATCCATATAAGTGCTTAACACCAAATAAAATAGTTTCCCATGACATCTTCTTGAAGGTATCATGACATGTGGATATTTACCTGGAAGGGCATGATTTTGTTTTTTGATTTTCTTTGAGTGCCCAGGAAAAATGAACTATTCTACAATAGAATTCCAAAAATCTTAAAGTTCAAATGGTTTCTCATTTATGATGTATTTTCTTTCTCTTTGTCTTCTGCCCAGTGCCATAATAAGAGTCATACTCCATACTTGATTTGCCACAGCAAGGCTTAGCAGTGTTTTGTACTAAAACCAAAGCTCAAAATAGTCCTTCATAAGCCTTTAAATAAAGAAATGGATGAGGAAAAGGAGTATATATTATGTATATATTACGATTCCTGAGAATTATGCTAAACTTCCATTGTTTCCCTGTGAACAAGGAACATTTTTTTTTCTATTTTCTTGATTCTTTAAACTTTATTTTCTGAGCATCTAGCTTTTTTTTCCCCCTCCAGTGTATGTGTTTTAGTCTAATAGTGTTTCTGAGAGGCCAGGTACCGCTGTGATAAGTGCCACAGAAATACTTACGTAGAAAGATAGATTACTCTGAACTGCATTTTGTTTTCCATTCTCCAAACAAAAATTCCAGTGATAGAAAGAAAGCTATTGTTTTTTTTTTTTTTAAAAAAAAAACAACTATGCATTTTTGTCTGCACATGTGAAACATGGAATTATGTCAAAGGGCTGTTATAATCTACATGTAATTCCTAGTTGATGGAGCCTCCTCCTTAGAGGAAAAAAATAAACAATTAAAGGAGAAGAATAATGCTTTAGAAGCATGATATGTTTTTGAGAAATCTACCCCAATGGTCTTGTCAGTGATAAGTTAACTTTTAGTTTTTCTAGTTCCATAACCAATTTGATAAAGAATTGAAAAGAAATAAATGAATATAGCACTATAAAATTAAAAACACAGAAAGCAGTAAACTATTTGATGAGTGACTGAAGAATCAGAGCTGTAGAAACAAACTTGGCATGCTTAATTGCCCTTATCAAAGAATTTGGGGCTTTGATTATATACTATGTAAAATTGCTATAGCATTTGAGGGTGGTCTAAATTAAAAATTCCACTTGATGGTGCATCCAAATAAGTCCTAAGAAAGATGATGAGTATGAATGCAGTGTCCCAGGAGACTTCCAGCAGCGTTCCACTGTGTTCATAATCTCCCAGTAAACATTTGAAGCCCTAACATGTTCGAATGATTAATTCAAAACTGAAACAAAGCAAGAGGAATTTGGTATGTGTGGGCCAGTGGTCTACTTCAAAGATTCCACAAGAAGCGAGCACTTTGTGATGGAAATTCTTTTCCTCCAAGGGTTTCCTACTGGCAGTCAGTACTCACTATGCTGTCTCATGTTTTGCTTGGCATAGTTCAGCTGTCTTCTCTGAAGAAGTGAGGCAATTCTTTAAATAAGAAAATGAAAAGAAAAAGGAAAAAAAAAAAACAGAACGTGAGAAATGGTTACAGAGTCAGTCTCACGGAAACCACGTTACCTTGGGGAGCTCGCGCTCTGTTAGAGCTGTGCAGATGCACATGGTAGCAGCTTGCTTTGCATAATGTTTGTTTGTGTGCTTTGAAACCAAACAGGAGCATTTTAATTAATTTCTAGTTCCATTTTGTTCACTCCCCTCAACCTTAGATTATTATGGAAAACATTTCAAAGAGTTTATCCTAACATCATTTCTAGTCTTCTCAATCCAATTTGAATTTGATCTTGTGTCCCAAAGCTTACCTCTCCTCTCTAAGTATCCTATTTTGTGACTACTAATGCATTCAGATCTTACAATTTTTGCTTATTATTCAACCTCACTCCATGCTAGACACTGAGCCTTGAAGATCTGGGATTTTATTCCCCTCTAAATCTCGTTTCCTAAATTTTACACTAAGTCCAGCACTCATTGATGCATTTTAGGGCACAGGGGTTTAGATATCTTCCATATTCCTCCCTTCTCTCTTTGGAAATTCCAATTTCTTTGGAATTTTCAGCCTTCTTGGGGAGTTTATTCCAATCCCACCTGACTCCACCCAACTGCTCAGGACTGTGTTCCGCTATCTGTGTACTCTTAGCCCACATCACAAAATAGTCTAAATAGTATTCTCTTCCATGCTACAACTACTGTTTTCTCTTAGTACATAAATAAGTGTGTGATAAATGATTACTTTTGTATCTTTCATAGTACGACACACAATCTATGTTCTAAACCAAGTTGAGTAAGTAGGATAGTGTATTCTCTTAACATTATCACCCTCATTTGAAATAAACATGGCATTTAACATCCAGCTTATAACAGTTTTCCTTTCCCTGGGAAGCTATTTGATATTATGCTTTGGCTATGTATATGAAGTTCAAGATAAATCACTTGACTCAACAGGAACAATGAAAATTTCTTCCTTCAACTGTGAGTAGCAGTGTGGAATGTAGAGAGAAAGAGAAAAATGCCTACCTTGGCTAATCTTGTAGCTTGGCCTCGTGATCTGCCCACACTTTATGCAATCCTATAGACTGTAGACAATCACCAAGCTACATTAGATAAACACATTTAAATATGAAGATAAGAAGTTTATAGTTATTCTTTTAATAATAAATATGTTTCAAGGTTTTGGCTACATTGCTGTGTTTGGGTGTTCCTGTATTCTTCTCGTTAACTCTAAGTAGTCCGTTTTATCTAGTTCAGCTTGGAATGCTACTTGTCAGAAAAAAAAAAATGTTTTGTTATATATTCAGGAGGAAAAGCTGGGGCTGGGGTAACAGCTCAGTCAGTGAACTGCTTGCTATGTAAGAATGAAGACCTGAGTCAGATCCCTAGAGCCCACATAAAACAAAAGCCAGGTGTAGTGGCACATACTTGTGATCTTAATGCTAGGTAAGTGGAGACAGGCAGAAACTTGAGGCTTCCTAGCTCACCAGAATATGCATTGGTAAGTTCTAGGGCAGCTAAAAAGCTCTGTTATGTATGTATATGTGTATGTATGTATGCATATATGTATGCATATATATGTACATATATATGTGTGTGTGTTCCAATGATATCCATGAGGACAAGAACCACAATATCCAAGATATTGTCCATTAGCCTATATACACACACTACTTACTTAAACTTTCCCTTCTTCCATGTGTAAGGAGCATGTGATCTCATAGAACACACTCAGACAATCCAGAATAATGCTTTCATCTGAAAGCCTTTACTTCAAGATCATCTAGAGTTCTTTTTTATCATGTAAAGTATCATAGTCACAGTTTCTGGCGATTAAGATGCAAACATCTTTGGAAACAGTTGACAGGCTTTTGTCTACCTCCTACATGGCCTCCTAAACCTCAAAGCAGTCATTGTATTTCTTTGGTTTCATAGCCCACTCCCTATACCTAATGTCACTCCAAAAGAGAACCCCCTCCAACACACACACAGAGGGGGAGAGAAGGGGGGTATGCTAAAATGTGAATTCTATAAAGATCTGAAATTTGCCTGTATTATTACTGCTTCCCCCAGGGTTTACCACAAAACTTGTTGTAGGATAACTATTCAGTATATATATTATATAAATTGAATTTAATTAGCTTTACATAAACCCTGGTGTTTCTCCCCTTCTCCTTTCTTCTTCTTTTCTTCTCTCTCTCTCTCTCTCTCTCTCTCTCTCTCTCTCTCTTCCTTTATTCCTAGAAAAGGAAAGATTTTAAACAGTATCAAATGGTATTTCTTCTCTTTAAGGTCTAACCTTTATGGAGGCTTATTGTGTATGTGCATGGTCTTTGGGTACTTCAGACCTGGATTTGGACTTTTTCTCCACAGAATCTCAAGTTTAAAAGGACATTAAAAAACATCATCATGATTTGGCATGATTAAACAAGGTTATAAAAACTTTACAGGCACATCTTCAAAAGGAGAGGAATGGTCCATGGAAGTGTCACGTAAGGCTTCCCATGGGAGTTTAAGATATGAGCATTCCTATCTGTTCTATGGAAGAGAAATACGTATGTGGTTTTCATCTCGTGACTTTTGTGTCCTTTGTTGTAGCAGCAAATGGAATTTTAATGCTGGCTCATTTCCTTCATCTTCTTTACTTCCTTCAACAAGTTTTCTTTTGTTGTAACTTTTCTTCTTCTTTCCAGGCCAAAATCCATGGAAAAGGAAAATGCTGTTGTTTTGAAAGTTCACTTGTATTTCAGCACCATGGACAGCAGCCTCAATTTTCCTGCAAGCCACGGGTATCCTGTAATTGTTCTTGCAACTATTTCACCTGGAATTTTATTCTGACATTAACCTTTTTTCTTCACACATGTTTTACTGCCTCAAGCCAACCTTCTTGTTTTCAAATATCTTTTCATAATTGATCACTTTTGAAAAGTCATATTTTTATGTGTCTGGGGAGATGGCATGGAAGTTAAGAACACTTCTCACTTAAGCATGAGGACCTCCTGGTAGAAGAGATTAGGTTCAGTTCCTGAGTCCATTCAAAAAATCTTGGAATAGGGCTGGAGAGATGGCTTAGCGGTTAAGTGCTTGCCTGTGAAGCCTAAGGACCCTGGTTCAAGGCTTTATTCCCCAGGACCCACGTTATCCAGATGCACAAGGGGGTGCATGCGTCTGGAGTTCGTTTGCAGTGGCTGGAGGCCCTGACATGCCCATTCTCTCTCTCTCTCAATCTCTCTCTCATCTGCCTCTTTCTCTCTCTCTGTCACTCTCAAATAAATAAAAATGAACAAAAAAAATTTAAATAATCTTGGAATAGCCACACCTGTCTGTAAGTCCACTTCAAGTCAGGTGGGGGCTAAGAGAATCAGTGGGGCTCAATGATGGACAGCAGTATGCAGATGAGCAAGACCCACCATTCTCCTTTGTAGCCCTCATGCAGTGAACACAACTGCACACACATACATATGCAACACATGCATGCTGTATACAGCACATAACACACACACTACTCATACGCAACACACCTGTACATACACATGTAAAAAAAGAAGATATTCCACATTATTACAGATAGACATATTATTGACCCTTAATAGTTTTATTTGCCTTCCAGTCTCATTTCCTGATTTCTTTTTCTTTTTAGGTTGTTCACTGTTTCATCCTCAAAAGATTGTGGAGAGGACTGGAGGGATGTCTTAGAAGTTAAGGCGCTTGCCTGCAAAGCCAGAAGACCCAGGTTCAATTCCCTAGGACCCACGTTAGCCAGATGCATAAGGGGGCGCATGCGTCTGGAGTTCCCTTTCAGTGGCTGGAAGCCCTGGCATGCCCATTCTCACTCTCACAGCCTCTCTCTATCTCTGACTCTAAAAAATAAACAAAAATCAAAATAAATCTTTAAAGTAAATTTCTTTAAAAAAAAAGATTGTGGAGAATAATTTTGAGGCTTCAATTCCAGATTACTTAGCCTCATTTGGACTCCAATAATGCGTGACTTAGATCATTAAGTTAAGCCAACAGAAAATTTCACATCAGACTAAAAATGTATATGTAAGGACAAGTAATAAAACAATAAGCAATTTTGTAAAGTTTAACTGAAGTAATTTTAATTCCAAATGATAAGTTCAGAGAAGTTTTAAAAATAATTTTACCATCCTCAGATTAACAACCCCACATTGGTAAGGGATATATTATTTTATTTCTACTTTACTAGATACATGAGGTAATCACAAGAAAAGGAATCTTCTTTTTCTCCTTACCTTTCTTTTTTTTAAACGTTTTTAGAATTTTCCCATTTTTCCCCTCCTGCGCATTTTTCCTTTCATCTCACTGGAGGTCTACTGGCCTCAAATCCAATAGGACCTATGCACATCTATGACTTTCAAGCCCTAAAGCCTCTCTGGAGTGTTGGCTCTTCATTATCCTTCATATTCATCTTGATCACTTGATGATCTCCTTGGGTTTTGCCTTCAAATCTATTCAGACTTTCCTTTCCTGAATGATTCTGCCCTTGTCATCTCCTCTACTTCCTCAGCCATGAGCCAACATGAGAAAAAAAAAAAAAAAAAAAAAAAAAAGAGTATTCTAAAATCTCCTCCTTCGCTCTTCTTAACTCTATTTAAGAGGGTTTTAGCCCTCATCACTTACAGGAAACCACTCTCTCAAGGTTCATTGGCTGTTCTTTAATTGGCAGAGCTAATCGTTTTTGTTTGTTTGTTTGTTTTGTTTTGTTTCTTTTGTTTGCTTGTTTTGTTTTTCTCCCCCATTTTGTTCCGACCCCAGCCATTTCCACTACAGTTAGCACTATATATCCATTCTAGGAGACCCTCCTTCTTCCTAACTTCTCTACCCCTTCACCTGCACGGAGGTCTTCTGTGTCTTTGACTTCTGTCTTTACAATGCTCTTTGAATGATTTTCTCTTCCTGTAATTTCTTTCTACTTGAATAAATCCATTTTTATTCAGAAAACTAGGCTGTCAGGTTTATACTCTCTTGTCCCATTTCTCTTTTAAATGGTTTTATTTTTCCAGAGTAGAGTTCAAATGTTTATTCTATCTTTTTAAGTTTTTTTTTTCTTTCAAATGTTTCTAAACCCATCCTCTCTGCTTAGTAGAATAAGATAGTGGGTGGAATAGGACTGTTCTTGTAGACTGTTTATATGAGGGGGATTGGTGTAGGAGGTGGTATGGGATGTGGCAATCAAACATACATGATCAACAGTTATTGAATGTTACTTTCTTGGAGATGTATTTTGCATGTTATCATATTAAAGGCTCTGAAATACCTTAATAAACCTATTTAACTCAATATAACCCAATGTTCCCAAACTGAATTGACCTTATAAACTTTTAGTTCATCGTTTTTAATAAAATCCTGCTGAACAGTCAGGAAAATGTCATCATAATGTAACAAGCATTTTCTTTGGAGTCTGACAAACCTGTTCAAATCTTGATTTTTGCTACTTATTAGCTCTGTGGGCAAGCCACTTAGCCTCTCTGACTCTTTACTCCTTCAACAAAAATAACGACTACCTTGAAGCCATCTTTGAGAGTTAGTGAGTGCAAATAAAATTCTTCACATGGCATTTGTCACACAGTATGAACACCATAAATGTTAGTATCATCAATGCCATTATCCTTATTGCAATATAATTATTTATACATGTGTCTTGCACAGACTACATTAAATTATATCTTGAAACCTCCATGACCATTTCTGGAAGAATGTCTTGAACATTTTTACAACAAAAATACTGGGTTGAATGCATTATGTATGTACTAGAAGGATGAGATTCAGGAAAAGTAAGAATTATTTAAATTATTCCTCATTATGCTATGTCAGGTTAATTACCCTATCTGACTTAAAACGATGAAGTTTCTCTGCCTGTGAAACAAAATTCAAACTCAGCTTATGCCGAAAATCCACGAGTGAGTTTTCATCTGAACATTCCACACTGTAACTACGTGGTTTATTAGAAATTTTGAAAGAAATTTATAAATTAACATATATCATTTTCTTCATTTACTACTATTTTAAAAACAGTAACTTGAATGAATTAATGTCTGTCTCCTCTATTGTCTACTAGTATGGTTGGTGTTTTTCAGTCAGCATGTAGTGGTGGTCATAGTATTTTGTAGCTATTACTACGCCTTCCAATGATAATTTACGTGTGTCAGAACAATGTAGCTCTCTTGATGGTATTGTGATGCACACATTCCCAGTGTTAACAGTACCCAGGACACATTTTGTGAGTATATATGTGTGTGTCTGTGTGTGTGTGTGTGTGTGTTTATTTGGCAGATATAACTTCAGTGGTTGTAATAACTGGGATATAAACTAATGCTGGCACAGCAATAACATATTTTATCCAGTGAAAAAATATGTTTTTTAAATATATTTCATTTTTTTAAATTTTTATTTTATTATTTGAGAGAGAGAGAGAGACAGAGAGAGAATGGGTGTGCCAGGGCCTCCAGCCACTATAAACGAACTCCAGACACATGCACTCCCTTGTGCATCTGGCTAACATGGGTCCGGGGGAATCGAGCCTAGAACTGGGGTCCTTAGGCTTCACAGGCAAGCGCTTAACTGCTAATCCATCTTTCCAGCCCAGGAATACATTTTTGAAGGAAGTAGTATGTAGTGCAATAAAGGAATTAAATAATATGAAACACAATTTACTTTGCATAGTCAGTATCTACTAACTCTGAACCCCAGTGACTGAATGAACGTGGGAAAAGAATTCACCAGATAACTATTTCTGAAGATAACTCTGATAATCATCTGTACTATCATATTTCCAATGTCTTTATAAATAAGTCACAACCCATTTCTCTTTTCCATCAACTTGCTTCACCAAGAATTTCCATCTGTGGAGGAACAAGACTGATCCCACATTTAGCACACCTGCCCTGTTCATAGTATTCTTCTCACAGGGGTCTTGTATTAAGTAAAAGCTGAAATTTAATTTCAAATGCTGGTTTGACCTTCAGCCAATGACTAAATCACAATGTATCTCAGATGCCTAGTCTGTAAACTATTAATGCTTCCTACCTCACCAGGGGGTTTTGAGAATTACATGAGCTATGATTGTCCTGAACGTACAGCAGTGCCTGCAGAAGTTCTAACTATGCTCTACCTGGACCACCATCACTTCAACTTCACAAGTCAGCCTTGAACATCCTCAATATTCAGGGGTTTCCTCCTCACAATGATGTGTACTTACTGACCAACCCATCTAAAGTTGCCCTCCCGCACCATTTGCTTTCATTGACTATGCTACTGAACACACCTCATTTGAAAAATTATCTCAATGCTGGAGAGACAGCTTACAGTCTATGTGAGGCTCTGAGGACCTAGGGGGGCTGAAACTACTTGAACTGGAATTTCCAGATCCATGTAAATGAGCTGGGTGTGGCAGATGCCCCTGGAGCCCCAGTCCCGCAGGGTCACAGAGATCTGAGACTCATCAGATTGGCAAGATTTGGAATCAGTAAGAGAGATTCTGGATCAAAACAAGACTGGAAAGAAGAGTGATATAATGGACACCCAATATTCTGCTCCATCCACTGCAAATGAATTCCCCCACTTCAGAAAATCATATAAGTTCTCCCTTTCTCTCACACACATGCACACACATGCAAAAAGCCAAAAATTATCTCATAGTATTTCAATTTTCTCTTATCCAGCCATCATCAAGTATGATCTTGTTATGTTATGTTTAATATTAAATCTCTGGTCCCTAGTAGAAATATTTGCATATAGCAGGTGGTCCATCAGTGCTGAAGTAGTAGTCTAGACTATAGTTTGATTATTTCAAAGGACTATGACAAAGAATGTCTAAGACAGTATCAATGGCTCCTGCCAAGATTTAGTCTCAAGAAGATATGGACATATTTCTGTTGTGAGTGGAAAGAGAATTCACTGGTCACTAAATGAAGTTAAAATGGGATGAAATAATCCCTAGTCACCTAAGCTTTTAAATCATAGGAACCTAACATGTTTGCCTAAAGAATAAACCCTCATTTCACTCAGTTGGCCTCATCTAGTCTGTCTTCTAAAGAATACTTATATACAAGGGAACAAAGTTCTTTGTTCCAGAACTCTATCTCAACTTTTATTAAATTACTATATTCAGCGATAATAAAATAAAAGCTATAGTTAATTCCATTCACCCAAACACAAAAGTTAGTTTTGAAAACTGAAAATTTTCAACAAGCATGAGTCAGCACCACAACATGTAAAAAGAGTCAATAATTCCCCATGGTCTCATGGGACCTTATCTTTGTTGGTTAATTAAAATGACCTGAAGTGTTGAATCTTCTTTCTCTGGAGACATTTTTAAAATTCCAAAATTTCCCATGGGAATAGCCATATCGCTTCACTCTCATTTTTTTTGGATAGGAAAATAAGAACAAAAGTGAACCAATTAGTGTTTATGGATTCTGACTCTTTAGAATTTTAGAGTGGACATGGCCTCCCACCAACCTCATTTCAAAGGTAAGGGAAAAAAGGGGGACCTGGGAAGAAGAATGCCTTGCTCAAATTTATGCAGATTTGGTTAACTTATATTTTTCCTATAATAAAGTGAATTGCTTTCAGTAGAAGATCCAAAAGTAAACTCATGATAAAACTTCTTCTGAAGTCATCAATATACAATGTTATGTCAATTGATAAAAAACAGTATAAACCCATAGTACTTTTAACAAGTATTTGAACATTGACATAATGGATGGGCTTGGTAAACACAGGTACCTTCATAAAGGCAGTATAATTGTTTCGATTTTGCTGGGAGGGAAAGGGGTACATGTGGCCTTTCCGTGAATGACTACTTAGCTAATAGCTATTAAGTCTGTTTTTGTCGCCTACCTGATTGCAACGACTCCACCCTTGACCGAGTCAACCTGGTCATTATCTGTTTTGGTACAGTTCAGGATCATAAATAATGTTCTCACATTTTTAAATGGGTTAAAATTTTAAAAAGAAAAAAAAAAACAAGAGGGGTGGGAGAGATGGTAAGAGTGTATGATGCTTAAGCATGAAGACCTGGAAAGGTCTGAGACAGTTTGAGCCTGGTTCCCCTACAGCCCCTGTAAAAATCTGGGTGTGGTCCTGTGCATATTTTATCCCAGAGCAGAAGGGCAAATGGACCAGAAAATTGCTGGGGCTGGCTGACAGAAAGAGGAAGATCCTGATCGAGAGAGTTACTTCCTGTCAAGGAAATACACTTCAAGACATAGAAAAGGGAACACTGACTAATATAGAGAAGGGCACTCAAAGTTCTCTTTTGGCTTTTGAATGTATGCACCTATATGCAGTGCATGTATGTATTCACTCACACACATACATCTCACTTAACATGCCACACTATACATTTACTACACACACACAAACACACATCCTAGAAAAGTACGTGACACATGAAAATTACATGAGAAAATTATATGAGATTTAAATTTCAGTTTCCATAAAGTGTTTGCAAAGCATTGCCACAAACACACCTATTCTTATACACATGACTATTTCCCTGCCTCCACAGCAACCACTGAATTGTTAGCAAGAGAGATCATGTTATCAGCAAAACCTAAAATATTTACCACCTGACCCCTTCCAGAATGAGTACACAGTCACCTACTTTGAATCATTAGCCATATTGCCTGCCATAGTTTATGTAGAGGAAGAAAACAGAAACAAAATTTTGAAATAAAAATGGAAGTTATACAAGGTGGAAAAACCCATGGACTCTCCAAAACAATGATGGTTTCATTTATAAATGAAGGATACAATGTCAGAGTCAAAATCTGGGGCAAGGGAAACATACCTTCTACTATATCACATGTAAGATAATTTTTAAATCTTTAAACAGGTCATAGGCAGGCATTTCTGTTAGGAAATATTTTCTTATACGAGTCACCTCACAAGAAAACCTTCTGATCCACAATGCTGACTCACAAAGTGAGCTTAGGTCCTGGAGCTCCTAGGAATTTGCAAGGTCCCTTCAGGTATCTGTGAGTTCAAAACTATTTTTATAATGTTATTAAGATGCCATTAGCCTTTCACACTTATTTTCCCAGGAGTGTTCAGTGAATTTTTCAGGTTTCAAGACAAGTGACTTATAACCACAGACTCAATGCAAAACCAGACCCTACAATCCATCTCCTACACTGAGCAGATAGATATAAGGAAGAGCTGTGGAACTGTAAAACAAATGACACTCTGCTGAATTTTGTTTTGGTTTAGAAAACATGTATTTAGCCTTAAAATTTTTGTTTTCACATGAGCATATAATGATTGTTTTATATGCCAATTAATTGTATATTTAAAATGTCTCAATTTTAATTAAAAAAATTATAGTTTATTTGCATGGAGAGAGGGGAGGAGAGGAGGGGCATGCCAATTACAAACGAACTCCAGATGCATTGTCCACTTTGTGCATCTGACGTTATATGGGTACATAACTTGGGTTGCCAAGCTTTGCAAGCAAGTGCCTTTACCACTGATCCATCTCCCCAGTTGCCTCAATTTTAATATGCTAGGGGTATGATATATAGATAGAACTCTCAGATGCACAAAACTTTGGCATACTCCAAGGAGTGTTAAGACCAAAATGTTGAACAACATATGTCCAAATTGTCTTCCACACCTCTTTAGAATGCAACCCTAGCCCCACCATAAAATATATCCTTTCAATTGTTATTGATTATTATATCAGGGGTCCAAACTTGAATCGATATAAAATTTCAAGGGAAGCTCAATTCTATCAGTTATTTATGCCCCAAATTCTTCAGGACTTATAGCCTATGTTGCCATATTTTATTCTCATTTTTTGGCCAGTATTAGGCAACCCTGCCAGACCTAATTCTGATGATTTCTGGTTTGGATGAATCCTTCTTTTCTGACATTCATATTCTGAAGTCCTAAGATGTATCTGAATTAAAATGACATTAGGGGGCTGGAGAGATGGTTTAGCAGTTAAGCGCTTGCGTGTGAAGCCTGAGGACCCCGGTTCGAGGCTCGATTCCCCAGGACCCACATAAGCCAGATGCACAAGGGGGTACATGCGTCTGGAGTTCGTTTGCAGTGGCTAGAGGCCCTGGCAGGCCCATTGTCTCTCTCTCTCTCTCTCTCTCTCTCTCTCTCTCTCTCTCTCTCTGTTGTTCTCAAATAAACAAACAAAAATTTAAAAAAATTTTAAAAAATGACATTAGGGTGTCCTTATAGAAAGAGATTAATACAGACATACTGAAGGAGGATCATGTGAAGTCAGGGAAAAAACAAAACAAAACAAAACAAAACATTCATCCACTAACCAAGAAGAGAGGCCTTGCAAAGGGCCATTGTTTCCTTGATGTAGACCTCTAGGTTCCAGACTGGAAGGATGTCTGTTTGTGTTGCCTAAGCAATGCACAATGTATGGTGTTTTACATAGCTGCCTCAGCCCTAGCAAAGTAAATGCATGTTCCTTCTCTAAATCCAATTTTGTGTTCCCCTTTATCGCATAAAGTTTTTTCATGCTTTTTCTAATTGTGCTCTGTAGTTTTTTTTTCAACTCTTTCATTATATTATAGCTTCACACAGACTGACTACATCTGTTTTATCCATCATGACATTGTTACTGAGGAAAAAAAAAAATCTAATAAACTTTCTAGTTTCACTGGTTCTTAGTTGACTTAAAAATTACTAGTTGTGGAGGTCTCACAGCTGGCGAATCCATTATTGCTCCCCACTAGCTTTTAGATAACACCTCTGCTGTGTAGGGCATAATAACAGTTGCCTGGGTTACGTTGCGGGGACTGGGAGACCACTTTTGCTGAGAACAGTTACTCTTTGCTTGAGCCTATCTATGTCCAGTGAGGGCCTGATGGGATGAGGAGAGCTGGCATCTCTGTCTTCACAGCACGTCTGGTCAGAAGCTGCTCAGCTTTGCATGTGGGCATGTTGAGAATTTAAGAAATGTTTTCTTTCAGAACTGTAACACTAGGAAAGCTTGACCTACACATGTCTTGTCTTTCTTTTTCTTTCAAGACTAAGGACACTTAGCCACCATGATCAGAGAAAACAAACCACAGAAAGTGATGATCTCCTCACTCCAGGGGGGAAAAAAAAACTTAACTATCTCTACCCTTTCTCACCCCAACTCTGTCCATCATTACTCCTACCCTGTATCTATAATCTCCCATTTCTCTATTTTTTAAATATTTATTTATTATATTTATTTTTTTGAGAGAGAGAAAGAATCAGATAGAGAAAGAGAGAGAGAGGGGATGCACCAGAGCATCTAGTCACTGCAAACAAACTCCAGACACATGTGCTACCTTGTGTTTCTGGCTTTACATGGGTCCTGGGGAATCAAACCTGAGTCCTTTGAGTTTGCAGGCAAACACCTTAGCCACTAAGCCATCTCCCCAGGCCCTTTCTCTTTTGACAATTGAATAAGGCCTTTCTTTGTCCTCATCACTTATTTCTCAGATGTTATATTTTTTATGGAAGGAGCTTCTAAACCTGGATCAGATGACAGCATTCCTATTTTGAAATACAATGCAGATGTACAGTGAATTCTTAATATACTCAGTATAAGTACAGTGAAAATTTAAGGACCAATGATGGCATTTACACAAATACTTATTTAGCTATTTAAATGTTTCTAGTATCTTTGTCCCTCTTGTATAAGAGAATATAAAAACTGGCTTGAAGAGATTCTGGCATTTCCCCTCTTTTCTTGGTAAAATTTACAGGATATGTTTTACAAAAATGAACCTGATAGTTTAAAAAAAAAGAAAAAATGACAATAAAGGAAATGAGTAATATATATATATATATATATATATATATATATATATATACTTTATGTACATTTGGTTTGGCTACATTTGAAAAGAAGCTGTATTATCTCAATGGGCCTGCTCATGACTAGATAGTTTAACAAGGATTTGTAGTAGCTTCTTGTGTTCAGTAGAGCTGCAGAAAGATTCACAGTTTCTGTCTGAATGTGGACAGGGTTGGGATGGAGGTTTGTGTATATATGTGTATGCACTGAAGGTCCCAGGGGATGACTTAGGGAGAGAATGTCTTTACCTTACCTAGCAAGGAAATCCATCACTGATAACCTGAAGGAATATGTAGGAAGACAACTATTGTTTGTAGCTACTCAGACTTTTGGCAAAGGGCCTGCTCTTCCCAAAGGACTGGAGGCTGCAGCAGCAAGTCTGCAATACCCTTGGCAGAAATGCTCCTTAGCTTACAGATGCTCTCAGTAGAACCACTAGAGGGGTTTCTTCAAAGACATCCATGAATGTCAGTCACTTGTAAGAGTGTAGGAAAGAAAAAGGGAAAGAAAGAGGTTTATTTCTACCTGCCACATAGGGTCATGAGGTCATGTGTGACATTTCTTCAAAGGACAGTGGGAAAGGAATGATTTTTCACTAAGAGCAGGGGCTCTGAATTAGCAGCTCAAGGAAAGAACATGGGGAATGGGAACTATTAATAAGAATGTGTCCACAGGTTCTGGAGACATTTTGGTCTTAGTGACTGACCTGTCACAATTTTTAAAGGAAGCTCACAAAAGCAGGTATAATTATTCGATTTGTATGTTTGTAAGATGCAGCTCAGAACTGATTAAGGGAGAAACTTATTTATATTTTCTTTTTTTTTTTTTTGATTGAAGAATGGTGATGATGGTAATCAAAATCCTCCTCCTACTGATTCTAATAACATATAGACCATAGAGCTAGTACTGTGAGAATTAAATATGTTTATATGGGCTAGTCTCTTCAGTAGTTTCTGTTACAAAATAAAGTTTATAAAGAGGTGTTTTGTTATACAGCATGGCCACAATTCAAAATTCACCTTCAGTCTGACACCAAAGATTGTATTTTAGCTTTATTATATGTTGTCAGAAGACAGATAACTTTTTCTTCCACCCTTCTCTTTTTCCTAACAGTCCTACAGGAAACTTTTATTAACAAAAAATATAAATATTAACTCTGACTTTCATTTAGTTTTAATGCCCTGGTGAGAGCCACCAGTTTTGATCCTGTGCATTGTGAGAGAGTATACTTTTATTATCTTACTTTAGTTTTTCTTTATTAGTTATGCACATACTCAGTGTGTAAACAACCACGTTCATTTGATATTTAATTAAACAGTACTTGATAGAGGACTCAGACTAGTGATTGTTAAGCAAAGTGTGGAAAACTGAGAGGAAGCACTTCAATCACTTATCCCCCCCCCCCGACCCGTATCTCCCATGCCCTCCCCACTCTTCCCATGCAAGAACACAGCCAGAATCCAGCAGGGTGGGTACTGAGCTACCAAAATAAGTCCACTATAACCATTACTTTGGATTATTACTAGAGTTTAGAAAACTCGTTACCATAATCGTGAAGAAAGAGTACCCCCCTTCCCCTTGCCCCCCCATATCTTCTTTATATATAATGGAAAGAAGCAGCTGACAATATGGCTTTCTGATAATCTCTAGTTTCAGTGTAATACATGTGTAGGTACTGAACTTGACTGCTCATGCCATTTGACAGAATATCAGTGGAATTGTTATGCACAGCTCTGGTTTGGACTGACTATGTAAAATTACATCATAGCAGATGAATGGCACCATTTCAACAGCTGTGAAATGTTAAACTTGTTGGCCATGTTTAAGTTTTTGTGACATAGAAATATAGAGAAAGACCTCATGGAACCACTTCAAAATGTAGACAAGTCACATTTGTAGTTGCATAGATATGACTTCTCATAAAACAGGGTTCAATTAGAATGGCAAGGAAACAGAATAAAACGTGAAGTGGCAGCAGTTTATCGAATAGCCAGCTGTGCACAATAATCACTTTGTTATTTGTTTATGAATTTAATTGTCTTGCTTTATATAAATCTTTATAAGGAGGCCCATAAACATTGTCCCATCATGAATCTTTACAGTGGTTTAACGAAAATGCCAACATTTATGAATGGATCAAGGTCCATCTTACTTTTTCTTAAGTTAATGAAAACAAAGCTATTAAGCTTTATCCCATTACTTGAAAGTGAGCAATATTACCACAAATATCATTCTTTTTTAAATTTTTTGTTTACTTTTATTTAATCATTTGAGAGCAATAGACAGAGAGAGAAAGAGGCAGATAGAGAGAGAAGAGAATGGGCGCGCTAGGGCCTCCAGCCACTGCAAACGAACTCCAGACGCATGTGCCCCCTTGTGCATCTGGCTAATGTGGGTCCTGGAGAATTGAGCCTTGAACCAAGGTCCTTAGGCTTCACAGGCAAGTGCTTAACTGCTAAGCCATCTCTCCAGCCCACAAATATCATTCTTAAACACTCTAGAATTATAGTGCTACTTAAAATGTTGAGAGGTAAGAATTCTTGTCTTATCCTAGTTCTATTAGCTGCCACAATTTATCATTAGGTCCTGCTTTCAGCAGTGTCAAAACAATAGTACTTATTTCTGGAAATGTATGCAGGAAGTTCAACTGCCCTGACTTGAGAGTGCTTTATGGCATACTGTGAAAAAGGCCGAGTTCACCAAGCTTAACTGGCAGGAGGATTTCTGAAGAGTGGCCAGCACCTAAAGTAATCATTAGGGAGTGAGAAGGTTAGTGAAGGCAGATTGCCCTTGAAACCAGGAAAGATGGGCCAATGAATCTCTGCCTCAGACTAAAGCACTTCCGTGTCCATGTGAAACTGAGTGTATTAATTCAAATGAGCATTGTGTGCATGTGTGGACATGTGCATGTGGGCAACTGGTTATCGAATGGAAACATGTGCAATGGAACATCCATGAATTCTCCCAGCTTGGAAGTACATAGACCACTTACTATTAATAAATATAAGTGAAAGAGGAACATGCTACTAGAGCCTCCTAATGTTGGGGGGGGGGGCTTCTTCTTTTATTTTTGGAAGGAATTTTTTTTAAGTCAGATTAATTGTAGGAATGATTGAATAGTTCCAAATGGGCAAGCATAAAGGCGACAAAACAATGTGTGGATCGTCTATCATAGAACAACTTTTATTAAACATATAACTCACATTTGGTGAGAAGAGGAAAGTAGAGTATTAACTATAAAGATGACTTTTTATGAAAGCAGAGCAAAATGGCATCACAAGAAATGATGGATTTGGGTAATTAATAACTCTAAATTTTAGGATTTTAAAAGAAAGATCAAGTTGCTAAGAATTCTGCAGAAGGCAAATGATCCTAATAAAGAAGTGATGTTATGAAAAAAAGTTATAATTTTTGAGCAGCTGTAACAAGAGACCTGAAAGAGTCCCTTGCAACAGCATCTGTTGCAGGGTCGGTTACAGTTAGATTTCTTTTTCCAAACTTGCCTGTGTGTATTGTGCTTGTTTTTTTCTGTTTTGAGTTAGGATCTCAGTTGATTCCTTCACTTCTGGTCCTGGATGTGCCTGGATGGATTTCATGGACATTTATTCATTCCCAGTTAAGTATTCAGCAGTATGTCTCTGAGACAAAGTACAAAGGTTCTTCAATTCTCTTACTCCTGCCAGTCCACTTCACCAGGAAAATGCTCAAATCATGCTTAATAGAAAGTGAAGTCTCTTTGCCAATATCATCTCCAATACCAGGTTATGTCCAGTTTTCTAAGTCAATCAGTCTAATATATATGAAATACTCCTTTATTTTGCAACTTGTGATTTCTAGTGATATTGAAATTTTTCTACAAATTTGATACAAATATGATAGCCATGATCATTTGTTCCTTCAGCTATTATCTCTTTATATCCTTTTTTCCTTTCTAAACAATAGTTTTTCTTTGTTAGTTCTCCTTGATATTTCTATAGGTCCCAGGGTGATAATTACTCATACTAAATATGGATGATACAAAGGAAGTCAAGCCTGTTTAAATCAAAATATTTTGATAATAAGAAGAAAGGTAGAAAGTATAAACTCTTCCCATCATATCCAAATAGATTGATGCTTGTAACAAGACCAGCATTTTTCTTTCTGTAAAAGTCCAGAGGAAAAATATTTTTGACTTTGCAGGAAATGAAATTTCCACTGCAAGTACTCAACTTCATGTAATTTGAAAGCAACCAAAGACAATATACTAAGAAACAAATGTATCCATGTGCCAATTAAACTCTATTTACAAGAACAGTACATAGATCTAATTTAGTAAAAAGACTAAAGTTGGCCTATACTACATCAAGGTAGAATGCATTTGTGTATTATTTTGTTTTTTTTTTAAAGTGAATTGTGTATATATGTGGTCCAGTTCCATACTCTCCTCCTCTTACAAGGTCACACAAAATGCCCTAAATTATACTGCTACAATTTGAATTGTCAGGAACTCTTTAACATATATTTTGTTTCCTAAGATAAGTGAAGCATATAGCCGTGTATCTCTTCCATGTTTTTTTTTTTTATCCTACTATTTCCACATGAATCTGTTTGTGGATACACTGGTATGATTAAAGCTTAATTTTCCATGTTTTTAAAATAGTTTTTCTGGAGTTTTCTCAAAAAGCGAAAAAAAAAAATCTATATGTATACACACATACTCATACATTTTAAAGATTGTAATTTTTGGTCATATTAAAAACCTATGTTTCTCTAACATTATGACTTAGTGGTTAATTTAAACCTATATGTATGTAAAAGTATTTGTAATTTAAAAATATTTGCACATGTATGTTTCCGTGTGTGTGTGTGTGTGTGTTTATGAGGTATATGGGCATGCCAGGAGGGTCTCTTGCTTCTGCAAATGTATGCCAGACACTTGCACCAATTTTTGAGTCTGGCTTACGTGGGTGGCTGGGGAATTTAACCTGAACCATCAGACATTTCAAACATTTCAAGTCTTTAACTGCTGAGACATTTCCTAGTCCCCAGAATAATTTTTAACGTAAACAGTTTGCACTGTATTTACCTAGTATTCATGAGACTAAATTTTCTCTGCATTTAAAGGCTTCAATATTCACCAAAACAACAAATGTACATTCATATATATCTTTGAATATGTTTCACATATTGATAAGTTGCACATGAAACTAAGTTTATCAGTAAGCATATATTTCTAAATTTATATTACTTGGGATTTCTTTGATCTTATAACTAGAGATTATAAGACATTTGCAACCACTATCAGATTTTTGGAAAAAAAAATCCATTTGGATTCCTATTTTAAGTCACTTGTTCACGTCCCTCTTACTAGATAATCAATCCTTGAGGCCATGAGCTCTGATTGGCAAACAATTAGGAAGGCTTTGTAAGAGCTGAGAATGGGTCTAGGGAGATGATTCCATGGATTAAGGTGCATGTTATTCACATGCACTTGAACTCAGCTCCCCATAACCCACATAAACGTTAGACACTGTGTGAGTATCTGTAATTCCAGCACACCTATGGCAAGGAGAGAGGTACGGTGAATAGAATTGCTTCGAAGCTTATTAACAGAAAATACAACAGGATCTTTGTTTTTCCATTGTTCCTTCAGTGGATACATACATCTCCTCTTTCCTTGTTCCATGGGATATCTTTTTACAAACTCTAATCTAGACTACATTCTTCCAGTACAATGGTACTGGTGGCTCCATCCTAAGTCTAAAGATGATTAATTTCTTCTAAATACTTCTCTCTCTCTCTCTCTCTCTCTCTCTCTCTCTCTCTCTCTCTTCTGTCTCTTCATCTCTGTATCTCTCCTCTTTCTGTCTCTCCTAGCCTCCATTTTCTGTCATTCCTGTTGTCCTGTTGTGGAAAAAAAATATCCTGTACCACTTCCTATGATCCCATTCTATAAAAGAGTTATTCATTCACTACTAGGAAATTGAAATTTTGGAGGGAAAAAAACCTACTTTCAAGCACTATCATCAGGAATACAAACCTCCAGGAACAAAAAAGAGTGTTCCCTCCATGGTGCTTTCTGTTCCTTTGATTTAAAACATCTCCTGCCATGGTAGAGTGGCAATACTTCAAACATAGTCAGCAGGAGGCTGGGCGCTTTCATATCTAACCCTGCACGGTCCACTTCATGTAGGTTATGCCAGCAAGATAGCCTCCTACATGGGAGAGGATAGAAAAGCTGACTGACAATTACAGAGGATGACAACTTTCACCTGGAGCAGAATTTTAAAAATCACAATCTGCTCTGCAATTACTAGGACTGTCATCAGGATGTGATTGATTCCATACACAACAACACACAAGAGCAAGGGACATGGGGAGCATAGTGCTTAGTGTCCAATAACCCTGTGGGAAATATATGCAGCTCAACTCTGCATCCCACCAAAGGGGGACCACAGGCACTTGCTTTTGTATGAAAGAACTGGATGTCATCAGAAACATGGAATAAAGCTTTATGTTTGATTTTGGCCACTTGTATCTCCTCTACGGCACTGAATGTACACATGTAATTGAGATGAAATGGCAAATGATTAAACTAAGAGAATCTAAATATTTCTCATCATTTTGCAATAAGTTGAATTTTGACTATTAAATATCTATTATTTTATCAGAATAATACCTGAATTACAAAGTAACTGAACAATAAGTTATTGTATTTTCCACTTGATTTTATTATTTTATTTATTATTTATTTTTATGATTTATCTTCTAAAGATGATACACTAATTCAATAGGGTTCCTTCCCAACGTAAGGCCCATTTTCTTTCTGTTTTTTAGTGAGAGTAGATGGGGGAAAATCCTGTGTGTGGGGGGGGGTGTGTGTGTGTGCATGTGTTTCTTTTAAAGATTTATTTTTGTTTACTTATTTATTAGAGACAGAGAGAGTGAGAAAGAGAGAGAGAGTGAGTATGGGCACACCAGGGCCTCAAGCCACTGCAAACAAACTCCAGATGCATGTGCCACCATGTGCATCTGGCACACATGGGACCTGGAGAATCAAACCTGGGTCCTTAGGCTAAGCCATCTCTCCAGCCCCCGTGTGTGTGTTCTCTAAGTCTTGGTTAGGTAATTTTTGTGCATTCTCTCAAGAAGTCAATACCCCATCCTCCCTCTTCCCTTCTTTCCTTCTCTCCCTTCATCCCTCCCTCCCTTCCTTCTTTCCTTCTTCATTCCTTACCCTTTCTTTCCTCTTTACCCTCTCTCTCACCCATTGCTTCCAAAAAAAGGAACCACAATTATATCTGTGGATATCAATAGAAAAGACCTTTTATTTCTTCTGGAGACCTCACTCAGGGGCTACCTCTGGCCAACTGTAGACTTAGGGTAAAAATACAAACTCATCAAGGACCGTGAGGCAAGGAGACTATAAGAAACACAGACTTTCCTAATAAAATTGCCTGGTGCTTTTAAAACCAAATATCTAGGTAGGTGAAAATTACAGTTGAGTTAGCCAATACACTCTGGTGATTTGTTTAAGTCTAGAAAACTTGGAATTTTCTTCCTGTACAGACAGAACTGTCACCATGCTTCTTACTTATAATGTTAGCTTCTGATCATATCTTCATGTGTGTATTACCTGACCAGGTGAGTGTTATTCACAGGGCTTCAAATTTCTTTTAAGAGAGAAATATGCAGAAAACCACGTATGAGGGAGAAAAGTCTGGCAGATATGTGAAAGCTAAAAGAAACAAGTTAAAACACTGATGCAGCAATCTAAATGGGACTTGATGAATGTCCTTAGGGGAGAGAGAAAACACAACTCTTATCCCTGTAAGGTAACAGACAGACACATATGGAATTTCCTGAGTTTACAGAGCAATACAAACCTTAAAAAAATGAATATAGAAGAGTTCTAGTGGATTCCTTTGTGATATCACACACACATATGTATATATGTATATATGTATGTATGTATGTATGTGTATATATACATACATATATATGAATATTTTTTTGGTTTCTGGTTAACTAACATGTGTGGATTACCCACTGAGAGCCTAAGTAGCATGTTGATACCAGAGACCAGGTGTGCTATATCTCAGAAGCATCTGCAGTTCTTTCTTTCAATACATTACCTTCAGATGATATTCTCAAAGTAACTGAAGGAACTATTTCAAACTTCAGTCTCTAGATGAATATGTATCCTGACCCACTTGCACAGTCCACAGGACAATTTCAGCTTTATTAAGATTGCTAAATTACAAGTTTTCTGTTATTCAAAATAGATCACACTGACTCCTGGAAGCCAGAGTTCAGACTAAAAGCATAGTCAGTCTCATGAGATATTTACACATGTTCATCACAGTACACCCTTTAGGGTTACATTAATTAGAGTAAAATATCAGAATCTTACTCTTTTATCATTAGGTATATGACAAAGAGAGGCTACCACAAGAGTGGCGAGGTTCATGGCAAGATGATATTCTAAGCACTTAGAGAAGGCCACAGTAGCCTCCTTGAGAAGAATATTTAAAAAAATACTCATGACTTTGTTTTTATCTGAAGGTACAGAGGGGTCACCATACTTCTTACTAACATTAACTTCAGTGTCCCCAAAGTGGTACTGAGAACTGTTTAACTTAATGAATGAAAAAGACAAAATCATTCCTGCCTATGCTTCTTTAACTTCTTACTGAATTCTCCAAAACTGACTGGTTACTGGAAGACATCTCCCCTGAAAACAAAGTCAAAAAAGTAATTAAAGTATGTCTTTTGTTTGCTGCTGAAAAAAATAGGAAATAGTAATCATGTAGAATTTCATGATGTCTTTAAACTTCTCATACATAAATATAGAATTATGTTCTGTGATTGGTTTCTTCATGTCCCCCAAGGGTCCATGCATGAAGGGTTTTGTCACCAGCTTGGCCTTCTTGGGAGGTGCTGGAAACTAAGATGTAAAATGTAGCAGAGCATTTTCTAATCATTGCAGACATGCCCTCAAAGGGCATTGTGGGACTACAGACATTGGTTTTACCTCCCAGCTATGGGGAGAAGGGTTGCACAAGGACCACAGAGGGGATCTTGTTACATTCGCTTCTGTAGTTTGTACACGGGAGTGCTGTATGATTTTGGCCCCAGGACCAAAAGGATTGGGACCAAGCAATCATTTCCTGTAGCCTCCAGAACTTGAATCCAAGTAAACCTTTATGCTGTATAAGCAGATGATCTCAGGTGTGAGTTAAAGTGATGGGAAGCTGGAAAACACACACATATCTCCATCTTCCTTCATTCTTTGTTTATGGGTAAAGAAATTAGAGCTCAAAGTGGTTGTATATCTTATCTAAACCCACCGGTGGTTGAATTATGAAGAAAGCACATGGAGCCAACCCCAAAAGGGTCATCTGGGCCTTCAGCTTCTAAGATCATCTTAGTCAGCCCTTCCTGTAGCAGACTGGATACTCCAGGAGCACACTCTAGGACGGCTTCTTAGTTTTCATTATTTTACAATCACTCTTATCCTATACTGAGTTGTCCAGTGACCTATGCTTAGTGGTCCTATAAAAGACAAAATACAGTCATATGTCACTTGTTAATATGTTCTAAGAAATGTGTCATTCATCTTTGTGTGGGAATCACAGAGTGTACTTACCTAGATGGTATGGCCTACTGCCGTACCCGTATAATAAAACCTGTCATGTATATGGTCTGTCATTGGCCAACATGTGGTGATGAGATGTTTCACTGTACTAGCAATTAAAGAGCTCTCATTATACAGAAGACATGTTATCTCATTCATTCCCACCAGTCTGTCATAGAGTAGGTACTGGACTGCTATGAAATTAGTGATCATCAGAGACTAATATGTTTATGTATGAGCAAAAAAAAAAAAAAAAAAAAAAAAAAAAAGAAAAAAGAAAAACCAGTAAGTGTCAAAGGTGGCCTAAACCCAGTTTGAAAGTGTCCAAAAATCTAAGATTTCCATACCACAATGGTGGGTGGCCACACAAGTAAATGTAGTTTTGAATGGTCTTACTACTGAATGGCTCCTATCACAGAGATTCTCTCTCTCCTTACAGTCTAATTTCTTTGGCTGCTCTGCTGTTAAAGTGGTACACACACACACATAAACACACACATAAAATTGGTGCTTGCTCATTTTCCTTGTGTCACATTTCAAATACAATGTTAATTGGAGGTTAAAATTAGATGCTCTATCTAGAATGTGCCTTGAAATGTTCTTCAAAATGTTTTTACTTAAAATGTTGATGAACCATCAAATGTGGAAGTGTTCACTGATTGGGATCTTTAAAATGGGATCTTTTAAAATTCAAAGAAAAAAAAACTGTTTGATATGCAGAAAGTGTGCTGAGTAACACAGCTCCAACTGGAACCAGGACAGATTCTGAAGTTAGCCCTTGAAGTAGTTCCTCTTCCTTGCTAACTGGATCATATTTACAACCCCTGATTAATTAGGTATGTCTTTGTGGGCATTTCCAGAGAGGCTTATCCAAGTAGCGGAAGACGCACATTGACTTGGGAAGCACCGTCTTGTGGGCTACAGGCCAGAATGGAAGGCAGGGGAAGTAAGGACCACCAGTTGGAACTCAGCTTCATACCACATGCCCCCTTATGTCTGCTTCTGGTCTGCCAGGAGAGAACTCCTCCACATGCTCCCGCTACAGCAATGTTCCTCTAAGCACACAAGAACAGATAACCATGGGCTGATCCCTGTGAAACTGTGAGCCCAAGTAAATCTTCTCTCCCTTGTATCTGAAAGGTAACACACCCCTCTGCCAAGCTCCAATTACACATGATGATTAAGCATATCCCTGTTCTTATGGAATTTAAATATCGAAATAAATGATGACATTTCAGCAAATTCATGATGAATAATTCTAATGACACTAATCAAAGTTAACATTTACAGATTCCCTATGTTTTTCACAGGATGTTCTCATCTTCACCATCCTACAAAGGTGATAGTACCTTGCTTATAGCACAGGGAGAAAGCCCCCCTTCCTGGGAGTGCTGTAACATACCTAAGCTAATAAGGCTAATAAAGACAAGAGTAAATGGAGCATGAGCCTATGTCAGGCTGTATCCAGGGTCCATTACCTCATTGGACAGTGAATTTCCATGAGGAAGACTAAAGTGCTTCATTTCTCTCAAAAAAATAATTAATAGTAATGATGAGCATATTCTAACTAAATATCTAGTGAGAAAGTAGTATGAGGGAGTATACATTAGACTATTTTCCATAGAGAATCTCTAAGACTTAAACAGTGACTTCTTGAGTTCAATTTATAATAGGAGATCAGTTAATAATGATAAGAGGCAATAAAGAAGAATATATATTGGATGAAGTTCTCCCTCTTACTTGGGAAATAGACAATTGAGTTAAAAAAAATAAAATAAGATGTAAGCTCCTAAATACTACCAAGGCACTACATGCTAATAAATCAATGAATCAATGAATACAAGTAAATTATCTAATAAAATTCCAATTGATATTGAGTAGCCACTATGCATTGAAAATATCATAGAGCAATGACAATTGGGCATAAATAAAGAAGCTTCCTCCAGAAAGAGTTGAAAAAGTTGCAAAAGTTGAAGGATCAGCCGGGCATGGTGGTGCATGCCTTTAATCCCAGCACTTGGGAGGCAGAGGTTGGAGGATCGCCTTGGGTTCAAGGCCACCCTGAGACTACATAGTGAATTCCAGGTCAGCCAGAACCAGAGTGAGACTCTACCTTGGAAACTAAAAACAAGCAAACAAACAAACAAAAAAAAAAAAAAGTTGAAGGTTCAACCAGTTCATGCTAAGTTTTTTGAAGAAGAATGTTTCTTGAGCACTGTGTACCCAGCAGATGCTGATATGTTTATCTGTTAACTCTTTCGACTATCATTACAACCTAAAGGAGGAAATATTTTTTTTCCATTTTTAGACACAGAAACTTGCTAAGTTAACATGTTTAGCAAATGGAAAAGCTGTGACATTAACCCTGTGATGCATTTGCCACCACCATCAAAGGAAATTTCTCTGTGCTCAGTGGCTTTCATCATTAAGACATATTCATACCACATTGTAAAGTTTTTCTGGATTCTAGCTTTGGGTTTTTGCTTAGTCAAGATGATCATAACCTAAAAAATAACAGTCTTCCTTTTCCTGTCCTTTTACTTTGGGTTTCTCTACACTTGAAAAACAAACAAAAAAAATTTTTTTTTTTCAAAAAGAGTCTAAAAACAAATGGAATAGGTGATTCTTAGATGTGCTTACTCATATGGAATGTGTTTATCTACTTTACAAAACTCTGACAGGAGCACAGTAGAAAATATACTTTCATTTAAAATGCTAAGTCTCTGATCTGTGATCTAAGTCACATTAATTCAAATGCTGCCAATTTGGAATTCACTGACTTATAGAATTTTAGAGATAAACAAATTAGGAGGATAAGTAGAATTTCACTGGGAATATTTATTTTCCTTGGGAAACACATTTTTGAAGCACTTGTAAAAAGAAGAATCTTATAGCTGTTTAAAAACAGGATTCCTAGCTGAAGTGATTTTTCTATCATTTTTGAAGTCATCTAGTGATACTTCTCAATATACGTGTGTCTCATGTGTACTCAAGAATAAGAAACATTTAATCATTAGTTTACTATGGCTGATACATTTTTGTCTCCATAGATTTGTCTTAAACTGGTGAATCTAGGATGTGTGTTAAATATTTTAAATGAACAACCTAATTATAATCAGAGCACACAAAACCATAATAGCCCTATGAAGCATACTGGCAAGTAATACCAAATATATTAGTTCTAAGTAATCTCAGAAATCCCTTCTCTTAATTCCTTTTTTTTTTTTTTTTTTTTTGTAATTCCTCTCAATTCTTAAGGACAATATTTCTCACAATTTGGTATAACATGCAGGTAGATATACTGTCAGGTTTTGCTCATGGAAATAACATCTAAGAAAGTAATAGCTGGAGAGATTGCTCAGTGGTTAAGGCTTTTGCAAGTAAAACCTAAAGACCTGAGTTTGATTCCCCAGTACCCAGGTAAAACCAGATGAACAAAGTGGTACATGCATCTGGAATTCATTTGCAGTGGCTGGAAGCCCTATCACACCCATTCTTTCTGAGTGTCTCTCTTCTATCTCTATCTGCTTAATTAAAACTCAGTTGTTTACAATAATTGCATGCCCAAGTAGCTGTACTGAAATCTGATGTTAATTACAACCTTTATTCAAGCTTTGAGGAACTTTGGAATTTTCAACTCTAGAGCCCTGTAAATACCTTTAGAAGAAGATTTTTGAAGCCAAATGATTTTAAAGCATCCCAGTGCTCCTCTCCAAGACTCCTCACAACAGAGACGGGAACTAACCATGTTCATTCCCAGTACCTCTGTTGCATAAGTATCCTGTCAAGCCACACGGTGTTGTCTGTATTATCCATTCACTGAAAACATCTATCCGTGTCCACAATTTGCCAAAACTGAATTAAACCCTCATGACATGTGGATAAATATGACAGACAGAGTCGTTCACACTCGAGTGTGTTATCCTTGGATGGAGAGAAACAGATAATTAAAATGAAACATTTACATTCGATTAAATTGATACAGTGCTTCAGGCAGAATGGATGCAAGTAGAAGGGACATCTGATTGCAGGCCAGGGACAGGAGGAGGAAGACTTTCCAGTATGGAAGGCTGTCCTCCAAAATCAAATGTAACAGTATGCTCTGAACAAGGAATCTCTTGGTCATGCAGAGGATACATATGTGAAAAGGCCAGTGATGAGAACTTCAATGGGATGTTTCGAACACAGGGCAGAGACAGGAGCTTAAGCAATGGCAGGGGAGAACTGGCTTTCTGCAAACAACTGAAAGACACTCCCTGGATGCTGCATAGATCAAGAACGGAAATCAAATAAGATGTGTCTAGAGAAAAAGAATGGATACTGAGCTACAGTGTCTTTTCCAGCAATCCTTCGTTATAAAGAAGTCCTTACCTACATGCTAACTTTTTCTTTGACTGAGGCCCAAATCACCAGTATTACTCTGATCTTGAGTTTCACTAAACAAAGGTAAGGGATTCTGTCTCACCTCCCCCTTTAGAAATGGTTCTGCCTGCTTGACCATAGAAACCAAAACAGTAGTCAATGTTCCACATTCCTGAGAACCCAGGAGATCGGATGGGTGTACTACATTATCTTTGACAATAAATGGGAAAGTTATCCAAAACAGAGCTGCTGTAAACATTCTCCAGAGAAAGAATTAAAAAATAAAAGAAGAAAGTGAGGGTGGTGGGGCACACCTTTAATCCCAGCACTCAGAAGGCAGAGGTAGGAGGATCGCTGTGATTTCCAGGCCACAGAGTGACTTCCAGGTCAGCCTGGGCTAGAGTGAGATCCTACCTCAAAAATAAATAAATAAATAAAATATAAGAAGAGGCTGACATATTTCAGGAAAGCTTTAGATCTTATCCACAAACACCATTTCAAAAAATGTCACCAGATTCTAGGAATTTATCCAAAAAAAAAATAATAGGGAACACACACAACAGTGAATATAAAAGATGTTCATTAGAGCCTGCTAACAATAACAACAACAACAAAAAGTTGGAAACAATTTCAAGGTCCTTCAAAGATAAGGAGTGTTTAAAATGATGGTTTATCGACACAAAGGAGTATCATGCAGACACTAAAATAATGAGGTGCATAAACATGTTGTGATTAATAGTTATCCATGACAATATTTTCAAGTGATAAAAGCAAGTTGCCAATACCAGATATTTTATGAACTTAGTTATGTGAAATTTTATATATTTTATGTGAAACCTGTCATAGAGGGAAGTTGAAAATAATAGTCACCAAATAACTAACAAAGGCTAACTCGTCATAGGAGATTTTCAGGTGCTTTTTGCTTTGTTCTTTGTATTGGATGTACATAATTTTATGTGGAAAATTTTTTGACTTTTTTGGTTTTTCAAGGTAGAGTCTCACCCTAGCCCAGGCTAACCTGTAATTCAGTATGTTATCTCAGGGTGGCCTTGAATTCATAGCAATCCTCCTACCTCCACCACCCAAGTGCTTGGATTACAGGTGTGGTTCCCTTTTGATTTTTAAAAATGAAAATCTCATGTTCAATAGAGAGAATATTTGAATATGTTTTTAGCATTTAGCTTGTTAGGTAAGCAGTTTCAATTATCTTTTCATGGACATGTCTAATAGCTGTCTTGCTTAAGAGTTCTATAAGCATGGAGGCTGGAGAGATAACTTAGTGATTAAGGCACTTGCTTACAAAGGCAAAGGACCCAGGTTCAATTCCCCAGGACCCACGTAAGCCAGATGCACAAAGTGGTGCATGCATCTGGAGTTTGTTTGCAGTGGCTGAAGGCCCTGGTTATACTCATTCTCTCTCTTTCTCTCTCTCTCTCCCTGCCTAATTCTCTCTTACTCAAATAAATAAATAAAAATAAGTATTTTTTAAAAAGTTCTACAAGTATGAGACAAGCTATGAGTTTGTGGCTAGCAGGGAGATGATTTCTCTTTCACTTTTTATTTCCCACTGGTTTTGGATATAAACTATTTAATAACATTGTTAACCTGACATTCCCATATCACTTAAAGTCCTCCATAAGATACCAGAGTCCTAGGTTGTGGAGATATTATAGACATTCGACATACACAGATTTTGAGTAGTATTACTGAATATATACATGCATACACATATTTGTCTGTACATGTATGTATATATGTATGTGTATACATACATACATAGCATACTATCTATAAACATTGATTTTGCCCCTTCAGTAAGTAAAAGCTTAACCCCCCTGAGAATTTGATTTGATTGCAAGTGCTTTTATTATGAGTTCTCATATTAACAATAGGACTTAGCACATCAAAGTAAGTTCCAAGGCCATAGACCTGAAAAGAATCTGATAAATATAGCTTATTATCTTATCTTTTACATCCTACTCCTTTAAATCTGACTGACAGCCTTGGTCTGTGTGCTTAATTTTCCTTTATGAGACAGTATCTTCCATGATTCAGAAAACCCATAATCTTCACCATTTTCAAAACAGGTTTCAAATTTCCTCAAAAAGGAAACTTTCCTTTGTGGTCCTTCTCAGCTTAGTGTGTACAGTCCCCTTATACTGTACCAATTCCACATTGTCTGTTTGATCTCCTCTACTCACTTGCATTTTGGGGCAGTGCTTTGCAATTATTTCAGTATTTCTTCTTTCTTCCTGAGCCTGTGGATTCTGAGGTGATTACATTCTTACGGAACACACACACTGCTTCTTGCGAAAGTTAGACACTCTTTTCTATTTCCCATCAGTGGACCTTCCTCAGCAAAAACAATTTACATGTCAGATTCCAAACGGGGACCTCAGAATGCCACGCATTTAAAGATGGAGACTTTAAAGATGCCATTAAGTGAAAATAAGGTTTTAAGTGTGGATGGTACCTTGCTCAGAAAAGGAAATTATGAACCTGAGATGCCAGTAGTTCCTAAGCAGAAGATAAGACCATGTGAGGAAAGAGAGACGGTTGGTAACTGTTAGCCATTAGGAATTACAGAGTGTGCCAAACCTGCCAAGGCCATGATCTTGGACTTGGAGCCTCCAGAACTGTGAGGAAGCAGTTCTGTCATGTTAGCCATCTAGTTCTGGTACCTTGTTATGGTATAGCTGAAATAAGTTTTTTTTTTTTTTTCTCTTTCTGAAATAAATCTTTTTTCTTCTTTAAACTGTCTTTTATCAGGTATCTGGTCAGAGCAATTAGCAAAGTAATTAACTTGCTTTTTCAGATTTATAAATTTAATATCTCAATATTGGGCTAGAGAGGTGACTCAGCCATCGAGGCACTTGCCTGCACAGCCTAATGACCCAGGTTTGATTCCCCAGTACCCGTGTAAAACCAAATGCACAGAGTTGCATGCATCTGTTGTTTGTTTGGAGTGGTTAGAGGCCCTGGTGCACCTATTCTCTCTGTCTGTCTCTCTTCTATCTCTCTCTACTTAAAAAAGTAAGTAAATAAATAAAAATATTTTTTAAAGTATTTAGAAGAAAAGAAAGGCAATGACAAGTGCTAGTTAGGTTGTGACATGAATGGACCTCTCATAAAAGGTTAAGATGACTGTCACAGAGCATGTGTTCAGGAAAAGAAGTCATATACAAAATGGCACAAATGAAACACTTACATTAACATTCTATTTAGACAAAACTAGTGTCTGGTGATTCAAGTCACTACACTGGTTAGTTATAAGAGGAAAGACAAAGGATATAGACAAATAGGCTTAATAAAGCACATTGTTTTAGCTATTTGTTTTATTCCTGGGACAAAATCCCTGACAGGAAGCAACTTATGGAAGGAAGTGATTTATTCTGGCTTATATTTTCAGAGGGATACTTTCCATCATGGCAGGGACAGTGTAACAGCGGGAACATGAAGCCTGGCTGGCCACATGGGCCCTGAATCAGGAAGCTGAGAAAACAAAGAAGTGAGTACAGGCTACAGAAACCTCAAGGCCTCCCCCAGTGACTTTCTCCAACACAAGCTCCACCTCCTAAAGGTTCCACAGTCTTCCCAAACAGCACAACCAGCTGGGGACCAACTATTGAAACCCATGATCCCATGGGAGACATATTATTATCAAACCCCAACACCTATTTAATGGAAAGGTTCTGTGTTTTTATAACCAGTGGCCACAAGAATGAACACACATGAAAATTCCATTTAGCTGTGAAAGGTTTCTAAGCTTCACTATACGCATAATGTGCCACAATAAACTATATGCATTTTATACACTTTCACACATGCATACACATATGTAACACTCTAGAAAGTAGATCTTATCAAGGCCTGTATAGTTTTGTAAATCTTCAGTTATTGGCCTGAAACATCTTATTACTATACCCCAGAGTTAGATAACAATCAATTTTATATTTAAATTTTTATATATCTTATGTCTATATGTATATTTATAAGCTACTCAAGGGATATTTTATGTACCTGCTATTTTAGAGGACTTCCTGCAGGGTGCTGTGCTATATGCTGATGGCAAAATCACATATTTTCTTTGCCAGTCACTCGAGAAGTACTGTTAACCCATTTTCACAGCTAAACCCAAATCAACTGGACAGTGGAGAAGTTAGATTATATTCTAACCTCTTTCATCTGCAAAACACTACTTTTCAGCAATCCTATAGGATGTGCTATTTGACATCACACACACACACACACACACACACACACACACACACACATATATATATATATATATGTATGTATATTATACTTCAGGGAATGTCTTCTATTGCTACTATATAATGATTTGTATTCTTTACATGATTTTCAGCATGTAGTGCATATTCTGACTTTCCCTGAACAGAGAATTAAGTGCAGTGGTACCTACATCAATGATGTGGACATTGTCAAGAACACAGGAAGTCGAAGCAGGGCCATGGGCAGCTTCTGAAATGATGGGAGCATTTGGATATATTTCAATAATATATTGTATGACCCTAGTCAAATAGGGATACTACATATATGTGACAGGGTCATTATCAACCACAAGCATCGCAAGCTTAGAAAGGATCAAAATGTACTTAGCATGGTCCAGAGGAAGAATTTTTAATTTTCACAGATGCTTTGTACATTTGAAAGCTCTGAGGTGTTCAGGTCTTCATGAACAAACATGAGATATGAAGGTAATAGAAAAATAATACTGAGTTGGTAAGTAAGTAGTTTCAAAACTTTTCCATGTTTCTTGTGTTGAATGGAAAACTTTCTTAATTTTTAATTTATTTGTTTTCCTCCAAGCACTCTAACTTTAAAATACTCACCATAATTCTTTCTTCATTCCTGCTCAAAAATCACCTCTCACTTTCTTCCAGTTCTCTGTCTTATGACCAGTTTCTGCTGGAAGAATGGGGCAGGCAAGTTTTGCCTCTAGCACCCTCCCACCTCTTCCTTTATCTTACCTTCTGCAGATGCTCCAAACACCCACCTTCCCAATCCTCCCTCTGGTGACAACTGCTGATAACAGTGTTGTTAGGGAATATCACTCAAGGGGATTTGCATTTTAATAGGCTTCTCTCCTACCTAAAGGCCTCAGCACTGGATCTCCAGTGATCAGTCAGATAATATTTAGCCTGCCCAGTGTTTCAAAACCAAGCAATAACTACAAAACAAATGAACAAAACACAAAAACAAAACTAACCAAGGCAGGTTGTAAAAGTACACTTTTTTTTTTAGTTTTCCAGATTCTTCTGCAGAATTGGAGTTGGAAATACCCAGCTTTCAAATGCAATAATGATTCAAAAATGCATTATTACTAAAACAAATAATTATCTCAAGATATGAGGCAGCTTTGTGCTATAGGTTCTAGAGTGTGGAGACCATCACAGTCCTTGCCACACCCTACTGTTTCTCATAGAGGAAGACTCAGCTGTTCTTTATCAATGAGTAAGCTTCTGCTTTGCTGAGTACAGAAATATTTCTCAGTGTCTAGACTCCTGTCCAAAGTAAGAAACAACGTACAGCAAGATGACATATCTTTGTCACATTAAATATGCCCTATGTATTTACATAGAATCCAAGTGTGATTCTACGTAGTTAGAGCCTACCATATAATTTAATGTCAGGTGCTAGAAATACTCGTTTTAACTAGCGTTCATTTCTTGAGCCACTCAGACCTTACATAGTTTAGGAACATCTTGCATTTTGGGGGGGGAGAGAAATAAAGACCCAAAAATTATGGCAGTGATGATGGTAGTTGTGGTGACAGTGAGGATGAAAGTCATAATTAATATGAAGGGCCAGGTTATTTGATCTTCACCATAACCCCACCCAGTAGATTCTTTTATTGTGTTCATTTCATAGAGGAGAAAGTAGGGGTTTGTAAAATAATTTGCACAGGATCACTTCAATAGTCACTGGGGTGAGTGAGCTGTGAAACCAGCAGCTGGTCTGCAGAGCCTTTACCTTGAGGTAGTCTATGCTCCCATGTCACCGACTAAGTCACAGCAAGGTAGGGGAGGGAGGGGGGACCCTGGGGCTTTGTAGCAGTTCCTTTCCAGGATGCTATAAGGAGACTGTGGGAGAGATGGGAGCTCCTGCCTTGCTATGTGTTTAAAGGCTGTTTGTTCTCTGAATTTCTCCCATGTTTGTTTAAAGTTTTAATCTGAATCATTTACCAAATCCCTCGTTTTCCTATATTTTAATTAATTTCTTCTCAGATCAGTCATGCTGCATCCCTGCTAACTAAGGCTGACTGTAGAAATCCCAGTAAGCAAATGCAAACAAACAAACAAAAAAGAACCCCCACTAATCCTCCCTGACAGTTCCTGCGTTTTACCTAATGAGCCCTAATGCGTTAGGATAAACATCTATTCCAAACTATTTGGTCAGAATTTAGAGCATCGATGGTTTTAAGCATTTGGATGATTTTCTTTACTTTAGTCTGTTCAGGTCTAAATCAGCTTCAAATACACAAATTCCAGGACCTTGTTCTTTAGCTCATTTGTAAAAACTATCACAAAAGCCAATTCTTTGGAAAAGTTCTATGGACCAGGGAGGGAATTTGGGTAAGACTCCACCACACCCTTTCACTACCTGAAAAAAAAAGAAAAGAAAAGAAAAGAAAGGCCTCATTTTGTTTCTGGTTAACTTCAGTACACAAACTAAAGGAAATTAGTAGAATCTGACAATCACACTGTACACTAAACCCAAATTCCAGTTTGTTTGTAATATGGAAAAAATTAAATAAATGCTTCTATCTTTCCCAACCCCATTCCCTGTCCTGATAGCTTATTCTGACTTCCCCATATAGTTTAGATTTATAACTATACAGTGGTCCACCTGAAATTGCTCACCTTCTTCTCTCTCTCTCTCTTCTTTCTTACTCTACTATTTGAGATTTCCAAGCCCATGAAATTACTGGGTGAGCTTTCTCTCTAATAGTAATTCCCTTACATTAAAATAAAAAAAATCACTTAAGAAATTATATTAGCACTGTATTTTACCTGAAAAATATAATATGCTAGTTTCCTACCATTAAAGGTCTATTTATGGTTTGATAAACATAAAAGAAATGGGAACAGGAAAGAACCAGTATGCACTTACTAGTCTTCCTTAGCTGTCGCAGCTGCAAGCAGGTTGCTATAGGTGATAAACAAACTACAGTTTACCAATCTGCAAAATGGGTATGCTCAGTAGGAACACAGTGTCCTATTGAAGGAGAAATAAGAGAAAACTAGTTCCTTTTAGCCAGTTTCAGTTAAAAACTGAGACTCAGAGAGAACCTATACCTCTTCACCCTGGCAGAAATGGAACTTGTGTTTATTGCAGTACAGCTACAGTTGCTCTTGCAGCCCACAGGCTAGCTTGGTATGCTACCTAGACAGGCTGCCTTCACTACCCAGGTGGGCTGGCCATGGAGCCTGCCCTTCAAATCTACAGACCAATCAGTTTTTCCTCTTGCATTCCCGAATCTGAGGAAAAAAATCCATTTTCAACGATTAGGAAGGCCCATTCAGGGGCTGTTTTCCAGTTACCCGTACTCTCTCTCTCTCTCATTTTCCTCCATATTTAATTAAACCCATGTGTTCATCAAAAACACAGTTGTTAAGTCCATACCTGCAATGGGCCAGGCTCAGTGCTCCAGGATGGGTCCTCAGTGAACAGCAAAGTTCCTCCTGCTTGGGACTTATATGTTAATGACAGGTAAAGGATGCAAAAGAATATGACATGCTTTCTTTCACAGCTAGGAACCGGATTAATTTAAACAAAATATGACACATATTGTGGTTTGAATGTAAAAACATCCACCACACAGGCTCATGTGTTTGAACACTTGGCTTCCTGCCAGTAGCATTGCTTCAGACGATTGAGGAATTTAAGACATGGAACCTTGCTGGAGGAAGTGGGTTACTGAGGGAGGGTCTTAAGGTTTCTTTAGCCCTGAACAACTTCCTTTGGTGTATATATATATATATATATATATATATATATATATATACACACATATAGTGTGTGTGTGTGTGTGTGTGTGTGTGTTAGAGCACTTACCTATCATGTCTAAAGCCCCAGTTTTAATCTAATATATTGTAAGAAAAGAAAAAAAAACTTCACTCTTGACAAAGGACCCTACAGATAGCTATATTGGTGCTCCTTGGGTTAGAGAACCTACACTTTAGAGTACAATTATCATTTAGAAAAGACAGAAGTCACATGCTGATCACTAGAGTGAATGACCTGCTATGCAGTTGAATGAAAAAAGGCCTTGGGAGCAAACACTTTTCCATCAAGTGCCAAATATAGTTGCACACTTCCTGTGATCTAATGTGTCTCTTGAGATGGAGCGTTACCCTAGGAATATCTTAAGAGCTATAGACAAGGAAGGGGTGACCCAGCAAACATGAACATCTAGATCAGAGTTCAGGGTGGAGATGGGAACAGCCAGCCAAGCTGGAATCCTTCCCTCATTGTAGAAACCGCAGTTCACAAAAGACATAGAGTCTGCCCACTCAAGAGGGTAAAAATGATGACAGATAACTATTCCAATCAGATCAACCTATATCAGTAGGGCAGTTTCCTCCTTAATCTACTCCATACCTAACAATTATCCATAGAAGAGAAAAATAAATCAATGAGAAAGAAGTGAAAAAGAGTGAGAGAAAAGTGAATCCATGTATCCTCTCACTGTAGGCTTCTAAGCCTAAAGCAAGCCTGAGTGGAGGGTAGCAGAGACAGTCAGTGCTAAATTGAATTGCGTCTGAGGTTAAATATTGGTTGACATTATGCAATTAGCAAAATAAGACTGAACACAGTAATTAATACAGAGGGGGAGAAAAACCCACTCAGTGTTGTGTGTGTTATCCAGATGAAGTTCCATATAGACAAAAAATTTAATAGTTCTAGGAATCAAGTTAAAGGAATGAAAGTGCTTAGGTAGAAACTGACATCACTGTTTTGAAGACCTTTCAGTATCCTTAAGATGTTATATTTGTTTACTTGTCCTTTCCTTATTTTCTTATGCATTAAGGAAAGTCCCTTCTCTGGTAAGGAAATTAATTTTGACTAATTCCTCTTGGTCCTCATTCTTCTGCTGACTGGTTTGTCTTTTAAATACTATAGTCTCCTTTTACATGACTATGCACTTGTTTTAACAGTGAATTACAGTGAGTTGTTGATTTTGAAAATTCTAATTTTATACAATTCTCTAGTTCTCTTCTCTATTCATAGTATATCTGTGGATTTCTCTCTATATGTGGTTTCATATAGTATCAACATTCCTACTACTTCCATAGCACATACAACCTGCATGTTTTGTCTAAGTCCAACATCAAAATGTTTCAAAGATCTTTGTATCATCCACATCTTTCTATTACCAGAGTTTGTTGCCTCTACTTTGTGGTTCTCTAATAAATCTTACCCATCCTTTTAAGAACAATTCAAATGTCACTTAGTTTATAAATTCTATTTCTTTAAGCATGAGGAACACTCAATATTTCAACCGTCCTTGTAATGTAAAAAACAATACAGTATTCATTTAATCCCCTCTGTGTCTAGGATCTCTATGAGCAATCAGGTGTTACAACCTCTCTACTCCCTCCATGTATCTAGCACAGTTCTTCTATAGAAAGACTTGGTTACACCTAAATTGAACTGAAATAGAACTTTTGGTAAGAAATACCTGAGATGATACATTTTAAAGGACTTGTTCAAATACTGAAAGTTTAAAAATAGAAGCTGGGCATGGTGGCGCATGCCTTTAATCCCAGCACTTGGGAGGCAGGGGTAAGGGGATCATTGACTGAGAGTTCAAGGCCACCCCGAGACTACATAGTGAATTCCAGGTCAGGCTGAGCTAGAGTGAGGCCCTACCTCAAAACAAAACAAAACAAAACAAAAAAAAAACACGTTTAAAAATAGGAAGATGATATAGCTAGAATACAAAGAGTGGATAATATGATCCAAGGGCATGGCATAATCAGATATATATTTTTTTTTTCATGTAAAAGAAAACTATGTTATTTAAAAGAGACAAATCAAACAGCAGAAGAATGAATAAGGACCAAGAGAAAAGAATTAGTCAAAATTAATTTCCTTACCAGAGAAGGGACTTTCATTAATGCATGAGAAAATAAGGAAAGAACAAGTAAACAAAAGATCTTCAAAACAATGATGTCAGTTGCTACCTTAGCTCATATATATATATATATATATATATATATATATATATATATATGTGTGTGTGTGTGTGTGTGTGTATGTGTGTGTGTCTGTGTGTCTGTGTGTGTATGTATTTTTAATATTTTTATTCCCTACTATGAAATAAGGCTAAAAAATCCATAGAACTCAGTATCTAGAGGGAGTAGGGAATTTCTAAAGCCAGTTTAGATAAGGAAGGAATAAGAGTGAACCATACCTAACAATCTAACACAATTTTATATGCAAGATAGACATGGACATTGGGTATATATACATATGTATGCCCATTTTTAGACATTGGCATGATGATTATTGCTTAATGAATTTGAGTTGGTATGACAAAATGGAAATGTTGATGGACATATCCCTTCACTGGTGATTTAAAAAAATTGTTAAAAAAATCATTCCTACTGCAATAACAAGCATCAGCTGCATATACTCTCCCGAGTTCTGATTCTTGGTTTTGATGGGTTCCATGACAACCTTGCCTGTCCAGTGACAGAATAACATATAAGCAGTTAAGATGAATGGAAACCTATGCATGTGCTCCTGGAATTAATTGTTAAGAAATGAGAGAGAAAACCAGGTTTCTTTTTAATTTCTCTTTTGAGGATCATGTGCCATAGATAAAAAGATTTCTTTAAGTCTTCTCCACATGGATTAATATTTTATGGGCTGCTGATTCTGGCTTCCAGGTTGCCCATAATCATTTTCTAGTTTTCTCTGGAATACATTTCTGGCTTCCTCCAGTAGGATATGAATTCTCATAGCTTGAGCTTTGCATGACTTTTGATTTGACTGGCATTGCTATGTGAAAGACACTGGTATTCACATTCTTGGATGTGATCATCCTTAATCTTTTGAAATATTATTTTCAAGATGAGGAAATGTTGCAGTTACCTTCTCATTACTGAGGTAAAACACCCACAATCTAAAGCAGTTTATGAGAAGAAAAAGCTTATTTCCACTTACCGTCTTGAGGGGAAGCTTCATTATGGGATAGTAGAACAAAAGGTGAGCATTTTATCTATTCACATCAGCTGCGAGACAGCAGCAAGAATGAGCTAGCTCTGAAGCCGGGCATGGTGGCACATGCCTTTAATCCCAGCACTTAGGAGGCAGAGGTAGGAGGACCGCCATGAGTTCGAGGTCACTCTGAGACTACATAGTGAATTCCAGGTCAGCCTGAGCTAGAGTGAGACCCTACCTCTGAACTAGTAAACCATGGCCCCAGCCCCCCCGCCCCCAGAGACACACTACCTGTAGCAAGAGTCTACCAGGCAAAGGCTCCACAATGCCCCCAGATTGCTGCCCACTGAGGACCACATACTCAAACCACATGAGCCTATGGGGGACATTTCTCTCAAACCACCATGGGAAACTAAGGTGCCAAGCTGTCAATCAGCCAATATAGTTAGAAAGGGAGAAGGGCTTCATCAGGGCTAGTGATTGTGACTATTGTTTTCTCTTTGCTGATGTCTCTGAAGGAATTTGACATATTCTGTGATAGATTCTGTTATTGTTCTCAATTCATTACCCTTCTTGATAGCTATGTCTTTTTCTGTATAACTTCTTAGCTCTTCCATTAATGGTTCAGTTTATTTTCTCACTCCATTGGTTCTGAGCTGGCCATCTGTAAGTTTCACCAGTGGAAAGCAGGGATAGTGGCTTTGTGCTCAGGGCTTAGTCTTTAAGAGGCATCAGAGGATTTTTCTGGCCCCTCTTATGCATCTCCATGTCCATAAAATGTCATGCTTTGGTTATCACATTAAATCAGGGAACATAAGTCACATTTGGAGAAGATCTTGCAGTGACCTCTTGCTTTACACCAAGCTAAGCAGAGAGCAGATGAGGTCTAACAACACCTGTCTAGTACACAGAGAAGTAAGCAAGAATAAATGTTTGTTGTGGCCAAATATCTGGGATAGCACTTTTACAGCATCAATCAACTGATAAATTTATGATAATGTGCTCATAACTCCCTTCAGCTCATCCTATATTTCCTAATCATTCAGAGACTTTACATATATACTTTTTTTAACCTTCAATGATACTAACACTTATAGGGAGTGAGGGGTCAAACTATGTTGAAATGATAAATCATAAATATACATTTTCTGTTTTTCTAAGTGGATTGAGCATCTTCATAACTTTCAGATAACAGATAAGGCTACAGCATATATAAGGTGATTCCTAGAAACCTACTCTAAAGATAATGTTAAAAGTAGCTTTAAAATCACTTCATAAGTGCCAGAAAGACTTGTGATAGAGTCACAGAGTTTCATTTGGCAAGACAAAAGACTACTGAGGGTATCAACTCTTAGTCTTATAGATTTTTGTGATAAAATAGTGAAGATTCTAGGACACTCCAGGATATTGGTCCTTGGTAGCCTTGGTAGACTTCTAAAGGAGAGAAGTGCTTATTTTAAGGAAATTAAGACTATAGCATGTGTCTAATAGAGTACTATCTAATAGTTCAAAGAAGACCAAAACAGTTTTTAGAGAATTATATATGCAATGACATTGCCAACTTCAAATCAAAAGAACAGAAATAATGTAAAACAAAAAGAAGCCTTTGGACCTCAAAAAAGAAAAAAAATCTACTGACAGGAAGTAGGCAGAATAAAAGCCTGCTCACTTGTAAAAGTGTTATTCATATCATGCAAGTAATAATTTACAAGGAGACTGGAGAGATGGCTTAGCAGTTAAGGCACTTACCTGCAAAGCCAAAGGACACAGGTTCAATTCCCCAGGACCCACTGTAAGACAGAGGTACAAGGTGAAGCATGTGTTTGGAGTTCAATTGCAGCTGCTGGAGGCCTTGGAGTGCCCATTCACTCTCTATATCTGTCTTTTCTTTCTCAAATAAATACATAAAAATAAAAATAAAATAAACCAAGAGAAAGAAGAGTCAGGGATGGCAGCATTGGGTGGTACCAGCCATGGAGAAATTTCTCAGATTATGAGACCTACACAGTGATCATATCCCTATGTCTTGCTGGGTTTCACAGTGGCGGTGGAATAAAGAAACATTTGTCCCTATTTTTTTTTTCCATGTTCAGATGAGAAATTCCTAGGTATACTAACCCTGTCCCAACATTATGTATTTAGTTTCTGGGAGAGAGGAATACTGTTCTCAAGAAGATTTACTTAAGGGAAAGGCACTCTCAGAGTCTCATACTGTGAGTCCACTGAGCTGAGGTTCTGGATGTTGAGCTGAGGGTATAATGAAATGAGGTTTGGCTGGCTTGGGAAAAGTGTTTTCGTGTGAGATGAATTTAAACTGTAGACCTTAGAAAGGCATGATATTTGGGGTTTTTTAATTTGTTTTTAATATTTTTGTTGTTGTTTTAATATTTTGTTTATTAGAGAGAGAGAGAGAAAGTGGCAGATAGAAAAAGGGAGAATGGGCATGCCAGGGCCTCCAGCCACTGTAAAGGAACTCCAGACACATGTGCCACCTTGCACATCTGGCTTACATGGGTACTGGGGAATCAAACCTGGGTCTTTGGGTTTCACAGGCAAGCACCTTATTTGCTAAGCCATTCTCTGGCCCCAGGCCTTTACAAACGTTCCCATACATCTTACTCTGGTAATTCATCTCTTCAAATGAGCTTGCAGATGACGGCATCTATGATTTATATCTGAATGGAACCTCCTGAGAGTGCCAAACTAGACTCACCCAGCTGCCCTGGTTGTGTGGTCTGAATGCCTATCCCCCACCCACTCAGATGTTTTACAAAAGCTTGTAACTTGCGTCTCCAGCCACCTGGATGGAGGAGGTGTCACTGGGGCAGATCCTGCAGTCCAGCCCTGACGTGTGTTTGGGGGCCAATATGATTTCCAGCCCAAAGGTATGCAGAGAAGTCTGGGCTCTGGTGGAGTCCTTACTACTTGCTGCCCATTTGTGCTCCCTCATTTTGGTTCTGATCAGCTGTTTGGTTGTTTCTTCTGCTTGGATGTATGGAAGCAGCTTCTTCCACCACTGATGGAACATTCCTGCTGCGCCAGATCTGTGCGCTGGAAAAAAACCCCTTCCTCCCTAAACTGTGCCTATGTGGGAGCTCTTTACAACACTGGGCCATATCCTGACTCGCAGTAACTGCATAGGACAATAACTGTTTGTTACATCTTGTTTGCCAAATACTGCATGTATGTTGTTATACATCAGTAGACAACAAATACAGGAAAACAGTATACAAATCCTCTGCATGTAAATCTAACATCCTAATTCCATGGTTAAGAAGGCAGAGGTAGGAATGGTTCTCATATAACTATAAACCTAATCCATGCCAGAACAGTTTGAAATTCACACCCTACATGTCTTGAGAGTGGAGTAAGCTTCATATAAATAAAAATCTAAACGTAATGGAACCACAGTGTTTTATAAAAATATTGTCTAGGCTAGTGCAGAAAGTCCAATGATGGCATAGAGAACTACCATCTGCTTTAGGAGTAACAGAGGTGTTGGGCAGACTGAGGAATGTGCAAAGATGCTTAAGTCCGTACACCATGGGGGCCAGGACATCTGGCGAAGAAGAGGTTAGCCATTTCTCCTCCATTCCAGCTCTCCCAATTATGTTAATTGTAACAGAACTTGGCTTCCCAGCAAGGCAGAGCTAGTGAGGCATTTGACACGCTGTAGAATTTAAGTTCAAAAGTAAAATTGTTTAATGAATGCACACCCTACTCCTTATTCATTATGCAAAATCGGGTAGTAGAGTGTTTCAATATGTACTCTAATTCCCTTTAAGAAATGTGATTCCACATTCTTCATATTAGTGTGGGGGGAAAAGATATTTTGCTGAAAGATGCTTTGGGGTCACTTAGAAATTCTCTGGTCTGTTTTTTTTTTAAAGGAAGATATAATCCTTTTTTCTCAGCCATTATGTTTTATTATGTTGAAGGTTGATGGCTATAAAACACAGCACCTCCCCTGCAACTTTTCCATATAACTTGATTAGACAGAAATAATCTCTTATGCTTTCATGCACAAATTTAGGAGTGACCCAGAACAAACGAGTTTCCTTCATCACCATAGCAACCAGGACTATGGAAAAATGCCACTCACTAGGCTATGCAAGTCAGAATTCATTCCTTTGATGTTAATTAACAAATTGCTTTCAGAAAATCAATGAGTTCTCCTATTCCCCTCTAAATGTTTGTGGTATATTCTTTAGTATTTCCCAACTTGATGTGATGGAGGGAGGAGTGGAAGAAACTGAACACAGTTCAGCTCTATCTTTTCCTGGAAAAGTACAGACATGATAGAGAATGGGCATACCCATTTGCCAAAGGGGAAAATCCATTTGGAAACCTTAGGTGTAGAGATATGGACCTAAAGGTATGCATTTCATGCCTAAGGAAGCTTTCTTCCTCTCAGAAAAGGGTGGTTGTTTCTTCCCCAGTGGGAGAAAAGGAATTGGAGTTTCACTAAGGAAGGTTGGTGCAGGAACTTACATTTAGATATGCCTGTTCAGATAATTGGCTCTAGGACTGTCTAATTTCTCAAGGATAATTACACACATATGCATGCATGCACACACACGCACACACACGCACACACACACACACACACACACACCTTAAATATGTGCCTACCTTTTCAGTTACAATGGAGAGTATCCACATGGGCAGGCCTAACAATGATGTTAGTACCTCATTTTTAAAGGTGGTGACATTTTAAATGGCAGTGAAAAATTAGATCTAAACATGCTTTGAGAGAAATTAAACAGGGTTGACAAAACTTCAACTGAAAATCTAGAGCAAGTTGGAAAAGACTCTTAAGATGATGCCTTTAAAAACAACTCAAAATCTCCAAGTTAGTTTCAGAACTTTGGCAAAGGAATAAACAAACCTCCCACGAAGGTCCTCCCTTTCCTGTGTTTGTTTTCCTGAGGGTTGCTGTTTTATTTTGCACATGTGATAGGATAGAGAATACCTTTGTCTGAAATACAGAAAGACTCAGATTTATGTAATGGACTCTCTAACAAGGTAGGTACCTATCTTCTTTACTAAACAATAGTTTTTTTTTTTAAGCATATATCACTAGTCCCTCAAATTCTCTTGGTTTTAATAATTGTGCTGTGGAAGTATAATTCAAAGAAAGAATACTTTGAATAGGTTTAATTAAGTTATTGATAAAAGGATTAAAACTGACATTTTCAAACATTGAGACAGAAAAACTCATTATTAAAAGCCTTTATCTATTTATTAGTAACAAAAATAATTTGTAGATAAAATGATATAAGGTCAGAAAAAAAAAAATGCGTTCATTGTGGTCAGAATCTATCTTCAGTTCCAGGATTAAACCAGAGAAATTTTATCACATAAAATTTATTAAGAGCAATCATTTGCACATGACTTCTGGCCAGCAAAATCATTTCATTCAAAGACATCCAGCAAGGAAAGCCAATATTCAAAACTAGTGGAAATATGACTGATGTTCTTGAAAAGCCAACTGAGCCATCTCAAGCCCACTCAGGTTTCACTAAAGATGTTTTGAAATATGTGGTGGCAGAAGGAAACCTCTACAGCTGGAGTCTGCCCCACCCTTGCTTTTCCTTGGTCAATGTCTCACATCTGCTTAGGAAATCAAGGCTTCCACGCACTGTATCAGGCTGTGCTACATTAGAGAACCAGCCACTTTGTAACTCAGTTTCCTTGGCTATAAAGTAACTAGTTTTAAGAGTAGATTAGTTCTATATAAAGCAGACATCTTTCGAATAGCTCCAATGACCCCACCTCTTTGTTAAGTAGAATAAAACTGAACTTGCAGCATGTCTGAGCCTCTAGTGCAAAAAAAAAAAAAACTACACTAGCTGTCTTACTTTCTCAAATGTTCAGTGTACTATTGAAAATGCTTATGCAAAGTCACTTTGAGACACTGCAGCCACGTCTGATTTATAATTGTGAGGAATACGAAGACCATGAGGAACATGAAGCCTCTGGTTGATGGACCTTTTCTTTGGAATAACTGAGTGGTGAGAGAGAGATTAGGAGCCTTGGTGTGTGTGATGGTGTAAGGAAAAACAGAAATTTTAAGTTGGCATGTACGTATGTGGATAATCAACCAGATGGACCCTATTTTTGATCAGAGATTAGATGTGAAATCGGGGGTGGGGGGGGAGGACTAGAGATGAATTGCACATTTGACTGTTATCACAAATTAGCAAAATTAACATGAAGGCTTTTATTTTGCAATATAGTTGGGACACCTATTAAAAAATAAATTCTAATATATTACCTAAAGTAGCTTCTTTACCATAATAATCTACTTATAAGAGAAAGCTAGAGTTTCTAAGAGTAGACACTGAAGAAAACAACACTTAATTCCACATAGGCAAGAGGATTTAGATTACTATTTAATTCTTGCTTTGTTTAGGAGGGTGGTTTTTAAACATAATTCTTCACCAGTAAGCTTCTATAATTGTTATCTACAAATTACTTATCTTACTTATATATGAAATCAAATATTAAAATGGTCTGTTAAGGAAGCTACCAGTCTCTGCTATATTATATTAGACATCTGGAAAGGATGTTCAAAAAAAAATGATTCAACACTGAGATCATCGACCACATTAAATGAGAAATTCCAGGGTGAGAACTGAAAAATGTGTATTTCTAAGAGGTTAAAAAAAAAAAGCATCAGAATGTTTATCTGAATATCTTGAGGGGAAAAGGAATCCAGGACTTGAATTCATGCCTCTATCCTGAAAAAAAAAAAAATCACTTTCCTGTTGCCTCCTCTAAAGCCAGTGACAGGTTCTATTAATTCCAGGTCACCTGCTTCTCCATCCTTACCTCCTGGAGATTGCAGTATTCTTGTTGCTGAAGCTCCCAGCTAAGCCCTGGGAGGACCTGTGTCTCTAGGTTCTCAGCAATCCTTACTCTGAAAAGACAGAGACCCTCCTTTCTGGATTTTCTCCTGTAGAAAGCGCTATCCTTTGCTAGTAGCTTAGAGAAAGAAGAGTAAGAAATGTTGGGGGTTAGAGCCTGCTTACCCAGCTTATCTGTTACCCCTCCATGATTTGTATCCATTTACTTTCTCTAAGTCCTGTTAGAAAAGGGGGCCTTTCTGCCAATGTTGTTGCTGAAAATAAATCCTGTTTCTCTGTTTCTGCCAGTGTTTGTGTTAGACTTCCTGTTGAGTGAACTTTTCCCTGTGAAGACATAAGCAAACACCTGTTCCCACTTCTCCCACAAGGTACCAATCCAGCGCCAAAGTAGGATTATGGCAAAATTCAATATGGGGCACCAATGAGTTGAATGAGCTTACTTACAGCCGTGGAGGTGAGGGGTCATTTACATTGTGACACTCACCCCAACATGGACCATGTTGATGACATCGTCACAGATGCACAAAAGGAGTCTCCTCCTCGTTAACCTTCCCCACACTGTATATTCTAGCACCTCCTGAGACCATGAGCCCACTTGCAACTGGTGATCTAATGACCCTCCTCATCCCCTCTTCCTAGGAGGAAAGGCCAACAGGTTCATTCTTGAGTGTTTCTTGCTAGTAGACACAGCTGCGTCTGATGTATCTGGTTATGGCTGTCTTACTTGGAGAATAGCTCTACAACACTCCCCGTTACAACCATGCCTGAATACCTATAGCCTTCGCTGATAGAAATTCTGTTTCCCTCTCAGATGGAGAGCAGATTTGTTTCCTGACCAATATGATAAAGATAATATTTCCCTTTAGGCAAAGGTTGGGAAGGATCAAATCCTTATAAAATCAGAATTTCTAGAGGCTTCTGATTCCTCAGCCATATGGTGACCCTCTGTGTATGGCACATCCACCTGGGCCACTGTATGTCACCTCTGTGGGCTGGGGCGGGGGGCAACGAAAAAAAAATGGAAATGTGAATCTCATGCTTCTTGCTGGGATATATGTAATAAAGATATGTGTTGTGCCGGGCGTGGTGGCGCACGCCTTTAATCCTAGCACTCGGGAGGCAGAGGTAAGAGGATTGCCATGAGTTCAAGGCCACCCTGAGACTCCATAGTGAATTCCAGGTCAGCCTGGGCTAGAGTGAGACCCTACCTCGAAAAACCAAAAAAAAAAAAAAAAGATATGTGTTGTTTGGTGTTTTATTCTCAGCCAGGAGACTTATGTGCCAGTGCCCAACAGAGTGACAGGTTAACTTTTCCATATAATGAGACAACTTTAACAGTTTGAGAGAGTGCTCACTAAGATTCTGGACTCCAGAAACCATGTCACCTAGTTTTAGTTCTGCCACTTATCAGTTCCAGGTCTTACTACACCACAAACTATTTAAATTCTTACTATCAACAAGACTTGCAATTTATGACTCACCAAGGTGTTGTCAGTAAGCATAGCTTTAAATGATAGCAGAAATATAAATACATTACAATTACCCAGGTAACAAAAATAACCGACATTTGTTAATCTGCGATTTAACCCCTTCCTCCACCATTGCCATATAAAATAGGATTGTGACAAATTTACCTTCCAGTTCCATTGTGAAAGTGAAAATGAAATCACCAATAGTATACCATATTGGTAACTATAAACATGAGTGAAGTGACGAAGGAAATCAGTTTGTCTCTTTCACTCACTTAAATCTCATGCAAGGCCCAGTACTTCTGACGTGCTGTGTCATGATGCTCACGTAGAATTCTTTTCCCTTCTTCTGCAGACACCCCTTCATTGATACTTCATGATTCAGCTAGAAGTTGTTTTAAGGGAAACAGGCTTTGCTCTCTTAATGTTCTTGCTGTTTGAGTGAAAATACGGTTTCTTTTGGCTTCATGGGTGATGACAGCACTATCCTCCCTCTCTTTCTTCCTCCCTCCCTTTCTTTTTTTCCTTTCCTTTCCCTTCCCTTCTTTCCTCTATTCTTCTACTCTCTTCCTTCCTTCCTTTTGTCCCGCCCTCCCTCCTTCTTTCCTTTCTTCCATCCTTTCTTTCTTTCTTTCACTGGTGGTTCTGGATTTTGAATATAGGGCTTCATGCATGCTAGGCAAATCTTTACTATTTTCCCGGTCCTTAAAGAAATATGTTGTTGAAGGGTCTCAATAAATTGTCAAAGCTATCCTTGAACTCAGTTTATAGTGCAGGCATGCCCAGAACTTATAACCCTCCTATCTCCTCCTCCTCAGTAGCTGGTATTACATATGTCCACACCAGACCTGAGTGATTCACCTCCATCCTCATGAAAGGGAAGACAGCTTGACTTTGGCGAGGAGAGGACAACTGTTACTGTTCATGTTCTCTTATTTCCTCCATGATCCTAACCACCTGCGGCCCCACACCTGTGCGTCTTCTCTGCAGTGAGCCCTTAGTAGAAATTCAACCCCATGGGGAAGCTCATAGTCCTCTTATTCTTCTGCCAGAGACGGGGGCAAACCTTACTTCAATTGGGCAGGTGTGACAGTTAATTTGTAATGTCAACTTGATCAGCACATGAGTCGACCAATAGACAGGCCTCTTGGGCAGGTCTGTGAGAGCATTTCCAGGAAGAAGTGACTAGAAAGACCCAGACCGAGAGTGGGAAGCCCTTGTGGTAGAGGAAGATGAAGGGGTTTCAGGAAAAGGCTGCACCTTTTTGTCCCGGCTGCTCTCGTCACTGGTGAGTGAACTGTCCTCTTCCTTCTCTCCTTCCTGGACATTGGAACCCAGCTTTTTCAGCCATCCAACATGGAGTGAAGGCCAGCTGCTCTCCAGGAATGCTCCAGGCCTTCAGTGCCAGATTGGCACTGTTGAGGCATGCAGCCTCATGGACTGAGCAGCTGCCAGGTTCTCCTCTTCTACGGCCTGCAGACAGCTGTTGTTAGACTACCCAGCCCATACCATATCTTGTAATGTAATGAATCACTTTGTGAAAAAAAAAATATATATATATATAAACTTTCTCTAAAGAACCCTCACTCACACAGCAGGCAATGAGGGTTGGATATAGGAGAAGATGTCACATCTAGTCCCAGCTGGTTTGCTAATTTAGTGTAGTGCAGTGGAGATCGTTTTATTACTCTCACTTCTCTACTCATTACTCAGTGGGTTTGGAAGCCAAAGGGGAAAGGGGAGTGAATAAATGGTATGTATTAAAAACATTCACCCCCACTTCCCTCCGAACTCCTCATCCATCCTCTTAGCAAGCTCTTAGTGAACAACTCTTGTGATTACCAGATTACATTCTTACATAGCTGATTCACCCTCCCTCAGTACTCTATAGCCTCTGTGTTGGTGTGTGATGCATAGTACACACCACTGTGTATATGGTAAATACTCAGTAAATAGATGAGCATGAGTAACCTCCAGAGATTCTCTTCGGCACTATCTTAGTTGGCCATTTTATCAGTGACAGTGCAGTGTCACTCTATTCTAACAATCGATAGGTCTACACAGAGCCCATATAACCAGGAAAACTCAATGTTGGTCTCTCTACTAGGACAGATGGTAAGTGATTAGTATGAAATCTGTAAATGTCACTGGCTTCCAAGCCATGCCAGAATATTCTAAAACATGAACATCAATTGTTCACCAGTGGTTTCATTTTATAATACCAAAGGATTTCTTAGTCATAAAATACAGAGGTCAAAGAGAAAACAGGATCTCACCAAGAGAGTTACATATAAAACTTTGAATAGATAGATGGGCAAGGCATGGCTTAAAATGCTCCTAACGACTTACATGATCTGCACTTCTGGCCTTTCCATTCTCAGACTAAGTGTAGTGCCCTTGTCCGTGATTCTGAAAATGTGGACCCAAGCTGTTGTGCTTAGAGCGTACCACAAAGCAGTTGTCCCTGAACTTGGAAGAATAAAACTGAGCCTGTTAGCGCAAAGGTACTCTATGACTACAGTTTTCCCATGATGCTTTGACATTGGGAGTCTTACTTTTTAGCTACTGGACAGACTTTTGCTCTATACTAGGTATTTTATGGATAGTATCATGTTTAATTCATATGTCAACCATGTGAGTGTGGCTGTTGGAGTCAGGTTCACATTGCTGGTAGAAATCACCTGACCAAGAACAGCCTGTGGGGAAAAAAGGAGGTTTATTTTGGCTTACAAGCTTGAGGTGAAGCTCCACGGTGGCAGGGGTATATGATGGCATGAGCAGAGGGTGGACATCACCCCCCAGCCCACATAGGGTGGACAACAGGAACAGGAGAGTGTGCCAAACACTGGCAAGGGGACACTGGCTATAACACCCTTAAGCCCACCCCCAACAATGACACTGCCTCCAGAAGGCATTAATTCTCAAATGTCCATCAGCTGGGAACCTAGCATTCAGAATACCTAAGTTTATGGCAAACACCTAAACCAAACCACCATCTTCTGCCCTGGGCCCCCATAAACTGATACCCATACATGATATAAAATAAAATGCATTCAGTCCAAATTTAAAGGACCCCATAGTAGTTTTTATCAATCCTAATGATGTTCAAACATCTCTAATAGTCCAAGATATTTTAACTGAGCCATAATAACAAAAAAAACGAAAAATAAAAAAAACTCATTATGGCACAGAATAAACACTCACACTGCAAAAGATGACAGGTTAGGCAAAGAAATATTCAAACAACACAAGATTTAAAACAACCAGGGCAAATATCAAACTCTGTGGCTTCAAATCCAATAACTCTAGCCAGTGACAAATCTCCAAGTCCAATAATTCTAACCAGCAACAAGTCTCTGGCATTCCAATTCCACCCCTCTAGCTAGGCTACTCACAGTCCTGGAGAACTTCACTGGGCCGGCAACTTTCCTTAGCAGCCATCTCATGGTCCAGGCATCTCCACTGGGTCTCCACTGCAATCCATGGTTCATCCTTATGGCCCCATGAAGTCTCCATGCAGGCATCCATTAAACCTGTTTCACATTGCCCCTGGCCATTTCCAAAACACAAGACCGTGTTGCAAACTCAATGACCCTCTCTTTCCTGCATTTCTTATACTCCATAATACCAGGTAGGGGGCCAATTTGTTAATCCAGGGGAAAATAAAAGAGACTTTGAAGAACAGGACACTCCTTGAGCATGCAGGCCCCTTGAAGAGAGTCTGCATTCTTCCTGTTGCCCCAGTGCAGGTCAGATGGCCCAATCTCAAAGGTTGTAATCTTTCAATTGCAGCTGGGTGGACAGCAGTTAATGCAAAGACTTTTTTTTTTTTTTCTGTGACATATCCTTTGCTTACACCAGTTCATTTCTATGCAAAGCAACCCTGCACAACTTCTCAGAACATAAGCATAACCTCAAGCTTCTCACACAAACTGCTAGGCCAGTCTAAGCAAAGCTCTTTCTCACCCTCATAAGCTAGACCTCACAGTCCATAGTTCTTAATGCATTCAGGTCTTTCAACTCTGACCAGAATAGTCCATCAAGCTGTCCATCAGCACTGCAAGGTGTCTCTTAGACCAAGGTTTCAAATCCTTCCACATTCCTCTTGAAAATCAGCTCCAAAAGGCCAAAGCCACACAGTCAGGTATCTAGCAGCAAGTCACACCACTCCTTGGTACCACTTTACTGCTGCAGTCAGGTTCCCATTGCTGGTAGAAATCAACTGACCAAGAGCAGCTTTTGGAAAAAAAAAAAAAGAGGTTTATTTTGGCTTACAGGCTTGAGGAGAAGCTCCATGATGACGGGAAAACGATGGCATGAGCAGAGGGTGGACATCAACCCCTGGCCCACATAAGGTGGACAACAGGAACAGGAGATTGTGTCCAACACTGGCAAGGGAACACTAGCTCTAACACCCATAAGCCCACCCCCAACAATACGCTGGCTCCAGGAGATGTTAATTCCCAAATTGCAATCAGCTGGGAACCTAGCATTCAGAACACCTAAGTTTATGGGGGACACCTGAATCAAACCACCATTTCACAGAAAAAAAAGGTAATGTTTTGGTAGCTTACATAGATGATGTTAGTCAGTACAGGGACAGAGTTAAAAATCCATATCTATCCCCCCCGCCCCCGCCCAGGCCAGGTGCCCTCCTGCCTCTCTCCTGTCTGAAGAGTGTGCTATCTCTTATGCACCACTTTATATCTTTTAGAATCTCACACTGGGAAATACCTTGATCTCACTTTTGCCAAACTTCATATTGAAATCACTAACTTTTTGCTGCCTTGCTGAGGTTGAATCTTGGATATCACCTAAAACGTAAATACTTTCTTCCAGCTTGTTGCTATTAGCAGCCGGTGAAAATTTTAAGAGGAAAGATGCATTAATTATTTTCTCATTGCTGTGGTTAAATGCCTGAGAGATAAAAATTGACAGAGAAGAGACTTTTAATGGGTCATGATTTCAAAAGCTTTCAGTCCATCTCAGCAGGGAGAAAATTGGGAAGTTTATGGTGGCAGGAGCTGGGGGGTTGAGGCTGGTTCACGTGACAGAAGACAGGAAGTAGAGGGAGAAGGCCAGAGTCACAGGCTAACCTTCCACGGCCAGCGTTTGAGGATGCTTTCCTGTTAGTCGGGCTCCATGTCCTAGAGATTCCATAAGTCTTCAAATTAGTGCCACAAACTGGACAGCAAATGCTCCAAATATGAACCTATGTACCTGTGAAGGACATTTTAGATTCAAACCATAGCATAGGGCTTGGTAGGAGGAGTTAGTACATAGAGAGTGTGCCTTCAAAGGGATTGTGGGGGTGTAAGTCTCTTCCTCATCCCCCTTTATTCCAAGCCATGAGATCAGTGGGCTTCCTCTGCCACGGTTGTTACGCCAGGTTGTACTGCCTCTTCACAGAAGAAAGGGTGATGGGGCCAAGTGATCATGGACTGAAATCCCCGATGTTAAACTATATGCTTCCTCCTTCTAAACACACTGCCCTCAGGTATTTTGTCAGAATGATCGAATGCAGTATGCAGAAGAGCTGTCATGTACGACACTATTATTTGTGCACAAGTTCTGAGGTCCAGTAGCTATGGAACTGATTGACATAAGGCAGATAACCTCATCTCAGGATCCCGAGTTGTATAGGCTAACAATATAGGAATAATAATAGTATCCCCAATCTAGGGTTCCTATGACTATTAAAGAAAATGAACACATTGGGAACAACAAAAATGCACTGGTCCTATTATGTTATCAACAGGAAATTAAACTGTGGATTTTAGTGAGGAATCTTTTGTAATTCTAGCAAAAGTATATATAAATTTTACTACAAATATATGTATTTTCACAGTACATTATCTGGTCCAAATGACAAGAAAGAAGGGGTTGTAAATAGAAACTCAGGATTTTGTTAACTCACAGTTCCTTCAAAATACATCAATTTTCCTGAGCCCTACATGGAAGGACAGATTGTCTGCATTGCTCCAGCTCATGACTTCCCAAACATGAAGTCTGGAATATGACTCTGGATTCCAGAAATCATAACTTTTCTCTAGTCTTTAATTTGGAGACTGACCGTCTTCTGACCTTATTGATGAGCTGATGTTGTTCAAGGTTGGAAGAGATCCATAGAAGGAGAGAAAAAAATTTTCCTCTTTTAAAAAGACTGAGGGAAAAAAAAATATCATGACACATGGAGACTAGCACACTTGTTATTTCACCAGATTTCTTCACACCTGCATGCATATAACACATCATTTAAAAAATTCAGTAACAACATTTAAAATTGAATTTTAAAACTGAATTCATTTTAACTTGGAAAAAAATACCAAGAAAACTGCTAGTTACCAGTGGCCAAAAAGAAAGACTCTTCCATACAAGGAACAATTTCTGGAGTTCTGTGAAAAGCTAATTTTGTTCTTCTTTTATTTATATTTCAGATATTTTACAAGTTCCATAAGACTGCATCCCACACAAGACAGGGAAGGCAAGCCTCCGAGAAAACGGAGCTTCCTCAGTGTTTCACAGTTACTGAAACACCTGTGCTAAGTAGTTTTCTGTGTATCAGCTGTGAAAACTCACTCTTCAGTAGCCCTCCAAATTCCTCATGTAGTCCCCATGTCAGGGGATTCTGGGGGGCTCACCATGGGTTATTGTTAAATGCTTGGAATGATAATGGTTCAAGAACTTCATAATGGATTTTTTAAAGGTGTGTGTGTCGGGGGGAGAACAAGCAAATTTCACCTACATTTCTTACAGACACCGGCTTCTACCTCTTCTGAGAGCTGCCTTATCAGGAAATTAATTAAGCAGAAACTAGATGGGCACAAATACCATTAGATTCTGGAGCTTAATTACCAAATGCTTTTTAACTTCACAACAGGTCTTAGCCTGTTGGTTACTTTGTTTCTTAAAAGAAGAGAAAGCCAAGCGGTTTTATTCTTTGCTTCTTTTTGAGTGGGAACAAGCATAGAAATTTAAAAATAGATCAAGGGATGTGCAGAGGGCAGCCCTCTAGCAACCCTGACTGCATTGCTGGTGTGCTCACATCAGTGGCCTGAAGTCGGCCAGGTGTGTCTGCAAGCCACTCCCACATGCAGACAACAGAGAAGATGTGTGTGTGTGCGGGGGGGGGGGGGGGGGTTCAGTACACAGGTGCCAGAAGCCTAGAGTCCCGCCCCAGTCCTTCATGGCAATCACCAGGAAGAGCAATGATTGTGCTCAGCAAGTTTCTCCATCACGATCCCCAGTGAGCTGTCAGCTCGTCTCCTACAGTCAGCGAGAAAACAGAGGCTGGATGTGGGGAGGGCTTTTGGTCACCAAAGAGCAGCAAGGAGGAGAGAAATTATTTCCAAAATTTTTGCTGTCTAATAGTAAACACACACACACACACACACACACACACACCATGGTTCTGCCTTTTCTTTATTATATATAAAGGAAAAATGAAAAAGCTGGGATGTTTATTGATAATCTTCGTGCCTGGTGCTATGAAGATTGTTTTTGAGGATCTGATGTGCAGAAAAGGGGGTGGGGGTAGAATTCCAGCATGTCATATAGCTACAGAGTACAGACACCCTGGTGCGCACTGTAAAGATATCATAGAAAAATATGACATCAAATTGTCTGCCTACAATGATACCATTTCTTATTGAAATAAAAAGTATGGATACTAACAATGCATTTCCTTTCTAACTCAGCCTTCAAACAAGAAAAGCCACCTGGATGTTGAAGTTGTGAAACATGCCTTATGTCAAAGTCGAATACTTAAGAACTAGATGCCAGTCCAGTAAACATATCCACCCTTGCCCCTCCAATTCTTCCCTTGTTTGGCAAGGAAGGTGTTTTTCCAAAGTGACACTTGAAGGAAGGTACAGTGGCAATTGCCTGTATTGACAGTAGTTGCGTGCTTCCTCCCTTTGTCTCCCTCCTTTCCTTCTCCTTTTCTTTCCCTCCTTCCAAGGTAGCAGCGTCCAATGGTCATTCATTCATTACTTCTTGGAGAGACATCTTTTTTTAACCTATTTTTTGCTTGTCAAAAATGCTGTAATATGAAAGTAGAAGAGGATGTGTAGTCAGCTCTCATGTATCAACTAGTTAGATTTGGGGACGTAAGCAGCTTGACCATTCCTGTCAACGTGTATAGGGGAACACGCTGCCATCACTTTCTACCCACCTAGAAATCACCAGTTCCCTGTTCTGTGTCAAGAATCCAGAAATTTCCTTTTGCATTTATTGTATATGCATTCTATCCAGAAACAATATACTACGTTGTTTGTCCTGTATCCACACTTTTGATGTGTTACATTGCATAACTTTCTTTCCTTAATTTTATAATTTACTTTTTCTAAAGTGAACTCATGTGATACTTCTATATTGTTAGCCCATGTTAATGCATTTGCTTTAATTTCATAGACTCTCTTCTTAAAGAAACACAAAAGGATTAATTAATTAATGCAATCTTTTCAACTAAGTTCCAGTGTCTATATCTGGTACAACCCTAACTAATACTGGTGTTAATATATAATACATACAGAAAGAGAGAGAGAGAGGGAGAGAGAGAGAGATGAAGTCTTCTCCAATTGCAACAACTATATTGAATGGCTATATTGGTATATTCCCAGATATTTGATAAGAATTTGTAAGGATGTTGTTGCAATCCAGTTCACATTGCTGGTGGAAATCACCCAACTAAGAGCAGCTTCTGGGAAAAAGAGGTTTATTTTGGCTTACAGACTCGAGGGGAAGCTCCACAATGCCAGGGGAAAGTGATGGCATGAGCAGAGGGTGGACATCACCCCTGGGCCAACATAAGGTGGACAGTAGCAACAGGAGAGTGTGCCAAACACTGTCATGGGGAAACTGGCTATGACACCCATAAGCCTGCCCCCAACAATACACTGCCTTCAGAAGGCATTAATTCTCAAATCTCCATCATCTGGGAACCTAGCATTCAGAACACCTAAGTTTATGGGGACACCTGAATCAAACCACCACATTCTGCCTCTGGGCCCCCATAAACTGATATCCATACATGATGTAAAATACAATGCATTCAATCCAGCTTTAAAAGTCTCCATAGCTTTTATCAATTCAAATGATGTTCATACATCCCCATAGTCCAAGATCTTTTAACTGAGCCATAATACCAAAAAATAACCTCAAAAAACCCATAATGGCACAGAATAAACATTCACACTGCAAAAGATGGCATTGGGCATAGCAAAGAAACATTCAACCAATGCAAGATTTAAAACAACCAGGGCAAACATCAAACTCAAATTCCAAGTCCAACAATTCTAGTCAGTGACAAGTCTCCAAGTCTGATAATTCTAACCAGCAACAAGTCTCTGGCATACCAATTCCGCCCCTCCAGCTAGGCTACTCACAGTCCTGGAAAAAGTCATCGGAACTGGCAGCTTTCGCTAGCAGCCATCTCGTGGTCCAGGCATCTCCACTGGGTTTCCACTGCAATACATGGTTCATCCTTATGGCCCCATGGGGTTTCTATGTAGGCATCCAGCAAACCTGGTTCACACTGCCCATGGCCATTTCCAAAATACAAGACCATGTTGCAAACTCAGTGACCCTCTCTTGCATTTCTTATACTCCACAATACCAGGTAGGGTACCGATTTGTTAATGCAGGGGCGGATAAAGCAGACTTTGAAGAACAAGACACTTCTTGAGCACTCAGGCCCCTTCAAAAGAGTCTACATTCTTCCTGTTGCCCCAGTGCAGGTCAGCTGGCCCAGTCTCAAAGGTTGTAATCTCTCAATTGCAGCCGAATGGACAACAGTTCATCCAAAGATTTTTCTTTCTGTGCCATATCCCTCAGCTCACACCAGTTCATTTCTACGCAAAGCAACCCTGCACAACTTCTCAGGACACCGGCATAATAGCAAGCTTCTCATACAAACTGCTAGCCCAGTCCAAGCAAAGCTCTTTCTCACCCTATTCATAAGCCAAACCTCACAGTCCATAGTTCTTACTGTACTCTGGCCTTTCACCTCTGACCAGAATAATCCATCAAGCTGTACTTACAGCACTGCAAGGAGTCTCTTAGGCCAAAGTTTCAAATCCTTCCACATTCCTCTTGAAAATCAGCTCCAAAAGGCCAAAGCCACACAGGTGTCTAGCAGCAATCCTACTCCTCGGTACCACTTTACTGTTGCAGTCCGGTTCACATTGCTGGTAGAAATCACCCAACCAAGAGCAGCTTCTGGGATGTTTATTTTGGCTTACAGGCTTGAGGGGAAGTTCCATGATGGCAGGGAAAACGATGGCATGAGCAGAGGGTGGACATCACCCCCTGGCCAGCATAAGGTGGATAATAGCAACAGGAGAGTGTGCCAAACACTGGCATGGGGAAACTGGCTATAACACCCATAAGCCCGCCCGCAACAACACACTCCCTCCAGGAGGCATTAATTCCCAAATATCCATCAGCTGGGAACCTAGCACTCAGAACAATTGAGTTTATGGGGGACACCTGAATCCAATCACCACAGATGCCTTTAAAAATTAAAATTTGAAAGCTGAAGAAATATTCTTAACAGCAAAGCGCTTGCTGTGCAAACATGAGGGCCTGAATTTGACTCCCCACCACCAATGAAAAATCCGGACATGATGGTTAATGCCTGTAATCCCAGCACTGGGGAAGTGGAGACAAAACAATGCCTGAGACTTGCTGACTAGCCAGTCAAGGTAGATTCTGGGATAGACCAGGATGAGAGCTGTTGATGAAGACTCCTTGTGGGTGTTTTATTCAGGCATCCCCCATAAACTCACATGTTCTGAATGCTAGTATCCCAGATGTTGCAAATTGGGAATTGGAGCCTCCTAGAGGAGGTGTAATGTTGGGGACAGGTTTATGGGTGTTATAGCCAGCTTCGCCTTGCCAGTGTTTGGCATACTTTCCTGCTGCTGTTGTCCACCAGATTTTGGTCAGGAGGAGATGGCCACCCTCTTCTCATGCTATCTTTTTCCTCTGCCTTCATGGAGCTTCCCCTAGAGTCCATAAGCCAAAACAAAACCTTTCCTCCCACAAGCTGCTATTGGTTGGATGTTTCCTGGCAGCAATGTGAAGCTGACTACAACAACCCTGATGTTGACCTCTGGCTTCAGAACACGCGTGCGCGCACACACACACACACACACACACACACACGCACAAAAACATACCATTAAAACACACATAACCACACAATAGCAATACTAGTGATAAATTAAAATGCACTGTGTTTACTTTTCTTTTTTTGTTTTGTGCTGGGATTGAGTCCAAAACCTCACACATGCTGTAGTGGTTTGAATAGAATAGATGGCCCCCAATATATTCAGTTGTGTGTTTGTAGTTTGCATGTGCAGCCACCTGGCTGGAGTCAGTGCCATTGTGTGGATCCTAAGGTGTGGTGGTGGGTTTCAGATTTCAATCTAAAGATATGCAAAGTGTGCCTAGCTGGAGTTCCTGAAGTGTGCTGTGGCTTTTGGCTTTTAGGCTTGTACTTCTCTCTCTCTATTTGGTCCTGTGAAGGCAGGCCAGCTTTTTCTGCCATTATGGAACTTTCCCTGAATCTGTAAGCTTCAATAAATCCCTTCCTCCATAACTGTGCCTGGTCTGGAAGTTCATCTCAGCGAACCTGAAGCTGTCTGATACACATGCCATGCAGGGTTCTACACTGAGCAACACCCCAGTCCTACACTACACTCTTGTTAGACACTGACACTATGATCTGTTCCACATCATATTTTCTCATTGTGAAATTCTGAAGAAGGTAATTATATCTGCATAGTATGAAAAAGAAAAGAGAGCTCAGAGAACAGAATTAACTAAGCACAGGTCAGACTTGAACTGAAAATGCATTTTTTTTTCTGATTCTAAATACAGTACCTAAAACTTACTCTCTATTGAAGGCCACAAACAGAGAACTCACTCCAATGTCTCAAACTTTTTAAATTGAGTACCTTTACCAAGAGAAGCCTATTGAGCATGAATCTAGTAAATTATTTTTTAAATGCACATTGTAAATATTTAGCAGTATACTAAGTTACATGAAATTCTGGGTAGAATCCGGGGCCTATGGATACTAGGTATGATCTATACTACTGAACTCTATCCATAGTGCCTTATATAGATACATGAAAACTCAAAAATAGAAGCTTCAAAGGATGCTGTGAAGATAAAATGTCATTTTCTTTTTTAAACTTCATTTTCTTTCTTTTTCATGTGTGTGTGTGTGCATGTGCAAGCATGCATGCATCAGGACCTCTTGCCATTGCCAATGAACCCCAGAAAAATGTACCACTTTTTGCATTTGGGTTTATGTGGGTGCTGGGTAATTGAGAACTGGCTAGCAGGCACTGTGAACAAGCACCTTTGACACCTGAGCCATCTCTCCAGACACCGACATTTTCTCTTCTCTCAGCTATGAATGGTGTTAAGCATTATAGTCTTTTTAAAACATATTGATCACAGTAGTTATTATTCATATTGCTGTTGATTTGCAGAAAGTGGTATTATTCACCAAAAAGGCATTTTATCATTTTGGAGGCTGATTAAAATCTTAAGAATGAAGTGTGGTAATGCAGGCTCAATAATAATCTCAGCTACTTCTGAGGCTAAGTCACCAAAAGTGAAGCCCAAGGCCCGCTGGGAGCTTAGGCAGCTCAGTGACACCAAAAAAAACCATAAAGATGAAAATGAATGCATGGCTGGCAAGATTGCTCAGTGGTGAAGTGGTGAATCACTTTGCTTGGCATTTCCTAGGCTCTAAGTTCAATTCCTACTACTGAGAAGTTGATTTACTAATGAGAAAGTTTATTAAACTAAAAATAAATAAATAAAACTGAAATCCAAGTGTAGAGGATTGTGGAGTTGGGAAGATAACTTAGTGGAGATACTGCTTCCTGCACAAGTGTGAGGACATGAGGTTGGATCCTCAGCACCTATGCAAATGCGTGGCTTGATACTGCATGCCTGTAACCCCAGCTTTCAGGCCCTGATGACAGGCATATCACCAGGGCAAGGTGGCTAGCTAAGGTAGTTATGTTAACAATCTTTAGGTTCAGTAAGAGTCCCTTCCTTGAAGAATAAGAATAAGGTATAGCCGGGCATGTTGGCACACACCTTTAATCCCAGAACTCAGAAGGCAGAGGTAGGAGGATTGTTGGGAGTTTGAGGCTACTCTGAGACTACACAGTGAACTCCAGGTCAGCCTGGGCTACAGTGAGACCCTACCTTGAAAAATGAAACAACAATAGCAACAACAACAAAGAATAAGTTGCAGATTGATAAAGGGAGATGCAGCATGTTCAGGTCTGGTGTCCACATGTATGTGCACTTGCATGCGCATACACCTAAAAACATATAAACATGTGTATACACATGCATACACATGTGAAAAAGACAAAAAAAAAAAGGTTTTAAAAATGTAAGCAAAACAAAGGCCAGATGCACAAGGTGGCACATGTATCTGGAGTTAATTTGCAGCAGCTAGAGGTCCTGATGTGCCCATTCTCTCTCTATCTGTTTGTCTCTCTCTGAAATAAATAAATAAAGATAAAAGTAAAATATTTTTAAAAACAAAGGCTAGATATAAGCAAAGTATATTCATTTAATAATTAATCCATGTTCTATTCTTTCATTATTTCAGGGGCTTGGAGTTTGACAATACCATCATCTTTTTCCCATTGATGTGTTTGTGGTGTAGCCCAAGTAGGTGAATATTTACGCTGTGTCATGGTGATTCATATTTTGGTTCCAAGATTAATCTTATTATTATTTTTCTTAAACAAGTGTTCTTAATCATTGTCATCAATAAAAAGGAGATGTCACTAATCATGGGCTACATGTACTAAATCATGATATTTGTGTTTGACTCTAGCCCACTAATTATATAAAGGTAGGTTTTGCTTAAATGCAGCTCATAAATTTCAATCCTCTTTAATGTCATTCAGCTATTATTAGGAACTATTCATAAAGTACTATATTTATTATATTTGTAAAAAGTTCAGTGTGACACTTCACTTAAAATATCATTTGGAATATTTTGAAATAGGTTGGGAAGCACTGTTTTTAAAACTTCTATATGCTTGGACATTAGTTTTCTTTTCTCCCATCTCATCAACAGAATTGCCCATTGATCTAACTTCTCCAAACACGTTATTTCAAAACAAGTTTCCAGAGAATGAGCTTGTTAAACATATATATTGCCTTCACACAGTGTGAAAGTATCACCTTTACTTCAAATAGACTGTTTAAGTATGTCTTTGAAAAGATATAACTTCTGTATAGCAAAATCAGATATATCTTTGAATATAAGAATGAGTTGAATTTTACAAAGTGAAAAAAAAAACAGATATTCTCTATGAGAACGAAAAAGGCTTCCTAATTAGTTCTCATTATATTACACACTAGGCAAAGATTCTCCTCTATTTTATAATATTTCTTTTCTACATTTCATGCACTGCTGACAACACATGCTAACATGTGCCTTTCCTCTTTGCTCCTGGCATAAGATGTGGGACGTACTGTCTATTTGGTGCCATTTCCATAACCTTAAGCTTGGGATCTTTCTATGTAATCTATCAACAAAGCTAGGTTACCAGTAATTCCACTTATGGAGGGATGGTGTGGCAGTTTTAATGCATGTTCCCCATAGACTCAGGTGTTTTATTAAAGCTTGTGACTTGGAGGAGGTGTCACTGTGGATGGTTCCTGGGGTCCAGCCCAAAGGTGTGCCTGGGGCAGATCTGAATTCTAACCCAAAGGTATGCAGAGAGGCCTGAGCTCTGGAAATCCTTCTTGCTGCAAATTTGTGCTTGCTGCTTTTTTTTTTTTTTTTTTTTTTTTTTTTTTTTTTTTTTTTTTTTTTTCCTGCATGGCGATGGTTTCTCTCTCTGCTTGCATTTGTGTATGGAAGTAGCTTCTTCTACCATCTATGGAACTTCCGCTGGATCTGTAACCTTGGAACAAATCCCCTCCTTCTGTAAACTCTGTCTGCTTTAGATGTTCATCCCAACAATGTGGAATGTACTACTGCAGAGTTTTTATTTGAGAAACTGTGTAATTGTCACAAAATAACTTCTGGGGAACATCTTTTCTGAAGTCACTCAAATTTTTTTCAAGAAGCTCTTTTTGAATACATTTTCATTTTTTTTCTTTATTAGTTAGTTTTGTATTCAGCAAATACAGTCAGTTTGGTACCATTATTAGGCTCATCCGTGACCTACCCCCACCCCTTGGGCCCTCCTTGTTGAGGTATATGGGTCATGCATTGTGGAGTTAGCCCACAGTTACGGGTAAGATAAATGTTTCTGCATATCATGACCTAACATGTGGCTCTGACAAAAACCTATCAAATACCTTCAGATGGAACAAGTTATGCTCACTGTAAATTTATTAAACTATAGACTTATGTTCTGTGTCTCATGATGGCTTCTTCTTGCAGTTTTAAAGATATTTTTCTGTATCACTGTGTAGTATTTATTGTCAAATTAATTTTAAGTATGTTTTAAAAATATTTTTTGCCATAGCAAGAAAAAACAATACATGGATTTTTATTTCTTGCTATTAAAATCTCTAAAAATTAGTCAATGAATATTTAACCTTTAAATGTAATAAATTTGTAACATAGTGGAATGAGCACTATGTACATTATTATATTGCCAAAAGTATTCCAGGATTTGTCTTCGAGTTCCATGTGGTTAGTTTTTAAATGACACAGTAATTGTGATGGTTTCATTTGACTAACATTAGCTGATATCTCAAGACACCATACACAGGGCAAAGATGATTCTTGACAATAGTAAACATACATCCTTTCATCAGATGTTCTTGTTAAATATATTTCTGGGCACTAGAATTTCAGTGAGCCAAATCAGATTAGATAATATTTAATTTACCTTTTTTCTTAAAAAAAGTTTATTCCAACACTAGGTGTGTTAGGTCAACTTTTAACTGCTGCTCAGTGCTTGCTTCAATTACATGTAATTTTATCATCACCAGTTTGTAATGTCTTACAGGAGTCTGTGTTTGCCATTTGTACGCTGTAGTTTTATTAAACTTGGTCATATCTGATGATTCAATAAACAAACATGTCATTGCGATACTCCTCAAAATACTCAATGCAGTTATCATAGTGATGGGTCTCTGTTGACATACCTGTGTGTAGATCTTCCCCAATGATGACGCAAGCCAATTCATATATAAAATATTTGCAAGGCTATTCCTATCCTCTGTGTTCATAGAAATAGCAAAATCAAATTACAACTTCCAGTGATTCTTTCCTATATACTTTGCAGTACTTTCCATCATCTTTATATTTTGAATATATAAATTTTTATAACTCATTTAAGCCACTACAACCCAGCTTTATACAATCAACAAGGGCTTAGTTAGTGTTCACCACATGCCAATCATGGCATTTGTTCACTAGGAAAATCCTGTAGGCTAAAATATAAATGGAACCATTTGCATTGAATTTATCATTGATTGGGTAAACATGCATCTAACTTAAGCATCAACTACACATATGTCACTGTAGACAAAACCTGAGAGTTCTGCTCTTATTTTTGTCTAGTATTTTCTTAGTTTGTGATCTTTTAAAAAATATTTTTACATTTTTATTTATTTATTTGCAAGGAGAGAGAGAAAGATGGAAAGAGAGAAAGAGAGAGAGAGAGAAATCTTAGGCACACCAGAGTCTCTTGTCAGCACAAATGAATTCTACAAGCATGTGCCATGTCTGTGTTTACTTGGGAACTGGAGGATTAAATCTAGAACATCAGGCTTTGCAATAAAGTGCCTTCAACCACCTGGTACCAGCACAAGGGTGAAGGAGATAGACACAGAGAACAATCAACTACCGAATCAGATATCCAGAGACACAGAGGCTCCCAAGACCTCATCACTGAAGCAGACCTAAAATGAAACCAACATGGCTCAGGGAAATTTGTAGAAGAGGGTGCAGAAAGAATGTCAGAGCCACACATTGGGTCCTGATACACAAAGACATTTTCTCCTACCCATAACTGATGGCTAACCCCACAATGCATGACCCATATACCTCAACGAGGAGGGGACCGGGAGGACAGGGAAGAGGCTAACAATGGTACCAACTTGACTGTATTCACTGAGTACAAAACGAATTAAGCGAGAGAGAGAGAGAAAGAGAGAGGGAAAAGTGCCTTCAACCTCTGAGCTATTTCCCCAAACATACTTTGAGATGTTATTGGACAAAAATGGTGGTGGTAGTGGTATGTATGTCCAGAAGCACAGATGACATAAGCAAGAATTGACAGATGTTATCTTATCAAATCTTCTACACAGCAAGAGAGGCAATCAGTAATACTGAGAGCACCTACTGAAAGGGAGGAAATCTTTTTAAACTATGCATTAAACAAGGGGTAAATATCCAGAATTTATAAGACAATCAGCCAATTTAACAGCAAAGTCTAAATTAAAAATGGGAAAGGGCGAGCAAAATGGCTTAGTAGGTAAACGACTTGTCTGTAAGGCCTAAGGACCTACGTTTGTTCTCCCGGTACCCATGTAAGCCAGATGCACAAGGTAGCACATGCATCTGTAGTTCATTTGCATTGGCTAGAGACCCTGATATGCCCACTCTCTTTCTCTGCCTCTTCTCAGTCTCTCTCTCTCTCAAATAAACAACAACAACAACAAAAAACAATTAAAAAGTGAGCTCATTATCGGCAAAGATAAGTCTCAAAAGGAGACATACAAATGGGCAACATATAAACGAAAAATATTCAATTCCTAACTATCAAGAAAATCCAAATAAAATCATGATGAGATGGCATCTTAATTCACTGAGAATAATTGTCAAGAAGACAAAAAATGTTGGTGAGGACCCAACGAAAAGACAACTCCTATAGATTGTTATTGGTAATAAATTTACAAGAAATAGAATAAATATTCCTCAGAAAACAAAAAATAAAAATACTACTAGTAGGTATAGGCCTAAATAAAATGAAATCAGCATATCAAAGATACACCTTTCCTTTCTGTCTATCAAAGCACAATTGAAATTAGCCAGGGTGTGGAAACAAACTGAATGTCTATGAAAGAGCTAAATGAATGAAGAGAAAAGTATGAAATGCTGTCATTTGTCATATCACAGGCCTACCTGATATTATGTTAAGTGAAATAACTGAAGCAAGGAAAGACAAACACCATATGATCCTCACTCATTTATGGAACCTTCAGTTGCTCTCATAGAAGTTAGTAACACAATAGTAGTTACTAGAGACTACCAAAGTTGGTGGTGGTTGGGGGGGGTCAATCAATGAGTATAGAAAAAGTCACTTTAGCCAAGCATAGTGGTGCACACCTTTAATACCAGCACTCAGGAGGCAGAGATAGGAGGACCGCCATGAGTTCAAGGCCACCCTGAGATGAAAGAGTTAATTCCAGGTCAGCCTGGACCAGAGTGAGACCCTATCTCGAAAAACCAAAAAAAAAAAAAAAGTCACTTTAAAATACATTTTATTTTTTTTATTTATATACTTATCAGGGACAGAAGGAAAGAGAGGGAGAAAGAAAGAGAGAGTATGGGCACACCAGAGCCTCTAGCCACTGCAAACAAACTCTTGACGTATATGCTACCTTGTGCATCTGGCTTACATGGGTACTGGGGATCAAACTCAGGTCCTTAGACTTTGCAGGCAAGCACCTTAACTGTTGAGCTATCTCTCCAGTCCCCAGAAAAACAATCACTGTTGATATTCTGTGGCACAACAGAGTGAATAGATTTAACAATAATGTATTACATATCTATCTCAAAGAACAGCAAAGGAGAATTTGACAGCATTTGGTATAAAGATGTGATCAAAGATAGAATCAGGAAGATGGCTCAGTCAGTAAAGTGTTTTCTATGGCATGAGTCTGGATCCTTTACTACGCATGTAGAAGCTGGGCTTAGGGGCAGTGCCTTTAATCGCAGCACTTGGGATAGAGTGACAGGAGACTTACAGTGCTTGCTGGCTAGCCAGTTTCGGTCCTAGTGAGAGACCCTGTCTTAAAAAGTAGTTTGGAGAGTAATTTTGGAAGATATTGGTTGCTGATGTCTGGCCTCCACACTGAAGTGCATATGTATCTGCACACATATATGTGGCCACACACATGTAAACATACTTATATACCACAGATAAAGTACACATGACAAAAAAGAAATGATAAAATTCTGAGCTGATGGATATGTTTGTTACCCAATGGATCTTTGAATCAGAACACCAATCTGTGTCACATAGACATATGTGATTATTGCATAACAATCTTCAAAAACTTAAAGCACAGATATAAGTATCCAACTGTGGTTAGTACTTGCTATGGTTTGAATGTGTGCCCAAACTCATGCATTGAAACTTCAATGGGATACTGTTTACAGGGCCTTTAAGTACTTACCTGAACATGTAGCTCCTCATTAATGAATGGAACTGGGTGCCCTTATAAAGGCTTGGGAGGGAATTTATTCTTTATTGTCTTTCTGTTTTCTGCCATGCATGAATGTGTTTCCCCTTTCTCCTGAACAAAATCCTTCAAGACAACATCCTGGAAGCAGAAATGTACCTTTAGCAGATGTGTATGCCTTAATCTTAGGGTTCCTAGAATCCAGAACTAAAAGAAACTTAGTTCTATTTGTAAATGACCCCATCCATGGGCTTTTGATATAGCAGCACAAAGCAGACAAAAGCAGGACCAAAATTAAGAAAATGAAGTCAGAGAGAAGGGAAGATATCATTTACATGGTATAATCAAAGATAGCTTGTCAAACAGGCATACAAAAAAAGAAAGGAGAGAATGAAATTTGAAGCTGAGAAGAACAGGCTTCCAAGAGCAAATGAATACAGCTAGGTCATCGTGAGGGAGGGAAGAGGCCAGAGCAAAGCATTACAGCTAGGGGACATTCAAGGGCTGATGGCAGACCTCAATGGAGACAGCAAGAGGTGTCACATTTACGAGGGCGGTCAAGGCTCTCCTGCAACTCCATGAGCATCCAGAAGGAAGATAAACCCCACAGGACATGTAGTTACTGCCAATCCTATTTTTCTGAGTCCTAAAAGACATTCTTTGGAAATTCTAAAACCCTTACAGTAGCTCTGGAGCAGAATAAGAGAAATCTAATAGATTGTAAAAGTGTGTAGAGATGAGAAGTAAAACATAAAAGGTTAACTGCCACAGCTGTTTCCCATTTATTTACAATAGACTGGGTAAAACACTAGCTATGATGTTAGATCGACTGGGTTTGAAACCCGCTTAGACACTACCTGACTGAATTTTTCTGATAAACGTGTATCAGCTCTCTGGCTGACAGTTTATCACCTGCCAAACCTGAGTATAAATGAGTATATACAGTAACTGCCCACAGAGGTTTCAGCACATGTGTGATTCGTTAATTCATACATAGCCCTCAATACCATACTTGGTACATATAAAGATCTGATCAATTTCAGCTCTGAGGATCATTACTTCTTTGCTACCACAAAGCATTTTTTATCACATTGAATGATTATAAACTTCTAAGTGAAGCATATCTATTCTTTCAACATTAACAGTCTGCTTTTGCAAGTAAAAGATAGTGTTTTATACTGAGTCATCTTTTTTTGGAAGTTGAATATTGTTAACACAGAACAAAAAGTACTAGGATTAAAAACACCCACAGCTACCAATTACAGTTTGTTAAAGGAATGGTTTTTACCTACCAAGACATTAATAAGTGGTTAACTGACTTCTTCTTTCACGGAGTCATGGTATGTAGATACCATTGACCATTTCCTACTCTGTGAGTAATGAAGCTAAATCTGTGCTTCAAGGACAACAGAGAGGCATAGGATGAATACCACATGATTTTAAAGCAACATTTACCCAGCCAGTATACACATGATCCACAATGGTTTTGTCTTGCCAATTACAAGCTTGGGACTCTACCATCCTTTTAGTTTCCTGGTTTTCAAAGAGTCTACCATCCATTAGAGACAAAATAGAACTTTAATAAGAATCACTTATCCTGATGTTGCTTTGGGAAAGAAAATTTGACCTAATAGAAGTAAGAAAGGTCAGAGAAGTAACAAAAGTCAAGCATTATTGCAAGATAACACATTTCCAATTTTACCTACTTTACTGTTTAGGAAAAAAAAAATAAGAAGGCTGCCTGTAAGCTTTGCATCTTGGATACCAACTATTGTGTCTTTAATTTTCTCCTAAGAAGAAATATTACCTAGAGTGTCTTTTAAAATAGGGCACGTTTCCAGAGCTCCACAGGCATCCCACATTCCCAGCAATAGAACTTAAATTTTATTGCATATGCTTTTGTATGGATCTCAAGTAATTTAGAGCAGACTAATAGATGAATGTTTTAAAATTAATATTCTGAGCTTCTATATTGACAAAAGGATGGTCTTTTTTCTACTTACTCTATTCTTTATTTCTTCTTTTTGTTTCTTTTTTTCAACATAGCAAATTGTATTTTCAGGATCTCTTTAAAGGTAACATTTGTTGAATTTTTAAGAAAAGATGATCCATAATCTTATAATGCATTTCCCTGTTCAGAGTATTTATAGCAGCAACTAGGTAGTTGTACTGATTCAGTTACCCAAACACAAAAACTTAAGAATAGCCATTTATTTCAAAAATTCAATAAAGAATAGCTATAGTACTTCTTATCTGTAAAATTAGAATCTCAATGATTAGCTCCTAAATTTCAAATTTCCAGAACTGTGTTAATATTTTAAACACTTTTTGTGGGCTAGGGAGATGGGTCAGAAGTTCTGTCGCTTGGTGTTCAAACATGAAGACCCGAGTTCAGATTCACAGAGCCGACATAAAAGCCAGAAGCTGTGACAGACTTCTGTGATCACAGCATATCTAGGGAAAGATGGGAAGAAGGGGAAGAAAAAATTCCTGAAAGCCTGTGGACCAGCTAACTGGATTAAGAGTACAGTGATAAATGAGAACCTTGCCTCAAACAAGGTAGAAGGTGAGGACTGAGCTTCAAAATTGTCTTCTGACCCCCCAGAATCTGTTTTCATAACTATAAACACACACACCACCCACACACACACACCACACACACACACGCACACGCACACGCACATGACACACAAATAAACAACTAAAGAAATAATGATTCTCTATGAGGGCCTGAGGAGATAATTCTATCAGAAAAGTAATTGCTATGCATGTTGAGGATCTGAATTCAAGTCCCCAGCACCCACACAAAAATTTGGGCATACTGGTAGCACATGTCTGTAATATCATTGCTGGCGAAGGAGAGACAGTAGGATTGCCAAGGATGGTTGGTCAGCCAGTCTAGCCAGAGTAGCAACTTTGGAATCAATAAGAGACCCTGTTTCATAAGATTAGGATAGCAACCGATCAAGGAACATACCCAAAATCAACTTCTGATGTTCACATGCGTGTACACACATATGTACATGCAACAAGCACAAGTCATACACATACCACAGATACTATGGAAGCTAGTCTCTTTATCACTTACAAATTAAGCTAACAGGTTCGGTGCCAGATAGGATGATATAAATGCCTATTTCATGTGATCTCTCCCCCCGAATAAGGCTACAGAATTTGGAGAGAATTTATGGATCTGCTGTTTGAGGATCCTACAAACTTAAGGTTATGAACCCAGGTTTTATTCCCCAGTACCCACATAAGCCAGATGCACAAGGTGGCACATGCATTTGGAGTTCATTTCTAGTGGCTAGATGCCCTGGAGTACCCATTAACTCTCTCTCTCTTCTCTCTCTCTTTTCCTCTTTGTTTCTTTCTATCAAATAAATAAAATAAAATAAAATAAAATAAAACACTTAACCATAAATAGATTGGGGAAAAGGCAAGAGTTTGTAGCACCCATGAACAGATAAACAGGCTGCCATTTTATTTGGAAACCTCCAGCCTGATCTAAACATGATATGAAGCTGAAAGTCAGCTTTTAGATACTAGAACACAGAATCTGACTATTCTGGCTTCAGGAGTGGCAAAAGGAACTCATGACACTCAGATACCAGAGTAGAGATCCCCATTTTCCTACTTTCATTACTTTCCCTTTTCCCACACTTAGCCCTGAGCTATCCTGTAGCACTAGCCCTAGTGACAGAAATGAGAGTTCATAAGAGACACAGATACTCTTCCTCTATTTTGTGATGCTGGGATTCAAAGATGGTGGGGGTAACTGTCACTGCCCTCTTCTTCATGTCCACGTGCATATTGGCCCTGGATGCAATCATAATCACAGTTGTGTATGGAACAGAGGGGTGCCTGCCAAAGCCCTGTGGTTTTTGATGGAGAAGTATCAAAGTTATCAGGGAGTTTGTGGAGAGGAAGGCTAGGAGAGCAACCTCCTAAAATCTCTATGAATTGTTGGCCTCATATAAGGGAGCACACATGGATCAGATTACAGCATCCACATTCAATAACTGCATCATCACCACTGCCAGGTCCCAGAGTACCAGCCATGGCACATAGCTGGATCCGATCTGAACAGCACCATGAAGGATGTAAATACGGATGTGGCAGAGGATGCAGCATGAAAGAACACCCATTGTAGCTTGCAGCTTGAAACTAACTTGCTTCAGAAAGAGATTTAAATATTAGTATTCAGATTCGTCAAAACTTCTAAGAGTGCTCATATGTTCATGACGTTGTCCATACTAGCTGATATACAAAGAACCAATAACATCTGAACTTACACAAAAAGACAATGAAGGGGTAACAGTACCCAGGTGATAGATATGTTAGAATTACTACCTAAAGAATGAAAAACATAAAAATGCCCCCGAAAGCAAAACAGTCATATTTGTAATAAATATATATATATATATATACAAGAGAAAGTTTCAAAGAAAAAAAAATGCCATAAGGAAGATGCTATACTCAGCATGGCAACAAAACAGAAAGCCATTCAAGCAATCTAGGGTGACACATGCCTGTCACCTCAACACATTAGAGGCTAAGGGAAGAGGACTGTGATATTAAAGCAACCCTCAACTATGCAGCAACCCAGTCTCAAGAAATAACATGGTGGCACATGCCTTTAATCCTAACACGTGGGAGGCTGTGGTGGGGAGTTGCTGTGATTTTGAGGCCAACCTGAGACTACATAGTGAATTCCAGGTCAGCCTGGTCTACAGTGAGACCCTACGTCAAAACATCAAAATAAATAAATAAATATAAAAATAAAACTGAAAAAGAGGAAGAGAAAAAGAGTGAAGGAAAATATTAATGGAAATTCATTGAACAAATAAAATCCATGAAATTAAAATCTGACTAGATGGGTTCATTATCAGACTTTAGGTGATTGAGGAAACAGTGCATCCAAATATAGAATGATAGGAATTAGTTGACCAGAAAAATAAAGAGAAAACAAAGTTTAAAAACATGCATTATGTTGGAAAATAACTAACTGGCTATTATTATTTCAGAAAAGGGAAATGATAGAACATTAAAAAGTATGTTTGGCAATAGATTAAAATCTACAGATGCAGGGTCAATAAATTTCAAACTGGATAAATTCTAAGAAATCCAAAACCAGAAATTTTATAACTAAACTTCTAGGAAAAAAACAGGCAAAGAAAAAGATGATCTAGAACCACTCGTTACCCTTCTTCTCAGAAGCCATGAAGGCTAAAAGGAAGATGAAAACTTTCTTAAATATTAAATTGCAGAGTGGGTTCCTACTGCCAACTGAGAAGTTTATGTATCTAGTGCAAGGACCTAGGAGGAGAAACAGCCCAGACAAAATAAGAAAAAGGAAATATGAAAACACACATACCTGGTAAAAATAACAACAAAAAAGAAAGGAAGAAAGAGAGAAAGAAAGAAAAGAAAAGAAAAAAAGAAAAAAGAAACTCATTTAATCTCAGAGGAAGGAAAATTGAAATAATTCACTGCCAACAAATCTGCTCTAAAATTAAGCAAATACCTTGAAAAAGGCAAAGCCACCTGTTGTTGATCATTGTCTACCCCGCCCCTTTTTTTTGATATTTTGAACTCATTTAAACAAAAGTATATAAAATTCCTCAGGTATGTTAACACTTAGAAATAGAATTTTTCTTCAGGTGGAAATTTTATCTGAATCCATGGCCATTCCCCTCTATTCTTGCATAGGGGAAGTATAGTGTAAGTTCACTGTTTTTACTGTATTCAGTTTGACGTATCTTATCAAATTAATAAAAAAAATTAAAAATAGAGGTAAGTTTGAATAATTGGCAGAGGAAAGGAGCTTAATATATTTAAAGAACTACAAGGAAAGCCAGTGTTTGTGGAATGATTTTCTTGCCATCAATCCAGAGCAAAGCAGAGTTATCATAATAGTTAAAGTAGCCAGATGTCTCACCTCCTCCCCACCCTGCTCCCCTTTATCTCTCAAAGATGATGAGTCTATCTTTTGAGAAAGGCCAAAAGATGCCTTTTATAAAGATAGTTGTTTTATGTTCTATACACTTTGCTTGAGCATCTTCAGCCATGAGTTAGATACAGATAAAATCTCAAGGACAGAGAGATTTGGATTTATCTTCCTACTAGGTTGAAGTTTTCAGATATCCTCAGAAAATTTAGTGTGCACATATTGGTCCTCTGAGAAAGCAACGTTGCAGGAGCGCTAAAGTCCCCGTCGAAAAGTAAACTTGAGCCCCGACTCTCTTCATAAATTTTCTTCTCTCTTTGGGTGACTATTCTTCCTTAAAACACACTCTTCTGCTTAACAATTTCTTCTCCATCCACTTTCTTCCCTTTTGTCAGTTGCAGAGGAAGTGCCCGCCTCACATAGTAGATCAATACCATGGCAGGGCTCCCCATAATGTAAAAATCTGGCTTTCTGGGAAGTCATTCAGCCTTTCTGGGCTTTTGGTTAGATGGTGAGGACATTTGACAGCTGATCTTTCTCTGAACTGCTGTCCTGGTTGAGGATCTCACATGATAAAGCTCTGAAGAGATGACCATTTTCCATAAACTCTCTAAAGATGAAACTTGTGTTCTCACACATATAGGACAGGATCAAGAGTAGAAAAAGTGACTTGTTGCATAGTTAAGGGCTTGACTAAAATTCTGTTTTAGTATGAACTGCTCAGCTCGATGGGGTAAAATGAGAAATGACCAGATATTAAGATTTCACTGCTTACTGGTAAAATTGGAGAGCTAGCTGTTTTACTTCAGAAAGATTTGTAATGATCAAGACCTTTCAGAGTGATTTAAAATAGTTCATTATAGTCTCACTCTTGGGAGCTCCCTTCTGTTTTTTCTCTACAAGCAGTGTGACAAAAAATCACTTCCTTTTCAATGGCTTGTCAGAAAGTGGGACCCCAAAAGGAAATTTGAGTCTAGACCAGGCCACTCTGAGCAGGAAGCCAGCCGGGAGGCGGATCATTGGTGCATATCTGCTCTGTGATTCCCAATGGCGACAATGTCTTCTTAACCCTGTTCTCAGATCAACTGAGAAATTACAAACACATTAGTGCCCTCCAGTCAAACACTTGCCAAGATAACAGATGGCCAATACCACTAAGCAACCTTGACCTTGTGGTCACCTGTTCTGTCAATCAGACACAAATCTCTTCTCGGGGGAGCACACTGTCTTCTGTGAAAAACAGCATGACCAACTATCAATATGTATTTAATAAAACATATTGTCCACCCAGTGAATATGGGCTTAGCATTTCCCCTCATTTGAATGACAGGGCAGACATGCTACATAAATACTCTGAAACCTTAAACTGCATCCATATAAAAGGTGAACAGAAAATGGAACACCAGTGAGCCGCAATCAACAGTTATATTTGACATCTGAAATCAAAATGCTTATTTTGGGCTGACAGAACACTTGGGTTTCATATAACACAGTGGTACGTGCCCATCAAAATCACAAATAGCAGCTATTGTCTGTAAATTAAACTTGTGCTATTAATCAGTATGTTCATATGGATCCATTAGGTGAGAACATTCTACAGGTGTTTGGGAGAGCATTTACCATTTGGAGGCAAAGGAGGGTCACCTCTCTGATGCTAAAACTCTGTAACCACAAACACTAACATCAAGACTGTATCTGAACAGATGCATGGATGCCATCATAAAGATCTAATCCATAAAGCTCTAGAACTAGGTCACCAAACACCCACGTGGAAGTACCTGCAACCAGAAACATTCCCTTTGAAATGGAATTTCCCCTGTGAGGCAAACAACAGGGAGGATTAGGTTAGGAAACAGCTTCCTACAGACTCACTGACTGGGATGGAAGCCAAGCTTGGTTCCAGGGATCCGCTCTGCACTCTGCACAAACTGGTTCATCTCTATGGATAAAATTCAGTTCAATGAGAAAGAGCCCAGGCTCTAGTCTAAGATGAGTCAGGTCTTGAGTACTGACGTGGACATTGATTGACTCCACTCCTTGCCTGAGTTGCCCCATGAGTCAAACGGCAATGGTAGTTGTTTTTAAGGTACTGTGATAATTAAATGTGATGATGTAAGTGCTTAGCCTAGTACTAAGACTCATTAAATGGTTAGTTCTTGTTAATCAATGCTCATCATTACTATTAACAGTTTAGTAAGACTGAGAGAATGACTTATACATTCTGAACCGAGAGATCTGCTCCAATAGATTATTTTGACGAAATGCTTCCAGATCTAGTACCCCATACTTTTGTAACCGTTAATTAAATGCCAATAGATGAAGATGCTTCCTACTGACATGAACTAGGATATTCATGTATTTGTGAGTGTGGGATGGTTGAGCTTAATTTTCTCAAGGGTCCAAGATATCTGATCATCAGGTCTTTACCATACTCTGTGAATCAATAGCACAGGATGAAAATGAGGCCCAAGTAAGGTAAGGGTATCTCCATAGTTAAACAGATACCAGAAGGATTACAGAGATCACAAGTACAAGAGCCTTGAGGCAACCTTGCCACAGGGCCCAGCACAATACGGCACCACGATGGTGTTGCTGACTGGATATAGAAGACACCGGGGCATATGCAAGAGCACTGAAATGCAGACTCCACAGCCGAGGGGAAGGAGAGGGATGTGATGGTGGATTAATTTATTTAGCATAAATAATGTATTCCTTAATTATCTGCCACATGATTAAGTAATTCTGATGTAAATAATTGAAATCAAGGGAAGAGGAGGACATCAAGTGTGCGGAGCGCTGTTTTTAAAAATGTTCTTGCAGAGGAGGTCAATCGAGATTTCAAATAGACTTCAGGGGCTCATTTATTCATCGACACTTACCACAGAGGGCTACCAAGTGCCAGTCAAGGTGCTGGGCTTTGCATACGATGATGAATAGTACAAGTTTCTAATTTCAAGCAATTCATAATCTGCTGAGGAGTACAGATAGAACCCCCTGCCCCAGTTCTATTTTAGTCACCATCTATCCTACAGAAAAAGAATGAAAGGAGTATCCAAATACCAGGAAATGTCCCTTAAGACAAATTTAGTTGGGTCTTGGAACAGTAACTTGAAATGAGGTAAATCGGAAAAAGAAAGAATAGTACCTGCTGCTCAAGGGGAATTCAATACAATTTTATTTTTGTGAAAGAAAGAAATGAGCATATGGCTCTCTCCTTCAAGCACCACTGTTTAGGAATAAACCAATGATGGAGGTCACCAAGCAAAAGTAAAGGTCGGTTTCGAAGGTGGAAATTTGGTTTTAGAAGTGTTGGGTTTGGAATCAAACTTCTTTAATAGCTTAAAGATTGACTTTGAGTAAGTTACTTTTGCTTTTCTGAGACCCAGTCTCTTCATCTATAAATAGAAGAAAGCAGTCATGATAACAACAATACCTACTCTTTAAAGTCACTTGAGGAGATTAGATAAAAAGATGCATATTTGAGGGTGAGCACAGAATCAAAGAAATGACAAGGGATCTAAGATTTATAACCATCACTACCAGCAGCAAGACTATTGATTCCAATTTCCAGAGTAGAGGAGGCTCAAAACATTTGGGGTTCTGAGAAAAAAAAAATAACAATCTTTCTGAGACTGAAATAATCAATCTTTGGACATTGAGAGAAATCCCTGTATGCCATATCATAGACACAATATTCTACAATAAGGTGTAGTACAACATATGAAGCTCAAGGGATTATAACTTTATTTAAAATTATAATACAAAGCCGGGTGTGGTGGCGCACACCTTTAATCCCAGCACTCGGGAGGCAGAGGTAGGAGGATCACTGTGAGTTCGAGGCCACCCTGAGACTCCATAGTGAATTCCAGGTCAGCCGGGGCCAGAGCGAGACCCTACCTCAAAAAAGCAAAAAAAATAAAAAAAAATGAAAAAAAAAATAATAATAATAAATAAAATTATAATACAGGGCCAGAGAGATGGCTTTGCGGTTAAACGCTTGCCTGTGAAGCCTAAGGACCCTGGTCCGAGGCTCGATTCCCCAGTACCCACGTAAGTCAGATGCACAATGGGGCGCACATATCTGGAGTTCTTCTGCAGTGGCTGGAGGCCCTGTCGTTCCCATTCTCTCTCTCTCTCTCTGTCTCTTTGCCTCTTTCACTGTTTGTCACTTTCAAATAAACAAATAAAAATAAACAAAAAGAATTTTTAAATAAAATTATAATACATATAGAATAGTTCCAATTAAGATATGTTCACCAAACTAGCCTGCTCACTAGTTTTGTTAATTAGAACTAATTATTTACTAGAAAATTTCATTTTATTATCCAAACAGTGAGGCCATCTTGAATTTATAACGATATATGAATTGCTAAAAATGAATTCTGATAAAAACTGATAATAAAAGGTTGGGAGTCTCACAGTCCCACGCTTCAGACTCATAACAATAGGCTTTGTTTTTTTTAAGTATTTTATTTGTTTATTTGAGAGAGATATGGGGGCAGATAGAGAGAAAGAGAATGGGCATGCCAGGGCCTCCAACTGCAAAGAAACTCCGGACATATGTGCCACTTTGTGCATCTGGCTTTACTGGTACTGGGAAATTGAACCTAACTCTTTAGTCTGTGAATGAAAGTGCCCTAACCACTAAGCAATCTTTCCAGCACACTCAACTTTGTCTTAATGTTCTTCATAAAACCAAACCAAACCAGTATGTCCTTCCTTCCATTCAGCTCTGCTTTTTTCTTTGTAATTCACTTATTCTCTATTTTGGTAAAATGTACATGACAAAATTTATCACCTAACCCTCCTTAAGTCTATAGTACAGTGACATTAAATGCACTTGTAATGTACAACCCAAGCCATTATCTATCTCCCAAACTCTTTTTATCTCTAAAACTGATACCGCTCCTTAAGTTCTAACTTCCAAGTTTCCATTATCTGCCCCAGGCGGCTACCAATTCTGCCTGCATGATGGGAAGGGCTGCAAATTCCTCATGCACATGGACTCATACAGTGCTGGTCCTCTGTTGATGGCCTTTTGTCACTCAGTGTAATGTCCCCAAGGGTCATTCATTCTGTGATGTGTGTCCGAATTTCCTACCCGGCTCCAGAGAAGCATTCCAATGTATGTGTATACACATTTCCTCATTTAGTCATCCAGAGAGGCACAAATGACTTTGACATTTTTAGCTGCTGTAAATAATGCCACTAGGTCCACTAAGCTCTTTCCAAAACACTTTCATAAAAGAACTCATTTTATAAAATACTTGGCTGATTGACTAAGATTTCCCTTCTCCTCTGGATTTCATTATATCACAAAGTTTGAGGCTGTGGCTGAACTCCATTGCTGTCTTTGGCACAGGAAGTCCTCTCTGTGAGTATATTAACATCCAGAATGCTGTTTTGCTGCATTTCACTCTGTGTTGAAGTAATCGAGCTAGGCTGCTCACTTATAAAATTCACCATGCTCTCTCTCTCCCTCTGTGTGTCTGAATCTCACATCTAATGACTTAAGTAGGAAAGAGGGCTCGAGAAAGCACGTCGATCTGGAGTATGCTTTCCAAAGGATTCTTGATGATAAAATGGAATATTATACATGGTGCATTATAGAAATCTCATGTGTCTCATGCTTCACTGGGCATGGATATCCATTAGGGTTTAGTTATAAGTAACAAAAATTAATGATGACTTACTTGACCAAATTTAAATGGCTAGATAGGTAGATGATAGATCAATAGATAGATAATAGATACATAGACCAATAGATGGATGACAAATATTGAGAGGGAGTAAGGTAGCTTTGTTAAGCAGTTAGGGTGACTGGTCCCCTGAAAGTAAAAAGCAGTATTGTCCTTGGGCTTTGCTAAAGATCAGGGTGGAAGCTGGCTTCTCCTTATCTCTTGCCAAATGAGTTCCCTGGATTTGTTTTTCCACAAACAATCAGAGCTCCTCCTGGGAGCAAGGTCTCCTTGCCTGGAAAATCTAATCATGTCATTGTAGTTGGTTAACTTCAGCCCCTAGAACTTGGCATCATAGCTAATCTCTTCCTGAGACAGTCTCTAGCCCAGACCAATCAGCTATCTCCCTGGCTCACCTGAGTCAGAAAATAAAGCCCAGTATAGTATGGAGATAAGTACATTTACAAAAGCAGGGCAGGCTCTCGGCTGACTGACCATTCCTGAACCTCCAGGTTCTGGTGAGTTTTCCCTTTTTCTTGACAGGAGCTCTTTTCTTTCCTCTATGACTCTCTTTTTATGGTTTTTCCAGGTCAAGCACATGGGCTTTCAGACTACATGGGTATATTCATTTTCCTTCCCTTGGTTCCGTACTTCCCTCAATAAATATAAAAAATTAATAATTATCCTTCTCAGTTTGGCTGGCCCAATGATTTGGTTAAATTCAAACATGAATCCAGGGTTTGGGGTTCAAGGACTTTTCTGAACCCCTAACACCTCATTTCAGTACTTCTGAAAAGATAGAAACCTTAAGCAATCAGGCTACAAAGAAGATGTTAAATGGGCTGCTAGGTATCGACACTGAAAAACCCAAAACACAATTTCTTTATGAAAATGAATCCTCGCCAGTCATTCCCTGCCCTTATATCCTTCATAAAAGATTCAGGTGCCCAAGGGACAGTCTAGCTGGCCTGTTATTTGAGATCATGTGCCTACTCTTCAACCAAAGAGCAGGATAAGTTGAGCGAATTTCACACAAAGATTATACACATTGGGTAAAGTGTAATTTTTCAAAGGAAATTTAAAATGCTGTCACAAAAAGAAGGGGGAACGGATGCTGGGCAAGCAAAAACAACAGATGTCCACTGCAGCAGGTCTATTTGGTGTGTCTTTGATGAGCCAAAAGACCAGAAATCATGCAAAGACACACAGAGCAAGACACACACACACTCACACATGCACACACACACACACACACACACAGATTAGTGTTCATTCTTAGAGTGAGTCCACCTCAGATTTGGCTGACTTTGTATCCCCTTGGTTCTTTTTTTTTTTTTTTTTTTTTTTGCTTTTCTTTTCATATTTCTATTCTCTTTGCTCAGTTTTGGACACCGTGTTACACCGCAGTTAGCGTAATTTTCAATAAATATAGTCAGCTGAAAATGCAATCTTCCCTGACTCCTCTCATTGAATAAATATCAAATAGTGTCAAAAACAGAAGTGTTATGATAAAAGTCATCCAAATTACTTTGCATTATTTTTAGTGGATGAGGAATGGAATTATTTTTGTTGAGGATCTACTTTTCTTGTCGAATTCTACCCTGAAGACATATCATATACCTTTCCTCTAATGACGTGTTTTTTAGAAAGTTGAATATATCCCTCTGCTCCTAATCTTCAAATGCCAAAGATTGCTATGGTAACCCTGGTTTTCTTGATTTCTAAGTCTTCCTTTGAAAGAGAAGGAAATTCTGTTTAATTTACTCATAGATTTTTATTCAATCTACAATAACAAATAAGTTTGGCCACACCCTTTTTCATTAAAAATCTTAGCTAGAATTTTACAAATGTAAAGGTTATTTCTCAAAGACACTGAAATGTAATATCTAGTAGGAAAAAAAAAATGAGAGAATGTGAATAAAGTATCAAAGTCAAAATACAGTAGCAACTTCAGCTGCAATTTCTTGGAAAAATAGCATTTATCTTAGAAGATCAAAAGATAAGCCTGGAATAGTAATCAGAATACAAATAAGAATAAAAAAAAAGCCTGTAAAAATCAAACTCACAAGTTCACAAAGCATTGTGCTCAAGAATGCTTGTATTTATTCTTTGTTGTGAAAAATCCTGGAATGTAGATTTAAATAGACAGATCCAAATGGTATTTTGACACATAACATCAGGACTAAATGTGCCCTCGTTTACTTCAGTTCCTGCGCCATTTATACTGGATTCAATGTTGGATCCAAACAACTATAGAAAATTTTAACTTGAAGCAAAGTGAAATGTCCTAAGAAATCTAGTTGTCTGTCAACTGGCCCTGTGTTTATCTCCTTTACAAAATCAACAGGGAAGTTTACTGCACAGAGAGTTGGGCCAAGAAATCCTTCAACTTCTCCTGTGAGCTCTACCATTCGTTATTTCGAGTGTACTTAGGGAATTCTTGTAGCCACATTGAGATTGTCTCTCAAGAGACACTGCCTAGACTCTGCCACAAGGTGATGGTGTTAGGATTAAGTGAGATAAGGGTGTGAAATTAATCAACTTGCACTCAAATGCATTACGCTGTTATGAACAGGATGACATTAACTTCCTGAGTGTAGTGGAACACTTCCTCATTAAGCCTTGTGCCTCCCCACCTTTCTACGTCATCCCAGGGAGGACAAGAAAGGTCAAAGGATCAAGATTCTCCTAAGAAGCACAGTGTTAACTAGTGGGTATCATATATGTTACATAAGGAAAGCCTATAATTACCTAGAGAGATGTTAAGGATATATCCTGAATCACGTGATTCATTTTCTCAAGTTTGACTCATTAAGGTAGGCTTCCTTTTATGTGCCTCAGACTGAATGAAATTAGGGTGCGCTTCCTTTCTGACTACAGGATGGTTAAACCTCTGTTTTCGTGTGGTCAACTTCGTCTTCAATGAAAGGTCTGCCTTCCCAAACATTAGGACTTGCCTGAAAATTTGTAGATGTCAGTAATAAAATAACCTTTCTCGCTCAAGGTCAAAGACAAATGAAGGGATGATATTTAGCCGAGCGTGAAGAATAATAACATTAGCACATTCTAACATTGTATGCATGTGCTCAGTTTGTAGAGAAACTGTGTCTTTTTTTTCTGATTTTTGCATAATGCAAAAATAATAGTGGAAAAATTTGAAAATGTGTATAACAAAATGAATGAAGTAAGATTCCCTCTCCTTCTATTTCCCAAATCACTGGCAGTATTGTGTAGGGTTTCTCTCATTAGGGAAGGTAAATATTTACTAAGTTTTCTGATTTTCTTCTAATGTGATCATGGGTATATTTTCCAGACCTTCCACTATTTTGAGAAAATGTAAATTTAGGTGCTGGGAAGATGGTTCAATGGTCACCTTACAAAGGATGTCAGCCTGGGTTCAATTCCCCAGTCACAAACAGAAAAAGAGACAGGTATGCATTTGCAACAACACCCTTATAAGTAAATAAATATTTTTTAAAAGAAAAATGAAAATGAATTTAATGGTCTTTTAAAGTCCTATCTTATGGTGTTGCCTGATTTGTTTTTGTCCATCACAAATTTTGTATTTTCAAAACATTATTCTGGGAATAAAATCTTCTTTAGTTATTATTTAATTTTATGTTTTTGTTTTTTCTAGGTAGGGTCTTCCTCTATGCCAGGCTGACCTAGAATTTACTATTCCTCCTACCTTGGCCTCCCAAGTGCATGGATTCAAGTTGTGTGCCACCATGACCAGCAGAGAAGGAGAATGGGCATGACAGGGCCTCTAGCCCTTGCAAAAGAACTCCAGATGCATGTGCCACTTTGTGCCTTTGGCTTTATGTGGTACCAGGGAATAAAACTTGGGTTTATAGGCTTTTCTGGCAAACGCCTTAATTGCTTGCTGAGACATTTCTCTAGCCCCAAATCTGCTTTTGAAGTGCAAACAAAACAGAAGCTAAAGATAAAATGGTGAAAGTCCCACTTATGCCACAGTGCCCTGATGTTCCTTAAATCGTGATCTCTGTAACACATGGACTTTTATCTGAGAACATTTTCTATGTGTTCACAGTGCCTCATTCCAATATTCTTACCACCCTAGATTGTAATGCCAGGATTCAGAATGCTGGGTCCCATCTCGGACCTCCTATTTTATTTTATTTTAATTTATTTAATTTTATTTTGGGGGGGGGGTTTTCGAGGTAGCGTCTCACCCTAGTCCAGGCTGACCTGGAATTCACTATGGAGTCTCAGGGTGGCCTCGAACTCACGGCGATCCTCCTACCTCTGCCTCCAGAGTGCTGGGATTAAAGGCATGCGCCACCACACCAGGTGGACCTCCTATTTTAAAATCTACATTTTCATAAATGTCCACTAATTTGTATGTATTCCAAAGTTTGAGAAACTGCTGTACATGAGGGAGGAGTGACCTAGATTGCTCTTTGATTCCCTATAATAGGCCAACACAGAAGCATTTCAAACATTTGAAGCATTTGAAAACAAAACAAATAACATTTACTGACACATGAAAACTAGATGAAAATCAAAGTTCATTTTGCACAATTAATGTTTTCTTTCATTTATTTGTTTGAGAGAGAGAAAGAAGGAGAGAGAATGGGAGCTCCAGGGCCTCCAGCCACTACAAGTGAACTCCAGAAGCCTGCACCATCATGTGCATATGGCTTACATGGGTCATGGATACTGGGGAATAGAATCTGGGTCTGTAGGCTTGGCAGGCAAGCACTTTAACCACTGAACCATCTCTCTATGCCCATAATCAAGTTTTAATGGAACATAGCCATGCCTGATTGCTCGTGTATTTTCCATGGCTCTGGCTGTCCTGTGGGGCAGAACTGAGCAATGCAGCAGAAACCTCATGGCTTGAAGGATCCAAAACTTTTACTATTTGGCCCCTTCTGCAAAAAGATTAGCAACCTTGCCAAAAATGTAGGATAGTGAACAAGTAATTTCTTCCATATAGAAATATACAAGGAAAGAAATAGCAAACACCTAACCTATTTCTGGGTATGCTTTACATATTTTCATAAACCTGCTTTCAAAATACCACTTTCCGATGATATTTGAGTTGTTTGATTTTTGCCTATACATTTGTTGTGACTAAGCCACAACAGTGCAGTACAACTTCTAAATGCTGGAGACTTTCCTGTTTACTGCTGTTTCACCTAACAAGGTAATAGCCCAAGATGCTGAGCTAATGAACTTTATCATGAGTGATACACCTCATACTCCAGCTGAAAAGGGACTTGCTTTTTCTCAGAACTTCAATGGAAAAGTTTGAGAAGCACACATGTTCGTTCTTTTATTTAGTTTAACAAAGATTGTGTTTGCTTGGTACTGTCTAAGATGTAGTGTAGAGAGATTAAGAACTTGCCATAGAAACAGAATCTTTACTGAACAGAGCCAGGACTTCAAAGTACTCAGTGTAATCTCCCCATTCCTTCATTGTGATCCCTGGATTCTGAAAGGCAAGTGATATTGACCCACATGACAGAGGGTCACCTTATTGTTTGTTATGAAAATACGAAGTTGATGCAAAGATCATCTTTGTCCTCAGAATAACTCTGCTGGTTTGTGTCAGCCAGTGTGCCAAGGACTACAGTGTCAAATTCTGAAGTATAAGTCAGAAAAGACTTGTGCTTTCTGGAAAGAGACATTGCAAAATATGGAATCAGAGGCTTAGCGGGAAGGAGAAACGGACCTATATCCTAAACTGACCTGATTCTAGAGAACCGTAGAATAAAACTTTGAGAACTGTTGGCTAGGTAAAGAAAGAGAAGATAAAAACACATCACTAAGAGAAGGGAAATTGGCTCTCGCTGAGAATGAGAGGTAAGGATTTAAGGGGATGCTGTTTAGGATGATAGATTTCCCTTTTATTTCTCACCAATGCCATCACTTGAATTTGCTGAAAATGAACGAGACTTTCCACACTCAGGTCCAACTTTGTATTTGTGTTATCTTTGTGTTCCTGGGATTGAATCTAGGGCCTTGTGCGTGCCAGGCAAGTACTCTAATAGTAACTACCTCCAGGCTCTCAGCTATTGTTTTAATCCTGAAAAGAAATGAAACATCTCACGGGGAATTCTGTAGTTTGCTCATTTGGATATCCCTGTAATTGAACTCATTTGGTTGAATTTGTCCTGCTTAATAAGAGCTTTTTAAGCCAACATTTTGATTTACACTGTCTTTCAAATTTTCAAATTACTGATAGTATTGTGCCTGCTGTGCTGGGCCTGAGGACACTGGTCAGGTGAGATGATCTGACTCCTGAGGAACAAGGCTTTGTGATGGTTTCAGGACTTCACAATCTAACAAGAGTCTTGTTTATCTCAGCTAAGGGAATTCTCTCTAAGCAGGAGACCAAAATATTAGGATCCAACTCCCTTTTCTCTCCTCTCTCTCTCTCTATCTGTGTGTGTGTGTGTGTGTGTGTGTGTGTGTGTGTGTGTGTGTGTGTGTGTTTCTTCCTGAATATTAAAGCATGGTGAATCCACAGTATGTTTTCATTATACCATATTTTGAACTTATTTAATGCACTGAATGCTCATTAAATGCTTTTATTCACTAACGATGAAAATTTCACAAAGAAAATGTTTTTTTTCTTGCTTATCTAAAAATAATTAGCTAGTCTCCATTCCAAAAGGATTATTTGTAATTTATAAGCAAACTCAATGCCAAGTGAATTCTGTGCCATGATCTCCATGAGGCTTTTTACAATTGAGCTCCTCTAAATCATGGCAGAATCCCTTGTTAACAAGCATTACTCTACCTTTTCCCTCTTGTTACTCTTAGAAGAGGGTTACTAATTATGTCTATCACATGGTGCCTGTTGTCAGGAACTGTGCCTACCCCTCTTCTGCTTTGATTTCTTAGTTTGTCTTTTATTCTCTTTCATTATTCTTGCATGTTTGAAGACCATTCTCCCTTCTCTCAAAAGGCAACCATATAAGGTCTTTTGTTTGGTATATGGCTGGCTGATCTTAGGATGGTGGCCTTTTGAGAGATGGGAGAATGGTCTCAAGCCATCCAAGTAGATAAACATAATATGGTTGGCTGATAAACATAAGGACATGTACTTAAATTTACAATTCAAAAACTGAATGGTGTTTTAATACGTTCAAACAGCATTTGGAATGTACTTTATGTAGTTGTTCATGGCACATACTTACGCTGAAGTATTATTTCTATTTGAAATTCATATTTAACTCAACACTTCAGGTTCTTATTTGCTAAGTTCAGGAATCATAGTTTGATACAAACAGAGCAATGCCTACTTGTTATTGTGTCTGTAGGCTGCAGGGATCTTGATGTATCTTAATGGTTAACAGATATTTCTGTTTCCTTTCCTCCCTCCATTCATCCCTCCTGTCTATCTAGAACAATGCTTTCACAATCTGTCTCTCTGTCTGTGTAAAATCCAGTAATTACTTCAATTTCTACAGCTTAAAATCTCCACTGCTGCAGCTTCAGTTCTACCTGCTCAGACTGGGATAGGGATCTAATTTCCAACCTCCATGAGGTATTACTGTGATCATCATGGTCCTAAATGTCTCTTGTCATTGGAGTATGGGTCGGGAACATGGACTTTTTTAAAAAATTTTTTTGTTCATTTTTATTTATTTATTTGAGAGTGACAGAGATAGAGAGAAAGAGGGAGAGAGAGAGATAGAGAGAGAGAGAGAGAGAGAGAGAGAGAGAGAAAGAGAGAGAAAATGGGCCCGCCAGGGCCGCCAGCCACTGCAAACGAACTCCAGACGCGTGTGCCCCCTTGTGCATCTGGCTAATGTGGGTCCTGGGGAATTGAGCCTCGACTGGGAGTCTTTAGGCTTCACAGGCAAGTGCTTAACCGCTAAGCCAACTCTCGAGCCCAAACGTGGACTTTTAAGAGAAAAGAATCTGCCTTGGAATCCCATCTCCATCACTGACAAAGTGTCTCAGCAATTAATTCGCCATTTCTGTTTCATTGTGCCCAAAATCACAGTAAGAGGCGGCTGTTGTGAAGAATGTATTAGTGTACTGGAAGGACATAGTTGAAACGTGAGACTGTATGGCAGACTGAACATCCTCATTCACAGCGGTTATCCTAGGTATATTCACGAGCATAGTTCCTAGATGACAAGCAAAAATATTGCTTGGGAACTTGTCAGAAGTATGGCTTCTAAGGTTCAAGCCAAGATCTACTGGATCAGAATCCCAGGAATAAACACCAGCTTTTCCTGTGTTAACATCATTTTTGAGAATTTATTATGCTATTTTTATTTGTAAATGAAAGAAAATGCATACATTTATTATCTTTTATAATTTTCTTATATTAGAGATATCATTTCTCTTCAACACATACATTAGGCTGGGACATTTTTTTTCTTGGTCTGTTTGGGATGGAAAATGGCATAAAGCATGTTTTCTAGAACTTACCTCTACACCTATATGATTCTTATAATTTAAGGAGAGACATGTCCCTGATTATAATCTCAGATTTTAAATAAAATGCACTTTAATTCCCTGAATTTTTCACCAATTTTGATTCTTTTATGTCTGATAATTTATCCATTTTGTGTATGTTTTCAAATATAATTCACTGTAGTGGTATATAATAATTTAATTTTTAAAAGTAGTTTTATTTTTAACCCTAGTAAGTCTTCTCTTCATTATCTATAAAACCTATACCATCCATACCCCTGTGAGAATTTTGATGAAAGTTTGAAAATATTTTCATGAACCTTTTCTTTTTATCCATCTTTTTTTGTGTGTTAAAACACAGATGGAATGATATCTTGCACTATTGCATTCTTTCTATAAGGATGTAATATGCCTTTTGAGGGTTTCTTGTCATATCTTTGGGCAGGCTAGATTTTTTATTTCAGCTCTCCCAGGCTACAGTAATGCTCAAAACACATTGTACAATACCACCTAGTTCATGGTAAGGAGGAGGGGTACCTTGTCAACAAAAGACAAGAGAGGATTCCCTCTCCTCTAGAGAGGGACTAGGATTTCCCACTCAGCATGAGGCTATTTCTCAAGAAATGAACCGAGTCATTCATTGAGCTCTTTCCCAGTAAAACTGCATATTTTGATTTGTTGAAGAAAAGAAATGTAGACTCCATGGTACCCAGACATGCTGGATATAGGTGCTGACAGTCTACAGGAGTTACCTACAATCAGAGATCCTTTGGCTGTAAGGGAGAGGTCACGGGAAGCTGAGTGCTCGTGGAATGACTTCTGGAAGAAAAGAGGTATGTGGAGCTGATTTCAGCTGGCTCCTTTTCTAGGTTACTCAAAGCAATTCATGAAGAAATCTGCTATTACTGCACCAACTTTTTCTCAAATTATATTTTGACAGATATTAAGAATATGATTGTGAGCTACAGGGATGGCTTAGCAATTAAGGCACTTTCCTGTGAGACATAAGGACCAAGGTTCAATTCCACAGTACCCACATAAGCCAGATGCACATGGTGGCACATGTGTATGGAGTTTATATGCAGTGGCTAGAGGTCCTGACATCACCATTCTCTCTCTCTCTCTCATAAATAAGTAAAATATTAAAGAACAAATATGATCTTATCTTAGTTTGGAGTTACATTTATAATGCCTATATTATCAACCTTTTATTTTTAATATTTCTGAAAGTTTTATAGTAAGTTTATCTGTTTGTACAGAAATTTTTCTTGAATAGTTCTGTCACTGTTAAATACAGACTGAGACACGTTGGTGTTTGCTATAATTATTTCAATATTGCACAGTAAAACATTAAGACTGTTCTGTATATTTTATATGTTTTATTTTTGGGACTTTCCACCATCATATTATCATATTATATTATCATCATATTATATATATATAAAATAAGTCTCTGAATATATAAAAAATTTCATTGCATAATCCTATCCACAATTTCTGCTTTAAAGATAAAATGTAAAATCTATTCCCTCTTAAAACTTCTTAATTTAATCACCAATATCTTCATTATTGCCTATATTTTTAGTTCTAGATTGTTCTGACACTTGCTATGAATATATATTCTCTTTTTGTTTTCTAAAGCTTTCTTTAAAAATTATTTTATTTTATTATTATTTGTTTATTTATTTAAGACAGAGAGAGGCAGATAAAGAGAGAGAGAGAGTGTGAGAGAGAGAGAGAATGGGTGCACCAGGGTCTCTAGCTACTGCAAATGACCTCCTTATGCATGTGCTACTCTGTGCATCTGGCTTATGTGGGTATGGGAGAATTGAACCTGAGTCCTTAGGCTTCACAAGCAAGTGCCTTAACTGCTAAGCCATTTCTCAAACTTTTCTTAAGAAATTTTGATCAAGGTACTGATTTCTCATTCTTATATTACATGTAGAATCTTCCTGAAATTCACTGGACTTTTCCTCTTTGTCTTTTTTATGAGTACATCTTTTAAGAGCATTTCTAGGATGTGCATTCTAGGGTCTTGATTCTTCAGAATATTTTGCTTTATGTGCAGAGGCTTGAATGATGACATGGAAACAAGTACATACACCTCTGGGATATTTTCTTTCACACCTTGAGAAATTGTTTTCTTCAATTTCTTTCCTCCAGTGTTGTTGTTAAAAAAAAAGTGTCAGTTTTACTTTTTGTACTTTATATATAATATGCTTTCTCTATGGATTTTTAAAAATATTTTTATTTATTTATTTGAGAGAGAGGCAGAGGAAAGAGGGAGAGAGGCAGAGAGAGAGAGAGAGAGAGAGAGAGAGAGAGAATGAGAGAGAGAGAGCATACTAGGGCCTCCTGCTGCTGTCAATTAACACTAGACTCATACACTACTTTGTGCATGGGTACTGGAGAACTGAACCTGCACCATCAGGCTTGAAAGCAAGCTCATTTAACATTTGACTGCTGAGCCATCTGTCCAACTCTAAATCTCTCTCTCTCTCTCTCTCTCTCTGTTTCTCTCTCACTACCCCTTCTCTGGATTTTTGTTGTTGTTGTTGTTTGTTTGTTTTAGAGGTAGAGTCTCGATCTAGCCCAGGCTGACCTGAACTTCACTATGTAGTCTCAGGGTGGCCTGGAACTCATGGTGATCCTCTTATCTTTACCTCATAGGTGCTGGGATTAAATTTGTGTGTTACCATGCCCTAGGTATAGAGAAAATGAGCAGGCCAGGGCCTCTAGTCTCTGAAAACAAACTCCAGATGCATGTGCCACTTTGTGCATCTGGCTTTACATGGGTATTGGGGAGTCAAACTCAGAATGCTGAGTTTCGCCTAACTGCCTAACTGCTGAGCCATCTGTCCAGATCTCTGGATTTTTAAAAACATTCTTTCTGTGTTAAACTTCACTGTATCTAGGTGAGTTTTTTTTTTTTTCTTATTTGTCATGTTTTCTTGTCATTACTTTTTCCCCTTTAATTTGAAAACTTACAACATTTTATTTTGTAATTAAAAAAAAAAACTTATCATACTTCTTTTTTTTTTGAACATTTTGTTTTCTGCTTTCTTCTTCCACATTTCTGTTATCTCTGCTACTGGAGTACTGGTGTGTTTATCTTCCAACATCTCTAATCATTGAAACTCTTTTTGTGCTTTTTTCGCCTTGCTTTCTGCTAGGGTGAGCCACTAACTCCTCTCCAAATCTGTATATTCTGTGTTTCATTCTACCCTTGGGGTTCTTTCTTCTATCATTTCCTTCGTTTTCATAGCTCCATTTCTGACCAGATCTTCTTATGATTTCTTGTTCATGTCTATTTTTCTTAGCTTTCTTCATATAAGAGATGGGGCATCAACCTTTCATATACATATATGTCACCTTTTTTCTCTGTATTCAACTTATTTGACATTATAGGTGTGATGGTTAAATTCTGTTGTCAATTTGATCTGATTAAGAATCTGCAGACATTTCTCTTGGTTGGGTCTCTGAGTTTGCTTCCAGGAAGGATTAACTGAAGGAGGAAGTCCTTCCCCCACGGGGAGCCCTTCCTCCAGCGCAGATGAGGGTACCACCCATGGGCTTTTTGTAAGGAAGCCCTGAGAGAAAAGAGTCCCTTCCCCGCCCCTTCCCCCAGCAGAGTTGTGCTGCTGGCGCCTTCACGTGTACATGAATCTACCCGGTTCCACTACTCTGCATCAGCATTGCAACCAAGTTTCTTCAACCTTTCAACATGGGCTTAAGACCAGCGGCTCTCCAGGAAGCTTTCAGGCCTTCAGTGCTAGATCAGGACTGCTGAGGCATTCACCTACATGGAATGAACAGCTACCAGGTTCCTTGACTCCCAGGTCTCCAAACTGCTATTGTTGGACCTCCTTAAGCTAATCTAAGAAATTCCCTTTTTAATACCAATTCATTTTGCTGTTATTGTTCTGTTACTCTAGAGAACACGGACTAATACAAAAGGTGTTTGTGGTTCCTTTGTGTCCTGTCATTCATAGCAGTTTTCCCCCAGGGTCTCGATGCTTCAGCCTATGTATTCATTCCTTGGCAACTGCTCTTCTGCCTGGAACAGTAATAGGAGGGTTGGCTAATGTGCCTCCAGGTGAACATGAAGGGTTAAATGGGAGAAAGATAGTGGACACCCAGTACTAGAAATAGCAAAATGACTTTAGCACTTCTGTTTTGCTTATAAGCCATTAGTCTACTCTCCTGATCATCTTTAACCTCTTTTGAAACAAGAGGCCTGCGAGGAGGCAGAGCTCAGAGGTCCTCATCCCTCACTCTTGAGAGTTGGAATGGAGACAGGAATGGCTGAGCAAGTATGCTCAAGCCTGTGATGTTTTATTAAGCCACGTCAATACATGGACTTCTTGTCATACCCCTTCCCCCACCATCCACATTTTATCCTCATTCATTTCTGAAATCAGAAGTCCTTTCAGGGGGTAGGAGGAAGTCAAGCCTACTATAAACTATGTCCTCATAGTAGCTTCTTGTGTCCTTTCTCCATCCTTTGACCATCATACACTCCAAACACCCCCATAGGCAACACATACTTTAGATTCCTCAGAGTTGCTCAATATATATATATTTTTTTCTGTCTTCAAATCCATGCTTCTTTCTATAGATTCTCCATTTTCCTTAGGGTTAGGTTTGGTAGAGAAGGAAATCTTCCAGTGAAGTCTATATATTCCACCATTTTGTATTGTTCTAAGTTGAATTGTACTTGAGATCCATTTTACATCTCTAACTAACATCAGGCTCTTCAAGTCATATGGAGTATTTCCTGTGACTCATATTAAATGTTCTTAATTTGTTTTCCAATTTATTCTTCCAACAGATATTATTGAATTGAGGCATGCTAGGATTTTGACAGGTGCCAGACACACAAAGATGAATGAGACCATGTTGCAGCCTTTATAACACTCAGCTGCAAAGTGTTAAAGGACTTTGGGGAAACACAATAAAATTCCCTTGAAATAACCACATTACTTATTTGAATTATGGTGCTGATTAGAAGGTATTTTCTTCTATCTCACATAACTCAAAAAGATTATTTTTAATGAGCTATTATTTCATTTCCTAGGCTTTATTTCTCATTGTTTAATTCTTTTTAAATAGCATTTCACATTATTGAGGGGAGAGTTCTTTAATCTGCCGATGGCTACACGTTCGGGGATCTCTTCGGTTCCCTAGGGCTGAGGCAAAACCCAAATTTACTAATGAACTGCCAAAAATTCCATCTCACAAATCCCTACTCATGTGCTGTTACTGTAAAGGCTTTATAGTAATTATGGTGGTGACTTTATAGTTTTATACTGAAAACTACGACAGTGCTATTGCAACTAATTCATTACCTGTACCTCACACATCGTGATGAAGGAAAGGACTGTGTACATGCACGCAGTGCTTGTGCCTATTTGTATGTGCATATGTAAGAGCGAGGAGAACAGTGAAAACAGAGAAGGCAAAGCTGTATGCCATTTCTCATGTGGCTTTGGAATCACTTCTCTGAAGCAATGAAGTATTAGTGAAGCTGTTATGTGAACTTTACTCTTTATTTTTATTCTAAAGAATAAAAACAAGGAGTATTCATTTGAGAGACAGAGATAGAGAGAGAGAGAGAGGAAAAGGGAGTGTGACAGGGCCTCCAGCCACTGCGAACAAACTCTAGAAGTATGTGCCACCTTGCACATCTGGCTTACTTGGGTCCTAGGGAATTGAGCCTCGTTCCTTAGCTTTCACAAGCAAGTGCTTTAAGCACTAAGCCATGTCTTCAGCTCTGAACTTTGCTCTTTGAAGTCATGTCAGCCTTTGATACATTCTCATCTTTCCATAGGCATTCACTTCCTGTATTTACTCATTCAAGAAGTGTTAATGAAATGCTACTATGTGGTGGAACTTAATGGGCCTCATCTATATTTCTCAGATTATATATATATATATATATATATATATATATATATATACAGGTTTTTTGAGGTAGGGTCACATTCTAGCCTAGGCTGATCTGGAATTCACTATGTAGTCTCAGGGTAGCCTAGAACTCACAGTGATCCACCTACGTCTGCCTCTCGAGTGCTGGGATTAAAACTATGCACCACCTTGCTCAATTTTTCTATTTTTTTTTTCTTTTTCTGGTTTTTCAAGGTAGAGTTTCACTCTGGCCCAGGCTGACCTGGAATTCACTATATAGTCTCAAGGTGCCTCGAACTCATGGCGATCCTCCTACCTCTGCCTCCAGAGTGCTGGGATTAAAGGCGTGTGCCACCATGCCCAGCTATTTCCTAGATATTTTTGATGACATTGGACTACAAGAGATATTTATTTTTTCTTTCTCTTTTTCTTCTCGTTTATTTTTGTGGTAAGAGTCTCAATCTAGCCCACGCTGACCTGGAATAATTTACTCTGTAGTCTCAGGCTGGCCTCAAACTCACAGTGATCCTCCTACCTCTGTGTCCCAAGTGCTGGGATTAAAGGTGTGTGCCACCATGACTGGCAACAAGGGATAGTTTATGGAAAATGTAGAGTGTCAAAATGAAGCAACTACCAATTATGGACCTTGACCTTTAGTGCTTTACTTTTCCCTTGACTCATAGGCCAGGCTCCATGAGAAAAAAAAGATGATACTTTCTGCAGCCCATTCACTCATACCATCAACATCACGGCAGCAAAAACTGTCACGTGCATCAGAACACATGTGGAGTTCTGGCTTATGCTGAGTGTTCCAACCTTCTCTTAGTCTTCCATTTTCACATCCATCTTCCTTTCCTACCCTCCTGTATGAGGACTTTAAGCTTTAGCATTACCAAGATGGCTTCCCCTGTTCACACTTCACAAAGCTAAATGCTGATAGCAAACTATATATTATTTCACACGTGTCTTCCTGGTTGTTCTCCCCTCATGGCTATGCACTTTAGATGGGGGGGGGTTAATATGTCAAAATTGTATATCACAGTCCATGACAGGTATGAGAAGTCCTTTGAACAAAAATTCAAATATTAGGACACCAGACAGAGGTGCAGAGAGCTTCTGGAGTAAGGGAATCCTCATTTGCGTGAAATCTTTTTGGATGCCATCTTGCCTCTTCTGTCATTATCTTCTTGCTTCAGAATCCTTCAGCTCCAGATATAACACTTCTTTCTCAGAACACCACTCTAGGGCTACTGAAATTTTGTCCCCATAAAGGAACTCTAAAATTTGGACCACAAGATATATCTGCCTAAGACATATGAATCTAAGATTGAAAAAAAAAAAATGATCTCAACCACCCATTCCTCAGTAACTTTTGGAGAAGAATTAAGGCAAAAGAAGATAAGGTAATTTCTAAAAGATGGAATTTTTCATTCAGAAGTTGTTAGTTAGATCCATGTTTACTGCATTAATAAATATCTAATCAGTTTTAGGAGTATTTATTTTCTTCTACATTAGCAAAAGAAAAAAAATATCTTGTTATCTTACTTTCCTCCAAAGCTATACTGCCAATCAAAAGGAAATTGCTTCTCTTGCCTTAGTGACTCTTTGACACAGTTCTCAACTTGGGTGTTACCTCGGCCTTTTATTTCTCACCCCTCATATCACATCAGTTGCTAGGTCATTTAAAAGGTATTTCTTCTGTCTGTTCAATCTGTTCCCTTCTTCACCTTTTTCTTTCAATCTTCTTTATGGCTTGCTTCATTTACAACCACACCATATTCTGTCTGGACCATTCAAATAGTTTCTTAACTATTTTGCCTTATAGAATTGCTATTTTCATTAAATCTTTCATTCTGTTACAGAAGGGGCTCACATGTCAAAATTACCATGTCAGTATCTAGTTAGAACCATTTTTAATGGCTTGTAAGCAGTGAGTATTCATATATTCCAATTTTATCAAAATTCATCTGTGAATCTTATAAAATTCAGATTAATAGCCTTCTAATAAGTCTAGACAATAAAAACTTCAGTTTTCTAGCATGAAGATTGGAGCTTCACTTGAACACCTTTTAGCTACTCAGCTCTTCTCTCACAGCCCCAGAAAACATTGCCATTTCTTGAACATTCCTTTTGTATACCACACTGCCTTTGCAAACACTGTTCTTACTTCTGAGAATGCTGTGTCTTCTCTTGTCAAACTTCTATTTTCTTGTCAGCTAACACATTGCTTCCTGAAGCCTTCTGAGATGCCCCAGGGTACAACCTCAGGTTCCCCTAGGCATCTATTGTACACAGTACCTTTAGAATAGTACACCTGTTATGGTGTGCATTTGACTGCATTCATATTTTCCAAATAAGATTGCAAATACTTAATAGAAATAAAACTATATGTAAATAATTTTAAGTCTCAAAATATGTCAGAGATGATTAAAGTTATTTTATGAATGAACAAAAATAGTTCATATATACCTCCTCCCTAAAAACCTCAAAGAATTCTGAAAAATTATCCACTGCACAGTTACAGAGAAGAAACGTCTCCTGTTTCTCCGATAGGTTTTTCTCAGTTGAAAACTCTCACATTGATCTAAAATGCCAAATAACCAGACCCTCCCTTCTTGGAATGGCATTGAAGAGGTTTCTGTCACTATGGCTACAGCATTTCTTTTGGGTATCTAAGCTGCCCTTACTTATCTTATTCATACCCTCAGTAGTCAGTTAAATTGTGCCTTTAAGAGAGATGTTCTGCAAGATATAATATTCTCCATCTCCCTGTACTTGCAGTAATATCCTAGTAGTCCTTAAAGAGTGGAGACCTGGACATCTATTCAAAATTCTGGCTGCTTTAGTTGACTTCCGCTCTGATAGTACTCTCACATTTAACAACAAAATGGCATCAAATATCCCATATAAAGAAGCCAGGCATGGTGGCACACACCTTTAATCCCAGCACTCGGGAGGCAGAGGTAGGAAGATTGCTGTGAGTTTGAGGCCAGCCTGAGACTATATAGTGATTTTCAGATCAACCTGGGCTAGAGTGAGACCCTACCTTGAAATACCAAAAAAAAAAAAAAAAAAAAAAAAAAAATCATTACAATATATTCAAAACTTTTTATGAACCTGGCAAGAGATTACAAATCCCATCTGCTTTACCACTGACACACTGATATTGGTACAGACTGGGTGATGTTGAACTGTGATATGGGGGAATTATGGCCAAGGACATGAATGTCCATCTTCGCTTGGGCACTACTTCTCATGCTATATTATGGACTAGCTGCATTTGAATTACCTGAGATGACCTAGACCCCACTCATGAGGCCATCCTAGAGACAGGTCTCAGGAATACCATTGATTATTTGTTACACTGAAAGACACGTCTGAGGCTAGGGAGATGGCTCAGCTATTACAGGTGATGGTTGTTTGCAAAGGCTGGCAGCCTGGGATTGATATCTCAGAACACACTTAAAGCCAGAAGCAAAAAGTGGTGCATGCATCTGGAGTTTGATTTCAGTAGCAGGATGCCCTGATGTGCCCATTCTCTTTCTCTGTTTCTCTCTCTCTCTCTCTCTCTCTCTCTCTCTCTCTCTCTCTTTCTCTCTACTCACAAATAAGTAAATAAATATATTTAAAGGCACTACTAGTGCTCATGGTGATATACTCACTGAACCATTATGTGTGTACATGCGTGCATGTGCTGTGTGTGTGTGTGTGTGTGTGTGTGTGTGTTTATTAATGCGTGCCAGTGTGGGCCTACACATGGTATGACATATGTGTGGAGATAAGCTGACAACTTGTGGATTGCTGATCTTCATCCATCTTTTTTGAGTCAGGCTCTCTCATTGTTCACTGCTGTGTTTCCCAGACTAATTGTCCCATGAGCTCCTGGGGGTTTTCCTATATCTCTATCTCCCCCCTCAGTGTAGGTATTACTACAGATGATGGTGCTACATTATCTGGCTTTCCATGGGTTCTGAAGATCTGAATTTTGGTGCTCACACAACCATGACAAGTGTTTCATCCACTGAGCCATCTTCCCATACATAAACTGCCATTTATCTTTGGTGCCCTGTTATCTTTTACCTCTTACTGGGCACCCAGGCTCTGTGGTAGCTATCTTCTCCCCACTCAGTATCCACCATTATCTGATACTGTCACTATTGTCTTTTGTGTGAGCCACATAAGTGTGTTAATATCTAGCTCCTTGTAGTTCTTCTATAATACTAAACTTTTTTTTTTAAATATCAACCACTGCATATCTTGAGTGACATTAAACAATGCACCTGGGACAGTGAATTGTAAAATATTTTACTCCATTATTTGTTTTACACCTCTGACTAATAACATTAGGTAGAGTCAGGGCCAAAACCTGGAAAAATAGAAAAGAGTAAGCCTGTGATATGGAGGAAAAGAATCCTAAATATATTGAGTCAAGGAAGGTGAGGGTTCTTCCTGCTTCTTTTTCTTACTGTCATCAAAACTTCACTGGCCCTTTTAAGCCATACTGAAAACCATAAAAATAAATTATCTATTAAAAGACATGAGGTTTTGTCACTTTCTAGAATATTTCCATGGTGTATATTTTAGAGAAGTTATGCGTTTCAAATTATTAAGGGGCAAAATGAATTCATTACTTTCATTAAAATAATCTGTATTATCTTGCAGATGATGTTGACATCTAAGTACATTTATTACAGTACGAGAATTCTGCAAGAAGATTTTATAAAAATAATTTTAGATGTGAGCTAGGAAAAAATTATTCCAACTTTTTTGAGCCTAATAAGAGACCCATTATTATTAAAAATAGTCATCTTAACTTATTAGATACATAAACATGACATCAAGTCTTTTGAAACCTTCCTGGCTTAGAAATAAAATTATTTTGTTAAAACCATAATGTGGGCGGGTATATCTGGGGAGATACTTCCATGGTTAAAGTATTTGCTGTCCAAGTGTGAGTACCGGTGTTTGGATACCAAGAACCTATATAAAAGTTTAATAATTGAGGGCCAGGTGTGGTGGTGGATGACTTTAATCCCAGCACTTGGGAGACAGAGGTAGGAGGATTGTCATGAGTTCAAGGCCACCCTGAGACTACATAGTGAATTCCAGGTCAGCCTGGACTAGAGTGAGACCCTACCTTGAAAAACCAAAAAAACAAAACAAAACAAAACAAAACAACAACAACAAAAAAAAACAATTGAATAGGTATCTATAATTCCAGTGGACCTATGGCAAGAGGGAAGGTGGAGAAAGGATAATCCTCTAGAAGCTTGTGGGCCAGCTAACCTGAAAAATGCAGAGGTGGTCAATGAGACATCCTGCATCAAATTAGGAAGAGGCCAAGAATCAACACCCAAGGTTGACCTCTGATTACATGCTCACTCTGATGGATGTATACACACACACACACACACAAAGCACAAGAAGTGAAGAGCCTTCAACATCTGGAATTACTTCATGTATTGGGGGTTGTGTCTGTAGGGAAACTGCAAAGAAGTGCTTTACATATAGAAGAATCTGAGTTATTTGTATACAGTTTGTCTTCAACAAAAATAAGTTTCTATGACTGAACTTTCATCATCTTCTTCTATTTTTGTTTTTTAGCTAAACAATTCTTTGATAAGACCCATTTTCATGAATGCCGAGTCTTGCATTTCTTAGTTTGGAATTTGCCTCATTAGAGGAATTGCTGTCAAAAATAACAAATTTGATAGAATCAGGAAATCAGCAGCCAATGCCCTAAAAAAAAAAGTGTTTCTAAATGTCCACTAATTGTCTGTTTCCATCTTAATGCCTTTTTATGCTAATTCTCTAAGCAGAGAATTACTAGTCAGGTTATGAAATAAGAGTTATGGTGGGAAATTAGCATTATTCACTTACTTGGTGAAGTGTCTGTTTCCCTCCCCCTCCAAAGAAAAACTGTTGTTGTATAAAAATGTTGAACAAAAGCAGCCCTTCTCTTATGTAATAACAAATGCTTGAGTTGTGTGGATGTGAGCATGTGCAAGTCTCCTGTAAAGACAGGACTAAGATGACCTAATGAGTATTCAGATAAGGATATACATGTAAACACATACAAAAAGAAGGATCCCATGACCTTAATCACTGATCATCACCCCTCGTTGTCCAGAGGTACAAGTCAAGGCCCCTTGTTCACCACTCACCATCACAAACCATGTGAAGAGCTTCCCCATGTCAATTATGTATTACAAACTATCAAGTCCTTTTGAAATAATTAGACAATTTCATATATTAAAATTCACTGCTATCTTTTTATGCTACATTGAATGGATCTGGAGTTTAAACAATATCAACTTCTGAGCAGCTATGTTGAAGTCTTAAACTTGGGAAATTCTCAAAGGATATGAGTGATATGATGTACTACATAAGTACTACATATTTCTATCAAAACACAGTAAAACAGAGAAGCATATTTCCAGTGCCCCAAATTAGGGATGCCTTTTTAAAATCTTTCATTTCATTGAATTGCATGGCTATATAGGAGAGTCATACTAAAATATTGTGATTAACACAAAGGAAGCTTAGCAGACAATGCTGTTATAGGTGAAAGACTGCTAATTGCTGTCTTTCCAATAAGTTATTGATTTTAATCAAATCTTCCTTGAGCAGTATGCCAAAGGCAAATGGATAACGAGCTAGAGGAAAAACACAACAATGGAAGGAGGCATATGGAAGAAATTATTCATGTTTGATTTGTACAAAATTGAACAAATATTCCTGATCAGCATTTATACAAATATAGATTCATTGGGAAGGTGCTATCTAAATTGCTTCTCTCACAGTGTATTGAAAATTACCATAACTGTTAGCATTTTTAATTATTTTGATCTGCTGGAAATAGATTAAACTGAATGGGAAATTGGCTTATTAAGGCTTATATATTTGAGTTAATATGAAATGTTCTCAGTCAGTGTGTCTCAAGTATCTTTCAGTTTAAAAGGCACTTGCTATCTCTGGTTGACAATGGGAGGGAAAAATGATGGATTTAATTTTTAGCAAGCAAGGGTTTGTTTTCTTGTGGGGGGATGGGCATATGGGAAAACTTTTTCACTTCCATGACTTAAACAAAACTGAACCACATCTGGTAATGGGAATATTTTGTAAATGATCAGCTGCTGTGTTGGATTGACAGAACCACATTTTTGTAGGGGGAAAAAAATCTTACTAGACTAAACTTAACACTTTACAGAAATGGAGAACCCTTGAAATCCATCTTGTATTACAAGAGCAGTTTCTCAGTGTGAGATTCAATACAGTGTGAAACACTGAAGAGCTCACAGTGTGGTCATTCACTGATGATAAAGAAGTGTAGTGTGAACTTCAATTACAGGCTCTGGCAAGGCCCCCTGGTACCCGATGGCTGCTTGTTTTTATTGGGGGCATCTTATTTTTCAAAATATTCAAGATGGGTCTCAAATGTGAACATGATTATACTTTTTTTAAAAGACTGCTTTCTCTTATAAATCAAATCAATAGCATAAATATTACAATTCCAAAATTATTTTATTTAATATAAGCATAGAATTTAGAGTTTTATTAGTATAGAGTGGTGCTTATCAACTCCATATCATTCTGTGTTGCCGAGATCCATCCTGAGAGTTTTTGGATGTTTATTTCTATCACTGTTGAGTACTGAATAGTACCTCCCCACCTATCAACATTTTGACTTGTAAAAAGAAAACCCTCTAAACATTGCTAACATGTCCCCTATAGAGTAAACCACCCTTGATTATCATGACAGTAGTAACAGAGGTCTTTGCATTCTCTTGATAATGACACATCTCAAATTATTATCAAAACATTTTCCATTTCACTCTTAAATGTAGAATAGTACAATGAAATGTATTATTGCCCCAAAGTCTGAGAAGTTATCTTCAAGGACATCATTTCCACAGACATAAATACCTTCTCTAGGTCAGCATTTGAAATTTGTGATATTAATTGACTATACAGAAAAGGTAACAAAATCATACTCCTCCCAGTGGTATTTTGCAAAAGTCATCAAGTTTGAAGGGTGTAAGGTACTACCTTCTGTGCAAAGTTCTAGGGAAATACAGTCCAGTCCAACAATGGCAAATGGTCTACAAATAGCTGCCAACTCCAGCTGACTGGTGGTGGCTGATGGGAATCCTGTACTGAGAAGGATTCGGATGCTGCATCCAGGCTCAGCAGGAAGGAGAGCTGTGATGGATTAGTGATGTCTACCTGGACAAGGCAATGGAGAGTAACAGGATATATTTCACACAGTGGCCCTGTCTTTCTTAGTTATTTCAGCTGATTCAGGATAAAGTCTATGTTAAACACTTGTTGAGACTGTTGTATGCTGTTCTTGTGTTGTGTAAATAAATATATCAAAGAAGACAATGAAATAAAAGTTGTATGTAAATATTGAATAATCTCTGTGTTCTCTCTAGGGTCTTTAGAATATAGAATAAGATCACAGCATTTTGTGTCAAGATATTTAAGCATCTAGTGGTCTGGTTTCCAGTGCAAAAAGAACAATTTACTTATGTAATAAAACAATAGTCCCAAAGCTTCAACTTTCCAGGAATGGCTAATTTATTCTATCTTTCTGTACTATATTATCTAGTATGCCTCTAGTATCTGAGATACCAAGAACAAATATTATGTGAGTTTTCTTTTGTGGCTAATCCATGGTAGGAATTTCCGATCTAAGAGTGCCTTCTAATGAATTGAGAACAAGACAATGTCTGTCTTCTTTAAGGCTGTAAAAATAAGTATACTAGATGTTGACTGTATGTTAAGATTAGACCAGAGTAGCCCATATGCATGACATATCAAAGATCCTTCAGGAAATCCCCACTCAAGCAACACAATGCATTATTTTCTCACCCACAAAATTAAGATATATCCAAATAGTTTTAAAGTGCCTCCTTAGATCAATACCATCTATATAATGATAATCCCAGGGATTCACAAAATGCTTTCCTAGTTCTGCACTATGACTTAAACCTTTTATGCTAACCTAAGTAGAACAGTAGTTAGCTTGTGAGGCACATGATAGGTATTCCTAAAGAAACTGGGCTTTATTTGGGTGTGGTGATGTGTGACTGTAATACCCAGGACTACATGGCAAGAGAGAGAGAGAGGAGGGAGAAGAAAGAGAGGGAAAAAGAAGAGAGAAAGAGAGGAAGAGGAGAGGAAAAGCGAAAAAAAAGTAAATCAAAGGATGAAAAATAAAGAAAATAAATTTCTGTTAACTTTGGTTCAGTTACTACACATAGCACATAACAGGAAACAACATAACCTCATGTAAAATAAGCCCCAGGCTCCTTCATCATTCATGTAAGATGGAACGACGCAGGATAGAAGGACTTAATCTAACTTTGTATCTCAGCACAAAACTTGTGAGTGGCATATGAATAATCAAACCACATATACTAAATCCTTGAGCACTAAGGTCCCTCCATAGATAAGGTTGACATAAAGCTTTAATTTTCTTTCTTTGTTTCAAGATTAATTTAATTTCATTGGCAAAAGTAAAATAAAGACAGAGACAAAGTGAAGGTGTCACTAAACTCGTTGCTTTCCATTGAGGCAGGGAAAAACCTTTGCCAAGGCAGGGATAAGGATTTGAGAATTGTGGTTTTCAGATTGCTAAAGGGATATTAACACAGGAAAGATTAAGGCCTTGGTAATTGACTAGCTTGTGGATATAAAAAGATAAGAACGGTCTCCAGTGAACATGGTCTCTCAAAGGTGAGTCAAAGTGGGGTCTGTAGAGGCAACAGGCTAGAGCAGCAGGGGAAGTATGCTTGCCCAGTTTAAACTCATCATTGCCTGAGGATTGATTGACTATCAACAGCTTAATACCGACTAGCTGAAGAGATTACCGCCCACTCTGTTTTTTCCCTATTCTGACCAGTTTTACGAGAATAAGTTACTTGAATTTCCCTTGACTATCGTAGTGACTTACTGGTCTATTTCCAGGCTTTGGAAATGTCCTACATCATCTTCATGTTAACTCAGCATATGAGAGTGCTTCAAAAGGAGGTTGTATTTTACAGAAAGACAAATGCACCTTATACCTCATGGGGAAATAAATGAACAGACACAGAATGATTTCTACCTGTTTGCACATTTACGAAACAAAGCTAGTATTTAACTCCTAATAGAAGGCTGAAGAGATTGCTCAGTGGTTAAGGTGCTTGCCTACAAAGCATAATAAGCAGGTTTCAATCCCCAGTAACCACATGAAGCCAGATGCACAAAATGACACATGCATCTGGAGTTCATTTGCAATGGCTTGAGTTCCTGTTGTGCCTATTCTATCTGTTTCTGCTCTCTCTCTTGCTCTCTCTCTCTCTCTGCTTGCAAATAAATTATTTTTTATTTTTAAACTTTTATTTTATTTATTTATTTCAAGAGAGAGGTGGGGGACAGAGAGGGACAGAGGGAACGGGCACGCCAGGGCCTCCAGCCACTGCAAACGAACTCCAGACGCATGTGACCCCTTGTGCATCTGACTTACGTGGATCCTGGGGAGTGGAACTAAGGTCCTTTGGCTTTGCAGGCAAATACCTTAACCACTAAGCAATCTCTCCAGTACCCCATTTTTTTTTTTAAATTTAAACATGTAAAATCCAACAGAGAAGAAAGAGTGCTCAAGACAGCAAAACCAGAATTCCCTGGACAAACATCTTCAGGCAGAGAATGGGTTTCTCTGTAACTCAAAGCTGAAAAACTAGGCTGGGCATGGTGGCAACTCTCCTCTAATACCAGTACTTGAGAGGCAGAAGTAGGAGGAGTGTGAGATCGAGGCCAGCCTGAGTCTATATAGTGAATTCCAGGTCAGCCTGGGCTAGAGCAAGACCCTACTTCAAAAAACAAAACAAAACAAAACAACAACAACAAAAAAAAAAAGCTGAAAAAATAATCTGAAATAAAGTCAAGGGCAGAGCCACCAGGGGATTTTTAAAGTGTATTTAGTTGTACACTGCAGTTGAACTACTAATGTTGGGTAAATGAAGGAGTAAAACAAATTACATGATTCCCTATCAGCTGGAAAGATTTGGAGAGTAAAGGCTCCCATTTGAAAGAATACTTTCTGGCTTTTCCTTCCATGAGAAACATGTTTCATGTCATCCAGACACTAAGTAGATTTCTTTCACAAAAACTGTTACATTATCTGGGTAAACATGTCAATCAAAGACTACAACTAGCAATTTACAGCAATGATGCTGGATTTAACATCTAGAGAGCAAGATTCCAGCGGGAAATGGTGTTTTTATTTACTTCTTTGTTACTTGAACATTTCTTTTAAAAAAGGTTTTCATATAAGAGCTTTGAAAAGAGAGTATTTATGTGATAACCAAAACAAATCTTTAAAACTTTGAGGTCTTTTTTTATTGGATTGCTTTCTACTTCAATTTGCGAGGTATTTTCTCCCAAACACTATTTACAAAAATTTTCAAGTGTATCTCAGAACAAACACTTTTTCTTATCAAGATGCTCTGGGAGAATGGAGACATTGACGTGCTATTCCAGTTGCATGTTAAGGTTTAGTCATTACTTATTAATTTTCTTATTTCCTCATATTTTTCTCAAACTTAATATTCTATTAAAGTAGCATCTGTTAGAGGAATTATCTTAGTTTTTAAAGCAAATTTTAGCTGATTACCATGAATCTACATAATTAGAATTAGGTCTAATTATGTAGTGTAAATACATGTAATATATTTATAACATATAATGACATAATTATGATTCACAATAATGTTGAAAAACTCCTCCTTAAAATTAGTAAGGAAAATATGCTACACAGCACCTCTACAATTTATTACCAATTTTACAATGCATGCTTCTCTGCAGCTTCTAAAATGGAACTTTGTAAGAAATTGTAATTAAAAACAAATACATTTTAAAGTTACTACCCCGAATGAATACTACCAAGCCTTCATTAGATTTCAAAGCTATAAATATTTCACAACCCTTCTATTTAAGAATACACCTTAAAATAGTAATCCTAATGAGGAAGCACATCTAGTCGGCCCCAAGCCCACGATAGGAGGCATATATAGCCAGAACCAGGGGAAGATAGTTACCACTCTGGTTTACACTAACAAAAAATGAGACGATTTACAAATTAGAATTTTTGTTTTACCTGTATGCTGTCTAGAAATGCAAATTTAATCAACTGAGCTACACAGTGCCATTTTATAGCCCATGTTATGTACAAATACATTTCAAAATTATCAAACAAAAGGAATTCATTTGTTTCCACAGTTGAAACTTCTCTTTGATTCCTTATTGTATATGGTCAACTCTTCAAGTGTTTTATTACTAAAAAGTAGACACAGGCAATATATTTAAATACATATGGTTCTGTTCTAATAAAGCTAGTCACTGATGGATTTCTCCTGATGTATACAGTTCACTGAGCCCTGACCTGTGTCAGAATAGTCAAAATGATATATTCCAGTTTGATTTCTAGATTTCTATCATGCTTTCAAGCCACTTATTATTGTTGCGACTTCAGCCAGCTTACTTTCTTTTCTCTCAATGTAAGGAAAATCATGAAGTAATTTATGTAAGATAATTACTCCTTTGTAGGAAGAAGTAATTTGTGCTTATAGACATAGAGCATGTACATATAGTGTATTTAGTACGCATCATTAGGGTTCTTTTTTAGATTTTTCTAAAACAACTTTGCACTTTACTGTTAGAGAAGTATTTGTTTAATTGTTGAAGCAAAAATAGCCATAGTAGTACATTATTTTTTCAAAGTATCCCAACAAAACTGACCTTATATATAAACTATGAATTATGTAAATATACTAAGGAAACATATGTATTTAATATTACTCACTATTTTTGCTATGGTGCTTAAGATTTTTATGCATGCCAGACAAGAATTATGCTACTGAGTGACAGCCCTCCCAATAATATAAATTTAGCTAATATATTTTTGCATATAGCAGAAATCTCACATGCCATATATAGAAGGCATATGATTATGTCTTCATGCATATTTAATTAGCAAATAACTGTTTTGTTTTAAGGTATATATAGCCATCATACAAAGAGCTTTCCTGTTCTTTGATGTATAAAATATGCAAAGTACAGATAATAATTCAGTATAATGGCTTATTCTAACAGAACACATTATATTTTTTAAGGATTTTGGGGTATCTTTTGGGAAGCTATTCAAATAGGGTGAACGTATCACTTTTTTGTTTGGCAGGGTCTCACTCTAGTCCAGCCTGACATGGACTCACTTTGCAGTCCCTGGCTGGCCTTGAACTCATGGTGATCCTCCTCCCTCAGCCACCTTTAGTGGTGGGATTATAGGCATAAGCCAACATACCCAGCTAATCACGTCACAATTTCAAAGGATTTTTGGGGGGAGGGACTTTACAGATCTCAGAATTTTCTTTCAGAACTTTCATGAATACATACTTGTTTCACTACTACAAGTGCAAGCCTTTTAAAGACTGTTCCTGATATATAGATTTGCAAACCTGTTTCTTATGGTTTCTATGTATATCTTACTTGTCAAATTTGCAGTTTTAATAAGTTAATTTTTGCTACTAAATGAGAAAGATAGTTATAATTATCTCATCAAACATTTCATAAAATCAATAATCCCTTGATCTCATGAGGAGAAATAAAAGGGTGCCTTTGATTTAAAACTGTGACTTGCTCCTGCTACATATCCTTTCCAAAACATAACTAAGACACATAATCTATACAATGCAATTCAGTTGCTGACACAATGCTCCATCCACCGAATGGTAGATGATGTAGTGAAAAGATATTAGCTTGAGTATAAAGAGACTAGAGTTTAATGCCCAGCTATAGAAAAAAAAAAATAATGACTAAGTGTGAATAAAGCAATTGTTCCTAGGGATTGAGTGTCTCATATATAAAAAAAAAGACAGTGTCACAGCGTCTTCAAGCAGTAGGATTTCTCAGATATAATTCATATCCTTACTGGCATGGTGATACATCTGCTCTAAGGTTTCTGGGATGAGGGGGTAGAAGGGTAACTTTGTAGTCTTAGGTTCAGAGACACCTTCTGGTAGGGGGCTCGCTGTCAGTGGTGGGACCAGAAAGGTGAGAAACGAGCTATGGAGTCTTTCAGACACCTTTTGCTGTGCAAAATGGAATCCCTGTGGAATTCTAGTCTAGCTATGAACTCTAGGCCTTCCTTTGCCATCATGCATTTTTAACCTTGGGTTCGTGTCCACAGGCCACATAGCTTTGATCAAGGCTTTGGCTACCATGGGCAGTTTTCACCAAACATTGAGTTCCTTCATTCATTCCCTAATGTCCTGAGAAGAGCCTCTTCCCAACCAACCCATGACTCACTACTACCTGCAGCATATGAAGTCTTAGCTACCTCAGATAATCCAACTTCAGTTTTATAACAGCTCTACAGTTTTAAAAGAGTAGCAAACAGGACACACACACACAGACACACACACACACAAACACACACTTAATTTGGGGAGGTTTATTAGCTATTCAAAATTCACACCTTGAAATTCCTCTTACAGGAAACAGTATGTTTGAGAGGCAAGCCTCCTCACCAAACGCAGGTGGGGTTTGCATATTGGCCTGAACTCCTCAATTCTTGTTGCTCAGTATATGGCCAGCAGGAGAGCAATGGTGGTACTGTTGGCAAATGCAGAAGCTTCCTTCTCTCCTCAGTCTTCCTGGGCTATTTTCACAAGATTTCCTGGGATTATCCCTACAAGATTAATGTTTAAACAACAGAGACTGATGGGACAGGCAAAAATCTCACTGTGTTTGGATTAACATGTTAGAAAAACTGACTTTGCTTGGAGAAGGATGAGATAGGCACTGTCTAACCCCAACTCACTGGACTGCAGACATAACATCCATAAGCTCTAGTCAACATCCTTGTTGGACTTGAGAGGAGGGACACAGTCAATCTATAGCCTGTAATGCACAATTCTGGCTATCCTGTTCATCCACATGCCTGTGTTGACTGAGGAAATTTAAACCATTTTCATACAAAACTGTCCCTCATTACCTGGCACCTGATACAGTATGGCCCACATACTTGGGAGTGAAGCAATAATTATTTAATTGGCAATATAGAGTCAGAAGATGAGGCTACCATGAAAGCTGTTTCCTTCACTGATTGGTGACATAGCAAATCAAATACAAGAACTGCATTCTCTCAGAACAGAGAACCACAGCCTTCCACATTACTTTCTTAAATAAAGCACATTGTTCAGACATATACCCTGGCATATTATTGTCTTTGGTTGTTTATGTGCTCTACTGGGACAACAGAGTCATCATCTCAGACACCAAAAAGCACCCAGGAACTCAAATATGTACAAACTTGTAATTCACATAAAAAGATTTTTTTTTTTTTTTGCAGATCTCTGTGTGATAGCCAATCTTGATTGTCAACTTGATTGAATAAAAATTCAACTAAGAGACTACCTCTGGGTGGGAGTGCCCTCCCTTCTGGCTGGTGTGTACGTCTACCTTGTTGTGACATCTTTCAGTAACATTGGGACCCTGCTTTTTCAGTGTTTTAACTAGGACTGGGCACTAGCAACTCTCTGGGGAATCCCCCAAGCTTCAGACATAGATTGGGACTGTTGAGACATCCAGCCAGGTAGACTGAGCAGCTTTTATGTTTTCAAACTTCCTAGTATGTAGATAATCATTGTACCAACTCTTAAGGCACAAACAAATCCAATACATTTCCTCTGTAACTGATATTCATTCCATTGATTCTGTGCCTCCAAAGACCTCTGACTAATACACTCTGTCCCCAAGGTTGGGCCTGGGTCCCTAAAGTCACTCTCTACTCCAGTATGCGTGATACCATGGCTGAATTCCTGAAACTGGTCAGCTCAGCAAAAACGACCTAAGTTGGATGAGATCAGGATTTAATTATGGAAGAATAGTCCTTTCAGCACCCGCACCAGTGAGCAGCAGCGACTTGTGGAAACAGTCCCTTTTTCAGAGAACATTCCTGCAAGGTGTAACTAATACCTTGAACATACAAGACACAATCTTCTCCCTAATACATCTATACTCTGTGTAACTGAATAAATTCCAGAAAACCATCCACACAGCTCATACTATGAAGCTTAATGCTCCTTGTCTGGCCTCAATGCTCAGCCTCTCTGTGTCAATGCCCACACTTCTCTTGAGTTTTTGGATGAGACAAAAGCTTTTCTCTGGAATCTTTGGTTCAACCACTGCTTTAATAAGACTTCTGTACTATTCAAAATACCTTGTACCATCCCACCAGGAAAATTTCCTCATATTTAGCAGATATGTGACTTTTTTTTCTCCAAACATAATTGAAAATTAATTTATACTGTTTTACCTCGGGGTATGCTATATCAAATACTACCAAACTTTGTCAGAGAGCAATCAAAATGATGCTTATGTAATATATAATATTTAATATGTGTATTGATTGATTTATCAGAGAGAGAGAGAGATATGGAGAGGGAAAGAGAGAGGGAGAATGGACACACCAGGGCCTCTAAGCCACTGAAAACAAACTCCAGATGCATGTGCCACTATGTGCATCTGGCTTAAGTGGGTATGGGAGAATCAAACCTGGGTCCTTAAGCTTTGCAGACAAGCCCCTTGATTGCTAAGCCAACTCTCCAGCCCAATGTAATATTTCGTAAAATGTGTTGTTATACTTCATCTCCTATTTTCTACTTATTGTTACCATTGTAAGTAATACTAGGATTTTTTTTAAATATACTGCTACTAAAGATTGAAAGATTGTCAATATGTGCTTGTTAGATAAAAGTTTTCATGTGAGAAGATATCTGATATTTCCCTACTGGCTATTGACAGGAGACCAAGATGGAGTCCATCTTACTACCACAATTTTGAACCTCTTTTCTTTCCCTCTTATTTTTCTGGGAACTAAGATGAAGATTATTGTTGCTAGCCATAGAGTATATTCTCCAATCTTAGGAAGACACATAACTAGTGTAATTTGGCCACGCAGCTCTTATCCATTTTTGTTTCTGCCTGATAAATTTGAAATGCCCCTGAAAGACATTCTAAATGCAAATTTTAAATCTTTCACAGAATCATTTACCTCTCTGTGTCAAGGATTGGCCACAGAGAGAGAAAGAGCATTATATGGATTTATATTTCAATTAACACTGCCAATGTTTGTTACATAGCATTTGAGAAGTCACGTGATTCTAAATGCATGTGAGTGAGGTGGAGCTGAACATAGCTACTTCATGTCTGCTCACATGTGTCTCTTGGATAAGCACCTCTGTTACATGTAGATGTGAGCTTCCATAAGAAAAATAAGAGTCAGAGCCAATGAACTCCAAAATTAGATATCTGATGGCATACAGACACTGGATGGTTACAAGTGTTAATACTCGGCCTCACCCTTGCAAGATCTCCTGAGCTGCTTTGTATCACCCTTGTGATCAAGGCATGTATTTTTTTAGTAGGATGTGGCTGACCATAGAATCAGTAGAACTCACTAACTGGTAGCCAAATAGCCTGTAACTACAGCCTACTGTCCTTGCCTTTCTTATTTTCCTGCAGGATCAGGAAATGCTTCTACAGTATCTTATCAATGAACATGGCTGGGACATCATAGATTTCCCAATGATGTTGTTTTCATCTCTTGTTATTTAATGAATCCCTGGTGTTGCTCATGGATAAAGACCCTGCAACAGCTGCCTTAGGGCTGTGGCCTTTTTCTGCGAAGTATACTCCTGATTACAAGTATTCACTCCAAACTCCTGGGTCACAGTGAACCCCATCTGTGCTCTAGTCTGCTCAGACAAGATAGCATTCCCAGTGTCCTCTCCATCCCAGAGTTTGGCTATGCACTCAGTCAATAAAACATAGCCTAGCCACAAGTCCTGTGTGACAAGGGTGTGCGAAAGAGCTGTGCCCTCCACGAGTTCTGCAGGAAGGCCTCCTTGTTCAGTAAGGCCAAAGGACCAGCTGCATCCACCCTGGATACTAATAGAAATGCAGAATCTGAGGCCCTTTGCCAGATCTTCTAAATCAGAAAGAAACTTAACAACCTTCCTAGATGCCCCCTCACCTGCCAGACATGTTGCTTTTTCCACATGCATGATCAGCATTTTAAAGTGCCTACAACTTAACTGAGCAAGCTTATGAAAAGCAGCTATTCTTGAACATGAATCTCTAGATGGGGATGGGCCCAGAGCTTCTAAGTCAGTCAGACAGGTGACTGTTCTGCAGGGGGCCCGCAGAGTCTTTGAGAGACTCTAGCCAGTTAGAGGGTAATAACAGCAACTGGGGCAGCAGGGGTAGTAGGAAAGGTCGTGTGAGTCAATATTGAAATGAGAGTATCTTGGATGTGAAACTACCATGCTTTGTGCTACTTGGTGTTGAATCCTTTCTTTTTGGGTTGAATGGAAGAGATAGCTCGCCTAATTGCTGCTTCAGCTCATATGGGTCACAGACTAGAATAACTAGAGTGGCGTGAGGTCCTTTGCAGAGCTAATGCATATCAAATAATTTAGACCACTTCCGTGTCTGAAAAAAAAATGGATTTCTGACAGATACAAGGCTGTCTAAACCCTGTTTGCTACCGAGTGCTAATCACGGAGTATTAAGATATTTGTTTATTTTTAAGCATAGGATTCACTGAGATATTTCCTAAAGTGAACCACGTTGCATTTGCATGAACTGAGAGCAATGAAATGTGTTCATCCTATGAGCCAGCCTCAAAACCTAACAGATAAATTGCATCGTGATTTTTAAACAGGTAAACCAAGGAGAAGATGTGAACAACATGCCCAGTGCAGCTTCATATAACCAGCATAGAGCTGCTGCCTTCCAATTCCATTTCTACTCTTAGTTTCCTGTGCCAAGTTAACAAGGCAAAGGTTTTCAGGTAACCTAGATCACTGTTCTCATAAGTGCTTGTTATAGCTAGGGTGAAATAAAAAGAAGTGCTTGGTGGGAGGAACACATTATCACCCACAAAAATGAGCAAGAAAGGAAGGATTTTAAGCCTGCCTGTTGGATGAGGAATGAAAAAGACCCATCACAAGTGCAGTTCTGGAAATTTGCTAATTTTCAGGCCAACACATACAGAAGAAATTCTCACTCCAAGACAAGATCAGGTTTCAGGTTGTTGCCTAGGTGACCCTGCATTGTAAGTAGTTGTTGAAAAGGATCTTGGGCCCTTGGTACAGAAATCTCTTTTCAAAGAATTTATCCTGCAGAAATATACAGATGAGACTCCACTGCTGTCACTATAAGGGCATTTATGACAGCTTTATTTGCAATTGTGAATAACGGGGAGCAACACAAAAGAATACTAATAAAATATTATTTGAATAAATTGTAAAATAACCACCCAGTGGAATACTACACAACCATTAAAAAGAATAAAATATAACTAGGTTATTGGCATATAATTATAGCTAATAATTAAGTTGAAAGAGTCTTTGAATATTGCTTACCCATTACAATATATAAAAATGGTAGTATGTGAACAAAACATTAAATTTCAATTGTGATGACCTTTTATATTCAAACACATATGTGTTATATTTTAATTTATATTTTATGAGGGTCCTAAGATATTACCAATCCTAATTTGTCGTTTCCAAATTTTTCTCATCGATATATTTTACAAATGAGCTCAGGACTATTGACAGAAGTGAATTTCACAAGTTCGTTGTTCAGAAAGCCATAGAAATAGCCAAGCCCCACTAGAAACTTCAAAAGTGCAAAAGCCTGCCTGCTTGCCTCTGCTTTCTGAACGTCTGCTGGCAAAGACTTTGAGAGTCTCTGGTGTTGTCCTGGGAGTGACAGGAAGCTGGGAGATCAGTGTCAACAGATAACAGAGCTCAGCCACAGACACAAAGGGGAGAAACTACACTGTGAACATTTCTTTCAAATTAATAATCTGCAGTTAATTTCTGAACTCACTCTAATTTGTATGTGGCACCTTCTGTCAAAGATGTCAACACGAGCTGTTTTCATTTCACACTGGCTTGCTAGCTGGAAGGGCTGGCATGGGTCCAGGTGCTCACCCTGTTGGCATAGGCGGTCATCTACTTGGACTCCTTGCCTGAAACCACTGGGTAATTTCCAGAGCCAATGAAGGTGACTACTTGCCGATATGATTCTTGTTTAAAGAGATGAAATCACTGCCCCCCCCCCCCCCGTTAGTGTTTCCTCCAACAGAAATTCAAACTTTTATATCTCAGAGACATGTCTATGGGAACAGTAGGGACTGAGAGATGGTTCTAGAAGTCAGGGAATCTGGATTTTACTCATTCTATGCAACAAGCTACTTACAGGATTTGGAGCAACCCATTCACAATGTTACCTCAGTCTTGTCGTCTTTGAAATGTCATTGTAGGGTGTTTGCTTGACCTCATCTCTGAGCACTACATGAAACATAACAGGTGGTTAGATCTGGCTTTCATGTTTGCAAATGGAGACCTCATGTGAATTATGTTCAAATGCCAACATCTCTATCTTACCTGCTTTTCACTTATTTGTTTATTTATTTGAGAGATGGGGAGAGAGAAAGAAAGAGATGAGAGAGAAAGAGAAAAGGGGCACCCCCAGAGTTTCCAGCCATTGCAAATGAACTCCAGACACATGTGCCACCTTGTGCATCTAGTTTTTGTGGGTCCTGGGAAATTGAACCTGGGTCCTTTGGCTTTGTAGGGAAGTGCCTTAACCACTAAGCAATTTCTCCAGCCTTGGATTACTTTTGTTTGTTTGTTTGTTTGTTTGTTTTCCAAGGTAAGATCTCATTTTAGCACAGGCTGACCTGGAATTCACTATGGAGTCTCAGGGTGGCCTCGAACTCTTGTCAAACCTCCTACCTCTGTCTCCCGAGTGCTGGGATTAAAGGCGTGGGCCACCACGCCTGGCATCTGGCCTACTTTTTGTAGGGCATAGTTCATACATTCCCAGTGGCAGTCTTTGACTTTATTTTGTGCTTCTAGAAGCCTCTAGTTGGCTTTATCAGAAGGGAGGTAGGTCCTAGTGCTGAATGGGCTGACCTGATATCACTGCCCCCTTCCATTCCAACATCTTTTCTCTGTATCTTCTACCTGATGAAATCAGATGATTTGTCTTCCCAAGTCATCTAGAAAACATTTTCAACACCTTAACAGAAGATTTTGTTTTCATTTTAATTAATTAATTAATTAATTGTGTGTGTGTGTGTGTGTGTGTGTGTGTGTGTGTGTACGCATGTCCAAATGCTTGTGGGTACACTTAGGTATGGTATGCATGTCGAGAGGAGAGGTTGTTGTTGGGTGTCTTCCTGGATTGCTCTCCACTTATTTATTGAGGCAGGTTCTGTCACATGAACCCGGAGCTACTCAATGTGGCTAGTTTAGCTAGCCAGCTTTCCCTGGAAATCTCCTATCTCTACCTACTCAGTGCTTGGGTTTTTACCTGGAGCCCCAGGTCTAGCCAGCATGTGTATGGGGACTGGGCATGCAAATTCTGGTCCTCACACTTGCAGGAAAAGAGCTTTATTCACTGAACCATCTCCCAGGCCTCAAAGAAGCTATTTTCAGAGAAGCATGCTGCTATTGCTGTTAGTCATTTCCAATTGAAAATGCTATCTGGCTGCATAGAACTCTTGTGAGCATGTGTACAGACTGAGGGGAGGCAAGGGGAAGAAACAACCATGTCAGCATCATTCCATGGATATGTAATCTTGCAAACAAGACCCAGCTTCCTAATTTTCTTCCAGGTATACAATGCTCTGCTGGGTCAACAGCCATGGTTTTGATGGAAACCACCCTAATCCCCACTTAACTTTTAGGTAAACTACCTTTTGATTTGGAAAGCATAAGTGCCTAAAACCAAGAATTTTTTTTTCATAAAACTAGAAACATTTTGTAAGAATCAGGGAACCTGAAGGATAATTATATTTTTCAAAATGTGTTACATGCATACCCTATGTGAACTGAGTATGCTTAAAATAGATTAGAATGGGTGCATCTTAGAAAGGCAGGTTATCAGGTTTAAGGGTTCTTTTGATTTTAGTATTTGTTACCGCTGTGGGTTCATGATGTTATGTATAAATTCACATTTTAAGGTGTTAAGGTATATTGCTCATCTCCAATTAAGGGCTATAAAATTTTTGATGTTTTCTAGTTTTTCTGATTTTATTATTGGAAAACTTTTGTAGTTGTAGTACTTATCATCAGATAAAATAAACCACAAAACTGTCAAAAATATGCCACAAATTTGGGAAACACTATTACCTGGATGTGCAGGTAACAAAATTTGTCCTACCCCAAACTATTTCTGAGCAAATGTGGCTAGCACACTTCTAAATAATTCTGTTGTAGCTACCATCACCTTGCTGGGACAAACACCCCACCAGAAGCTGTTTATGGGAAGAAAGGGTTTATTGCAGGATTATAGATTACAGAGGAAGCTTCAACATGACAGAAGAAGCTGGCTCCCTCCAGCCTACATCCATATCAGACAAACCACCACCAGGAAACACAACAGACAGAGGTCAAACTGGCTGTCTATACACCTTAGTAGGGCTAGACTCAGAATCTGTCCCCTAGTGGCATGCCTCCTCCAGCAGGGTTCTGCCTCCTAGAGACTTACAAAAAAGGTTCAATCTTATTCAAAAATACCTCAGGCTATGGGGAACATACAATTACATTCAAGCCACCACATCTATCCATAACTTCTCGGAAATTGTGTGCCTAGATGGTAATCATCGTTTTGTCCATTATCATCCAAACACACTTCAAGCATCCAACAAATAGTTATAAGGAGCACAGAATATAGTATCAGTCCTCATTATAATTGGAGAATTAACTTATTGGAAGATATTTTTCCATGAATTTGCTCATACTTAATAGTTCAATAATCAAAAGCCTGTAAGGATCAGGCATATCTTAATGAATGTTTGTACAAACAGGCATCTTCGGAAAGAAAGTCTGCAGGATGAGTAAGTTCTTCAGAAATATTTACAGACCCTCACACTATCTTCCTGTGAATATATTTTCCTGCTGTTGTGGTTTGGATATGGAGTGTCTGTCAAAGACATACATGTTAAGGGTTGGGTCTCTAGGTTTCCCATGGGGCAATGCTGGGAAGCCCTTAGATCACTGCAGCATGCACTCACTGGCTATGAGATTTCAGTCTCCTCCTCTTCATCTCACACTGATGCCCTGGTCACAGAGTGAGCCCATTTGCTAGTCCATGTACTCTGATGGTGCTCAGCATCCACTCAAGTACAGAGCACCAGGCCAATTGCTCATGAAGAGGAAAACCCAAAACTATGAGCTACAGTAAACATGATTTTCCTTATACGTTAATTGTTAATCATCCGGGGGATTTGTTATAGGAATCAAAAGCTGATGAAGACTTCCCTCGTACCAGTACCCCTGTTGCTGGTTTGGGGCTGCTTAATCCCTGCATGTCTGCTGCAGAAGCAGGTATTTTGCTCAGCCTTCCCGATTGACTGGCCCCTACGTCCCCAAATTATTGTTCCCCTGAGCTAGAGGGTGCACAAGCCATTGTTGGAGGTGGCCTCTTGCCCCTAGATCCCCAATTTCCCAGATCCTGGTTTTTCAAGACCTGGTTACCTCACCCTGAAGAGTGCATGCAAGACCAGCGCTCCCACTTCCCCACCTCCCAGTTCCACAAGTACCTTTGATGTACTTGCATTCCCCACAATCTGCACATCTGCTGTTATAACCTCATCCTACCCCCTCTGGTATACATTTAAAATGGAACACTCACTGAAGATCCTACAAGAACAAATACTTGCTTCATCCTCAATAAAATACCACCTACGAAAACTAAACTCAGAGCAGATTAATCTCATAAACAAGCCTATCAAATTCATCGAGATTGAAAAGGTAATCAAAACCTCCCCTAAAAACAGAAGTCCAGGAATGGATGGCTTCTCAACCGAATTCTATCAAATCTTCATTGAAGAACTGAGCAATTTTTTCCTCAAACTATTTCACATAATCAGAATACAAGTAATCCTCTGCAACTCCTTTTCTGAAGCTAGCATCACCCTAATATCAAAATGAGATAGAGATCCAATAAGAAAAGAAAACTATAAGCATATATCCCTAATGAACTTAGATGCAAAAATCATGAACAAAATCCTCACAAACCAAATTCAACAACACATCAAAAGCATCACCCACCTTGATCAAGCAGGATTCTTCCCAGGAATGCAGGGATGGCTCAACATATGGAAATTGGCCAACATAATACACCACATAAATAAACTTAATCACCAAAACCACAGGATCATTTCAACAGATGGTAAAAAGGCCTTTGACAAAATGCAACATCACTGCCTGACTGAAACCCTGGAGAGAATGTGCATGACTGGTCTGTATCTCAACACAATTAAATCTATATATAAAGTACCTTAAGCCCAAATAATATTTAATGGGGAAAGACTCAAGGAGTTCCCATTGATATTGAGGAGAAGACAGGGGTTCCCACTCTCATCACTGCTCTTCAACATAGTACTTGAAGCCACAGCTTAAACAATAAGAGCAGAGAAAAAAATAAAATGGATATAAATTGAAAAGGAAGAAGTCAAATTAGCCCTATTTGCAGATGACATTATCCTATACATAAGTGACGCAAAAGTCTCCACCTCAAAACTTATAAAGGTGATTAATTCCCTCAGCAAAGTTGCAGGATACAAAAATCAACACACAAAATTCAGTAACCTTTCTATATGCAAAAGGCAAATAAAAAGAGAAAGAATTCAGCAAGACTGTTCCATTTTTCAATAGCTATAAAAAACAAATACCTTGGAATAACAAACACTAACCAAGGATGTGAAAGACCTATATAATGAAAACATAAAAACATTCAAGGAAGAAACTGAGGAGGACTTGAGAAATGCAAAGGCCTCCCATGCTCCTGGATAGGTAGAATTAACATTATGAAAACATCAATCTACCAAAAGCAATGTCTATATTTAATGCCACACCAATAAAAATCCCAACACCATTCTTCACAGAGATAGAAAAAATGATCTCAAAATTCATATGGAATGGGAACAGGCCTCAGATATCCAAACACATCCTCAGCAAAAGAAACACCTCTGGAGGTAGCACCATGTCAGACATAGGCAGGGGTTAAAGCAAACCTAAGCTGTCTGAAACAAAGGCCCCAGGCTATGGAGAGGTTGCAGCAACATAAATCGCTGGTCATATCTCAGGGACCAGACTGGCAGAGAAGCTCCTCCCCAATTTCTTGGGTGTTGCAGTGAGCCAGGATCCTCCCCCCATTCTTGAGGGTCACAGTGAGCCTGGACCCCTGGACAAAATCTTGGACCCAAGATTGTCAGGAAGTAAGGCCACTCCCTCTCCAAGCACAGGATACCTGGACATTCAGGTAAGGCACAGGCTTTGCCCATATCCCTGCAACCTTTGGCCAGTTGCCTAGGAAGTTCCTTGTATGATGCCAGCCAGCAGCTTTTGCACAGCTCATCCCCCTGTACCATATACTACTGCCTACGTGCTGGAATGTATGTCCCCATATGCTAATTAGGCATCATTTAGCAACCTTGTACATCCAATCCTCTTAGGACCCTCCACTGCTTATAAACCTATTTCCCTATTGATTAAAAAGAGCTCTTCACAGAGACTGACTCCCAAGAGTGATTCTTGCATGCTCACTACCATGGTTGCCTGGGACGCCTTTGGGGAAACCTTGGCCGGGCCCAGAGGACCCAGGAATCCACATCACCATACCCAATCTAAATCTATGCTACAAAGCCATAGTAACAAAAACAGCATAGTACTGGAATAAAAACATAAATATAGATCAATGGAACAGAACTGAAGACCTGAACCTTAGGTCGAACTATAGCTACTTGACCTTTGACAAAGACACCAATAACGTAGACTGGAGAAAAGATAGCATCTTCAACAAATGGTGCTGGACAACTTGGATAACTACATGTTGAAAAAGGGAAGTACACCCACTCATCTCACCATATACAAAATTCAACTCTAAATAGATTAAGGACCTCAATATAAGACCTGAAACTCTTCAACTACTGGAAGAAAAAAATAGGAAGAACTTTCCACAATATAGAAGTGTGGAAGGACTTCCTGAACCATACCCCAGTAGCCCAGGAAATTAAACAATCTCTCAACCAAGGTGATCTCATAAAACCAAAAGCCTTTTGCACAGACAAACATACCATAAGTAGAGCCAATAGATTACTCACAGGATGGGAGAAAAATTTCACCAGCTATACCACTGACAGAAGCCGAATATCTAGAATCTACAAAGAACTCAAAAAACTAATCATTAAAAAAATTAAACAACCCACTGAAAAAAATGGGGTAAAGAACTGAATAGGGAGTTCTTAGAGGAAGCAATACAAATGGCTAACACAAACTTAAGGAATTGATCAACATCCCTAACTATCAGGGAAATGAAAATTGAAACAACCATGACATTCCACTTTACTCTAGTAAGGATGGCAATCATTAGAAAATCAAATAACAACAAATGTTGGCAAGGATGTGAAGAAAGAGGTACCCTCTTTCACTGTTGGTGGGAATGCAAACTTGTACAACCACTATGGAAGTCAATATGGAGATTGCTGAAAAAGATAAATATAGAATTACAAACAGACTCAGTTATTCCCTTACTGGGCATTTACCCTAAATGCTACATGCTTCCCTACAGAGATATTTGCTCAACCATGTTTATAACTGCTCAATTCATAATAGCTAAGAACTGGAATCAACTCAGCTTCCTATCATTGGACGAATGGGTGACAAAGATGTGGTACATTTATACAGTGGAATTCTACTCAGCAGTAAAAAAAAAAAAAAAAAAACATAATACAACAAAATGTGTAGGAAAATGGATGGACTTAGAACTTAGAACAGGTCATATTCAGCAAACATATACAATTACAGAAAGACAAATGCTGCAGGTTCTCACTCATCTGTGGTTTCTAACATGAATCAGCTTGAGTTCCTGGCATACTGGATAGGCAACTTGAGGCCTAGACAATAGGCATGGAAGGACTTGCGGGGAGGGGAACAGCAGGGCAGGGGGAATAAACACAATACTAAATCCAAAATGAACTGGCACCATAGAAACTTTTCTTCTTGAAGGTAGACTTAAATATATAAAACAATCAGGAGGAGTATAGGTGGCACATCCGAAAAGAAGGGTCCTGAAGAGGGTGGGATTAAGCCTAGTATTTAAAAATATTGGCTATCAATTATAGAAATCCTGTCAAGCCCACCCAGAACAAATTTGCTGGTCTCAGCTATTTTTGTGTTATTCATTCAAGTATTGAAAACTTGGCCCATGGTAGGTATTGCACATGATTCTGGGATACAGAAATGGGAAAATAAAGATACAATCCATTTAATTTTCATTAAATGCTTCCATGTATATTAAAAAAAAAAAAACACTTTGGCTCTGACCTGTAACTTGCAGTACCAGAAATAGGTGGAACCCACATTGAGCTACGGATCAGAGACACCAAGGAGGTCCCCCAAAACAAGACAGGCTTCAGTCAATGCACTTGACTACTCACCAGAGGCAAAATGTAAGATGCTATTGCTAAAAGCATCATATGGTTCTGGCCAGAACATGGAGAGACCTGGCTGGGATACAGAGGAGAGACTATCCCCAGTCAGTTAGCCCATCTAGTACTGAAAAGCCCTACATGAGCTACTGGGATAAAGTGGCCAACTATGGTGTGGGCAAGTAGGGGTCTAAGCTACTCAGAAACTCCTGGCCTGAAAAGGAGTACACACGTTTAATGTTGGCACACAGTCTTGGTGGGTAACCAATGGCTTTCTCATTGGCTCAGAGAACCACTCAGTGGAAAGGAACACATACCTGGAACTGGGAACCAGATATGAATCCTATTGAGACAAAGATTATGCTCTCCAATATCAAGCTTCCATTAGTCTTTGGCTAAAAGAGGGGATATATCCATCAAAATCTCCCCCAATTAATAATGCTTATCCAATTATCTTATGCTGACTTCACTCTCTACTGGAGAATCTGTTATTCTTTTCCAGAAGGTAGCAGGAACTGAGGAGATAAACTACCCCACACATCTCAGCCAAGGCCCAGGTGAAACCACAGAGGAAGTAGGGAGACAAGCAAGAGTGCTGCGTCCATCATGAGCCTGACAAGAAGCACCAGGGTGAAGGAGACAGATGCTGAGGATACTCAACACCTACCAAAGCAGAAGTCCAGAGGTTCCTAAGAGCTCATCATTGAAGTAGACTTAAAACTCACCCACCAAGGCTCAGGGAATTTTGCAGACCAAGAGAGGAAGATTATAAGAGACAGGTTGGAATGTCTTGCCCAGAGGCACTACCTCCCCCCAATGATTGACTGCTGCTTCCACAACACATAACTCACAACCCCATGGGGAATGCCAGCAACTCTACTGAGGAGGGCCCCCTGAAGAATGGGGGCATGGAGGAGGGAAAAGATGATACCAACACATCATGTATCCATACAAATTATATTCTTTATATAATATTTTTTTTAAAGCTGATGAAAACGTTGATGTGTAGCAATGTCCTTCAAATTGAAAACATTCCCTTCTTGAGGAAGAAGAGATGCTCAGAAGACTTCAGATGTCAAGGAGTTTGGGAGAACTGAAATTTTAAAGGTCGCAAGACCCTCTCTAAGGTTACAGCAGCAGTAAACAGCTACTGGAGGGCGAGATTTATGGGTGATGTAAACTGCCTGAAACTCTTGCAGTGAGCTTCAATGATGCAGCTTCTGTGAGCTGTCACCTAGGCTAGGGTGAGCTGGCAGAGATGCAGTGATGTTTGAGTCATCCATGCTCTAATAAGCAACCCCTCACCCTGCTCTATAAGTAACCCCAATAAAATTATTGGTTCACCAAAATGGGCTTTGATGTAATTGCCCTTTGGTCTTTCATTGTAAAATATCTGGGAAATAAATATGTGTTCATATCAGGGTGAGAGGATAGAGTTTCCTAAGCAGAATTGGATTTGTAGATAAGGAAAACATCTTGGGAGGCGGGAGGGTTGGTACGGCCAAATATGCAAGATGTAGGCCACACCTGATACAACAAAGGTTCCTAAATCCGTGGCCATCTTTTACAATGAAATGCATTCAGTGTGTAGGTCCCATCAGAACTTCCCTCTTTGCCCTGAAGTATTGGAACTTAGAGAATGAATACTAGAGAGTGGTTCTCTTTCTCTCTCTCTCTCTCTCTCTCTCTCTCTCTGTCTCTATCTCTCTCTTTTAAAAATTTTTTTTGAGAGATAGAGAGGAAGACACAGATAGAGAGATGGAATGGGTGTGCCAGGGCCTCCAACCACAGCAAACGAACACCAGATGCCTGTGCCACCTTGTACATGTGTGGCTTATGTGTGTACTGGGGAATTAAACCTTGGTCCTTAGGCTTCACAGGCAGGCACTTTAACCACAAAACTCTCTCTCCAGCCCCAAGAGAGTGGCTCTCTGATATTGGTATTTTACTTAGGGGGCGGGGTACTATCTTTGACACAGACATATCCTCGTTTCTCTATTCCTTCACTTCTCTTAATTAACACACACACAAGAAATAATGTGGTGTGGACAACAAGGTACTGGGTTTGATATAAGTTCTACTACACTCAGGGGTGAGTACAACTATGCAGCTCTACCCTTTAGCACATGTGACAGGAATGACATATCACGTGTGACAGGAATGACATATCACAGGGATGACCACTTGAGCAGCAGTTTCATGAGAACTTATGGATTTTTATTAGTTTCCCATTCATGGCCACATCTCCAGTGCTCAAAGCAATGCCTGGTAGCAAGGAGGCACTCAATATGTCTTCCCCGTGTGGAGCAATGATCAGTACAAACAGCCTCCTTCTGCCTCATTTAAATGCACAGAACACCCTCAAAGAAACTGAGTAAATCTTAGGAGAAAGAGAATAAATATCTCTTACAGATGTTACTAATGGGCTTGAGAAGAAAAATGTCTTACTGCCTTTGGGTGAGTAGAAAGGAAATATTCCTAATACCTGGGTTATGAGTCTGTATTAAAAAATAATTTTCTCTGGATGCTTGGTTTCATTTGGACCCATCATACCAAATATAGTAAATGAATTATGCTAAAAAATAAGTTCCAAGCCAAATAAATGTACATACACCTGCAGGCATTCCAATTGGATTTTTTTAAAACTCAAAAAGTAATTATGCCATTATCTATTACTGAACCCAGTGAGCTGTGAAGAGATAGTGGAATTCATGTCTACTATTACTGAGCCATTTTTTCTGCCTAAGAACTAATATGTCAGAAAAGTAGCCAAGAATAAAAAAACATTAGAAATATTGAGATTAATAACTATTATGGTCATACAGCCAAAATAGAGAAACAGATAGATTGGTAATAAGTAAAAATCTTCACCAACTGTGTGCAGAGTCTAAAACTGCTCTAACATATATTAGTATTTTTATGAATTATATTTTGTTTGAGCATGTTAAATACATGCTGGTGACTAGGTCCGTTGAAACAATGTAAGATCAGCTGTTTTTCTGAACTTAAAGATGTGAGGATTATAGCAATATATATATATATATATATATATATATATATATAATTTTTGCCAAAGATAAAACTATTACATTAAATTCATTTTTCATGTGTCCATTTAATTCTTTCTTGGTGGATTTTAAGAGTGGGGTGAAAATTCCTTCATTTCTTCATGTAATTTGGGGCACTAATACTAAAATATGAGTTAATATTTACTTACCATTTTACCCTATGCAAAGAACTCTGCTAAGGGTCTCTTTAATACCTTTAGCAGCTATTTCAGGTATATACTTACTGTGCCTATTTTGTAAATGAAAGATCTGTGATCTAAAGAGGTCTAAACTTGTCCGACATGGTACAAGTGATTTTAGAGAAATCAGTATCAACACTGCCCAAACAAATCCTATTGTCTGAACTATTACACGATTAAAGAAAAAAATGTGGAAAGCCATGAGAAGCCCCTGGTAGGGTGGGCAGAGTGACTGACTCCAGTCCTACTGGTACAATACACAACCCAATCTGACTCAGCCTTCTGGGCATCATGTTGCAAACCCTGAAACTGACTGTGATGGTTAAGGTGTTGTCAACTTGATCTGTTTAGTAATCCACAGAAATCCCTTTCGGGTGGGTCTCTGAGGTTGCTTCCAGCAAGGATTAACTGGAGGAAGTCCTTCCCCCAGAGTGAGCCCTTCCACCAGAACAGGTGGCCCCTCTCAGAGGAGGTCTTTATATTACGAAGGTCTAGGCGAAAAGATCCCCCTTTTTTCCTTCCACTTGGCTGTGGGAGCTGCTTGCTGCCTTCCAGTACAGACTGAAGACCAGCGTCAACTGAAGACTGGCGTGGATGGAAAGCCTGCGGCTCTTCAGGAAGCCTCCAGGTCTTCAGTGCGGGATTGGGACTGCTGAGTCATCTGGCCATGTGGACTAAGCAGCTACTGGGTTCCTTGATTCTCAGGCCTTCAACTGCTATTGGACTGCCATAAACTAATCCAGTAAATTCCCCTTGTAATATAATGCATTTTAGCAGTTCTGTTCCCCTAGAGAACCCTGACTAATACATTGACCAACTGCAAAGAGCCCTTTGCCATCTGCTTCATGAACCAATGTGCCCTCAAAAACCCGTGCAATTTCCTTTGATTTCTCCTTTTTACTCTATATGCTGATCCTTTGGTTCTTAACACAAGTAACCTACTTGAGTGATTTCAACCACCATAAGATGAGCTTTGTTTTTGTAGGGATATTGTAGTTACCTTCTCATTGTTGGTATAAAATATCCCCAAAATAACAATGGATGGGATGGGTGGGGGGAGGATTTATTTTGTCTTACAGTCTTGAAGGGAAACTCCAGGATGGAGGTAGGAATGATAGCATGAGCAGAGGCTGTATGTCAGGACATCACCTCTGCCACAACACATGGAAAAGAGCAGCAGGAGAGTGAGCTGAACTCTAGCAAAGGGGATCTGGCAAAAACATCTCTAAGCCTACCCCCAACAACACACCTTCCAAATTGCCATCAGTGGAGGGCCAAGAATTCAGAACATATGAGTTTTGGGGGACATCCGATTCAAACCATCAGGGGGGTGAGGGAATTGCTTTCTCTTTTAAGAATAGCTAGAAAAATTAGAAGCCACTTACTTAGATAGTGAAATCACAGATAATTTTCAATGATATGCCTAGCTATTTGAAATAGGATTATTCTGACATGAATAATGTTTGTCCAGTTTAGTGCTAAGCTACTTTTCTTATCTCTTCTACTCTGAATCCTTATTCAGTATTTTAGTCAGATGAGGATTTGTTTTCTTTTTCTTTTCCTATTGCTCCAGCACCAATAGCGGGTCCCCTCACATAATTTTCAGATCAAACTCACATTTAACATTTCCCTGATGAACTCCTCTGACCATCTTCATTCAGACATATTTTTCCTTTCTGCCAACCTTAGAGTGCATATTTCTGTACCAGGTATGAATGCCTTAGAATTGCATAAAATATGGGTATTTAAAACTCCTCAGCTTGCTGAAGATGAATTAAAAGAGCATAGACATCAAGATCCTATAACAGAGATGAACATGTTAAGCAATTCAAAACCATGTTGATATGTTATTTCCACGTATGACCTAGAAATTGAGAGAGAAAAAGTGGGAGACTTTGTTAACGAAAATATTCCATTCACTATCAATGCATTCAGAAATAAAATTTATTTACTTAGATTAAAGTGTTCCCAAATTGTATCATCTTCTTAGACAGTCAGAATGCATTACATATGAAAAAAAAAATCTCTAAGTCTAACAAAGAAAGAAGGAAATGAAGATTCATTTTCCAAATTGGATGCTAGCATGGAACTTCTTCATAGAAAAACTTATTATGAGTGAGTGGTATAACTTTGGGGGAAAAATTGATTTAACGTAAACTTAGCCATAATCTAATCCCCTCAAAAGAGTCTGAGAAAAGTAGCTAAGATGCCTGTTCTGTCTATAGGCTTCCTGTTTAAATGCTGAAGTTGAAGAATGAGGTCAGTGCTTTGAGCAGTCTAGTGGTGGTTCTGAGCTCCATTGATATAACACAATGACAGTACTTCTCTGATTATAAAGACCCAATCTGACTTTGAATGCAAGACACAACTGGAAAAAGTTGCATTTTCAATGAGCATCTTTCCCTCAAGTGCCCATCTGGACTAGCACACCAAGGTGGTTGTACAGGGAGCTATGGTAGGAAATATGGGAGGTGACCCTGCCTGTTAGAACATTAGGGATTTGCTCTTGGAGGGTAGTTCATGCAAGGGGTTTGGTTCCTGGTTAAAAATACAATTATCTGCTTACTAGTCAACATTTCCCTGCTCATACCTTTCAAGATGATTCTGTAATATGTCCTTGACTATGACACTGTGAGCTAAAAACCTGTTATCTTTGTATGTTAGCTGTCTCGGGTATTCTGTTGTAATAATATGAAGCTGACTACAATGTAGCCACCAAAACTCAACATTAGTAATCTTTGGTAGGAAACCCAGGGCATGTCTTAACTCCTTGACTTTAGGCAGCTGGCTACTTTGACACACTACAGACATGCTTGAATCCTTTCTAAGTGAAGGGTCCAAGTATTTAGAGACTGACAGAGGTGACAGACAGATGAGTATTCATCACCTGAGACAAAGAATTACCCAATGGGAGGATTATTATGGAGTTAAGAGTTAATTCACTGTGTGTCAAATGGATTGCTATACTATACAGATTGTTTATAAATGACAAAAATCAGTAGTTTCCTTGGTTTCATTTGTTCTTCAACAACAGAATACCGTAGAATAAGTAACTTAGAAAGAAAAGACGGGCTGGATAGATGGCTCAGCAATTAAGGCACTTGCTTGCAAATCCCAGCAACCTGTGTTCAATTCCCCAGTACCTGTGTAAAGCCAGATGTACAAAGTGGCACATGCATCTGGAGTTCATTTGGTTCAGCGGAAGGCCCTCTCCCCCACCAATAGATAAATATAGATATTTTTCACAAAGAAAAGAAGCTGATTTGAAACAGTTCTGGTGGTGGCATCAGGTTAGCTGGTGTGGTAAGGGCTATACACTTTGCAATAGAGACACAGGGTAGCCTCATGTGGTGGAAGACAGGGAAGCAAGTCAGCTGATTGTTGTTTGAGGCTTCTTCATTTAGGCCCTTACTATTCTTGCCAAGGGAGGACCCCTCACAAACTAACTGTCTCATAAAGACTTCATGTCTTAGTACACTGGATTCAGTTGGATTTTCGAGAGCAATGTTCAAATCATAGCAGTTAAGTGATAGATGCAATGTTTTAACTGAAGGAATAGCTTGTAGCATTTGCCTAGAGCATAGAGGTGAGGAACACAGAATTGGAGTGAAGCTATCCAAGGGGGGGGGGGGAATCCTAGTTTTGCTTTTGACAGCTTTGAGAAATTGGACTAACTATATGACCTGTAAGTAGCATCAGCATTGAAAGGTGGTTGTAAAGTTTAACTGAGATAATATTAGTAACCGTTGAATAAACAGTGCAACTCTGACTGCTGCCGAGCGACTTCCAGTTCTATGACCTCTTAAAATTGCCAAGCGAAGGGAATCATTTGTCAAACCCAGCAATTATTGCTAATCTGCAAGGTGCCAGGGCTGTGCTAAATTTGAGCAATATCGCAATGAAAAGGCTATCGTTGCTATACTTAAGAGCTCACAGGCTTGTGAGAAAGGCAGATAAGTAAACCCCAAATTAAAACATACTAGGATCAGCACTTTAAGTGAGATATGCCTAACGTATTACGGAGCCAGACAAATCAGGAAAGGTAGAACCAGTAAGATTCAGAGAGGAGAAAGCTCTTGTATGAAATCCTTGAGGCAGAAGGAACCTGGTCCTATTGAGTTAATTAGTCAACAAATTTATTTCCATTAAAAAGCACTCAGGGAATGGGGACCAGCAAAAGGCAGGGTGAGTTGCCCTGTGTAAAAATGGACTGGGAGGTCGAAAGTTGGAGAACCACTAGCACGAGTGAAGCGAGGCAGCGGAAAGTGAAGCAAGAGCTCTGGAAGAGCTGGTATATTTCATCATCACCAGAGCCAATGAGCAGTCAGCCATCGTATTAACCTCACAGGTTAACTTGTAGCCCCGGCAGACATAAAGAATTTAGGGAAGGGGCTGCCTGAGCTACTCGCCATCATTCATTTAGCATACCAACCTGCTCTATGTCTGGATTTAGTGGATTCAGGCCTTCAAATGTGTACTCTGTCTTCCAGTGTGTGCTTCACCGGATTATATAGCCAGGATTCAAGACAGAGTGTCATTTTTTTCCCTTTTAAATATCTAAACATAATGCCAGAGCCAAGAATAATTTATTGCCCAGAAATATCAGAAACTGAAAAAGTCATGTTTCAGAAATGATTGCTATTAAGTACATTATTTGGTAGAGACTTTGAATTAGAAAGATGTATACCAAATTCATTTTAGTGCATAATTCTGGCAAGAGAATTATTAGATTTTTTCACTTTTTATACCACCTGTTTTTAAATAATACTTGATATTTAAATTATAGAGTCCATTGCTCTGTTATAGGGAAATATCACAATTTCTTCCTTTTTGGTTTTATGTTAGATATAGTTATAATTTTAACTTAAATCAAAAGGAAAGAAATCAGATGAGATTCTGAGTTTGGTAGGCTTGACTCATTGACAACCCTTACCCTTAATATTTTACTACATTTTTATATTCCCTACTACCACTCATGCTGTTGTTTGATTTATACTTTCATTTTATCCCAAACAATAATATACGTGAAATTGTTGTTGATATACTGACCATATTAAAACAAAAACCAGTTCTGTCATGTATGCTATCAATCAGTTTGCCACTGTCACAAGCAAGTTTTACTTTAGAAATGGAGAGGATCTCGGGAAACCCAGGTGAGTTACATATTCCCAAAGTTCCTCCCATTGAAAAATTTGTGCAAGACCAGGAAAGAAGACAGTGGTGCCTTGGCTAGACTACATTACTTTGTTCGTAGATACTTCAAGTAGCTTTATTTAGGTATTATGTGTTTTTCTAGGTTATTCTCCTAATTAGAATTCTATAGCAAAGGAACAGCATGCGTTGATTAAAGACAAAGTAGTAAATATTTAGGATTTGGAAAGCTAAATAGTATCTCTGTTCTTTCTTTTGTTTTCTTTTAGTTATTTTTTTGGTGAACATTTTAGAATACATGTGATGTGGTGTGTGTGTAGTGTATGCATGTGTGTATGCAGTTGCATGAGCCCTGTGTGCACGTGTGTGGAGGCCAAAGGAGAATCGAAAGTGACCTCTTCCTTTCACTCAACTGCCAAATTTGTTGGATCTCTCATTCAACCCAGAATTAGTTTGGTCAGCAAGAAACAGAGATTCTCCTGTTTTTGCTTCCCTGCTCTTCCCTCTTTCCCCACCACCACAGAAAGAGGCTTACATACAATGCAGACCACAGTTACCTGTTTACATGGATGCTGTCTCAGACCCCTCAGGCCTAATGTCTGTGCAGGAAGCACTCTGAACCACTGAGCCATCTCCCCAGCCCCTCTTCTTTCTTTCTCACCCCTTTTTACCTCATCATTCTTTCTCTTGCTGTTCCTCCATTTCAACATGCTACAAAGGTTAAAAACCATTATTTGCTTTGAAATGACACACACAAAAAAGTGCCTATGGAATGTTTGACCCATGCTCTGTAGCTACTAATACCAAGGGCAATGATATGACCTCATCAAGAGAGCTTGATAAGAGCATGTTACATTACACATACTTATTATACTCTCAGCAATAAACATTTCTGGTTAGAGTCAGGCAGAAATTTGTATCCATGAGTCTATATTCTTCACTTTTTAGAGGGCTTAACGAGTTTGGGTGATGGAGAATGGTTAACATTCTAATGGCTCCGATTCTCATGTATTTTAATTTCCCAGGTCATTACCAGCTGACCTCTCCACAGTATGAACGATCCCTTAAAATGCTTTGTTGTTCACTGTTTCCATCAGTCCCTCCATCTTCCAAAGGCCTTCATATGTCCCCTTTTGGGAAATGGACTAGGTCCACCTCTACAGAGGCCACACGTGGCTTTTAAACATACATTTGAGTGTTAACAATTTCACATTCATTCCCACTAATGATTGGGGTAGGGAAGCTTTCATTTCACTCCCCTTTTTCTCTTCTGAAAGACTGTCTGGATTTCACCTTTAAGGGAAGCTCAGGGCTCAGTGCTTCATCCCACATCAAAACTTATCCCTGAGATTGCTGCCTTCAAACGAGTGAAACAATGCACCCCGGCAGGGGGGCCGTGCAGCCAAAGAGGAGTGGACTTCTCCAGACATTGAAACTATTCAGATAGGGTTGCCTGCATAGAGGGAATCAGTTGCTGACAGAGACTACTTTCAGTGGGGGAGCACTTAGCACTCCATCACACACACCTCCTACCTCTTTAGAACCAGGGGAGAAAGCCCTTCCACACTGATGTGAGCAGAGAGAGTTGTAAGAGAGGACATGACTCAGCATGTGGTACCCAAGACATTTTGATTATCCTTATTTAACAATCCCAAATTAATGGCCACTTTGCCACAAATGAATCACATTTCCCATATAAAGTTGTGGAGCACAGCCTTCCTTCTCTCTAAACCTTTTCCCATTTTAACATTTACCTAAAAGTAAAGAGGGATAATGATAGATACTTCATCTTAAAAAGAAAGCAGAAAAGAAAAAAAAATTAGAAAGAAAGGAAAAAGTAGTTCCATTAGCAACTTTGGTAAGAAATTGCTCCACATTGTTCCTCTGACAAGTAATTTTTCCCAGCATGTGCGCATCTTAAAAGTATTGCAAAACAATATCTTAAAATGAACTGATTAGTATGCATGCTCTGTGGTCACATTTAAGTTCTATTTTTAAAATCTATTCTGTTCCAGGCTCAGACAAACAAAACTGAAATGCAGCTGTGTAACACATTGATAATTTTCATTAGTTCTAAAAGCCTCAATAGAATTTGCAATTTTATTCATTACATCTAAATAATCCTGGAAAACCCATTGTGAAGGTGACCTTTCACTTTTTCCTCCCTGGCCTTTGTGTGACTCGATTGTGTGTATACATGTGTGTGTGTGTGCGTGTGTGTGTGTGTGTGTGTGTGTGACAGGAAGGGCTGGGCAGCATAAGAGATTTCTGTAAGAGCAAAGAACAAAACAGAGAATTGGAAAACGAAGCATAAGGAATCAAAATCACAAACATATATCCTGAAAGCCATTCAAAGAGGGGAATCTTTCATCCTTTCCCAGATATGTAGAAGCTTGGATTTCCAAAATCACTTGTGTTACTGTGGGCTAATGTGGATGATGCAATAATTTGCGGGAAGGCAGTTTGCTATAGTGAGCAAGACGAGGGTTTTCCCAGAGAGTAAGCCAAAGACAGGCCCATGAGAAATAAAGTGCTTCTTTTTTTCAACTTGAACTTGTTCATGAAAACTAAAACAATGCCAACTTTGGAGAAAGCTTTCCCTACAGTGTTTTATGCATGTGCTTTGTGGAAAAATAAATAAATAAAGGCATGTACTTCCCAGAATTTTGGCAGCCAGCCATATAAAACCACAAAGAAGTCTTTAGAAAATTAAGATAACAAAAATAAAATAAGTGGCATAATATGAAGGGTGGAAAGGAAAGACAAACACTTGTAATTTAGCAGCTACTGAGATGGTGCTTCAAGGCCGACCAGGCAATTAAAAAGATAAAACCCAGGCTGTAGAGAATGGGAGGCACCTGTCTTAGATAAATACATATGTGTGGACGCAAACACTCACACTCAAGCATTTATCTGATAATTGCTAATTTGGGGCTGAAGATAATGACAGTTATGAATGACCCATTATGTACAAGAGCCAGCTTGATTATTCCATCCTCCTCAGTGAGGCTGGCCAAGACCTTAGCAAGGTTAGCAAGGATCATTCTACCTTAGTGCCTGCCTCTGAGGATGACGTCTTTTTAAAGGTGTTGTGGATGTGTGGTGGCTAAGCTAAATTCTGGGAGATGTTCAGATAAGATAAGCAGTTAGGATGGCTTCTCTGCTGCTTAGAGCTTTCAATATGAGAATGTTAATTTTTAATCTCAGAGATGATGAGGTGGGCAGTATTTTCTTTTATGAGTTAAATAGCAAAGGTCTTTCTCATTCTTTCATTTTTTTTTTTTTTTTTTGATAGGCCAGTCAGGCTCCTCTATGAGATCTAGGTTAGTAGGGAACTCAGAGAGACATAAAATCTGAGCAAATGAGGTGCCAGGGTGGGAATTCCACAATCCAGTGGAATTTGAAATTTGCCCAATGTAGCCCATAATATGACAACATAAGACAGAGAGGTATCATCAAACTTGAAAGGAGAGATGGCTTAAGAAGCTTGCTGGAAAAGCCGAAGGACCCAAGTTCAATTCCTAAGTACCCCTGTAAAACCAGATACACAAGGTGGCACATGTATCTGGAATTCATTTGAAGTGTCTAGGAGTTCCTGGTATACCCATTCTCTCTCTCTCCCTCTCTCTCTCTCCCACTCTTAAATAAATAAATAATATTTTTTTAAAAAGAGCTGTAGAATCAGTAGGAAGTTTCAGTGACATATCTGGACAGCAGCAAAGGAGAGACTTCCAACTACTTCACTTGCGAGCATTCACAGGTGGAGAACCTACTTGCAAAGTGAGCTCTATCCTGGACACAGCTATGGCAAGAACCACCTCTCCAAATATCAGAGCAATCCATCATTTGGAGCCGCTGGCTCATTCACACTTTGCTAAACCTGCATTGAAGACATTTCCAGAACCAGTCCCACGCAACAAAGACACTTTGGGCTTACCTTCATAAGTAACAGGTTTGTTGGACTACAGAAGCATGGTCACTTCCATGACTTGGCTGAATGACCTTCAAAGGTTTGTGTGTAATGGCTTGGTCCTCAGAGAGGCAGTATGGTGGATATTTAAGGAAAAGGACCCTGTGGGAAGTTATCAGATCCCAGAAATATGCTTCTAAAGAGTTGTGGGGGGGGGCTGGAGAGATGGCTTAGCGGTTAAGCGCTTGCCTGTGAAGCCTAAGGACCCCTGTTCGAGGCTCGATTCCCCAGGACCCACGTAAGCCAGATACACAAGGGGGTGCAGGTGTCTGGAGTTTGCTTGCAGTGGCTGGAGGCCCTGGCGCACCCATTCTCTCTCTGTCTCTATCTGCCTCTTTCTCTCTCTGTCACTTTCGAATAAATAAAAATAATTTTAAAAAATTTAAAAAAAAAGAGTTGTGGGACCTCAACAGACCTTTTGTCTCTTCTTCCCAGATTATCATGTAAGTGATTTGCTCTGAGACACTGTCTACGATTGTCCATGTACTACTGTAGCAAAGGCCCAAAACAATGGGGACACCTGGTCTGAGAAAGGAACCCCCAAACCATGAGTTAATTAAGATTTCAGGGATTTCACTGGAGTAACAAGGCACTAATAAAATCACTTTTTTTTTTTTAAAAAAAAAGGGCCTTGGATGTAGCTCAGTGGTAGAATACTTGCTTAACATGTGAAAACATAGGTTCAATACCTAGCACTACAAATAAAACTAAATAATATTAAGAAAAGATAAAAATGAGTTATTTATTTTAAATAGATTTCCAGTCTCAAATAAATTAGGACTCATCCTAAGTTTTAAAAATTGTCAATTGTTACATAATTTTAAAACTGTAAACCAGGCTGGAGAGATGCTTCAGTGGTTGAGTTGCTTGCCTACAAAGCTTAACAACCCAGGGTTTGAATACCCAGTACAAATGTGAAGCCAGATGCACAAAGTGGTGCATGTATCTGAAGTTCATTTGCAGTGGCTAAAAGCCCTGACATGCCCATTCATTCTCTCTCTCTCTCTCTCTGTCTCTTTTTTCTCTGTCTCTCTCTCTGCTTGCAAATAATAAATAAAATGTTTCAAACTATAAGCCAAGTAGGTGATATATTGCGTTACTGTTGGCATGAGCCAGCTCCATTTTGGCTAACAGAGGGTAACACTTACTATCCTTTATCAGCATTAGGTGATGTAAGGTGGTGTTTACAAATATCAGACTTTGATAAAGATATGAAAAATACCATATTATTACATCAGCAATTGCATTTACTATAACTTAAATTCTGTTCTAATAATGTCAAAGAAGCCTTCTTTATTTTATTTTATTTTTTCAGAGAACGTGCTCTGGATAGATTTGATGAATGCTACGAAGACTGAACATTTACCAACGTGCACAATACTATTAATTAAGAAAAAGGTATTATGTCAGTTATTGGTCATGGTGCTGAGAAAACCAAAATCATCTCTCATCCAGCTACACCCCAGGTTTGCAAGCTTGTCTTACATAACACGTCAGATAAAGTGGGAGAAATGGAGGTGGCATGTCCACAGAATCAACCTCCAAGCTATTCCTCCAACAGGTGTGCTCACATCTTTAGAATTCACTCCAATTACTTTCTGTTCATTACAATGGCAAAATTAATTTTGAATTATGTCAATTTTTAATTATGAGACCTTTTCAAGAATATACCTTTGGCATAAAATGATAATGCCTTGCACCACATTTCATTCCTCCTGAAAGGCATTAACTAGCAAGCCAGCTTAATAAAGATATACCCAAGTGCTAGTTTGCAAAATGAGAAAACAATAAGAATAGCTGACATCTATACCTTATCATGTGCATAACACGGGTTAAGAGTTTATGCACAATCTTTCATATAATTTCTAACAATACTTTATTGATGTATGTACTGTTATTATGCATAATTTATAGCGGGCTGTCAGAGACTTCAAAGGTTGATGTACCTGTCCAAAATCATACAGTTTTTCAAACAAGTTCTATATGTCTAGTACATCTACTTTTACCCACACACAATATGCAGGTAGAGTGAAAAGGCATGAGTACTTGAGAGCCTGACTACCATTTTTGTTTCTCGAACTAAGCTTTGATTCAAAAAAGCTTGTTTTTGATGTGTTTATAATGCGAAGCAAAATTGTAAATCACTGTGCACACTGTTATTTCTTTAATTCCATAAGAAGAAGATAATAAGGATAATGAGGACGGCAACTTTGTAATTCCTGTGTGATATTTTTTGGGGGGTGGTTTTCAAAGCACATGGTATGCAATTAGAGATAATGTGGATGGCTCCTTATTTCCCGGGCTATGCCATCTATTGGGCCTGTGCTGAGAGTATTGGATATGCCCCATACGAATTGATGTGGACATTTCGTTTGCCTCTCAAGCTTGAGAGCCCTTAGCATTTTGGCAATGGTACATGCCCTCAGATGACTTGCCATGAAGAGCTACACAGAAGAGTCTATTATATTTTAAATATAGATTTTTGCTTCTGACACAATTTCCTCCTTTTCTTAGGCTTCTTTCCTGTCCTTAAAATTGCCATAGTAATCAGGAAAGTGACTCTTGAAGCTGTAGCTGGCTAACTTTCCTTATTTATTCTCTAGCTACGACTTTCATCATAACTTCTCAGAAGGCACATCATGAGAGCTATTCTTCCTGCCAAAGTGTTTAAGCTCAGCAGACACAGATGTCCAGCCATGTAATTTCTGCCCAAGAATCGCTGATATATTATTGAGGAAACATCAAATCAGATGAGTACTGGAAAATTTCAAGCCTACTCCATAGACTCCCTGACCTGTACTCCCGATGTTAGATTTATATTAACCTCCAGCCTTCATACACCCTAACCTCTGTCCTTGTCATACGGAAAATCCTTTTTTTATGTGTTCTGTTCACTACACTTTTGGGTTTTATGTAGTGTCTTTTTTTTTTCCCCCCAGCTCATTCATTTCCCTCTTTTTCTTATCTTTCTCATGCTATTGTGATTCCTATCTCTATTAAAGTAACTTGACATGTATACTCCAGAATTTTCACTGTGACTAAAGTTTTAGCAATTGCTTAGTGTGCAAAAACAAAGTCATTATATACATATGTACTTAATGGATTGATTAACGATTGGCTCACAAGCTTTTGTTATGTTATGTGGTACATTTCTAACCTCAATTGCTGCTTTACTGCTACCACGGATGCTCATTGCTTAATTTGGAAATGGTCTTCGCTGGGAGTATTCTATACAGCAGTGCTTATTCATGACATTAGCCTACCCAGGATGTTACATCCTCCACTAACAACATCTGAGTGGGAAGAGAAAGATGGAACATCATTTACGTTCTCTTACAGCGCCATACAACCTAAGTCGACTGATTCAATCAACCCCATTCAGTTATTGTCTACAGTTTAGAAGTACTGGCATGTGGTCTTGGCTTTTATGGACTTTACTTTCCAATAGTACAGCATGACACATGATCATAAGCAAATAAGGTGTGAGATAATGTCAGAGAGTAATATGTGCTTCTATGAAAATAAAAACAACAGCAGCATGGCCTAGAGAACAAAAAGAAAGGTCACAGGAGATAACATGGGAACTAGAGATAAGGCAAATAAAGCATCAGTCATATACTGACAAGACTTGAGGAAGAGTACTAGAGACATGAGTTCTCCAAGCAAGGGAGACACCTGAATATGAGAACACCGAACAGGGACTGCTAGGATAAACTGAGACATTTGATTAGAATTTTTGTTTCTAACATCTGTTTAGTTACAGAAGTATAGAAATTGGTGTGTAGGTATATATGTGTGTTTGTGCATGCACACATGTGCACACGTGTGTATAACCACTTAAGGTTCCGATCTGTGCTTGCTGGAAGTATCTAGTAGCAATGATATTTCAGTAGCAGTAAGCTGGCTGCCTACTTAGACATTGCTTTCTCTATATTATTGTCCACTAATAAAACTCAGACTCAATGAGAAATGGAGACCTAATAGGACAAACTATGAGTCCAGAATAAACATTTGAAACAGAAAGTAATAATATTCTCAAAAAATGCCAAAAGCCACATGTCAGTAGTCATAGATCCTCTTGGAAGGGCCTTCTACTGACCGTATTCAGATAACTTGTGCCTAAAGATAAATAACGATGGTGAAAGAACTATAAACATTGTTTTTGCTACAAGCTGAAAAGGGAGGAGTAAGCACAGGTTCCCCCAGTTAGTGATGGACAGTTCCTTGTTGACTGGAATCTGTGCAAACCAAGATAAAACTGACATACTCTTGGGAAAGTAGTAGATCAACTACTAACTTTTGACCAAGTCAAAGATGGACATAATGTTTTTTGGACCTCATGGGTCTCACTGATCAACAACAGCTCACCAAAGCACTTGGTTACCCGCCAGTGCTAAAATGTAGGACACTAATGATGAAATCAGCACACACTGTGGCCACAGAACATCGAGACACCCCACTGGAATAGAGAAGGAAGCCAGTTATTTCCTGGCTAGCCCTCATAGCACTGAAAACTGCTATAGTACCTGCTGGGAATAATCGTCACTAGCAGAATGAATAAGCAAGGCATCCTACAAGCTGTAAGAACAACCACCTGGCCAAGAAGTACACATCTGTGCAATAGCAGCACACAGTCAATGCAGATAACCAACTGCTCTTGGATCGGACATGAGGGCGGTTCAATGGGAGAACCCATACCTGGTACTTTGAACAACACAACAAGAAAAGATAGCTGACCACCTACCACTAGACATGTCATTTATATCACATCTGACAGGGTGCAGGAGACACTGCAGATAAACAATGCTCACACTGCTAGCTTAATCATGAGTTCTAAAGAGTTGGCAAAAGACATAGTGGTCACTCAAAACTCCTCAAAGAAGAAATCTAGAGGCATCAGATAGCTCAGCATTAAAGTAGACTGCAAACACACCTGCCAGGGTTCAGGGAACATTGCAGAAGATGGAGCAGAAAGGTTGTTAGATCCACAAGTTGGATAGAAATACCCTGAGCTACCTACCAGACTGACTGAAGCCTTTGTGATCTTACAGAGAAACCAATAAACACACTGAGGAGGGCCCTCAGTGGAATGGGGCAGGGGAGAGGAGATGTAACAGTATAATTTCTTTAAAACAAAATAAAATAAAAATAAAAGATGGAAAAAGAATTTTGCAATTGAATTCAGTGAACAGTGCACCATGCTTTATAGCATTTCTGAGAAAAAAAAACTTTAAATGGGTTTTTGAGGAATAATGTACATGTATATAGAAGCTGACTGTGGGCAAATGCAGAAAGAACAGGAGTTGACAGCCTCTGTAGATATCAGAAAGGAAATAACATGCAAACCAGAGATTCCATATTCTTTACAAGGTTCACCTTATATCAATCACCAGAGAAAATGTTTCTGTCAAGTCCACTGTGACTCTTTTGGATATTTACAACACTGGAGAAGCTATTTCTGAGAATGACTTTGAAAAGATGATCTGCAATGCCCTGGAGGGATGGAGGGATGATACGTATTGGGATTTTAGAACACATAAGTAGAGGTTTTCATAGTAGGAGAGAATAGCTTAAGCAGGGCTAGGGATGGGAGGGATGGGGTGGAGGGAAGATGAACAAAATCTAAGAAATATGAATAATCCATGTGGAAACATTCAACTTGGTAAGCCAACTTAAAATATAAATTTAATAGAAAAAACATTTAAATGAAAGTCCCCTACTTGAGTTAATAAATTTGCTTCCAGAAGCCAGAGAGCATTAATAAAAAGCCGAAGTGTCAAGGATAAGTTACTTCTCAATTACTTGTTAGTCAGAGAGGGCAGATAGACCCCCAAAACAATATTGGCCATTCCTCTTGGTTGCCCACTAAAACCATTATTGAATATACCAAATATTTTGATTGCAGAAGAAAGAAAAAGTAAGCTGGAACTGAGCTGGAAGATTCCTCCTTTCTGGCTATGTTATGTTATGTTATGTTATGTTATGTTATGTTATGTTATGTTATGTTGTTATGTTATGGAAGCTGCTGGGGCAGAAAAGCCATCACCTTCCTGCCCAGTTGAGGACCTTGTGTGTTTCACAACCAATCTGCTATGTAACTTATGCCCACTATCCTCACATACTTAAGTTTCTTTATGTAAAGGGTAGAAGTGAATAGAGGATCATAGATGGAAAGTTTACCAAGAGAAGGAACATAGTATTTAACCCTGTGTAAAGAAACGTAGCACATAAAACTTAATTTCAGTTTCAAGCACATCTACCCCTTAGAGTCCTTGGCCTGGATTGAATATTGTTCCAAGACACAACATGTCCATCACATCAAGCCTTTTAAACCAATTTAGATGAATTTGATGAAGACATCTTTTTAAATGACTGTGAAAATGCCTAAAGCAATTCATCTCTGTCTAGTTTTAGCTCTTAGACTACTATTATAATTTGAAATCCCCCTTCTCCTCAATTCTTTCCTCGTCCTCTTTGCCTTCTCTTCATCCTCTTCTTTCCCTACCCTTTTTTCTCTTCCTCTTCCCCCTCTCCCTTCTTCCCCTTCCCTTGCCACAGCCCTTCCTCCTTTCCTTTTTCCTTCTCCTTTCTTCTTCTTCTTCCGTAGAAAATTCACTTTTCCTAGAGTTGTTGGGACTCGCTTTGTTTAAAGAACAATCTTCAGAGTTGTGACTTTTGAAATAATATGGACTTAAGGGAAGGGTTTGGAGGCAGATTCCATAAGATTTTTGGATATCTGTTCCAAGAACCTAGAAAACATTCTCAAACTTGCCACTCTAGAGTGTTTGTGGGGCCTGAAAGGAGAGCCCGAATGCACTGAAGAATCTCACAGTAACATGGCGTTTGCATGAAATAAAATTCCAAAGAACATATCAAAACTTGACTTTGCTTGTTAAAAATGAGTAATATGGTACAAGTAATACACAGTAGGATAAATGAGCTACAGCTACTTCTATAAATGCAGTGTTTCAATGATGGAATACTGAATGGAAGAAATAAGGCATAGATGAAAGCACACTGTGTGGTCTCAGGTCTCCTTAAAGCAGGTAGGACTGACTAACCTGTAAGAAAATATACATAGTGGGGCTGGTGGCTAACTCAGTCAGTAAAGTGTTTCCCTTGCAAATGCAAGGATGTGAGTTTGATCCCTAGTATCTATGAAAAGATGCCCATTGTGTTGGCATGTATCAGCAATCCCAAAACTGGGAGGCAAAGACAGGAGGATCTCTGGGGCTGGCTGTTTAGCTAGTCTAGCCTAATTGATAGTTACAGCCAATGAGAGACTTTGTCTCAAAAAGAGTTAGGCAGTGCTCCTGAAGAATGACACTCATGGTTGCCCTCAGGCCTCCACACTCATGTTCACATATGTGTGCATGTACAAGTGCACATATGAACATACAAAGACATGCACACATGTATGCATAGCTGAAAAAGAAATCACACATGTAATAAAAATTAAAAATGAAGGACAGCAAATAACTGACACAATTTAGGATGTTAGGAGGAATTGATTGAGAAAAGGGATAAATAAACTAAAAACAAATAACGATATTTCAAATATAATAATTTCTTATTTTCTTATTTCTGTGGTAGGTGCATGATGATATTATTTTGTCCTATACATACAAACATTCTCATTCAGAAATTCATGTATACTGTATCTCACGATGAAGAACTGTGTGAGGATAGTTCTCAGCCTATTGAAAATATATAAACTAGCCAGTAGTATTTCATTAACATTTGATTTTCAAATTTATCTCCAGTGAAAAAAAAGTTCATGCTTTCTCAACACACATCTGGCCCCTAGGATTTTCTTAGCATTCTCACTGGACACTAAAAATTCCAAGCAATTCAAATTATTCTTCATGAAATTTTTTCCAAGAAAAATTTAATATGTGCATATGTGTGTTTAATATTGTAATTTGCTTAAGGTTTGCACTTCCCCCCAACCCCCCAAAAAACATCATGTTTGTTGACTTAAGCAATATAGCAAGCTTGGAAAAAAGGGCAGCAATTGAAATAGAGGATGATGTTGCTGTGTTTATTGACCAGATCCAGCTCATAATTCAAGGAGGTTGTGCACAGATGGAAACCACTTCAGAAGCCTGACAGAAAAATCACATGCAACTCACATATTCCTGAACCTAAAATCTATAGGGCACTTGCTGTAACAAACACAGGAATGATACAGGCGAGGAGAGGTGTAGAGGTTTTATAATAATATGTGGACAGCTTTTCTTTGAAGGACCATTTTAGACTGAATAACAATTCCTTTAATCCAGGTATACTTGATTTTGAAGATTGTCAGCCAAAACACAAGGAAGCTGATTGAAATATAAGTTGGTGAGTCTGACCAAAAAAAAAAAAAGGAATGCATTTGTTTTCTACCTTGGAGATCACGATCAAGTCCTTTTGCCTAGAAGGAAGGAAGAGAACAATCTTGGCAGAGGGTTTTAAAGTAAGAGCCATACGGGTTCGTCAACAGCCTGGGAGAATAAAGCAGTTATAAGAAACATTACAAGATAGATGATGAAACAGAAGAAACACGTGCTCAGCACAATAAGACAGAATATAAATAACCCTGTTTCCAAACAACCAGAAAAGGCCCAGTGATATTTGTTAAGATGTCTTAGGCTCTCTGGTCAAGCACATGTTTAAAATGAGAGCTGGTCAGGTCAATATGTTGGTTGGTGGCTTGATTAGACTGTAATTCAGATAATAAATAGCAATTCTGACTTGGAAAGAAAAATGCTGCCAAGAGCAGAAAGGACCAGAAAGGGGCCTTAGAATGATTACTCCTTGAACATATCCACTTATTTGTCCATCCAACTACCCAATCACTCATTCATTTGTTCATGAGTTCATTCAATTATTCATTTAGCAAACATCTGAAGGTAAAGAATAGAAGAATGCTATACTAAATTGGAAATTAAAAAAAAAAATCTAGTGATGATCTAGGGCCTTGGTCCTGCCTTGGAAGAGTTCATAGTTGAGTCTTTATTTATTTATTTTTAGTTTCAGCACTACCTGTCTTAAGGGAGGAACCATTCTTAATTACAAGGTTCTGTCCTCAGAAGGATATCTAGTAGCCTCTCCAGTCTCTACTCATCAGACTACAGAAGTACATCCTCTCCCCCACAGCTTCAGTTGTAACAATGACAAATATTTCCAAACACTATCAAGTGTGCCTGTGTAAGAAGGAAGCAGCCCTGGGGGAAAGCCAGTGGCTTATAAGAGGAGGCCAAGGTATGCATACATATCTGTAAAACTGTCAGAGAAGTCCTATAATCAAGAAATATGAAGTGAAGAAAGGGAGGGAGACAGAGAGAGGAAAGAGAGAGAGAGAGAGAGAGAGAGAGAGACTGATAACATGTATGCTCTTCAAAACTTTTCAACATTCAATAATTCAGTGAGGTTATACAGAGGGACATCTGAGGTAAGTCTTAAAAAGGTACTTATGGTCACTTTTAAGGATAGACCTGGAACAGTGAATTAACTCACAGAATTCCTTATCTATCCCTGGTCAGCACTCTTTTATTTCATTTCTGATTGTAAGAAGAGCAACATACTGGAATTTTTCCCAGCACATGCTATAGTGCTGTTGAAATATTTTCACCTGGAAAATGATAGTCATTCATGCAGTTGTTAAGCAAACAAGACTAAGAGTCGGTCCAAATATAGTTCTGAGTTTCTGAGGACACGAGACAGAATAGATGTATTCCCTGCCCTCAAAGACATGGAAGTATAAAGGAAAAACATCTATGACCAAAAATAGTTTTCAATTCTTTTTGAACTTTCAGACTGAATGGCATAGTATTCTGGATTGTTACTGCCTGGTCTTTGCAATCAGCCTGCCTGTTGGCTGATTTCACAGACCACAGTTACACACAAGGTGGGCATATTAACAGTTCAGGGTTAAATGTTTTAATGATGGCATAAAGACTTGCTATAGAGCATAACAAAATAGATAGGTCATCTTCAGACATCTGGTCGGCTTTATCTAAAGGCATGCTATTTGACCTGGTCTTAATGAACAAGCAGTGCTTTCTTGCTTGAACAGGGATGAGCTTAAGAAATGGAGCACCAAATAAGTTAGAATGCCCAGAAAAGGTGAGACTCAAGTGTGACTGGAATTCACAGGGTCTTCACCATGGCTAGTAGTTAACACCCTTGAATAAGTAGGAACAGGATTCCCAGTTCGACTGATACTAATAGGTAAGCAACAACAGTGGTAAACTTCAAACTCCTTACTCGCGACAATGCACATAACATCCACAACTACGTGTTCTTCCGCCCAACACATTCGCGCACACCCAGAGTTGTCTTTTTTTTTTTTTTTTTCCTCAAGCTAGAGGACATCATTCCCACATTCTGTGTGTTCTTCCCACATAGACTGGGGTCGTTGATGTTTAGTTAGGGGCCCCAAGCATACCCAGAAGCACATTTTCTTTCTGGGGTGGGGGATTTCTGAGGTAGGGCCTCACTCTAGCCCAGGCTGACCTGGAATTCACTATGGAGTCTCAGGGTGGCCTCGAACTCACAGCAATCCTCCTACTTCTGCCTCCCAAGTGCTGGGATTAAAGGTGTTTGCCACCACGCCCGGCACATATTTTGACACACGTTTTTAAATGTTTCTTTGTCCATACACACTAGCAAAAGACAGGCCAACGGAGGGAACTTGAATTCGATTCTTATTGATACACTTTTGTTTTGTTTTGTTTTTTCGAGGTAGGGTCTCACTCTAGCCCAGGCTGACCTGGAATTCACTATGGAGTCTCAGGGTGGCCTCGAACTCATGGCGATCCTCCTACCTCTGCCTCCCGAGTGCTGAGATTAAAGGCGTGCGCCACCACACCCGGCCTTATTGATACACTTTTGTCTAGACCACACAACAGCTATCATGAAAATGACAGTACTGAGATAAAAGAGGGGCCAAAGCTGGATTTTGCAGAGCAAATGGCGTGAGCTGGTGAACTTGCCGATACTCACCATGCAAACAGCTTCAGGAAAATAAAGGACATGAGCATGTCCTCTCAGCAACACAATTGTCTCTTCAAAAGTTGTCTGCCTCTTATTGCACTGTCACAAGAACAACTGAATCCAACAATAGACAGTCATAAGAGACTCATTAACAGACATTCAGCATACCCCACTGTATGTCACACAGGGGATGAAAACATCTCACAGCTGTGAGTCATGTTCACAATCAGAAGTCCTATGTGTCTGGGCATTGTGGGAGATTCAGTCTGCCTGCACCTCTCCACCCAATCACCGCAAGACGTTCTCAATCCCCAGAACTTTTCAGAGTTAGTGTCATTGGAATCCCACAAGTATTTACTTATGGAGCAATCTGAAGGACAAGAAGCACCTAGGACTTGTCTTTCAAACTGTGTAACTTTGTGTAGGCTGAGATAAAGAAAAGGGGCACTGTTGCTAAAGGCCAAGAGTTCAAGGTTAAGGTCATTCCCGATGCTACTGACTCTATTGAAGAAAAGAACACGGTTCAGTGTTTTGAAGAAGCGTCCATGGGGGATGGATAGGACTAACCCCTGTTCTACAGTCCCCACTAAGAATGGCAGGAGGAGCACAGTCTTATGTTTATTCATCACTGGCAGATGCAAATGCATTTCTGGATCGACATTTGGCAGAAATATGAATAAACACAGAGAATTCACAATCAGATATCAGAGCTAGAAAGCTGAATACTACTGATGGATTGATTATGTTTTTCAGCTATTTAGATAATTGGACACACTAAGTACAGAGCTTTCTGCCATGGTAATGGACCTGTCCCGTTGTGGTCTATTTAACAAACACTTGGGCTATTTTTTTTAAAGCTTGTTTACATTCCTGTACATCCTGGCTTTATTGATATTCTGTCCTTTGAATTACAGTGTCACCCTAGCAACGCTCCAGAGAAAGTTGAGGAGGCCATTATCATTGTTAACCCATGTTTTCAAAGGGAAGGAAAGCAAACTCAGGATGCATTGAGAACTGACTCTTCTTATCATATTATGCCCAATAAACACCTATTTCGTTATTATTCAAAGACAGGGGTGGATGGAACACAGAAGTCCCTATCATCTCCTATTTATAATTGATTGGATCTTTTCTTATTTTTAATCTTTGTGTGTGTGTGTGTGTGTGTGTGTGTGTGTGTGTGTGTACATGACTGCGGGTGTGCATGCCATCAAACACATAAGGAGGCCAGAAAAAACACCTTTGGGGTCTGTTCCTCATCTTCCTCCTTGTTTGAGGCAGGGCCTCTCTATCCCTCACCACTGTGAATGCCAGGCTATATGGTCTCTGAGCTTCTTGAGATAATTTTGTCTCCACCTCCCAACTTGCTGGGAGATCACTGGCATTATAGATGTCAGCTATCACATCTGGCTTTACCTGGATTCTAGAGACCCAAAGGTTCACTCCTCATGATAGTGCACCAAGTACTTTTATCCATCCATCCATCTCCCCAGCCTGTGATGTGTCTATCTACAATGTGTGTGCGTGTGTGTGTGTGTGCATGCACATGCATGCTCATGCGTGTCTTTTCCTGCAGATACCTTGGTCTGACATAGTTTCTGTGTGTCTTTCTACATCTTACATCCTATCCTAAGGTATCAGAACAAATATCTACTCTTAGCAGGTTATCAGTGTATCTCAAGTGCCCCCCCTCCATGGTTGCACCTCATTTGAATTTCTTCATAATACCTCCTGTCTGGACTACCATTTCTTTATTATTTGTTTCCCCAACATTATGTGACCTTGCTATATGTGGGGATCATCATGTTCACATAGTCTAACAGTGGTTGGCAACTAATAAATATGTACACAATATATGCTTTTTCAAAACTCCATGTTCCTCAAAATATATAGATACTTTCTGTTGTCCAACATACTGTTCCAAGTTGGGTCCAGGCATGTGAGTCAGTAGGTGATTTTTATTCTTTATGTAACGTAGCATGTGGGATTAAAATGGGGCTGGTGTTCAGAGACGTTATTTTTCTCTGAGCATATTTTAATGACCCCCAATGAAAGAAAAATTGTCTGGCTTCTGGCTTTCCAAGAGGACCTCCCTGCTGATAACTTGAACATATCTTGCCTAAAATGGGAGCATTAGCATTGGCAAACAAGGTTTTGACAGTGAGCTGTAATCTGCAGAGAGATTTATGTTTTCTTGTCCCATTTCTATTGAGTCATACATGTTGGTTGTGAGTTACATAGAACATTCTTCCTAAAATTACATTCAGGCAAATATGTGGCTACTGGTAAAGTGCTCATTCCACGGTAAATAAAATAATACTCTTGGTCAGGCAAGTAATCCTAATTTAACTCAATGGATTTTTTTTTTTAAGGGCACAAAAGTCACACTAGGTTCAATGGAAAATAAAGATATGGATGAGAAGGAAAGAGGGATAAGAGAAGGCACTTGGGAGTAAGATAAATACATTAGATATACAAACTTACACATACATAGGTATGTATGAAAATATCAAGAATAAGAAAAAATAAATGAAAATTTTAAAATACAAGTATTTTGTCTTCTTTTCCCTGAAATAGTATCAGGCAGGCCCCACACATTGTAGGAATATTTACAAGGGTTTTATACAAGAAATAGACAAGATTCAGGATTAGGCGTAGGCAAATAATATTATTTACTTGAAATTTATAGAGATTAATATTTCTAACCTTCATAGAAATGATAGATATCATTTAATTATCAGGAAATCCTAAGCAGTATTCTCTCTCAGACTATTAGTGTCAGATTGAGAGTTGATTTCTGGAGGATTTATCTATATTTTGTAAACTATTTTATGACCTTGATAATGGCTTACAATAAGTGTTCTGAGGTTGCAAACAATAAGAATAGTGAAATTGTTCAGCTTTGAATTTGACTTATTTATAGCATTTCACCAGTCTTTGATCTCATGAATCTTTTAAAAGCATCTTCCTATGAAATAGTCATATCATTAGCAATGTCCTTATACAGTGCAGACAAAGGGATGGCCTCTATGTATCGATTCCATTGAAAAGTTTTGCCCTCTGGCATTTTTAGAATTCATTTTATTTTTCAATTTCACATACAGAAATAAAATGATTGGATAAGGATAGAACACTGTCAGTGTTGTTTGAAGTGAGTTGACAAGATCCCTGAGCATTGTTTTGCTTATAAATAATCAATATATGGAAATTGTTTGGGTCTTTGGAGTTGGAGGATGGCAATTTCTTGTCCCCTGTGCTCCTTAGCACTTACATTTGTTGCTACAGTTTGGTTCCATTCTTGTTATCAGCTGAAGAAGTGAGTTTCAGAATTTTGATTTCTCTCTTTTGTTCTCAGTAGAAGGGAAAATAAGAAAGAAAGAAAAAAAAAAAACTAGAAAAAAAAACTTGGAAACTGACCCCACAGAAGATAAGGAGTTTGTAGGTTGCCTTGGAAATGAGAAACATTAGCGAGCTTATCTATAGTACTGATTCCATAATTTGAATATGGGAAAGGATTTTGAAAGAGAGTTGATTGAAAGTTGGAGGAGGAGTAGATGGAGGACACAAGGAGTGTGGGTGTTTTAAAATACTGCCTGCATAGAAAACAGGCTGGATTTCATGGGATTGTGCACTGATTTGTGGGTGTCTGTTCTAAGCATATTTGGGGGGTGAACTAATAGATACTCTGGGAAGAAATGTTTGCTAAAATCTAGGTCATAGTCACAGTTGAAGCCTCAGTGTGACCATGTGTACAAAGTGCGTGAGCTATGTGTCCATCCCCCACCAGTAACTGGATGATGAAAATTATTTAATATGCACAAAACATTTAACACATTCGCTGGCACCATGAAGAACTCCCTACTGCCCCTTATGATCACTGTGTTATGAAATCCATCTGTGCACTAATCACAAACGCCTTGGATCATCAAGGGTAGTCCATTGACATGGCTCACCCCACTTTACATAGAATTTACTCAACTTTGCATTGGAGTGAACTGCCTCCACATTAAAACCAAATAGGGTCAGATGAAGAAATGAGGGATCTGTCAATTCTTGCTTTCTCTCGAAATATGTCTTCTTACCCAGGGTGAGAGGAGAAGAAAACCACAGAAATGAGCAAAGGAAAGACACAAAGCAAAGACTCTCACATGACAATATCTGAGTTAAACATCGAATTATTTCTTTCAATCAATTTATATTTTCTCTTTCCCCTAAACATCTGAACTTTACATTGGGCTTTCATATGAATCAATAAAAGATGAATGGAATATGAGTTTCATCTCTTCACCAAACTTTCACATTTAACAGTGTTTTCAAAGAGTCATTTCTAAAATTACATTTTAAGGCAATTTTCCCACTTGTATTATGTTTTTGAAGTTCATTGTTCTTGGGAGGTGAAAGATTCCAAATGCTATAAAGCAAAATGTCACACTGCAAGTTGTAGGAAGGGCAATAAACTTGACTTTTCTTGGTAGCGCATTTCAATTAGGTGTTTTGGTACCTGGGGCATAAGGATTACTGCATTTCCTTTTGCCATGAATCACAAAACTGTTGAATCATATGCATATGAGTACCCATGAATGACACAAGGAAACAAAAAATGTGCTCTTTTAGAAAGCAAATTTCATGGATTAATTTTTTTAACTTAAATTTTGTCAGGAAAATCAACAAATATTTAGTTTTCCCACAGTAATTCCTTCCTCCATCCTCATTAAGACTAAAATTTGCCTTTTTCTGTTGCAAATGTAGGCAAGAAATAAGAAACAACATAAAGTGCTTGTATCTGTAAAGTCATCAGCTGTCACAAAGACATGTTGATGTAAATAACTGGTAGTTTATTAGCAATATGTACTGACTGTGTGGCAAGCTTGCTTTCAACCCAAAATACATCTAATTGCCAAAGGGCAAAATAATCCATTATGATGGAATCAGGTCACAAGACAGAATCTGTGGGGCCTACATGAGTTTCCAGTGGAATGATCACTTAATGTCACTCAATGATATTCTGGACAAAGAACCTGATGTCACTAACTGATAAAAAAATGAAATTGTATGGAAAGTAACTTACAAAGTACAAAAGTCAATGAGCAAAGCAGCTTTAATAGAAAATGGAGAAAAAAAGGTTCACTTTATAATTTACATGAGAGATTAATAATATGAAATCTCCTTCCCAAAGATGGGGCATCTGATGTAATTTTGCATCTCAGGATTATAAGATAAAATACACAATGAGAGTTCATCTAAAATTTTGCTTACATAAGATAATTCATAATCATGTAATGCTTTCTAATCCACATAATTGCGACATCAGAAATGTGAAGCTTACAAGTCTCAACTTTTATAATTATGGAAGATTTCGGAGCTTGTCAAATAATTTATAGGACAAAAATTCCAAAATATTTGACAATTTAGAAAATGTACCTGATTATATATAAATGGAAATATTAGTTCTCTTCTCTAAGCCAGAAAAATGAGAAAATTAGACTCTGATATCTAAAGGGACCAGAATTTTCCTTGACTTGATTTGCCTTTATGTGCAATATAGATATACTTGCCCGACTCTCTAAGTCTGTATATAGGTGAGAGAAGCAGAGTCATGATGAATTTGATGTGGTAGCAGTATAGATCTTCTTGGGTTTTAAAGTACTTTTATCATTCAAAACAATTTTTATTCCTTTTAAAAATTATGAAGTAACTGACATTAACATTAGAGATAAATGAAGTTCAGAAACTTTTTTTGACTTGCCTAAGACAATAATACCAGAAATACCCAGTCTCACCTGTAGGCCTTCATATGTTCTCTGGATGCCAGACAAACACACAGATACACACACACACACACACACACACACACACACACACACAGTAAATAAAAAAACACTTGACACTCTGGAGTGCCTCCTCACTTTCTTGGAGCCTTCAATTGGAATGTGCTTGCATTGATATACATGAGCATTTTAAAATACTTGATTTTTATACTAAATTAATTTCTTTTTTTGTAACATTTTCAATGAATATTGTATGAACCCGAGGCAAAGTTACAGAATCAGTTTTAAGATTATTTTGCATAACATATTTGCACAATGTAAGTAATACTACCCAGAAGGGAAAAGAGCATTTGATAACATGGTGTGCTACCTTTCAGGATTTCAGCTTCTGTCTGTTCCTGGTGTCATGTACAACCAAGAAGACCATCTTTAAAAATTTAAATGCCACAAACATATTAGCTGAGGGAATGATGAATATTTTTTTTAACATACACTGGGTTTCAAATGCCACTTTCACCATTACTTAATTACATATCTAAGAAAAGATTCAATTAAAAAAGGATAAATTTAAAATTGAATAGTTGGAGAATACTTATATATGTTGGTGATACTGAATAGAAATGCATTCTTAAAAATATAAATATGGGCTGGAGAGATGGCTTAGCAGTTAAGGCATTTGCCTGCAAAGCCAAAGGACCTTGTTCAATTCCCCAGGACCCATGTAAGTCAGATGCACAAGGAGGCACATGCATCTGGAGTTCGTTTGCAGTGGCTGGAGGCCCTGGCGTACCCATTCTCTCTTTGTCTATCTCCTCTCTATGCTTGCAAATAAATAAAATTTCAAAAATATAAGTGTGTCTAATTGTATCAACCATGAGTATTTAAAAAAATTGAGGAGAAAGCTCATCAATTTTGGCATCTAGAATAAAAAATATATATATCTTAGGGTAAGTTTTGTCTTTCTTATGCAAAAGAGTGGGGCTGAAGGAAGTTTGTTGGGGTTAAGTGCCCCAAATTGAGGGCAGCCATCATCCTTGTCAACCAGATACTTTTGCTTAATTTTTTAAGTAAATTCATTTTATTTATTTATTTACTGTTAATGTTTATTATTAGTAGTATTAACAAGATGTTTTATGTGGGTGCATCATGTGTTGGTACCTTCTTTTCCCTCATCCCTGTCCCCATTCCAATGGGGACCCTCCTCAGTGAGGTTGCAGGTATTCCCAATGGGGTTGTGGTTTATGCTTTGTGGGAGCAGTATTCAGTTGTTTTTTTTTGGGGGGGGTGTAGAGGGAATGCCTCTGGACATGATGTCTCAATCTATGACTCTTACAATCTTTCCATCCCCTTTTCCGCAAAATTCCCTGAGTCACGGTGGGTGAGTTTTAAGTCTATTTCAGTGATGAGCTCTTAGGAGCCTCTGGATCTCTGCTTTGATATGTGTTGAGTATGTGCAGGGTCTGTCTACACCCTGGCACTGATTATCAGGTTCAGCATGGAAGCAGCACTCTTGCTAGTCTCCCCGTTCCTCTCTGGTTTCAGGTGTAGCTTGGCTGAAGTGGGAAGGGTAGTTTATCTCCTCTGGTCTCACTACCTTCCATGCCTGGAGCCCCCTCCAGTACAGGGTATAGGGACCCAGGGGCACTTCAATCTCACTTGTGCTTAATTTTTTGATAGCCCTATTCTCATTGCTACTAGAAAGGGCAGAATACTCTAATTAAAGTGTTAGTTAACCTTGGTTCTTAAAACAAATTCTGTGAATCACTAGGATAAATGCTTACAGAGTGTTGGTTTATTTATTTATCTATCATTTTTTAAAATATTTTATTTATTTATTTATTTTAAAGTGAGAAAGAGGCAGGTATATACAGAGAGAGAATGGGCATGCCAAGGTGTCTAGCCATTGCAAACACCACCTTGTGCATCTGGTTTACATGGGTACTGTGGGTACTGGGGAATCAAACCTGTGTCCTTAGACTTTGCAGGCAAGTGCCTTAACTGCTAAGACATTACTCCAACCCATTTATTTAAATTGAGATTTATATTTGGCTCTTTGGTTTTTTTCTCTCACTTACCATCACCAAATTTAGTTCTTCATTGTCTTTTTTCATCTCTTTAGCCTGGTCCATGCATATTGTTATTACTTAAATGATGGATGGCCAACCTTTACACACTACTAGTAGACTTAATGTCTTCATGTGTCTTTAGATATAATGATTTAATATCCAAATTCTTCAAGGAAAATATGCATATATACACACATATCATATACATACATACACACACACATATATATGTAGATAGATAGATAGATAGATAGATAGATAGATAGATAGATAGGTAGATAGATAGATAGACAGATAGATAGATAGACCTGGATGGTGTAAATATTGGCTATAATTTGGCACACTTCCTTAATAACAATCTAATTACTTTAAAAATATTACCAAGCCATATTTTAAAAATAGCTCATACCCTTTACAATACAGTCTGGGTGTGAGGGGAAACTCAACTTTGATTTTCCATTTAGGATATTGTATAACAGTGAGTGTAATCTAAACCTGTAGTAAACTGTGCAAAGGAGACTGGAGAAGTAATTATTTCATTTTAGGCATCTGCTTGAACATGTCCTCCCTGAACATCCAGGGGTAAAAATGACTGTCATTATTTCCCATGGTTTAGTAGCCTGGTCATCCATAGTGTCAGATTGTACTTACTCTCTGATTCAGGGGGAATCTTTCATTCCTTACCAACTTGGTTATTTTATTCCTAATCCAAGCTTCACCTAGCATCCACCCTGAATGTATTCTGGTGAGAGTGACCTTGAAATTGACCTTAGCTGGAAAAGTATTTGGAGTAATAACTATGATTGAAATTCTGGGAGCTTGGTTAAGCACATGAACGTTACTCCTCAGTACTAGCCCCAAGTACTGGGTTTCTACTGATTGCCACAGACACTGTGATTTTATTTCTTTTATACAAACCCAATAGAGAAAGTTATGAATACTGACATTGTTTCTGGAGCCTACGTATATTCAAAAATATACCCTTATAGAGAAAGCATGGATTAGGACATACATATGAATTACACTAGCCTCTGAGCTCCCCACTTCTGGATTTCACCATCTCTCTCTCCAAACAGCAATTATTTCCACTGACACAACACTTCCTAACTGATTCAATAAGTAGTGATAAGTTTCAATGCTTTTTAATTCCTATAAGTCAAAATACAGTAAGCTGTATTTTAATGACGTGAATTCCTTGGATGATGGAATGACTGCTGTCAGGAGGATCACAAAGAACTGTGGAAGAGGAGAGCTTGTGTTAGGTACTGGGTGCTGGGTAGGAGGCATAGTACTGAGAGCTCCTTGTGGCAAAAGGTCTCAGCAATTACTTGCCATGTGTCTGACACCACTGAGTGTCTGTTGTGAGATCTTACAGGTGTATGAGATGCCTATTAATTCCTGCACACATTTCTTTCCAATATAAATAAATTATGAGCAACTACTATGTTTTAAGCACTCCTTTAAGCATCAGAAAAATAAGGGAACAGACAGAGAAGACCCTCATTTCTTTCTTTGTTTATATTCCATGTGAAAGAGACAGAAAATAAGCAAGCAGACTTGTCAATAAGGTAACTTAAGATAGGACTGTAGAGATGACTCAGCAATTAAGTGCACTTGCTTACAATAAATGACAGCCTAGGTTTAGATTCTCCAGTACCCATGTAAAGCCACATTCACAAAGTAGTGCATGCATCTGGATTTCTTTTGCAGTGGCAGGAGGCCCTGGTGTTCCATTATCATCTCTCTCTCTCTCTCTCTCTCTCTCTCTCTCTCTCTGTTTCTCATTTTCTACTTGCAAAAAATATGAGTAAAATCTTCTTTTTAAAAGAAAAGATGGTGATACGAGCTTCAAGGGAAATTGAACAAGATCATAGGCTGGCAACAACTGTGAGGGACCTATTTAGAAGGATTATCTGAGAAAAGATCTCTTTGTGGCAACATCTAAACTAAATTCAGAATGTTCTACGAGGCCAGCTATAGGGGAAAGAGAGCAGAGTGTTTCAGACATGGAGAATGAGTTTCATGAGTAGAAAATTGGAGGAAAGCCAGGGCCAGTAGATTTAGCTGTGGAGGGGGAAGCAGGCACCGTGCTAGATATTTTGCAAACTAAGAGACCTAGATGAAAATTTCATTTACTCTCAGTAGTAACTAAATGGTATATCTACAGAGAATCCCATGTACCCAAGTGGCACAATGTAAAGTCCCATTTCAGAGAGCATTCTGGCTTTCAACAGTTCCAAGAGCTCAATGAGGACGGAAACAATGACAGCCAGGGGCATAAATACCAACATGAGATGATGTTAACATTATACTGTGATGCTGCCTTGAAAACAGGATCTATTATTCCCACTTTATGGATGAGGAAATTGAGAGCTACAGATATGAATGACTTGCCCAAATTTCCATATATAAACCATTGGTGAGAGAGACAGAGCAGAGAACAGACCTTCATCAATCTGACCCTTAGATCCCCAGTTCCTCTGGCTAGGAGCAGGGACAGAGCCATTTCTGCTTTTTAGTCTGATTCTGACTTGAGTCTGATTTTGCATGAGAACCTCATCAAATCCCACGAAGGAGGAAGAGGAGGGCATGGCCAGCTGAGTAGTTTTAGCATCTCTTCTTTGAGCATCTAACCTCTGCATAGATGCTGATTGCTTACCTATCATCTGATAGATGATATCAAAACTAATAGGATAACGTCGACACTTACTGGTCAATAAGTAAACTGACACATTTTCATTTGCACAGATTATTTTCTGAAATGTTCTTTCATAGAAGTGTCCCTTTATCAGACAAAAAAGGAAACGTTTCTCTTCATATTAGTAGCCATTTTGAAGGGCAGAAAACCAGGCTCTGCTCACATTCCATCTGCACAACCATGAAGAAAGCTGAACAATGCCAACTCAGAAAAGTTCTGTTTTTAGGAAAGAAAAGGAATTGAAGGAAATAAAAAACAGAGGACTCTCACCACCTGACCAAGCTCTCATTATTCACACCTCTAGGCTCCCATTTTTCCTCTCTTTGTTTCCTAGGCAGTAGTCCTTCACTTTCCCAACCTACAGTACTTCTGGGTCATGTCCACGAAAATCTCAAGATCTAGGGAGGGCTGTGTGAGCTATCGACATGTATGCTTCTCTCTTACCCACTCTCTGTTATTCCTGTGAGTAAATGACTTTTTTTCTGAAACCACAGGGCTATCTGAAAGCCTCCAAGAAACAGTTCAAGCTGGTGATTAATTCCCCATTCTTACATATCACTTCAAAGAAACTCACCCTTGTGAGCTCTGTAGTTTATTATCTCTTCTTTTGAAGCTAGCAAAGTTTAGTTTGCTTTAAGATAATAGTTCTCTCTCTTGAATATTAATGAGGAAGCTCAAGTTTTAAACATATTAGGGCACATTCTATCAAAAGTAATCAAGGATATATAATACCACAACTCTATTCTAGTATTATTCAAATCAAGCAATATTTATTGAGTGCCTACTATGTGTTAATCTGTGAAACATATCAAATGCTTAGTAATTCCTATCCAAAACTTTTATATTGTACTTAAGAATTAAGAACTGGTACATATATTTTAATTCATAAAGGAAGTGTACAGTAAGTTCCAAATGAAGAGTGTAGATAATTTATGATATCATCAAGGAAAATCCTGATGAGTTGAAATAACTTTAGGATGGTCATGAAGAGCAAGGGATGTGCAGGCATGCTGACCAGTCCCAAGGATCCATTCTCTCAATTTTCTATTTGGTAATAAAAATCTCATGTAGAAATGTTGCTTCCCTTAAAGTTAGATCATGCTACTATGTTTTGTTTTAGTTTTTAGTTTTAGCTATTTAGTTATGTTAGTATGAACTGTTTATGAAACTGTAGCTCAAGTTTTATTTTTATGTATTTATTTGTTTGTTTGTTTTTTTGAGGTAGGTTTTCACTGTAGCCCAGGGTGACCTAGAATTCACTCTGTATTCTCAGGGTGGCCTCGAGCTCACTCATAGTGATCCTCCTACCTCTGCCTCCCAGCTCAGGTTTTAAAAGGAACTCTCACCCTCCATTCCTCACTTTCTGTATCCTAATGACTAGATCTCAGCAAAATGAGGCAGCCACAGGGAGTAACACAGGTTGCTGAGTGAATAAATCTACAGGGCAGTGACCTCTTGAATCACCTACCTGTCTCTGCATTGTTACAAGAGAGGTAAATGGAGCACATATTTGTTAGAGCCAAAGCACTTGTGAGTGGTACCATAACTAATAAAGGGACAAAGGAAAGAATACTCAGCGATTACTTCTTGGTATGTATTTACATACACATAATGGAAGGTGTAAGTAGAATGAAATTGTGACACAAGTTAGGAATGCTCAAGCTGAGCTGAGCAACTAATCCAGTAGCTTTAAAGTCTATTAAATGGGGTGTATGAATTGGACTGGGTATCCTAGAAATCCTGCTTTGCAAGAAGAAAAATAGTATCAATAGAGAACAGAAGAGAAAGAAAACGTAGATGGGAGGAAACGGAAGTGATGGAGACTTATTTAGAAAATCACCATGTGCAGTTTATTTTTATTTTAGAGTTTTAAGAGAAGGAGCTATAAGAAAAAAGACCTAAGAGCAAATGATAAAATTATTCTTACTTAATATTTCTCCTAGAGTACTGAATACTGTCTTCTTTCCTTATTAGGAATTATTTCTTGCAAATTAAAAACAATTCATTCTTGTGTGACTTGAGCAGCAGAGTAATGGTTAAAAGCTCAGAGGAATGATGGTATGATGCGAGGAGAGCCGGAAGTTAAGAAAGGGATGCTACGGAAAATGAGAAGCTCTGGGTGTATTGCTTAGTTGAGGACAGGCAGGATCAGAGCAATTTCTTTGAGTGGTATATTAATCTAGCAAACCTTTACTGAAATCTAACTACATGGCAAGCATGTTGAGATTAATCTGATTGTGGCCATACAGAATAGATAATAACTTTCCCAATGAAATTATTCTGATGTCAGAAGAGAGTGAGTGGAAATTTATGAATTTTGAAATTCTGTTATGGAAAAAAATATAAATGCTTATGGTTGGGGATGTAACTCAGAGTTAGAGTTCTTGCCTAATGTGTGTGAGTTCCTATATATATATATTCCCCTGCTCCAACCCAGTAATAGTGTTGATTTTAATCTAAAATATTGTTTTTAACAATTTATAATAGAGTACCACTGCTAGTTCCAAAATGATGTCATGAATGAGAATAACTTCCCGCCCTAGTTGACACATTATCCTATGGTCTGGGTTGCCAGGAAGGCAACTCTCCATAGAGGATGACCGTGAGTGCAGCCAAGTTCCTGGTTGAGAACACATGGGGTGATCTACAAAGGTAATATCCAGATGCCACTTTGTCTCAAAACTCTCTGTCTTGTTTTCACCTCATTTATCCCACATGCCTTTGATGCGGTTTCTTTAACTGTCAGTCATCAAAATACCTTAAACGGAGAAATGTCATCCACTGATCCACCTGCTTTTCTTATTATGCTGGTGATCCATACAGGCCCTTTAGGGAAAGAGATATTAAAATGGTATCAAAGGTTGAAGTGCCAACTTAAAATCCACATCAACCTAGGAACTCAGAATGAGACCTTTCTATGTGAAGTAGAATCTTTACTGGTCTCTTTGGTTCAGATGCAATCATACTTGATGAGATTCTATTCATCCAAGGATTTATGTCTGTATAACAAGAGAGGAGAAAATATTGAGAAGAAAAGACATCTAGGCGACAAAGGCACTGAGAAGAAAAGATAATGGTGTGAGCAATGATTGCAGAGAGACATCTAAAAACTGGAAATAGCTAGACAATGCTGTGAGACCAGAGGCTAGAGCGGGCAAGCAATGATTTCTCTCAGGTGCCTTTAGAGATTCCATGGCTCTTCCTAGGTCTTGGATTCAGAGTTCTTTCATCTAGAACTAAGAGAGAATGCTTTTGTTTTTTGAAATCTATTTATTTATTTAAGAGAGACAGAGAAGAGGCAGATAGAGAAAGAATGGGCATACCAGGGCCTCTAGCCATTGCAAACAAACTGTAGACACCTTGTGCATCTGGATTACATGGGTCCTGGGGAATGGAACCTAGGTCCTTTGGATTTGCAGGCAAGCACCTGAACTGCTAAGCCATCTCTGCAGCCTGAGAGGATGCTTTTAATTTTTTTTCTTTAATGCAACACAGTTTGTGGCAAGTTGAGATAAGAATCCTGGAAAGCTGACACAGGATGTAAGGAGAGATTTTCTTCAATACACTTAAAAAGTATTAAGTCACTAACTGAAAGTGCTTCACGTATGAGGCTTTGAGGGTTCAGATACCATAGCAGAAGTACATATAAAGAGATTAATTATTGGTAATGTCAAAGATTTATTGAACTAAGCAAAGCACTGCTGACATGTTATATCTAAGGATGAAGAAGAGGCAAAATCATGATGAGTAGAGACTCAGATGAAGAATTCTAAGTTGAGCATAAAAAGTTATTAGAGGGCTGGAGAGATGGCTCAGTGGTTTAGACATTTATCTGAAAAGCCTAACGACCTGGGTTTTATTACCCAATACCAATGTAAAGCTAGATTCATAAAGTGGCACATACATCTTGAGTTTGTGTGAAGAGGCTGGAGGCCCTGGTTTCCCATTCTCTCTATTTCTTTCTCTGCTTATAAATAAGTACAATTTTGTTTTAAAAAGAAGTTATTATAGAGGTTTGAGGCCTTTAAAAAATTCAGAAAAACACAGGTTTGAATGATCTTATAATAAACCTGAGGCTCAGTATATCTTGAAAATATATTCTTTATGGATTATGTTGACTTTGTTCTAACCAGACATAAAGCACCATTCTTCCTTGATTTTCCTGTAATAATAATCAAATTATGAAGAGGAAAGGTTGATTTTGGCCCAATGTATTGAAGGTACTTTTCCATGATCAACTGGTACCATTGTTGTGGGCCCTTGCCAGCACACACTGGAGGTGTGTGTGTGTGTGTGTGTGTGTGTGTGTGTGTGTGTGTTGTGTGTGTAGGGGAGAGGAACATTAAGGGAGGAAGCTTACTCCATAATCCCCTTCATGAGAAAACAAAACCCAATAGTATAGAACCTCCTGATAGGTCCCACCTCTTAAAGTTCCTGCACTTCTCAACTGCATCAAGCTGGGAACAGTCTTTCTGTATAGAGCTTTGGAAGACATTCTAGACCCAAAATCTATCAATGTTCTTTCAGAAGGCTTCAGAAGATACCAGTCTTTTAGGGTCAGGCAGATATTAAGCATTCTTGAAGAAATGATAAAGTAACATTTTATATAGTGGTAGTTGTTTTTAACATTCTATTCTGTATTCAGTTTATTTATTCAACCATTTGGTAATATCACAGTTATAAACATGAAATATTAACATAATAAAGAGTGTAATCTCCAGGGTGAATAAACTTTCTGTGGGCATCTGGCTGCACATATCCTCTCCCACTGTAGACACTGTGATGGACATTCTCCATAAACAAGGTTGAGTTCATGATCAGAATTTGTTATCACTAGATACTCACTTCTGTCCTTATTTTAGTAGTATTCCAAACCCAAGGCTGGACTAGAGAAGAGCAGGACCTTGACTACTACTATCTAAATGTATTAAATTTTCTCCTTCCATGTTCACCTCTTACAGCTAGAACTTTATTTGGCAGTTAGAGGTCAGCTCACAATGACCTTACATGAGGGATTTTTGTGCCTTGATTTTTTAATGGCTAAAGATGATCAAACATCAAAAATTTGTTTTGGTGCCAAAAAGTGACAGCAATATTTTCCCAGGATGAAAGTATGTTTTTAGCCAACAGCTAAACGGAAACCTGCATTAACAGATAAAGTACTAATCGTCTCAACTCCAGGACGGCTGTTGTTGTCAAAGACAAATTCTTGAATAAACACTGTTCAGTAATGGTCTCACAAACAGTCCATTCATAGGAGAAAACCAATCACAAGAGATCATTCAGGGAAATTGGCAGAGTCTGGCTAGGTAAGCCCCAGGGCTCTGTGTACCTGCAAAGTGAATCATTTGCTATCTGTGGGACAAGGTACAATCTTCAGCTCAGGGCAAGGGTCAATGGCCACGCTGTGTGATGGAGGCACACATTTATGGCTGTATGCACTCTCCACCTAGTCCATGAATAACAAGGCAAACCTTCCTCAGCACTATCATTCTTCTGACCTTCATAAACAGAACAGCCCCAGAAACGGGGAGGGGGGGGGAAACAACAAGGAAAATTAAAATGTTAAAAAAACTATATTATAGCTCATTGGTGACCTTTAAGAAAAAAAGATAGACTTTAGATGGTTGGACTGGAGTGAATACATCAAATTCTGACAGCTGTAAAACTATAGATTTATTATTGTTTTTATAAATAGCTTTCCACCAAAACCTTAAACAATAAGCAGACCCTACATGTTTCCGACTTGCAGACAGCCAAAAAAAATAAAAATAAAATAAATAAATAAATAAATAAAAAGTTCAGAATTTTGATTGGCACTTAACTACTGGGAGAAATGTGTCTAGAGTTTCAGAACATTCCTTTCTTGAGCTATTTTCTAAGTTTGTCAGGCTTAGTTCCTATTAATAGGGTGATGCAAAATGCTTCACTTTCAGTCATACAAGATTTTCTTTTCTTCAAACTTCCATGTTAGTTTGTTGAGTGTATGTTGCATGAAAAGCAAACATTTATAGCAATTGGTGTTATCACAGACATACTTTAAGAAAGTATGTGTTAGGAATAATGGCATGTGTCAATATATTCCAAGCACTTGTCCTAGAGCCTTCCAGTTTCAAAATCAAAACACAGCATGGTTGGAGCTTGGACTAAATTGTAAAGCCACTATGGTGTTTTGTGTGGATGAAATGATTTTTGTGTGCCTCGGAAACAGAGCTGTTAGTTTCTCTAGGTGCCTCCATTCTTGGCCATCAACATATAAGCAAACCAAGAAATCCAGACAGGATTTCATAGTAATCATATGTTCCTTCTTCTTTCAACATTAACATTCTATTCTGTATTCAGTTTATTTATTCAATGGAAGGGAAAGTATATATGTGTATATATATGCATATGTATATATATTTACACATATATATATGTACACATACATATATATGTATATATATACATATATGTATGTATGTATGTATGTGTATATATATATATATATATATATATATATATATATCTCTTAGTGTGGTATCTTTTTTTTGCTCTGACACCTTTTGATAATCAATATTTAACTCCTGATGCTTAGTTAAATTCTAAAATACTTTATTTTTTTCTCCTTACTTACTAAAGGGTGAGTTCATTAAGATCCTTGGATTTTTTAACAGCCATTTAATTTTCACTGTTTGCAACATCACAAAATAAGTCCATTTAACCTCTGGGCTTAAATTCAGGATACAGGTACTTTTAGGATCTTTTTTTTTGGCTTTATGTAATAAAGGCACATGAGAAACATCATTAGAGGTCAGTCAAAATTTGTATGGAGATTACTAAGTGCCACAAGTTACTCTCCAGAAGTTCCAAAACATGTTTTCAATCTGATTTTGTGAACTATCTATTACAACTGAGAAAAGAACCTTAGTGGTTTTTGCAGACTCCCATTTTCTTAATAGGAAATTGATGAATGACAGCATCTGGAAAAAGCATATGGTCTAACTAACTGCTTCAATAGAGGTTAAAAACAGCTTTGGAATTTCTCTGGTTGCTGTTGTGATTGACAGACCATCAAGTAAATCATTCACTTTTCTTCCCCCTCCCACAGTCCCATGCTCTGACAAAGACACAAGGGGGAAATTGGCAGTGTGGTGCATAAGAAATTAGACATGCAATGCCCATTAAAATAAATGGATTTTTTTGCACCTAATTCCCTACCCACCATGCAAAAATCTACCCTCAGGACACGGAGTATGCATGTTTTCTTGTTCTTTCTATTTATAATTTTTAATTATTAATTTCATATATAATTGGTTTCTTAAGAGAATGAAATGTCTAGTAGGTTATCTTAAAACACTGTTTTGGAGTCTTGGGGCTTGAAACTGCAAAAAGATGGGCTGATACTGAAAGATGTTATGGTATGTAATACAAACAATGAAAATTGGACTGAGAGGTCTTGAAGGAAGATAGGCTAATTAAACAATTCTCAGTGTTTAAATTCTTACTTTCTTCTCTAGGGCATACTGTCAATCATCTCATCTTGGGGGACTGCTCTAGCTTGCCCTCACCTCCAGGCTCAATTAATAAATGTAACCCTCCAACAACTTATCAAATATTTTTTCTGTGAAAATGAAAACTGTTTTGGTGTTTTCAACTCATTCAGTTTCTCTGCTTCTCTCTCTTAATTTTTCAAAGTGAGTTTAAATCATCATATGAGAATAGCACCAACTGGTGAAAGCTTGTCTAGTCTTATCATCACATGTTTTAGAACTTCCCTTTTTATTTTCTCATCTTAACCCCAGGCTCTGTTTTCATACCTCCAGTGACTTAGCAGCCACAAGATAGCTTTTTCTTTTTTTCTGTCATGTGACAATTCTAATATGTTAGTCAACCTCCAAGAGAGCCACAGTGATCTTTTCCACCTGGTATTCATGCTCTTGACCAGCAGCCTCTATCTCCTATCATTGAATATGTCTTTCATATACCTACCAAGAGGCTGTTGAAGAAATGATGGTGTGTGACTTCCCAAACCAAGTCACAGAACATATGACTACTGGTTATCTCTGGGATCATGAGTTCTTTGGGAAATCAGCTCCTGTGAACGCTCATACAACCCTGCCAAAAGACGTGTTGTGGGGAACCAAATGCCACCAGCAGCCACATACCAGTCATGTGAGCTAGCCACTTCGAAAGGAGTTTATCTATCTAGACAGACCCTCAGGTAACAGCCAGTAGCATGACTATAAATTTATGAGAGACATCAAGTCAGAGACACTAAGCAAAGCTACAACTGACTGCAACCCTCAGACCTTGTGAGATGATATGATGTCTATTGGTTTTTTTCACGCTCTTCAGCTTGTAATAACTTTCATGCAGCATATTTTTGCATAATACATAAATGACTAAATTGCATTGAAGTCTCTTTGTTATTATTAGCATACCAATTGAAGACTTGGAAAATAAATGAAACCTCCTTTTCATAAGATAGCAAATGTCAGATGATAATAAAATGTGATTCTTGTATTCTCTACTTTTATCTATCTATCATCTGTCTATGTACCATCTATCTATCTATTTATTTGCAAGCAGAGAGAGATAGAAAGAAGGAGAAGAGTGAGAAAAGGGGAGAGAGAGAGATAGGACGGGTGCTCCAGGGCCTGTAGCCACTGAAAATGAACCCCAGATGCATGCACCACTTTGTGCATCTGGCCTCATGTGGGTACTGGGGAATTGAACTCAGGTCATTAGGCATTGCAGGCAAGTGTCTCAATTGCTGAGCTATCTCTCCAGCCCTCAATTATGATGATTATCCAAGTTTACTTTCTCCAACCCCTGGTCTATTTTGTCACACTGACATCCACTAAAATTTCTAAGTCATAAGCCCAACATATTCTATGCTTCTCTTTGTCTTACAGAATTGAGATCACATCACTTACTTCCATGCTTAGGGTTCCTGTGGAATTGCCTACTCTCTTCAAACAGAAGGATTCTCAACTTTCAAGCATGGCACTCAACGACTACATAATCTATTCAATCCCAACTCTTTCTAAACTCTCATCACAGTCACAATGTGCTTCCCTGCCCCAAGTCCAATATATGTTTCTCTTGCAGGAAATATGTGAGAATTTCTAACTGAACCATACCCTACCACTATTGGTTTGTTCACCCAAGAACTCATTGATCAAGATTCCCAACTCTCCTTTTCAAAACTTCCATTTGACTTTGGAAAAAGAAACACTCTCCCTTGCTTCTGGTAAGACAGCTCTGAGCAAGAGCCATGCAGTCTGCAGACATTGCAGTGTTCAGCCAAAATTCCCTGAGAGACTTAATGTCTCACCTGTTCCTGTCTTTCTTACCTCCTTACCCCCAGTTTTATATGTTCAAATTATTTTTTTTTCTAAAAGAACAACAAAAAGAAATGTTCCAATCTTATATATGTGTGATAGAAACACATGCATTTCCCTTCCCCTCCTTAGTTCTTCTGACTGACATATTGTATGGATTTACTTGCTAACACTCTTCAATAAGGTTATACTTTAATCCATTGTGTACATGGTATTCATTCCTCTTTCTGGCATTCAAATTCTCAAAAGGAATTCATTCTGTCTACTATTCTAGAAACTCCAAGAAGGAAGTTGTTTTTAGTCTGATATTACAAGCTCTTGGTGAAACAATACTGAATTTGTTTTTCCTTAGCTTTCTCTAGGTTCTGAAAGGACCTTCCTAGAATTTTTGGATTTCAAGCCTAGTGGCATGTATTTCTTATAAAGGAACGTTTTTTCATGTATGACAGCCATAATTTCAGTATTTACCTACTATGAACTTTGTATGTTGTTCCTTCTTCTATCATAACCATTCTACTCAGATTTGATTAACCACAGATGATAAGATAGAATCAATAAATCTGAAAGCTAGTCCCAGGTTTGCATTCTCAAAGCATGTGAACTTTGACAAGGAAATATTATTTTTTCTTGATCCCAATTCTATTATCTGAAATATGAAATATTGTGCTACATGTCCATCTATCCATGAGTAAGTATGTGGTTTAAAGAAGTATATTATTGTAGAGAATTCTCAGTGGAGAATTGTTCAGTTTTTTAAAATTTATTCCCAGTCTACTTCCAAGCATGTTTCCAACTATGCAAACATGAAATTTAAAGCTATAAATAACAAACAACATTGAACTATTGATATAGGCTGAACTAAAATGTAAATATTTTTATTATAATTATGCAATATTGACTAATTGTATATACTGGAAGAAAACTTGAAGATTTAAAAGCAAGTGCTGAAGGTAATAAGATAGTGAGTCACATTTTTAATTTTGATAAGGTTAAGTAGAGTTCTTATAATATTTTTACCAAAACAAACATTGCCACCTTACTTTTTATAAAATAAATAAAATCTTTTTCTTTAATTATATGACTTGCCAAAGAATAATTGTCAACAAATTAAAAGAGAAAAATTTCAGACCAAGAATATAGACTTTTCAAAAGTAGTATAGAATAGCCATTAAACACAAAACTGCCACATAATGCAGCTATAGAAACAAACGTGAAACCCTGAGGAAGCAAAAATTATGATTTATAGAGTTGATGCATCGTTATATACAAAAGGTCCAGATTCCAAAACAGTGTAACTAATTCACAGAGTGAATTAATAAAAACTGTCCCTAAGAAGGCATAGACATTAGACTTAGTAGGCAAAAATTTTAAATCATCCATTTCAATACATTTCATGAGTTAAAACAGGCCATGGATAGAAACAACAAAATATGAGAACAATGTACAGATTAAGAAAAGAAAATTAACAAAAGGCTAAAAAGTATTAAAGGAAACAAAACTGCAATCATGGGGGGGCAGTAATCAACAAAACTGCATGGTATGAGCATAAATGCAGATATAAGATACAATACTGCATGATATGAGCATAAACCCAGATATAAGATATGATACACAGGGTGACCAATGGACAAGAACAGGTATCTCAGAAATAAATCCACGCGTCTAAAGCCAACATGCCCTTAACAAACTCTCTAAAGTCAAATGCTGGAGAAAGAATTGCCTTTTCAGTAACCAATGCTTGGAAATCTGGATAGCCATATGAAAAAGACTGAAATTATTATCCTATTATTCACTAAGTCCAAACGCCACTCAAAATAAAGCAAAGGTTTTGACTATAAGTCTCGAGGCTCTGATGATACTGATGTTTTTTTCTTAAAGGAAAATATTTCAAGAGATTGGTATAGGTGATATGTTTTTGGTCATGAATCCAAAATCAGAGGAAAGAAACCCAAAATGATTTGTAGAACTTCTACTCATTAAAGTGGATAGCAGAGTAAACAGATAAGACATAGGGTGGAGGAAAGACTGCCAAACTATTCATAAGGAATGCAAAAATCTTAACAAAAATCCAAGTAGTCCATTCAAAAATTGTTAAATTATTTGAGTATACACATTTCAGTCAAAATACCAGCAGATAACAGATATCTGAAAGATTGTCCAATATTATCATGATCAGGGGAATGCAAATCAACACTACAATGAAGTCTCATCTCACTCCTGTTTGATGTTCAATGATAGTAACACTGTTGGTAGTGTTAGTGGTGGTGATGATAATAATGATGATGATGACGATAGCAAATGCTGGACAGGGTAGGTTGAAAAAGAACTCTTATCCAGTCTTTGGGAGAGTAGAAATTAGTTGCTATTATAGATAATAGTGTGAAGATTCCCCCAAAAAATACAAAGCCAGGGAGCTGTTTTGCTTTCAAAGCCTGCTGGTCCAGATTTGGTTCACTAGTATCCATGTAAATTATACACACAAAGGTATGTGTATCTGTAGTTTATTTATAGCAGCAAGAGTATCTGGCTCAGTCTATCATGGTGGAAACCAGCTGCCCTCTAATTGGACTGGAGGCCCGCTCCATGGTAGGGAATATATCCCTGATACTGAAAACTTAAAACAGGGGTAGTCATGAGCCCTAGGGGTGTAACATCTGCTGGTGTCTGGATAAATGTATATACTATGCTTTTCAAACTGCCCAGTAAGCACTTCTAATATTCATACCCTTATATTAATGCTACTCTCACTTTTGGTAGAGAATCGTGTCTTTTCAGATGACAGTGACCTTGGGACAACTCAGAAGGTATCATAGTTCTGGAAAGAAGTGACTGGAGTACTGAGTAACATTTAGTTCACACCTTCCAAGGCTCAGGGTCTAATGCGGAAGAGGTGGCAGAAAGAATGTAAGAGCCAAAGGAAGGGTAGGACTCCTTACAACGTGCTCCCTCCAGACATGAAATGGCCTGGATATCCATGACCTCACAGTGCCTGACACTACCTACACAAGACCATCATAAGAAGAGGAAAAGATCATGACATCAAAATAAAAGAGAGACTGATTGAGATGGGGAGAGAATATGATAGAGAATGGAATTTCAAAGGGGAAAGTGGGGGGAGGGAGGGTATTACCATTGAGAAAAAAAGATTGTCTGACTGAGTCTATCCATCCATCTGCCTTTCCTTATTTTCTATCAATCATCTATCTATCTCAAATAAATAAATAAAACTACATATCAAAGTATCACATGATCCAGCAATCCTACAAATGGTTAAGCAAACAAAGAAAATGAAATAACTACCCTAAAAGTATATCTGTACTTCCATATTTAAAATGACACTATTTATGATCACTAAAACAACAACATATGTGACACTCAATAAAAGAGTAATAAAGAAAATTGAGCATATATATGATATATATATCTATATCTCTCTATACATACATACATACATACATACATACATACATACATACATAGGGCTATTCAATGACTTAGAACTATGAGACCTTACCATTTACAGAAAGTGGAGGAACTTGAAGATATTACCTAAGTTCAATAAGCCATATTTGGAAAGATAAGTGTCATTCAGTGGTTGAGAAGAGTATATGGGGTGTAATGGGGTGAAGAAAAGGAGATATGACCAATGTGTATTGCATTATATTAAAATATTACACTAACACAAATGATAGTTACATGTTAATGAAAATGAGCATTTAAAATGATAATAACCCAACAAAATAACAATAACCAAAATGAAACATGTACAAATTATTTTCAAAAGCAAATTTGATCAGTGAGACAAAGTCATTCAAATCTGAAGGAACATCAACAGAAAATTTTTATGGAGGAATAAAAAGAAAATGAACAAATGTGAATAGAACTTAAGAGAGACTGTGAAATGTACATATTCAAAATGTAAACTCAAGAAGGAAATGAGCAAGAGAAACCTATTAAAATATTTGAAGAAGATATGGCTTATATATTTACCTATCTATATCTATATCTGTGTCTGTATCTGTATCTGTATCTATATCTATCTATCTATCTATCTATCTATCTATCTATCTATCTATCATCTATCTATCTATCATAAAGATATGAAGAGATGGCTTAGCAGTTAAGGCACTTGCCTGCAAAGCCAAAGGACCCAAGTTTGACTCTCCAGGATCCACATAAGCCAGATGCACAATGGGGTACATGCATCTGGAGTTTGCAGTGGCTGGAGGCCCTTGCACACTCATTCTCTCTCTGTCTCCCTATTTCTGTATCTATCTCTCTCTCTCTTTCTCTGTAAAATAAACAAATAAAATATTAAAATATTTGAAGAAATGATGGAAAATGAATTCATGAAACTGACTTTAAAATCTGTTTATACATTTATGCTCAGCGAGCTCTAAGAAGGATAAAGATAAAAAGAAACACATCAGACACACCAAACATAGTCAAAGTGTCAACATCTAACGACAGAATCTTGAAAGCTAAGAAAGAAGTGACTTCTCATATACAGGGGAGTTTCAGAAAGACTGACAGTGAGTGTTTCATCAAATCATGGAAGCCAAAAAGTGATGGAATGATATTTTCAAAGTGATACTAGAAATAAAATGTGTCAACTGAGAACATTGTATCTCACAAGGCCATCATTCATAAAATGGAAAGAAATGAAAACCTAAGCTGAAGGAATGCTATTACTAGTGTACATAACATACATGAAATGCTAAATAGACCTGTAAGTCACTAATTAGACATTTGAGCCCATATGAGGAAATAAAGAACTTTAGTAATAGTAACAAACAGACATTCCAGAGCCATTATTATATCTTATGTAGTGTGGTGGTGAAACCTTTCTCCTGAAGTTTAGAACCCTGAACTCTGTGTTAGAATCAATCAAGCTCATTATATTATTTGCACCATTTACTATAACGAATAGGAACATCAGAGTTTTATACTTAACAACAGCTACCATTTTATTCTTTTTTTACTGTGTGCATAATTGTATTATAAGGAGCAACATAAATAGAAAAGAGGTCTCCACAGGAAATGGCTAGAAAATTCAAACCAATTCTAATACAAGCACTGTAAATGTATAATCTGCTATAACCACATAGAAACATATATCATAAAACATAGGCTTCTCTTCAACAGTTGCTATATATTGCAGAAGGTGGTCTTTTATTCAAAATTATAAAAATAATATCATAACTTTTCTTCCAGTAACTTCATGGTTGTCTATTTTTTTTGGTTGTGTATTTTTTTTTATGTTCAGCTTTTTTTTTTATTCCATGAGGAATTTATCCTTTTGCTATGTAAACTGGCAAAATCTTTCACTATTTTTTTAAATATTTTATTTTAGTTTATTTAGTTGACAGAGAGAGAGAGACAATGGGCATACTAGGGCCTTCAGCCACTGCAAACGAACTCCAGATGTGTGCACCCCCTGGTGCATCTGGTTAGCATGGATCCTGGGGAATCGAACCTGGGTCCTTTGGCCTTGCAGGCAAATGCTTTAACAGCTAAGCCATCCCTCCAGCCTGACTTTCACTATCCCTTACTGAATATTTTTTTTAATTGAACAGTTTACTATGTCTTCTTCTTGCAAATTGAAATGGTTTTAAATCTTATCTTAGAGGCTGGGCATGGTGGTGTACACCTTTAATCCCAGCACTAGGTAGGACAAGGTAAGAAGCCTGCTGAGAGTTTGAGGCCAGACTGGGACTACATAGTGAAATCCAGGTCAGCCTGTGCTAGAGTGAGACCCTACCTCAAGAATCAAACAAAAACAACAATAAAATGTTATCTTAATAATACACTAAAATCTTAAAATATTACAGGTTCATTTCTGAACACCTTTATCTAACACTGTCTATTGGTCTGTTCTTATGTCAGACCAACAATGCTTTAATTACTATAGCATTTATAGTACATTTCACTATTGTTTATGACAAACTTCATTATATATTTTTAAATTCTTATCCTTAAACATTTCTATTTTAATAAATTTCAAAATCATCTTGTCAAGTCCAAAATATTTATAGTGTGATCCTATTGACTGGAATTGCACTCAATTCATACTTTCCTTTTCCCATTTAATCTTCATATCTAAAAGCACTATGTTTTTTGATTTGTGTAAGATGTAGTAATGGTGAGTAAAAATGCAATCCCCCTCTTCCTGTGTAAATTTGAACAATTTACTTAACTGCTCTATGGAGTAAGGATTAATACTTTAATCCAAATTAACTTTTAGAAAAACTACCCAGCACATTGTAAACACTTGAATGAACTATTAAAATTTTACTTTAGATACATTTACCCAGTAATTACATACATAAAGTAACACAGGGATAAAAATTGAATTGGTAACCAATTATTTCCTCCAATAAACTCAAATGTTTATCTGTGGATGGTGCAGACAGTCTTCTATTTTTTTCTTTTTCTTTTTTTTGCCTCGGTATAGATGGTCTGTAGGAGAAACAGGTATTATTAAGTCTCTTCTGGGGCTAGACTGAGCTGTAAGCCTGCTAGTGGTTTAGTTACATATTTCTTCATGCCATGTTTTTGTGCGAATTCAAAACTCAAAATTCAAAATTCATAACATCACATACTAATGATATGATCATACTTAATAAGCGCAAAACAATTTGGGCATTATGCATCATGAGTTCAACACTCCAACACATCGTATACTGCCAGTGTTCTCATTTTACAGTGGGGGAAACAGACATAGAGAGACTAAGTGACATCATTTACATTATACAAACAAGCCAGTACCCTCAGTCACTCTGATATACAATTTTTCATTTTTCCGCAGTAAGACAATGCCCAAAAGATATTCTTAACAAATTAAAATTCCCTTTTTTATTTGCATTTTTCTTATTGGTGGGATGTGTCCAGAGAAAAATCAAGTATATCCCAAAGAACAAAAACAAATGAATGAATGGGGAGACTTTGCTTCTCTTTGGATATGTCCAGGTATGCAAGATTGCTTTGTCATTTTGACTAGTTTCATTGCTAAAGTATCCAGGAACTGGGTAACTTGCTCAGATAGGCAACATCTAAACCAGTGAGACTATAAATTGCCGCGAGCATCCCTGTCTTCGAGATACATTTGTGGTTGCCAATAGACTCTAGCATTTTTGTTCTTTGGAAGAACCCATTAATGAAGTTGAAAAATCAATTTACAAATCCAGCTTTCCAAGATAGATCCATTATACAGTTGGGTATTCTTAGTTTCCTGTCACCATTGTAGCCATACATGCAAGCACGGACACACAGTAAGACATTTCAGCTATAATCTGCCATAAACATAAGATTTCGTTACATTTAGCATTGCAGCAACCTGTGCTGTTAACTGTATCATAAGTGATTTTAGAGTCATGACCTTTTTAAAAATAAAGGAATATAGTTTATCATATTGACCTCTACCAGTACATTATTGATTATTCGTGAAAGACTCCAGATTGCCACTTGGTTATGGTGAAGATATTTTGTTTACATAAGAGGCAACAGCTGGGAGTGCCCAATTTCAAGTGTGTGAATGAAGTTAGAGAAGTTCACGCACACTGATAGGAACGTCATGGTCTCAAACCCTCAGATACATGTCAAGATTCTGACCATGGTGCAGCGAGGCATATTCCTGAAAGCCAGAAATTGTTCAAAATTAAATCCAAATCTTTAAACCTTTGAGTGACTCTTGAAATGCTTCTCAACTCAATTCAAATTAGAACTGCTGTCAATTTTATTGAAGGCTATGTTTATAGACACATTCACTTTTTGGGAATGTATAGAGGCAAAGTCACTCAAACAAATGGTTGACTAAAATATTTTAAATATAAAGAAAAAGAAGAAAAGGAAACCAGCCCATAAGAATTTTAAAAAGTTCTACTATGTTACATGTTCTATAAAATAAGGGTAATCACCCTAATAAGAGTTCTGGCTTAAAGAGTGAAGTACAGTTGAATGTTAATGGGTTCCTTTTATGAGTAAACTTCAAATTCATGACCAGAGAAATCAAAGCATGAGAAAATGTAAATCTATTTTTAATGTATGTATGTAGGTCTTTTTTTTTTGAAATAGCTCTTTCGTTTTAAAAGCTAAATGAATATAACCACTATATTATGTCTTACCAAGTTTAAATATCAGAGGCAAATTCTAAAAATTCTACATGTTTAGGTGTGTGGTAGTTTGAATAGAATAGATGGCCCCCAATATATTCAATTGTTTATTTGTTTGTAGTTTGCATCTTTAGCCACCTGGCTGGAGGCAGTGTAATTGTGTGGATCTTAAGGTGTGGTGGTGGGTTTGAGATTTCAATCTAAAGATATGCAAAGTGTGCCTAGCTGGGGTTCATGAAGTATGCTGTGGCCTTTGGCTTTTAGGCTTGTGCTTCTCTCTCTCTCTGCTGGGGCCTGTGAAAGCAGGCCAGCTTTTTCTGCCATTATGGAACTTTCCCTGGATCTGTAAGCTTCAATAAATCCCTTCCTCCATAACTGTGCCTGGTCTGGAAGTTCATCTCAGTGAACCTGAAGCTGTCTGCTACAAGGTGTTTATAAAAGAAAAAAATAAATGTACATCTTAGGCAACTACAAACTGATACAGACAGAATGGAATTTTATAGTCCAGATAATGTAGTTGCCACTGTTCAATGTTGTCATTATTTTATAATATTTCAAATATTTCCTGCCCCTCTCTTATTGTGCTGCTAGCTTATATCTGGGTTTGGTTTTAAATGCCAACATACACTGGGCAAGAAATCCAAAGTGCTCGTAGTAGACACCACAACTTCCAAACATTTGCCCTCAAAGAAGCTTTTTAAGTAAGAACCCATCAGGGCAAAGAAGGGCTTCTACACTACTTTTCCCTATCACTATCATTTTTTTTTGTCATACTAGGTTTTATTTCATACACTTTATAATCCCATATAGCAATTAAAGTCACTTGGCATTTTTTCCAAATTTCCATAATCTCCCCCAGCCAAAATAATTGAGTAGAGTGTGCCAAAATCCCCTGCTGCTCCCCTGCTCATGACTGGGAAACTTACTCCTAGTTCCTCACTCTGACCCACTGATCCCTTCTTCCTCCCTTCTCTATGATTTATTCAACTCAAATGCCTGCAGTTTTAGATGCTGGGAAGGTCTGCATGTTGTGTACTAATCTAATTTGCACTCTCACTTTTGAAAGTTCCATGCATGTCTTAGACACATACTCTTTTAGTTCTCTTTATTGGTTTTGCAAAGCATATTGGGTTAAGGGTATGATTCAATTCACCTCCATTTTCTCAAAATGTGAGAGTAGTGATCACTCACAGCACCAAGAAACATTGCTTTCCATCAAATGTCTATATTTGCAGGTTAAGTGTATAGACTAAGCTCATCAGAATGTTTCCAGGTATATCTTGGATCTGCTAAATGTTTGGGCAGTTATGAAACTTGTTCATGCCTCAATTTGATATATAAGAAATAAAGCAAAATCATCAATGTCACTAATTATGAACATTGTATATGACATCATTTATGCCCATATTATTTAGTTTCTGGTGTGAAGGATAAATATTGCCTGCCATTCTTATTTCCCAAGATGTCAAGAAACAATTTTTCATTCATGTCATCAGTTGATCTATACTCCAGACTTAATATCACCTAAGTAAACAGGTAGTGGAAAGGAAGAACAAAAGTAAATATCTGCACACTTCTGTCCATACCTGCAGCCCACCACAGTGTACATTAAGTTCTCTCATCAAGGATAATTTCTCTCCACACATAGGCTAAATTGTACACCATTGGTATAGTTCAATTGGTACAGTTCAATTTATAAACAGGATTGTCAGTGAAGCAGCCTAAGAATGGGCCACTGTGGCTACTGGACTGCTTTAAAGGATGAGTATAGAAGTGGCTAAATTTGACTGAAGTACAAAGCTTAGCTCTATCATTAAGAGAAAGGATCACCTTCTGTCTCAATAGGTATAAATGAGAAATAATGACAGCTTGTTCACTACAACTCCTACCATCTAAGATCAACAAAGGTGTGCGGCTGCAGGTGTGTTTGGCCTATGAAATAACAGGCTGCTGTGCTGTTGAGAAGGTAAGATAAGATGTTAGGGAAGACAACATCAAAGCCTTCTGTGCAACCAGGGCATTGAATGCCAAATTAGTTGGCTTATAATTTATAATTTATTCCATCTTTGACCAAGAATGAAGTTAACTTAGAGAAACTAGTTCTATAGAAGGCAGTACAGAGACAATAAGGAAAGATGTGTACTTTTTTAGGTGATATTACTGAATTGACCCTGACCTATAATGTACCGAATAGATATATTTTTAACCCCTTACGCAAGTTGAGAATTCTTTTACTCAAGTTTTTTGAAGTCATATAAGCACCAAACAGCTTTACAGTTTCTAAGTAGGGAAAGTAAGGTTAAAATTAGGAGTCACAATTTGATAGTTTGATAGTCACAACGTGATAGCTTGAATGTGAAATGTCCTACTTACCCTTATGTGCTTACGATAAAGCCTAGGTGGTGGTGACTAAGAAGGTACAGCCTGGCTGGAGGGGGCATGTCATTTGGGGAAAACCTTGTGGCCAACTCCATGATCATTTAGACTGCTTCCACCAAGTTATGTGACAGATTGTACTTAAGCCATGCAGGAGATGTATATTCAGTGTATATATGCATAGCATAATTTAAAAAAAGGAAATCCCAAACCTGGTATATTGGTCCACTGAGTTCAAAGGTCACAGATGAATAACTTGGAACAGTGTGATTAATTATGATTTAACAGAAATGACAAGACAAAGAAGGAAATTCATTTGAAGAACCATGTTAATTGCCCTCAAGGAAAGATGTAGCCAGAACTTCTATGGTTCATTCTTACATTAAGCAGCTCTTTGTTCAGAGTTTTTGTGGGCGCCATGCTATGGTATAGGCATTGGCAAACATTACCACCTTCTAAAAATTATATAATAAGAATAATATGATCAACCCAGAGTTGCAAGTTATCTTGCCAACACATGAAATGAAGAAAAACAAAAGAAAATAATGAAAATATATTTCATTTGTATATGTTTTAGCAATGCATTTTAAAACACACACAAGGGGCTGGAGAGATGGCTTAGTGGTTAAGCGCTTGCCTGTGAAGCCTAAGAAACCTAAGGAACCCGGTTCGAGGTTCGATTCCCCAGGACCCACATTAGCCAGATGCACAAGGGGGTGCACGCATCTGGAGTTCGTTTGCAGTGGCTGAAGGCCCTGGCGTGTCCATTCTCTCTCTCTCTCTCTCTCTCTCTCTCTCTCTGCCTCTTTCTCTCTCTGTCACTCTCAAATAAATAAGTAAGAATAAACAAAAAAAAATTTAAAACACACACAAGATTATTTGATTTTTCTGGCCTGCTGTTATTTGTCTAAAATGGAAAGAACAAATAATAAGAGTTAAGCATGGAAAACTTCCTTAGCTTAAGAAAGATTTCAATCACTTATTGAAGCTTAAGATCGAGATCTATAAGTCCATTTCATTCTTAAATAGGGAAGGTCTAAGGTGATTGTGTCTACCATGTTCTCATCCTAAAGATATTATTTTTTTTGTAGCTGCCAGGTATTTATTTTAGTGTGACACTGCTATGATTAATCTTTTTTTAACTTATTTTTATTAGATATGAACATATTTAGTATGTAAATTAGATTTTTAAGAAGAGCATGAAAAAATAATCAACAGATTTCTCAAATTTTCTGAGAAAATTTATTATCTGAACTATCTTTTCAACGTTCACCCTAGAGTTATAAGGAAAAGAATAATAATAAATACTATGACAAGCCACTCCTGACAGTGCACACTTACAGCAAAGTGGTCTGAGATGCTGAAGGAGGAAGATTGTGAGTTTAGCAACAGCTTCAGAGGATGACTCTGGCTTCAAAAGAAAATAAAGTGGGAAATCATCAAATGCTACACAAAGAAAGGAAATTTGAAGCGAAAGCATACTTAAGATTTTAAACACATATTTGTGGCATATATTACAAAAAGGATAACTTTCTGAGAAACAATACTACTGATGCCTTAAGTTGTTAGTTTGTCATCAATGAGATTTGTGAGGTTTGTAGATTGTTTCCTCCCTGCTATCTTCTAACAGGAATGGCAAGCTTTTATTTTGAATGATTCTGATTGCAAAGCAGGTTTCTGATAGAATCATTTCCTCTGGAAAGATGCCACTTACTTAACAAGGGTCAGTGTGCCACAGGGGAAAGCAGAAGGCAGATCTTGCCAGTCACATTGCAATGGAGTTTCATGAGTACAGATTTAAACTGAACCAAATTGATGTCTCTCAAAAACTAGATTTGTGAAACAATTTCCTTTGAGTAAAATCCCAAGGTGTACTATTCTCCTTTGGATGCTGGTTTCCACAATGTTGCTCATTTATTGGTCCTGTATGAACCAGATTCTTCCAATACAGAAATGATCGAGCAACTTGAACATCATAACCTCTATGACTGCATGCATAATTTACTCTGAAAAACCTCATACAAGCCCCTGATACTTAGGGGAATGACTTTGGAACTTAACATGAAAAGAATTAGACAGAATGCAAGATCACAACACTCATAAGAGAGGGGAGAAATGAATAGTCTCAGAAATAGCTGAAAATGTACAACTGGAGCACAATTTCTAAAAAGCAAATTTTTCATATCTAACACAGACCTTAAAAGTAAGGCACCTTTGTATGTATTCTAAAAAAAGCTTTCAGAAAAATATCTGGATGCATATGTATTTCTACCTAATGGGATATTTATATAGCAATATAGACAAATCCACTATTTTATGCCAATAGATATTGACTCATCTTGGACATGCTCTTAAGAAAAAGAAACAGAAAGAAAATAATATTAACAGTATGATTATTAACAGTATGATTCTTTTATGTCTAATTCAAAACCAAACAAAACCAAACAATGTTTTATTTATGAAAAACTACATGGGGAAATTACTAATGTAGGAAAGGACTATTTAAAATAACCTGTGGATCATCATTAAGTTTAAGAAAAAAAGAGACATTAAGGAAGGAAAACTTTACACAGTTAAGACTTGAGAAAATACTGTGCAAGTAATTGAATTTCTTGAAATATTTATTCCTCCTCTACAAATATAATTGTTATCCTGATGCAAAATGTATACCTAATAAAGTGATTTTGAAATCACTATATATAAATCTATTATAAAGTTTAAGGAAAAGTAAGTCTTCCCTGTTAAAATACTAGGGGAATGATAATTTTAAAAAATTCATTAGGAGCTGGGCGTGGTGGTACACTCCTTTAATCACAGCACTCGGGAGGCAAAGGTAGGAGAATCACTGTGAATTCGAGGCCACCCTGAGACTACAGAGTGAATTCCAGGTCAGGCTGGGTGAGAGTGAGACACTACCTCAAAAAAAAAAAAAAATCCTTAGGAGAGTAACTGACAAGGATGTCTTTCTTTAGCAGAGTTGCCTTAATAACATGCTACAGAATATTAAATGGTGTATAGAATTAGTATTCTTGTGGTTAAAGCAAACATTGTAACATACATATTTCATATATCCATGCATACACATGCACACACACACACACACACACATATATGTACGTATATATTTAGGGTATGTAGCATAATATAACATTTATTGAGATAACAAAACTATGGGTAGTAAAATTGATTCTTTGTTTTTATAATGTAATATTGGTGGATATAAATTGTATACATAAAGGTAAACCTACAATGTGCTTATTCTTATGAGTATCTTATAGTCTTAGAAAGATCACAATAGACAGAGACAAAGAAGAAAGATTTGGAAGAAGATTAAAACCAGACCTGAATGTTTTATGTTATAAAAAAGGAGTTCAAATGAAATGGAAATTTTAAAGGTGGAAAATTAGTTTAAAATAGTCAGAAAAAATATAAGAATAGGAAATGTTAAATTGGAATAGAATAAAATATAAGGATATAAAATTGACTATAAGATATAAGTGGGAAATTAAAATGCAAGTAACTAAAGTCATAGCTAGCAAGCATAAAGTTAAATTTAATTCCACAAAAACTTTGAATTATATAGTAAGAAAGTGGTAATTCAACTCACATGAAGAACAAAAGGAAGAAGGAGATGAGAGAGGTAACAAAAAGTTATACAATGGTGAAAATGTCCATGCAGTTTTGGAATGGTACAAAATGAAAAGCTGAAAATAGAACAGGAATAGATAAAGGACAGTAAATAATGGCGAAAAGAAAAGAGACTTGAGAAGAGTCACAATTTCAGTGTAGCATGAAATTGGAACATAGCAGAAGTATAATGTGAAATTCTGAAAAGGCAAATGACAGAGGTGGAAAACCCTCAAATGGTTAAAAAAAAAAAACAAGGAGAAGATGTAAAGATTTGGGGTGATTCTAGAAAACTAAGAATGCATGGTTATCACTTGAAACATAGACGAGAAAAAAATGATTGAACTCCATAAAGAAAGAAGGCTTTTTTTTTTTAAGTGGAATATGCCAACATAAATATCTCACTCAAATACCACAAAGAAACACATGGAAACAAATGCTCACTGTAATGGTAGGTCAAAGCACCATCAAGAAATTGCAGAAATGCTTTAGAAAAGATAAAATGCCAAGGGGAAGCTGAAGGAAATCAAGATGGGAGAAAAACACACACACATCCTGTCCTAACAGAACTGTTGAGGGCTCTTTTCGCAATTATTTATCCGTAAATGGTTGTATGAAGTGGATGCAAAGAATCACACTAAATTTTAAATGATGAAAAACATCTTTGAACAGTTTAAGGATTTTTCAATGCAAAAACTAAACACACATGCACACATATCTTAAACTAGTGCATATAAAATTTCTAAAATATAATTAAGCAGTAAAATTTGAGACAAGTAGAAAGTTAGGCTAAGAAGTCATTGGCAACAAAATGAAGATTGTCCTATGCACTGTGTATTTAAAACATAAAGTAAAAACGATTGCTGGAGTGCTGGTCACAGAATACTCAGGCTATTTCACAGATCCAACCTTAACCCTGTATATGCGACTCAACTTCAAATTTTTATTTTGCAGCTAGGGCATAGTGGCAAGCTGCATTTAATCCCAGCATCTGGGAGGCAGAGGTAGGAGGATCACTGTGAGTACAAGGCCAACCTGGGAATACACAGTGCGTTCCAGGACTAAAGTGAGCGCCTATCTCAAAAATTTCTATTTTGATATATTTTAAGGGGTATACACATGGTATAATATACAACATTTACTTAAAGTAAAAAGAAATACACGCTGGAAAACTAACAAACTCATTTACGGGGCTAGTTCATTCTCACTTCATGAAATACCCACAATAGGAACAGTAATTCATGGAAAACGAAGGAAAGCCTAGAGACATAATTCATGTGGAAGAACAAACATGAGTGGTGTTGAACAGGAGACCATACAAATATTAAGCTTTCATAATTACTGGCAGCGTTCTTTTAAATGTAGCTCAGTACACACTGAAATCAACTTGGAGAGTTAACATTTAAGGACTTTCTTTTGGATGTGCCCAATCTGTGGCCGGCATGTATGTTGCTTCATGTAGTCAGCGATAGCTATGATGTGGTCCAATACGAAATCATATGCTTAGTTAAATCATGATGTGGTTTTCTGTGTGTGGGGGAGTGTGTGTGTGTGTGTGTGTGTGTGTGTGCACATGCACACGTGAGCCTCAATTGGATCATTCTAGAACATGAACTTTGTCAATGACAGGGTTGTGTTGTGAAGTGAAAAGGTTGGACACGCATGCTTGAAATTAGCCAATTATCCAAGGAAAGATCACAAATGTATGGTCAGTAAGAAGAGAAAATCAGATAGTTCAAACAAATTCCATGGCTACAGTAGTCTAAGAATAAATAAAAGGCTGAAGGTGGGGAAGGAAAAGGTAGCTTGAATCCATACCTGAGGAGAATGAGCTGCCTCCTAAGTACATAAGCACACAGTGAATCATTGGTCTCACAAAGCTGACCAAGAGAATGAGATCACTACCTTTTTACCAAGTAGTTTAGAGAAACAAGAAAAGCAGTTCCACAAATGAGAAGAAGGCCTTATAAGGGAACACATAAGTTGTCTTTCAAACTTTGCTTAAGGAGTTGGGTGGAGTCACATTTCCATAATAACTTAATGAGAGATATTTTTAATAACTACAAGGACATTCAGACACTGTGACTCTGAGATGAGAAAGGACTAGAACCCTGACATCTTGACTTTTAATCACGTGTTATGGTTTAGCCCTCATAAAGCTAGGGTGCAGCTCCCCAAGTCCAGACTCTCACAACTATCCAGAAACAAGACTCCAGAGACATGCATCTCTAACATCTCATTCCAAAGCATCCTCATACTTTAATTTGGATGCATCACAATCTGGTGAGCTACGTAGGGAAGATTTTGCTCTTATCATTTTTATATTTCTGGAAAAGAAATAGGTTCATAAAGGTCAGAAAGCTCTTTATGGTAATAAAGTGCAAGACATTCAAGACTAAAAACTTATGTTTTTCCCTAAAATTTTCCAATACAGCACTCTAAAACAAAGCACTCCCAGCACTTACCTACCCCTATCTTTCAGTGCACTGTATTTAGTTATTAACAAGGACATTAGGCCAGGCATGAGTGTGTACATCAGAAATCCCAGCACTAGGGAGACTGAGATAGGGAGATCAGGAGATTCAGGTCAGCCAGAACTTCATAATCATAGTGAAATACTGTTTCAAGAGACTAAAGAGAGAGAGAGAGGGATAAATTTAACATTTCAGTTTCAGGAATTTATATTTGTGGTATTTTAGGAGAATGTAAAGTTGGCTTGGATGTGCATTGCCAAGGAATTCATAGATACACCCAGAGTTTTAATATCTTCCTTCTTCTTGTTGAAGAGTTGCCAAATGAGGTTGGCATTATTACTGAAGACTAGACCTCTCCAGCCTCTGACCTCCGCCCAGCTTTTCCTGCCCCACGCTACCATTTGAGTTCTCACTCACTAGCTTTACATTTGGTACACATCACCAGGCTCCTGAAGGCAATTTTCATATAGCACAAAGGATTTCTTAAAATGTTACAGTATAATCTAACAACTTTACACACTGTTTAAGAAATACAGAAAAGGGCAACTTGCTCTCATTTGCTTCTCAAATGCCAAACCCATATACAGTAATATAGTTTTATGGAGTGCAGGTTTCTGTTTTTTTTTTTCTTGGCATTATACATTACATTACTTCTAAGTTTCAAAAATTGAAAACAAAATCACATTACCTGAAAATTTTTCAGCAGTTTGACAGTACTAAATGGTGCTGAGTCCATTAGCACTTGTACATTGAGTTTGCTTTCTGTACATTTATTTTTTAGAGCTTCTTCCCTATAGCCAATGGAAGAAAAATGCAATGTGAAAGAAAAGCTAGTTTAATCAGTTATCACACTGTGTATCTTTCAATGTAAAGAAAAAAAAAGCCTTGTTCTACATTAGTAATTCCATGAATATCTCATAGAGTATGACTAGAAATAGGTTCCGAAATAATCTCTTTGGACCTTTGCAGGATTTCTATACAACTAGTTGAACACATAGAGGATTGAGGTGACTTGCCTTACATAAAGATCCTATATTAGTGATTTTTTTTCATTTCAATGTTGGAATTATCTTCATATGCTTAATTGTGCTTAAAAATATTAAGAATAGGCTAAAAAGACGGCTTAGCAGTTAAGACACTTTGCCTGCAATGCCTAAGGACTCAGGTTTGATGCTCTAGTACCCACATAAGCCTGATGCACATAAGCCAGATGCACAAGGTGCACTTGAATCTAGAGATCATTTGCCGTGACTGGAGGCCCTGGTATGCCCATTCTGTTTCTCTCTCTCTCTCTCTCTCTCTCATAAATAAATAAATCATCAAGGATGGTTGTAGGTCAAAAATTATGTACTCTGGAGGAATGAAGGAATTCACTAAAGAGATAATCGGACTATTTGAAATAGGATATGATATTTTAAGATTTCTTAAAGGCATTTTATGTTAATATTCAAGCAATGGAGCCAGAACTTAGAGGAAATAAAAATATAGATTTTGAATTTCTACTGGATTTTGCATATGATTTATGATGGATCAGGTTAGACACAACCATATTCAATGGTTGATTATGTGACTGTATGGATAGATTGAGTCGAAACATTGAAAATTGTGTATTTCACTGCACATCCAAAGAAAGGAATAAACTCTGTTAGGGGGTTCTGTATTAAAAGGCAAGACAGAAGACTGGGGGATGTTTCCTTTGAATCTTATAACAACCCTTAGACACCATTCTGAGAAAGGAAATGGAACAGTGCTGATGTAACAATTTTACCACGATTTGTATTACATGTAAAGAAAATTGTTTAACCTGCATTATTGACCAAAGGCCACACTATTTATTAGCATGGAGAGAGAGATGATTCATTGGGAAAATAATGTTGAAGTACTTGGGGATATATTTATACTACATCTTCCCAAAAGAATGTTTATGGAGATAGGAGCCTAATCATATTTTAAAATATAAGTGCATGAAAATATGTTAATCTTTAATATTTTTATACTTTTCAGAAGATTATATTCCTTCCACTTATTTTAGGATTAATCTATAAATGGATACATTAAATGTTCATCTATTTTTTTCAAGAAATGATACTATAGCATTGTTGTCTGAACAGTCAAATGGTGCATGGCTTATAACAGCTATTGGAAATAAACACAACCAATAAATTCTCCTTAGGTTTGAATCTGTAAGTTAACATTATTTTTGTAATCCTGTTGCTTAAAACATTCAAGGGACAAGTTTTGGTGCTGCAGGATGGCTCAGAAGTTAAGTCAAAACCTAACCACCCAATTCAATTTCCCAGTATCCATTTATAGCCAGATGCACAAAATGGCACATGCACCTGGAGTTTAGAGTTCATTTGCACTAGTCGGAGGTCCTAACACTCCTGTCTTATCTCTTTCTCTTCTATCTGTGCTTGCAAAATAAATAAATAAAATATTTTTTAAAAATATAAAGGACAAGTTTTAATTGTTTTAAACAATGGTGTTCATTTATCTTATAAGTCAAATGAGATAACCAAATTGTAGTTTTGAATGTTTTCTCACATATGTTCAAGAAATTATTTTATTTATTTTAGGAGATAATTTTTAATAGATTCCCACCTAAGTGTTCCCAAGCTGAAATCTATAGGTGAGAGATGAGAAAAAAAATAGCAAAGACTTTTCAAATTCTGCCAGCGGCAATATGTGGAAAAATTTGAGTTGTATTTTGAGACAAAGTTTTCTATCTTATACAAGTTTATCATGAACTCAGCAAAGTTACAGGAGATATATAACTATATGTACAAATGCTGGAGTGTTAAGATTGCCTTGCTAAGGCCATAGTTCACACAGCACTGATGAGAATGAACGTATTGTGCCTGAAAGAAAAGGACTACCAGCCATCAATCATCTTGAAAACGGTGTTAATCCCTAAACTGAGCCCAATGACAAGATGTCAGGCATGAAATGAGGGTAGGAGAAGAGAAAAGCCCTGAGATTAAGAAGGTATCCAAATCCTTCCTTGTAATTGCAGAAAACTGTCTTGAGCATGCAAGCCAACAAAGTAGGTATGTGATGGGTTAACTGGGTTGAGGCACCAGGGTAGCACTTGAAAGGCTGACTTCTTCTCTGAGCAGGAGGCTGTGCACCATGCAGCCATTCAGAAACTCCCCTGAAGCCTAGGAAACAGGACCAGAGACAGTTCCTCCAGGAGGCTGGCTGTGTCCCAGGAAGCAGTGCATGGGAAGACACCTTGTGAACAAGCCAAAAGGTAGGGGGAGAAAAGAGACCTCTGTGAAGGAAGTTTGCCAAGCACTTGTACACACTCATTCTAGAATTACTGAGTTATACTCAAGATTTGATGTGGGGACTTGGGGGCTGGGAACCATAGCTAGGTATTAAATAAAAAATTAAAAATCAAGGCTGGAGCTGTGGCTTAGCAGATAAGGTGCTTTCCTGTAAAGCCCAAGGACTTGAATTTGAGTCCCCAGTACCCACGTAAAACCAGATGCAGAAAGTGGTGAATGGGTCTGGATTTCATCTGTGGTGTCTGGAGTCCCTGGAATGCCCTTCCCCCCACTCTCTCTCTCACTGAAATTAAAATGAACATAAAAATAAATTAAGAATTATAACAGGGCTGAGGAAGTAGCTCAGTGGAAGAGTATGTACCTAGCCTGTCATGCCAGGCAGTTCCATCCTTAGCATTGCTAAATAAATGAACAAATAAATATATAGTCATTAAAAAAATAAAGCACTCATACTTCAAATTTATGGGATTAAAACTAGAAACACAATTTCACTGCACAGCTAAAGACAAGGCCTTGAAGTTTTCATAAAATAGTTAAGCTTGGATTCTTATAACCCATTAGAAAGGCTATTTCCACTTACTAACTCAATTTTTCTTGGACAGTGATATCCACGCCAGGGATATTCTTAGGAGCATAAATCCTCAGTCACAGCCAGACATATTGAACAAGAGTTTGGGAGCAACCTGTGTCTTAAAAGATCCAGGGCCATTGTGATGCACACTGAACACAAGAATCCTACAGGTGAGGTTAGGGGGCACATTGTCATTGGTCACTGCAAGATCTCTGAAGATAGACTGCTTGCATTTGAATCTTGATGTTAATATTTACTAGCAGTGTGACTTAGGACAAATCACTTCAGCTATCAGTGCCACGAGACACAAGTAATTATTACACAGTCAATGTTTTGTAGACCATTATACATGGCAACTTCCTATCGCTATTCGATCATCTTCAGGTGTGATATATTGTCACTCATGTGATACTGTAGTTACAGGGAGACTGAATATACATGAATGCCCCACCTGTAGAGAAATCCTCCATCTGTGAAGTTGTAGTGGACATTTATACCCCAATGGGAGCATTCTTTTGAGTCACTATATTAAGTTTCCATAATAAATTCTAGAAAGACATCTATTAATTAAAAAAAACTAAACAGGGCTGAGGGTTTAGCTCAGTGATGTAACACTTCCCTCGCATATGCAAGGCCATTGGTTTAATTCCTGATATTGCCTCCTAAAAGAAGCAATAATATAAACAATAATAATGATTGGAAATAATCACTGTGATTTATAGACCAGCCTAGGACTACAGAGTGAGCAGTTCAGGTCAGTCTGGGCTAGAGTGAGACCCTACCTTGAAAAAAATAACAATAGTCACTGTAATTTAGGAGCATTTTCTCAAAGAAATTATATCACCCATGATAGAACTTAGATTCTAATGGAATAGGGTATCACACAGTGCATTACTGTGTGAAGGGGAGCAAATAGTAAACTCTCCAGAAGGATGCTGACACAGGGGTTCACTTAGGGATGTTCGTGACTAAAGATGAAGAACAATCTGCTGATAATACTGGACAGCAAACAAATCCTTTTCCTCCTATTGATCTCCATCCTGAAATTCTCCAACCTTTCTTTGAAGATCAGTACTACTTGAGAGCAGGCAGAGGGGCAAGAGAGATGGCTCCATGGTTAAGAGGCTTATCTGCAAAGCCTAACAACTCAGGTTCAGTTCTCCAGAACCCACATAAAGCCAGACACACAAAGGGGTGCATGCATCTGGAGTTTATTTCAGTGTCTAGAGGCCCAGATGCACCTATTCTCTCTGTCTCTCTTCTATCTCTCTCTGTTTGCAAATAAATATATATATATATATTTTAAAAGTAGGCAGATAAAAATAAAAATGTACTCTTTCATTGCTTTTATATTCATGTGACAAGGCATTTGCTAGCACTTGTGGAATAGCTATTGTTATTGAGACCATAGCTTTAATATAATTATGGATCTCAACCCACTCTTTATAGTTTCCCAGGGATGTTAAATACAGTTCAAGAATATTAAGTTGCTCTAAAAAAGTCAGTTGAATTGTGCAAGGAGAGTCATAGTTTCAAGAAACGCACACCTAAAAATATTTCTGAAAGTGCAGCCTTCATTGATTTTTAAGTAGCTTTATTTCTTCTTCAAAAATGCTGGGGAAAAAGTCAATTGTTTTTTTTTCTGTTCTACTTTACTTTGCAAAATAATGCTGATTTGAAAAAAAGTCATCACAATTGCCTAAAGTTCTGTGGAATAATGATGTGGAGTGGCTTCTTGCTAATGGTCCCAGTATATTTGTAAATCAGAAGAATTATTCTAGAGGTTGTTACATAAATATCAGCAGGGTAGATTTCTTTCATTTATTTTGCATAATTACATTCAAAATGGATAGTTCTAGCATTCTAAAGCCAATACAACTGCCTGCAGGAGAATGTCTTTTTATATTCATAGAAACATCAGCATATTGCAAAGACACATCTTGGTAGGTCAAAAATTATTCTGGATATCTACTTACCATCGCAAATGAGAATTAGGCAAAAGAGATTACTGTGTGGATAGGAAAGCAGAATGGCCCTTCAGCGACAGACAGGGTCCTCTAGATGTCTGAAATTCATGCTTTCATTGTCCGTTTGCAAAAGTAACAGGAGGTTTGTTCCTGACAAAGATATTTATACAGTACTTCTGAAGGGGGAAAGTACGAGGAACTTACAACCCAAACCAAAGGTATTTGAAAACTGCTTCCTGTTTTCCATCCAGATCCACCTCATATCTTAGAGACATATAGGTCTCTTACAGTCTGAGCAAGAAATCCCTAAAAATGAATTCATAAATGTATAAATGATGCAAAGCAACATGGACAAACGTCACCCTGACGTCAATCAACATTCTTCATCTACCCCAAATCAGGTTTTCCTTGAATTTCTCTTGAAATTCATAAGATTCAAATTCATATGATCAAACACTGCATACGATTGCTGTCAGTTTTATTACTGATATTGTTCAAAAGACAATGGACTACAGATTCTATGTTGAAATGGTTCATAAAAATAAAAAGGCATGTTTCCTCTAAAATCCAATTTCTATTGTTTTAAATGAATGTAATTTTCATTCTTCCAGTAAAGTGTGGCTGGAGAATTGTTATGGGAATTTTTGCCTTGATATCAATTGTTTTTATCAGTGTTTTTTTTTTTTTTTTGATAAGACAGCTTGCCCTATGTTTATAAAACTTTTTATATCCTTTCTGATTTAAAATAATTTTCATATTATTATTGTTATTATTATTATTATTAGTGTGTGTGTGTGTGTGTGTGTGTGCTCATGCAGACCACAGGGTCAGAGGGCAACTTTAGGGTTGGTCCTCACCTTGCCCCTTATTTGGAGGCAGGGTTTCCCATTGCTGTTTGCAAGCATCAGAGACATTTTTCTATCTCTGCCTCTGCGTTGGGACTGCACTAGCCATACAAAAGCCCACCACAGCTTCTGGCTTTGAAGTGGGGGTTTTGGGATCAACACTCGGCTGCTCAAAGTCAAATGACAACTGCTTTATGTCCACTGTGCCTACACCTCAGCCTTGAGAACACTTTTATTTTGTCTGTCAGTTGACTTTTTCATAACTTCTGTTAGGCTTGCTTTCAGTTACTGCACGGAGATGCGTTTGTGTTCCTATCAGAGTGGCTCTAGCTCCATGCACAGCACTGTAGTGATTGGTGTTCAAGAAGCATGTGAGTATTTTCCTTGTGTTTAATTCCAATGTGCAAAACCTGACTTTTAAGGAAACTTCATCAGTACATGAAAATTAGTGGGAAAGAGAATAGTATTTTCAATAGTTCCAAAATAAAATACCTGTAAATAGGCTCCAGTAGTCACACAGCACCACTAAAAGTTTCTGTGAAAATTCTGAAATGTTTCCTGGGAGATTTTCCATAACGTATTACACTATGGTTGCAAACATTGAAGATGTATCAGCCCAAAGAAGGTCTTGTAAAGGAAGTTCTAGTTGAGAATTCCTTAGTTATTACTGAATATAGATGTCAGCTGATGCTGCATAGTATGAACAGCTTACCTAAGTCTACATCTAAAAGTTTCTATTTATTCAGGTTTATTAGTGTTGATAATTTTTCCAGCATTTTGGATTAGTATAAAGTGTGGTAAGATATTTTTCTTAGGTTTCTTTTGACATGAATTATCTATTTTTCGTGATTTTATTAGAGTTGAATATCCTTACTTTCCAGTAACATTAACATAAAAAGAAAAAAATAACCACATGCTATCAATTTTTGCTTTAAAAATGGAGGTGGGTAGATTTCTCAGTGGTTAGAGGTACTTGAATACAAAGCCTGATGGCCAGGATTCAATTCCCCAGTACCCACACAAAGTCTGATACACAAGTAGCACATGCATCTGGAGTTCATTTCTAATGTGCAAGAGGTTCTAGTATGCCTATTTCCCCTCTCACTAATCCTCTCTGTCTCTATTTTTGCAAATAAAATGAAAATTTAAAAATATGTAGAAAAGAAGAAGATTCCACTAAGATAGTTAGACCATATAGTCAAAATTTGGTTTCAGAAAAATTCTCACAATAATAAACTCTATTTTTCTATTTCTGTGGGTAAACTCATTTTAATAAAAAATACTAATCATTTATTTGATTTTCCTTGAATTAAATAAAAACATTTATTATAACTTAAATCCCAGGATGTAAGGTGAAATTGACTGCTTGATTATGTAAAATACAACAAAACAATGATAATAACAAGGAAACAAACAAAATAAACTTAGAAATTTCCAGTAAAATTTTCCTCTATCAAAATTTGAAAAAAAAAATGTTTGGGGCTGGAGAGATATCTTAGTGGTTAGCTCATCTGATGGCAAAGCCTAATGACCTGAGTTGATTTCCTCAGTGCCCACATAAAGCCAGATGCACAAAGTGGTACATGCATCTGGGATTTGTTTGTAAGAGCTAGAGGCCCTAGCAAACCTACTCTCATTATCTCTCTCTCTCTCTCTCTCTTTCTCTCTCTCTGTCTGTCTCTTTCTCCTTGCAAATAAATAAATAACAAAAGAAAAAAAATAGCACGTTGCTATGGGGTCCAGTGGGGTACTTGCTGGAAAGTACCTTATCTACTAAGCCATCTCTCCAGCCTATAACTGTAATATTTTAGACAACTTTTCTTCACAAAATTCCATTGTAACAAACTACCAGAATATGTTCCAGAAATAGGGTTCTATGACAATAAGATACATTTTCTATGTTCCCCATTCCCACTCTCATGTCAGCTTTAAAATAATTATATTGGTAGCTCCTGTACTTGAAAATGCTACACACGAACACATGTATGTTATATATGGAGAGGCTCACAACATATGTAGATTATAAGAAACAACCAAAGCTTAATATCCCTCATTAAAAGGCTTTATTTACTCACAACTGTCATTCCTAGTGAAACTCAACATTTAAAATTCAGGCTGTTCATTTAATCCTTTCGATTCCCATAGAAAGAATTATTGCAACATGTCTAATAAATGGCACTAACCTATTTTCCTCAGATTACTATTTGTATTACTAGGCATATAATTAAAGCAAAAAGAGCAAAGAGATTTGTACTTATCTTTCTTCATTACTAATCCCATAAAAAAATGCCTATTCTTACCAGGAAGCCTGACCTGAAACTCAAAACTCACAAGGTTTAGGAGAATATACTCTAGTTCACTTCCAAATTGGAGAATAATGTCATAAATGAATATGCTTGTGACCTTACGTTTGCTTAACCAGTATCTTCAAAAAAAAAAAAAAAAAAAAAACATAAGAGATAGACTGGAGAAATGGATTCATGGTTGAGGTGCTTCTTACCCTCTTACCTACAAACCAAAGGACCCAGGTTTGATTGCCCAGTACTCACATAAAGTTGGATGCACAATATGAAACATGTGTCTGGAGATCATTTGCAGTGGCTAGAGGCCCTGGCACATCCATTCTCTGCCTCTTTCTCTATCTGCCAGCTCAAATATGTAAATAAATAAATAAGATATGAAATATACAAAATGATTATTTCTGGATTAATTTATCTACATCTAAGTACAAAACTGAAATATATTTACAGGGGCAGAAATTATCCAGCACACACTATGATAAAATGTTTAATATTTATCAAAAAAAGTAATAAGTTTACCCAAAGACAAAAAGTAGGAAAAAATAAATCAATTAAAACTGATACAAGGGCTGGAGAGATGGCTTAGCGGTTAAGCGCTTGCCTGTGAAGCCTCAGGATCCCGGTTCGAGGCTTGATTCTCCAGGACCCACGTTAGCCAGATGCACAAGGGGGCGCACGCGTCTGGAGTTCGTTTGCAGTGGCTGGAAGCCCTGGCATGCCCATTCTCTCTCTTTCTCTCTATCTGCCTCTTCCTCTCTCTGTCACTCTCAAATAAATTAATAAAAATGAACAACAACAAAAAAAAAAAACTGATACAAAATAGAACAGGTATTAAAATTAGTAGTTGAGGACACTAAAAATAGTTTTTATACATTATCTATTCAAACCACCCAGTAGAAAACTGAAATATAAAACATACATATGTCAAAATTGATACTAATAGCAACCATGTATGACATTAAAAGTCTAATGAACTATATTGACAACACTTGAGTATTACAAAAAGAAAATATTAATGAACTTATAAATGGCAGATAAAACTGCAGGTAAGTAATATTTTAAAAGATGAACATAAAAAACATGTAATGCGAGAAAACATTAAGGGAATTAATATTAAGTGTAACCTGGGTCTGTGGACAAAGAAATGGCAGAAAAAATATTCAAGAAAATAGTCTTTAACTTCATAATTTGATGAATGTTCTCAGCCCATAGATTCAAACACTGAAACCAACTTCAAATATAAGAAACATGAAAATAATCACATGAAGCCACACCATAAAAAGTGACAAATATGTAATATTCAATGATGAAAAAGCAACTTAATAATTACCAAAGAAAAAGACACATTACTCACAGAAAGAAAAATTAAAATAGCAGATTTCTTGTTGCAAACAATGCAAAAAAGAAGGCAAGATAATAATATTATTGAACTACTAGGAAACAAGTCAAAATAGAATTCTGTCCGCAGCAAATCTACCTCCTGTAGATGAAGATAAAACTAAAATAGAAGACTCACTGAAAAGCCACAATGATACTGAAACAATTTCACCCTATGGAACTTACAGTTTTTTTTAAAAAATAGTTAAGGAAGTTCCCTAGGTAGGAAAAAATTAATGTCAAATGAAAATATGGGTCTATATAGAGAAATGACAAATGCTTCAAATGCAGTATGCAATAAATGAACTCCACCATCCTTAGTATAGGCAGATATTGGTTCAAAGTATATTCAGTATCACACCAACACTAAACAACAAAGATACTAGGAGAACTCAGAGAACCTGTTAAAAACATAAATGTAGATCAATGGAGTTGCTTCTAGATGATATAAGATAGAAATTATTTACTTTATTGTTATCCTTTGAAATTCTGGTTTCTAAGGGTGCTGTAGTCAGGTTCGCAGTGCTGGCAGAAATCTCCAAAGAGCAGCTTTGGAGGGAAAAAAAGGTGTTTTGTATTTTGGTTTTTTTTTTTTTGTTTATTTTTTGTTGCTTACAGACTCTAGGGGAAGCTCCATGATGGCAGGGGAAAATGATGGCATGAGCAGAGGGTGGACACCATGCTCTGGCCAACATAAGGTGAACAGTAGCAACAAGACAGTGTGCCAAACACTGGCAAGGGGACACTGGCTATAACACTCATAAGCTCACCCACAATGATACACTGCCTTCAGGAGGTGTTAATTCCCAAATCTCTATCAGCTGGGGACATAGCATTCAGAACACCTAAATTTATGGGGGACACTGAATCAAACCACCACAAAGGGATAATTCCAGTGCCTCAGATCTGGAATTAATGTAATCTCTCACTATTTTTCCCTTAATACACTGATGTTTTCCTGATAAATAAACAAAACATTCATTTAATCAACCTATATGTGTCCTTATAAATAACGTTCCCTACATATATAAAGATAGTTTGTATAACCCAAAATGCATAGTACAATGTTGAAATATATATACTATAAACCATTTAACATTGAATAGATTCATTTCTGTACTCCTAGCTCAACTATCAAAACATAACTAAGATTTAAAATATTCATTAATCAATATTGATCAATAAAAGCAAATTACTGGACATGAATTTGTGGTAAATTTCTTTCTTTGTGGCTTCAATAGTGACTATATTGAATGTTCAGTGGTTTCCCATGTTCAATTCATTTCATTGCCTCTGGTTTCCATGGGTCATCTATGTTCTCAGTATGAATAAACCACAGAGATACAGTGAGAACTCATTTCTTCCCTCTTGCTCTCTTTCCTTTATCTGATTCGCTCTTCCTTCCTTCTTTACTTCTTTCCTCCACCTACTATTCCTTTTCATTTTTGAAACAGGGTCTTGCTATGTTGACAAAGCTTTTCTCTCATGTCTCGGGCTCTAGAATGTGGACATTATAGGCATACATTACCATGTTTCACTCCTCTTCCTCCATCATATCCTCTTCCCTTCTTTCTCAACCTCTTCCACATTCTCCTCTAATACTTTGAATAAACAATAAATTACAGTTCTGCTATATGAACAAACAATGTGTGGTAATCAGTCGACCATATATCTGATCCAAATGATGTTTCAATACTTAACAATTACCCTGCTTTTCAAATTATCAAAAATTGTGATGTGTAAATTTTAGATTATTTAAATCAAACATCAGTGCATGGAATTTTCTCAAAGTTTGTAGGATTAATGACAGTATAAACAATCTTGAGCCCATTCTGGGATCAGTATAATGGTATGGGAAGAAGAATGAGATAAAGAACAAAAAGTAATTCAATGTGGTTCATGTATCTGGAGTTCATTTGTAGTGGCTGGATACCCTGACATGCCCATTTTTTCTGTCTCTCCCTCTCTCTCTCCTCTTTCCTTGAAAATAAATAAATGAATAGTTTAAAAATAAATAAAGTTATTAGGAAACACAAATGCAAGTGGCTTTTCATTTGTTAGCATGGAGTCTTTTAGTTGCATGCCATGTAAAGTCCAGCATCTACTGTCTTATAGTTCATGCAACTGATGCATCAGAGGCCGGTGTTGCTGCTACAGATTGATGTAATGGCAGCATTCAAAGAGATCCCAATTTTTTATTCCCTATTTCACCATCTCCCCATGTTAAAGAAGTTCTGTTTTTAATCAAGATTTTCCCTTATGTGGGCCCGTTGGCTGCATTTTCTCCAGACTGCTCATATTCTCATACTGTATCAGACAGCTTCTGGTTTGATGAGATGAACTTCCAGACCAGGCACAGTTATGGAGGAAGGGATTTATTGAAGCTTAAATACCCAGGAGAAGTTCCATAATGGCAGAAGAAGCTGGCCTGCTTTTACAGGACCAAACACAGAGAGAAGCACAATCCTAAAAGCCAAATGCCACAAGGCACTGCACACTTCAGAAACTCCAGCTAGGCACACTTTGCATATGTTTAGATTGAAATCTCAAATCCACCACCACACCTTAAGATCTGCCAGTGACACCTCCTCCAGCCAGGTGGCTGCAGATGCAAACTACAAATTAATGAAACAGTGAATATATTGGGGGCCATCTATTCAAACTACCACACATGCTGAGTGAGGCGATAAAAGTTACAACAAATATGCTCCAGTAAAAGCTCAATGAACACAAGACTAGCAGAAACCTGTAGTCTTAAATCACCTGTATAAATCATGGAAGGCCATAATGGAGAGAATCATCCTTCAAAAGGGAGCAGCAATCCTTTGATAAGAGAATGGAATGCTTGGTGATTTGGAAAATATGTATGCGCAGATATATGTATAGGTATATGCATGTTCATATACATACTTGCAAAGAGATACACAAAGAAAAAGGCGAAGAGAGAGAGAAAACTCAAGATAATGAGTATAAGGAGATATGTGCTGGGTTTTTTTGTTTTGTTTTTTTCTAAAAAAACATTTCAGTCAACCTTTCACAGTCTACTCTCTGTAGGCAATCGGGAATGATTGCACCATTACCTTGGGCATTAGTTTTGAGATAGAGAGCTGATGAAGCCAAATATTTTGAGGCAGGGTCAAAGTTCCTATAAGGACACCTAGTGAGGTCACTGCATGAAGCTATGACATTGAGCCAAAAGTTTCAATCTTGGTCTGGAGAGATGTATTAGCAGTTAAGGCACTTGCCTTCAAAGCGTGAGGACACAGGACCAATTCCTCAGTACACATGTAAGCTAGATGCACAGGTGGTACATGCATCTGGAGTTCATCTGCAGTGAGTAGAGGCCTTGTTATGCACATTCTCTCTCTCTTTCTCTCTCTTTTAGTCTCTCTCTCTCTCTCTCTCTCTCTCTCTCAAATAAATAACCAAAAATTTCAATGTAAATCCTAGGATTTTGGAGATGATAGGGTTTTGGGCTGACCACCATGAAAAGCTTCAGGCTTGGGAAGTATAGTGCCAAAGAGAAAGGCCATAGTTAGTACATGAGGAGGGCCAGCATGACTCAAGCCTTTTGGAGCCCAGATCATTTAATCATGAGTCCCACATACTGGACATGGAGCTATGGGATTTATTGTTTGCCATACACAGTTTGGGTTTTGCTTTTGTTCAATTTTGTCTTGCCATACCCCATTCTTCTTTTTGGATTAGGAATGTTTATTTGTGTCCTTATATCTTAGATATGTGTAATTTATATTTTGATTATATAGGGTCCACACTTAAGAAACTGCCTTGTTTCAGATGAGGCTTTGGACTTTTGAACTGGTAAATCTTGTGGTTGGACTGAGTGCATGTTGTATTAAAAGATGGCCACGAGCCTGTGAGGATAAAGGCTTATGGCTTAAAAGTGTTGAGCGGCAAGTTGACAAGGGGTGGACTTTTGTTGGTTAACTCTGGTGGTCAAGTTGACAATATGGAAACAAGCTTCTTTCATGTTTATTAGGGATTATTTATTAGATTGATATATTAAGACCACCCCTAACTATGAATGATACATTTCCGTGGAATGTAGTCTTAGACTATACAAAAAGAGAAAGCTACCTGAGAATCAGTATTTATTTGTTCCTACTTATTCCATGATGATGTGACACCATCTTCTCTGCTCCCAAAATGCTTCCCCTGCAATAATGAATGTTATCCACAAAATTATAAGCTGAAAGTAAACCCTTTCCTCAATTAAACTGCTTGTCTTCAGGTATTTTGTCCCAGCAATGAGAGGCATGGTATATTTAGGCCTTAGAATTTACCCTATATGTTTTGAGTCTGTGGTTCCTAGAATAATGGGACATGACTAGAGGGGTAAACAGTAGCCAAATTTCAAAGACCTTGACATTGTGTTGGCTTTTTATGATAAATGAGTAGGGGAGTCAGAAGAAAATTAACAGAGACAACAATAGTATTGCTAAGTATTTACTATGCATTAGACGTTGTTGCGATAACGGATCCTCACAACATTGAGGGAAAGTGAGGCACAGAGGCTGAATAATATTGTCTGAAAACTGTTTTTCAGTAAGAACCATCTTCAATATTTGTACACATTATGTGACTCTAGGAGACAGTAACTATATGAAGGGATGTTTCTCTTTTAGGTAGAAATATGGGAGATCTGAAAGGGATAAATTGAGAAAAGGGCATTGGCTGTAAATAGTGCAGAATTAAATGGAGAAATCTGCTCACAGTGAGACAAAACCAGGATGAAAGAATTCTATAAATATAGAAGAAAATTTGGTAAAAAAAAAAAAAAAGTATTAGATGTCAAAGTTCTAGAATGACTTCTGAGGTGGTGGTTCTTGGCACCAGGAGAAAATAGAATGAGAAATAGCCTTTTCTCTTACTAATGTTGAAAATATGGAAACAGATACAATGTCAGGAGTGGTTATGACTTCAATTTCTGAAATAGATTGAAATTGTCAGTAGATATTCAGAAGTGTAGGCTAGTAGCATATTTTTAATCACTGTTTCAGTTTCTCTCTAAGTGATGACTTATAACATTGAAAAAATGAGTGCTTAACCTTCTTTTGATCTGCTCTCTTTTCAATTCAACTTCTAACCAAAGTCAATTCATCATGCACCACACATGTGTTCATACGTCTACACTTTTCTCAACTTGGTTTGTCACAAAATGATAGATCTTCTCACTTCTACTCTTGGGACAGTGTGGATTGTATTTACTGAGAAAAATCCCACATTTACAGTCTTCTTTTTTAATAACATGTTTTGTATGGATACCTCATGTGTTAGTATCCTCTACTCCCTCATCCTTGCCCCCTCTCTGCGGGAGACCCTCCTCTGTGGGGTTGCATGTATTCTCCATGGGGTTGTGGGTTATATGTTCTGGGAGCAGCAGCCAAATCTTCGCTTCTTCATCTCCCATAAATCTGCTATGCTGTGAGCTGCTTCAACTTGAAATATGCTTACAAGAATGAGAAGACCTTTCTTCTCCTTTCATGTAGTTTAAAACTTCAGCATATTTATTTGGAAAGATTTTTTTTTTAAGTCACACTTCTTTTTTCATTTTTTTTAAATTTTTTTTAAATTTATTTATTTGAGAGCTACAGACAGAAAGAGGCAGACAGAGAGAGGGAGAGAGAATGGGCGCACCAGGGCCTCCAGCCACTGCAAACGAATTCCAGACGCATGCGCCCCCCTGTGCATCTGGCTAACGTGGGTCCTGGGGAGTTGAGCCTCAAACCGGGGTCCTTAGGCTTCACAGGCAAGCACTTAACCGCTAAGCCATCTCTCCAGCCCTGGAAAGACTTTTTTAAATGGGGTAATTTGCTATATTAAAAAACCAGATGAAAGCAATTCGGTTTCTTTATCATTTTTGTCCCTTGTTAAAAGAAAAAAAAACATATTTCACTATTTCCTCAACATTAGACAAATAATTGCCTTTAAGTTCATTTATTTTAAGTCATGGCAACTCATGCATGTTTATTTGTAACTCCTAATGACAATTGTTTTCTTTGCTACAACTTCAATCCTTATGTAGTGCATTTCTAAGGCACAAATTTGTGCAAAGTTATTTGTTATTTAATAAAAATCTTGAGTGGAACCACACAGTTATTAAGTAAAGATCACATTGCAGTCCTTCATAACTTGGCTTCCTTCTGCACGTCTAGTTCCTTCATTAGCTACTTTCCCAAATGTACTATACATTGCTTGCTCCTTGTTGGTTGTCCTTTGTTGGAACTGTATTCTTAGTTTGGCAACATAGGAACATTTGCCACTGAAATTTCAAGCTTAGCTAACACAGACCAATGTAAATGTTCATTGTTATTTCTCCCTGAAGTAATCCTTAATCCTCCTTAATGGAATAAATTGGCATATCTTCCACTATCATCTGAGATTCTACAGTATATGAAAATGTCTTGTATTCCAATGTTACTTTGTATAGGTAGCTATGAAATCCCTTCTCCCACTGTATCTTTTTAATATATATATATATAATTCACCTTTTCTTCTATATGCTTTTATCTTTATTTTCTCATTTATTATTGTGCCTGCCTCCCTATATCATCTCTTTAATGATCTCAATGTTCCAGCCTAAAAATTAATTTTCAGTTGTGTGGCTAATCTCTTTGAAAATTACTATTATTATAATAAAATTCATGTAATAGAATCGAGTATGCTAACCTTTATTTTTTTACACTGTATTTTTATTAGTTATGGGTATAGTATGTGAATGGCACATGTTGGTACCATCCTTTCTCTCATCCCTGCACCTTTTCCAAAGGGACCCTCCTGGGGGATGCAGCTCATCCCCATGGGGATTTTAGATCATGCATTGTAGGGGCAGCTTTAGCACAAGAGTTGACGTATACTTAGTCCCAATTTTTGGCAGTGGTACATAATCTTGCCAAGAATATTATGAACAAATATCTTGTCAAGATCTTACCTTTGACCCTTAAATATAAATATGCTATAATAAGGTATAATTAGAGAACATTTATGTTTTCTGGGGATCAACAGGGTCCCTTCTAATTTTTTATACAGGCTCCAGGTGCTTTGTATACGACTCATTACCCAATGTCATTGGGAATATGAGTATGCATTCATGTTAGATATTTAAGTGTTTATTAACTGGCAAAGATTGTATATAATTTTTCTTTTGAAATTACTTGGGTGTCAATTATGATTGGTAGAGGTGATAAAGTGTGATATAGACATCAAGTTAAATATACTTTCATTCTAAATATGTTTATCCCTCATATTTTGAGACTCTTTTTCATGTCTCAAGCACAATTAAGTCATCTAGTAAGATTATAGGATCTAAGCACACGACCTATAGTATTTAATGGATACAATGTAACTGAGGATCAAATATTTCTAAAACTGTGTAAAAATGTAGCCTCCAGGATCTAATGCAAGATGTGAGAAAAAAAAATGGAGTTTGAAAGGACCTTTCTTATCCTAGAATATTACCATGAGGAAAGATTTTAAATTTAAAATATATGTTGGGGTCAAGAAAATGACTAGAGTGCTTCTCTCATTAAAATAATTGAAACCTTTAATCAATTTAGGAAACCCAGAGGGCAGAAAAGAAAGGTGGGGAAGTGGGCAGGCCACAGCATTACAGTAAGCCATTCTGAAGGGGTGCTTCACAACTATCTTTATGCCCTGCTTTTGCCAAGACCCCTCCTTCCTTTCATCTATCCACTATCTAAGTCCGAATTTCATGATTCATTCTTCTGCCACAGTGAGGAAATCTTTACCTCAAAACAGGAGAAAATGGAAATATTGTCATATAGAATTTCAATTATATATCTCATTCAGGGTATTTAATGCTTGCAGCACCCTGCCTCATGTAATACTTGTTTAAATTGTCATAAAAGCATAACCTGATTTTCACATCATGAAAGAATGTCCATCTGGTAATTAGTGCTGTAACTGCTACTTGCAACTGTTCTCAGTAGATAACTGGGAGGCTTGTGTGTAAACGGACTTTCAATGGGAATCCTTTTAAAAACATACAGCAGGCAATCACACCAAAATATTAATTTGCACTTAAACACTTGATACCACAAGACACTCCAATTATCTCTCACTGTTTAAGCCAGGAAGAATTTCCCAGGCTTTAAACTAGTCTCTGAAGAGATTTAATTCAATATTACTTACTCAAAAACAGCCAGCATGTCCTTTTATTGGCCTTCAGGTCAACGAGAGTGACCCAACGGAGACCCCATCAAATCTAAGTATGTCTGCCCACCCCCAAGAACTGTTCAGAAGGTTAATTGTATCTTGGTTCTATTTGCTGAATAAGGAATCAATTAAAGAGAAGCAAAAAGCAAAAGAAGTCATAAGTGGCCACGTGAACTCTATCGAAGAGAGTCCTAGATGGAAAGGACTCCTTCTGCTTCCAACCCTCATGGATCTCCACAAGGAAGTTCGTAAAACCACAGCAAAACTATCCATGTGTTTTCTGTGATCACTGCAGTCAACACCTGCTCCAAGTCTTGTATCAAGCCATAGGACTTGCAAATATGCACAGAACCAAATGAATGCTTAAACCTCTAGTTACTGGTCACAATGGCAAAGTTCCCGGGACTTTGTGCTACTGAGGTTTGTTAACTCATTGAATATTAGGAAAACATGGAGCTAAAGCATTTAGTGGTAACCACATGATGCAGGGAGGGGGCTATTGGTAGTAAATATAGTGCTGTATATTAACTTTCAAGGTTTATATGTGGGCCTTGAGAACCATCAGAAGAGTCTTTTTTTTTTTTTTTTTTTTTTTTTTTTTAGAAACTAATCAGGAGAAAGTGCTTCTTGCAAGAAATATGTAAAGGGCATTAGTCACTAAATCCTTAACATTCTTCTCAACTACAGAATTCATGGATATAGAGAAAAGTGTTCTCAGGTATCTTAAAATGACACTTACCCATGTGAGGGCTGGGTGTTGGCATTCATCATCTAGGAAACTGAGGCGAGAACATAACTTTGTCACTCAGGGTTACAAATGATGAAAAATGAAGGAGCTTGGATCTGAGACCTTGCAGTTGATTATTCCTTTTTTTTGGGGGGGGGGGTCAGCTGCATCTTCTATTTCTTATCAAATTAAGAGGCACAGATAGAAAAACAACCTGATATGTATGAGAACAATACAAAATGATAACTGAAATGCAATAGGTAATAACAGAGGTCCCCAAGAAAGGCTGCCATGATGATTTGAACAGAGGGAGCCTCAGCCAGAGCCAAGGGTTAAGACCTCGGTCAACTGAAGGCCTCCTAGGCTCGCCATTGCCGCCAAGTTTCTCAAAGATGTTGACATGTGTTGATGTTTGAGACATTCTGGTATTAGCAGTTCCATGGCCTAGTCTGAACTAAGCAAATGTGACATTTCAACAAGTCACTTGGGAAGAGATAAGGTTGCAGACTTTGGCCCTAAATCATTGTTTCCTGAATATGGACACACACACACACACACACACACACACACACACACACACAAAATGAAGTTGAATTCTGACTTGCCTCTCTGAATGCACTGATAGTGGTATGTTAGGGTCAAAAATTTTGTTTGCTCATTCTGCATCATAAGGGTCTTCCTTTGCTCTTGAATCTACCATCTCTGTTGATCTATCACCTGTCTATATATCTATCTATCTACCCATTCATTAGTAATCCTTCACTAAATGGAGCTGTCTATTTGGGTTCTAAACTGGAAGGTTTGCATGTCTATGCTTCCAGATTACAAATAAACCTTGCTTGCTAGCTTTAAACCTTGTTCAAACAATCTTCTAATTATTAAACTGCATCCAACAATTCTGCAGAATCTACTGCTTGTATTTAGTTTCAATATCTAGCTCCTTCTGAAAGCATGAATTCCATGTTCCCTTTGATTATTTCCTTAGAATGATGCAAATCGATTTATTCATGTTTTTCTATTATGGATATGCCCCTACACACACACACACACACACACACACACACACGCACACACGCACACATCCATGTGAAACTCCTTACTTCCTACTTCACATGTCAATGGGTTTGGATTAAATGAGGTGAGACTATTTGATCTCCCACTCTGTGACATCTCCAACGGAGTCTGTTTCATGTTAGTTTGATTTCTTTTCCCACTCAAGTTGCTGCTCACAAGCGTGTTAAGACTTGGACTGCAGGAGTCAGCACTGGAATGAGGATTTGCTATCAAAGGGAGGCATTCATATACTGAACCTCATGAGGGGTACTGATTTCAGAATAATGCTTTCCTCAAAGGAACATGACTCACACATTGCAAAGGCAAAACAAAGATGCACAGAGGAAGTCAGATTTTTTATTTTATTTTTTAAATATTTATATTTATGAGAGACAGAGAGAATATAAGGGTGCCAGAGCCTCTTGCCATTGAAAATAAACTCCAGATGTATGTTCCTCTTTATGTATATGACTTTACATGGGTACTGAAGAATTGAAACCTGGCCATTGGGCATTGCAAGCAAGTGCCTTTAACAACTGAGCCATCTCTCCAGCCCCAAGTTACACTTTTTTAAGATCAATCACTCTTACGGGATAACCAGGAAAAAAAAAATGTGTGGCATCAAGTGAGGGCAGCTGAAGCCATTACACATTGGCTTATCTTCACAACACTGTCCAGAACTTAGGGACAAAGCAGGACTTCAGCACATCCTTCATGGTTTACCACACCACTTCTTGGCTTCTTGTTTCCTTAAATAGTCTAGGCAAGATCAAATGGGCTCCATAGAGGCAATCGTAATGCTTACTTAAATGGTTCGAGATAAAATATGTATGTTATTCATTGGCACTTAGCCTATTCACATGTAATAGGTACTCAAGTCATGTGTGTATTAATGCATCGTTTGATTGCATAGTGCTGAGGCAAGAAAGGGAGAGAGGAGGCTTAGAGCTTTTAATGCCAATGAAACTTCTAAATGTGTTCGCTGTTCCTGAGACAGGTGCTCTTATCATCGCACAGTTGTTTTTACTAAGTACCAATTATAGGGGACTGTGTTTGGGGCCAAGCACCAAGTCCATGACCTCTACCTTCTTGAGCCTGATTACCAGGCTCTTCAAAAATGTTCCTCATTTGTTGTCCCTTCTCTGAAGTGTCTGCTCCCAGGAAGTAGTTAGCATCAAGCAGCTGTTATTAATCTACTCTTTGAAGGATTTTCCTGGAAGCCAGTCACCTGCTGGGGTGACTAACTGTCCCAGTGGGACAAAGCTAAGTACAAGCCAAGCTTGCACATTCCTTTCTGTATCCTTAAGAATGCCTGAGTTAAAATGAGTCATCTACAGCTGGGAAGATAATGAGGGCTGCTTCATTTCTAAGTAAAGGAGCATGGTTCACAGTGTACTGCACAGACCAATCTTACCCCATGGAATGCTTCTCTACGTCCTGACATGCTCCCCAGGAAGCTGTCAATGAGTATTGTTGTGGTGCTGGATGGTCCTAGACCATGGGAAACATTTCCATGTGACTTGTAAGTCAATAAATAATCATAAGAGAATTTGTGTGTGTTAGAGGAACAGTACAACGTAACTTCAGTTTTTCAAACAATATTTTAATTTGGAAAAGAGCCTCTGTCCATTTCTCACAATAAAATGCTGATTTAGACTATGACCATCTATTTATGGACCTTCCCTGTTGATATTACTGCCATTGTGATGGATATCAATCCTTCCCCTTCTATTTTATGAACATTTTCTTGTTTCCATTTTTTGAGCCAGGGACTCATACATCATAGGCTGGCCACCTTGAATTCATTTTACTAGGTAGCCGAAGATGATACTGAATTTCCCATTCTCCTTCATCTACCATGCCTGGTTTATGCATTGGTGGAATAGAACCTGGGGTTTCATGCATGTTGGGCAAGCCTTATACCAAATGAGTTACATCCACAAACACCCCAAACTTCAGACAGACATAAAACTTGAGAGATGCCTACAATAATAATTTTTATATGCACTAATGGAATTCGATGATATCGATGCTGATTTTTGAAAAATTTGCAAATTAGTTGAACCACATTCTTCCTCCAACAAACATTTTCTTACTAAGTCTAAAAAAGAATTCACATTCATTGTCACATTGCATTGGGTTTAGCCCATTACATTTCAAGGTAACACACAACTTCATTTCTCTCTCCCTTTCTTTCCCTCTAGTACTGATATTCAGTCACATGTCTATTCCCACACTCTTCAAATACATAAAGTTTTTGGTGACACAGGACTGTTATTTTTGTTCTACTAGATCAAACTCTGATCATCTAGAGCTCTGCTGGTCTCATCACAAATCCCCATCTTTAGAAAAGTTTTCCTTCAAGTTCCAATCAAAAATATATTTTGTATGTACAGCCTCTCTCACTGTTATACCATATGTGATTGCAACTCTAGATCTACTGCTCTCTGAAGTTCCCTTATATTTTTTTGTGTGTTCTTTGGCACTGTATCTCATTTTCTGAAAATGGTAACAGTAGAAGAGCTAGCATTTTGTCTGTCTTAACCCTGTCCACATCTCAATGGCTTAAGTAGAAACTAGTTCCTAGTAAAATGTGAATGAATATGTCCAGTAAATTTGTAGTTATTGTTACCCTACAGTCAAGGAGAGTCTGGTGTGTTGGAGGACACAAGTAAAATATAATCAGAAAACCCCAGTGACCTGTATTATATATCCAGACACAAATTAACTGTACTCAGAAGTTCAGGATGGTGCTTCCTAGTCATGAGAAAATCATCAACTAACAAATATGTCTAGGGAATGTGGCCCACTCATGGCTGTGGGTATAGACAACACAGTAGACCTGGGCCTAACATACTTACCAGCACTGCAAAGAAAGAACCATACAGAGAAGGTATCCTTGACCTTTCTTTACTGCATGTACTACAAAACTATGAAATATTCAAAGATGCAGAATTAGTAATGATGCATTTTATCTAAAATATTCCTAACCTATTGCAACTATTTTGAATACATGCTTTTAGATTCAATTTGACATTTCTTCCAAATATTTTGGAGGATATTTTTTTTTCTTCTTCATAACCTTCTTCTTAGCACCAGAGAAAGCTTCAGGATAAAAAGAGAACTGTGGTGATTTTCCTACTAATTAGTTGCTCTTATTAAAAAGAGCAAGATAATTGATTTTAGGATGCACTACCCCTTATTAAGACCTAATTAAGCTGTATATCAAAGACTAATTAAATGGCATTATTCCATCTCACTGATGAGTCTTGATGCTCAGTGAATAGATTTGGGTGGTAGATGAATACTCTTGGAATAGATTTCACAGCCAGACAGATAAATATAGACGAAGAAGCTGAGTAAAGGGAATTTTCGATTATCTAAACCTAACACACTTATTGGTATTTCTTCAGCCTGACAGTTTGAGACGCACAAAATGAAACCATTTAAATACTAACTCAGCACCGTGGTAAGATGGGAACAATGAAAGAGCACTGTTGGAAAGCTGAAAATTTAAATATGCCACTAATAATTCTCATGAAATGGAGACAGGAGAATTGAGGTTATTTGTTTATTTACTATTTTGATGAGTCAAGCTACTCAGTCTTGATAAACCCTGGATAAGAGCTCAATTGTTCCAGTAACAGAGATCTGAGAATCTCTGGTCACTGGTTTCTTTCCCTGCTCTTTCTAACTTGTGCTCTGGAAGGCCTTGTATCTCAGAGAGGAAAGGGGGCCAGGTAAGGGAGTATTATGAAAGTCTGATTGTACTATAAACCCAGAAATGGATGGAACTTTAGCCCAGTCAAATAGAAAATGCCCTTAAAAATATTTGGAGAATAGGAGCTATTAATAGGATAAATGTTTTTCAGAATTTTAGAAATGAGTATTTTCAACAGCAAATCAATCTAAGTCAATATTTTATTTGACAAAGAAAATCACATACCAATACTTCAAATGTTATGTAAATCCAATCCTTGCATTAATCCCACAGAATTGACCTTATAATGGCCAAGCCTATGTTTTCAAGGTAGTGGCAGTATGAAAACAGAAACTCATCATTCCACTTAATCTATGAGGTCTCAACCTCCCTGGATTATAGTGGGTAGTTTCTCAAATTCTTCGGCCCTCCATAATGCAAAAGCTTTTGAATAAATCACAAGATATTTGCAGAAAGTAATGATTTCACTATACAGCACGCTCTATTTGATTGGCTTTAATAGTTGCCTTCCTTCACTGGCAGTATAATAATTTGCAAACAATAACATCAGTCATATGTCACTTTCGCACTCATTACTGGCCAAGGTATAACCCCCCAGAACCAATAATCTATACTACTGAACATCTAAATTAAATGTCACTGTGTTCTAAGTGCAGGTTATTCATTTGAAGCTGAACTTTTGCAACTATAACATGTATTTTGAATTATCTGAAGGACATCTACCCTTGAACTCTTTTTGCATTAATACACAGAGAAGTGGAAATAGCTGTAACATCACCAAGAAAGGCTGCACAAATAGAGCACTGGAATCTCTATTACAGAAAAATGAGTAAACAATTTATTTTTTAGCTATCTTCACAGAACTCATGGGCAGGCGATAAAGGTGTTGATTCAACTATTTCAAGGTTGTCAACCTACTCACTCTGTCAGGTTGCATAGAGTTTATAATATTTAGATTGCTTTATAGGTGACGTTTCTACTTGCTGTTTCATCTGATATAAAATTATGGATTTTAACATAATTTGGGATAATTACACACTGCACGTCATTGCCAAAAAAAACAATCAATTAGGAACAACTGTAATTCTTTCTTTTGTTCTATATTCTGTGCTTGTTTTTGCTAGTAAAGGTAGAATGTTAACAGAGAGTGAAGAAGAGAGTTTAATTAATCTCTTGAGCTTTCTATCTCAATTGGAACAAATCTTTCACAAGCCCAAATAATGAATCTATAAGACCATAAGTCTAATCAAGGACATAAATAGAGGAGAAATGGAGACAAGTTCATTAAATTCCTTGATATCTTTAGAAGAAAAATATTATCAAAATATGGTGAGTGAAATCAATGGATAACAGAAGATAAAAATGGTAAAACGTTCGTAGGCAATTAAAGAAATGAGGACACTTGATGGCTAACACAGATAGCCAGTCCTTTGACAATGGGGTCAAAAATATTAACTGTATGTATCCTTCTGACTTTTAAGAAGGTATTATTAAGTGCAAGCTTCTTTGAAAATAGAAACTTTCAAGCTGCTAAAAATATGAACTTTGAATTGCAAACAATGCCTTGATGTTAATGACAAACATCCATAGCTCATGCTGAGTACCTTGTACATTAGAAGAGGGGACATAAGGCACTGAAATTTCAACCTAGACTTTGAAGTACAGTGCAATCCCAGCACATTAAAAATGAGTTGTCACTCCTGGGTATAAATCCAAAGAATTCACACTCTATCACAGAAATACATGCTCATCTATGTTTATTGCTACTCTACTGACAATAATTAAGAATTGGAAGCATCCCAGATGCCCAATTAGAGGTTATGGACAATGAAAACCTGGTACATATACATTATGGAATTATGTTTAGCAATAGGGAAATATGAAACAATAAAAGTTGAAGGAAAATGGATGGACTTGGGAAAAATCACAGTAAGTAAAATAACCAAAACTCAGAAAAAGAAAAAAAACACAACATGGAGCCACATGCTTTCCCTGATATATGGATCTTGGCTTGTAAATTCTATGCTATATAAATGTAGATATCCATTTATATAGGGGCAAAGATGGATTAAAACTTTTAAGGTAGAATTGTAATCAAGAGCTAGCATAAGGAGATGACTTGTAAACAGGAATGAAAGAAAGGGAAAAGTGACTCATGTAGAGAAGTTACTAGAGGTGGGGAGGAAAACTGTATTAGTAGAAGGGGATTGGGAATAGGAGGGAGGGGATGAGAATCAACAAACACAATTTGTATTTGAAAATACCAGAATGAATGATACCTATATCTCTGCACGCCAAATTTAAAAATAAAATAAGGTCTGGAGAGATGGCTTAGTGGTCAAGCACTTGCCTGTGAAGCCTAAGGACCCTGGTTCGAGGCTCGATTCCCCAGGACCCACGTTAGCCAGATGCACAAGGGGGCACACGCGTCTGGAGTTCGTTTGCAGTGGCTGGAGGCCCTGGCATGCCCATTCTCTCTCTCTCTCTCTCTGCCTCTTTCTCTTTCTCTGTCTGTCTCTCTCAAATGAATAAATAAAAATTGAATAAAAATTTTAAAAAATAAAATAAAATAATATTAAAAGAAGAGAATGGGTCATGTGTCACAATGAAAATGGCTCACTAGAATGTGCTTTGGTTGAAGCAAACAGACATTGAATTATGAGAAGTTTAGGAAGTATGCAGGTCAAATAATAATAAAACCATAATATTTATGATCTCCTCATGGCCACTGGCTTCTGCATGGTAGCAGTGACAGGTGAATTTCTACTTGCTTTGGGGATATTCATGGATGTTCTAAACCAGTTGCCAGCCCAGGACATTCATTGGCTCTCAAGCCTTAACAAAACCAACATGAAGGGAGTGACAGTCCACGATTCAGAGATTTTGATTCATTAAAGGCAAATAATAAAACTGTAGAAAATAAAGAACAAGATATTTGCAAATACTTTAATATTTCTTTTTACTTGTTTGGCACAGTGAATTTATTTATTTTGGAAGTGTAAGAAGCACAGTTCAGACAATGGATTCTTTAGAAGTTCATATTTAATCCTTTTCCTTCATTTCCTTTTAGTTATTTCTTATTGCTCCTCTTATTTGGTATAAATATCTATGTTTTAGATAACTAGAAAGGAAATGTGGTCCGGATAAATGTATTAATATTAAAATGTCTTAAAATGGTGAACTCTTGCCTTTGTTTTCTTTTCAAAATTCCTGAAGATATTCTCCCCTATTTCTATTTGGCATTATGCTAATTTATTTAAGGTATACAAAGTATCCTCTATGACAACTTCTTACTTCAGGGAATTAATAGTCTTTGTTGTTTAATGCAAAGCCTTGCATGTAATGTGTGCTCAATAGTCCTTCACTAATTGGATGAAAAATGTAAAACATTCTATAGCTAGCAAAAGAACACCATAAAATTAATTTATAAAGCTCCTTGGCATTGTCCATTACTGAAGTAAGAATTTCCTTATTTCAGAAACATAGGCAACACTGTAATGTCCATGAGCCCACAAATTCTCAAATGTATTTTAATTATAATTCAAAGTACAAAAGATACTTAGCATTGTGCCTCATTTTGACACATGAACAGATATTTATACGTAACAGCTTCATATACATGATATAAAAACAAAAATTTCATGAAGTAATACATTTCCTACATTTTTGTGGTAGACAGATTCTAAAATGATTACCAAGAAGTTTTTGGCATAATTTGCCTCCTCCTCACTAGTTTGGGGGAAGTACCACAGTTATGACAGGTTAACCCTTGCTTCATGTTATATAATATGAAAAAAAATGAAAGGACTTTTCACATATGGTTAATGAACCTAACCCCAAAGCATGCAAATTTATGTTAATTAAAATATATATTCTCCCGAGTGAGCATGGACTAAGCAACTGATCCCTTAAAAATGTCTACAGGAGGGCTGGAGAGATGGCTTAGCGGTTAAGCGCTTGCCTGTGAAGCCTAAGGACCCCGGTTCAAGGTTTGATTCCCCAGGACCCACGTTAACCAGATGCACAAGGGGGCACATGCGTCTGGGGTTCGATTGCAGTGGCTGGAAGCCCTGGCGCACCCATTCTCTCTCTCTCTCTCTCTCTCTCTCTCTGCCTCCTTCTCTCTGTCTGTCACTCTCAAATACATAAATAAAAATAAAGAAAAACAAATGTCTAGAAGAAACTGGGCGTGGTGGTGCGCACCTCTAATTGCAGCAGAGGTAGGAGGGTCAACGTGAGTTCAAGGCCACCCTGAGAAAACAGAGTGAATTCCAGGTCAGCCTAGGCTAGAGTGAGACCCTATTTTTAAAAACAAAAAATGTCTAGAAGTAAAAGAATTGGAAATCTTGCAGACTCTTGGAAATCTTGCAGACTTTTCTGCTGGTCATGAAAATGGTACATTGTATGTATTCTGCAAGAATCCTGCACCCACCACGTGAACTTCACAGAATGCAAACATGAGAAAACCCAGTACAAGTCTCCACCTTTATAATATCCTGTGAAACCCTGAATAGAGCTTCCTTCTCTGACCATGAAAACAAGGAGATAAGAAAATCTTGGTTAAGGTACTGAATGTATGGTCATTTGCTATCAGAAGTAGAAAACTAATAGAATGATTTCTTATTGTAAAAATACTGGTCAAAGTAACTAGATTGAGAGCATGTCAAATAACTATGAGTAACACACTCATTTCAAAACATTACAGCACTATCCTAAAACAATCTTCACAATGATGGTAGAATATCTATAAATAGAGTTGAATTCTTTTGAATTAAAGCATTTTCTCTTCAGAAATTTCATGTTAGTTACATAACCAGTATCTGTGTCTCATCTTGTTAGTTATCAATTTGCTTGCTCATTTAAAAAAATTTCCTTGGAGCCAGTCATGGTGGCACATGCCTTTAATCCCAGCACTCAGGAGGCAAAGGTAGGAAGATCGCCATGAGTTCGAGGCCACCCTGAGAATACAGAGTGAATTCCAAGTCAGCCTGGGCTGGAGTGAGACCCTACCTCAGAAAAAACAACAACAACAACATAAAAAAATTCCTTGGAAACCAACTATGTATAGACCATTATATTGGTTCACATATTAGTGGACAAAATGAATGTGTTCTCATCCACTAGACTTTAAATATGAGGTTTTAAAAAAGACAAAAACAAATGGACAAAACCAAACATCTAGTGGCAATCACTTAATAAATATTTACCAGTTACTGCTTTGACTATTTAACACACTCTGGATAGATGGGCCTGCCACGTGAGAAATAAAGGTGAACATTATATAGACTATAATTTGAATGGCTGTGATATCTACTGGTAAAATAAAACTTTGCAAATAAATACATATTCCATGGCAGGCATGCACTTTTATTATCAGACCCAAGGATAGAGAGTGATGAAGTCTACCAAGGGCATTCATAAGGATTGTGGAAGTCATTGGAAGATCAGACTGTGGGTACGAGGGATCTGTAGACTGTCTCCTGGTATGGAAAATCTGGCAAGGGAACTTGTGATTGGCTTTAAGGCCTTAATCAGGAATCTGGTCCCTGAGGCAATGAAAATTACTAATTTTTTAATGTTTTAAATGCAGTAGTGTTATACAAAATCATATCCTTGAAACATAAATTGAATTCTATGAAATTGGCACAATGAGTTTTTTAGGCAAGATTTTTTAGTTAAAAGTCAATTAAGGTCTATATGGGTACAGGTAGGAAGAGATGGAGAATTAATCTCATTGCTTTAGTTGTTCTCTAAGGTATGACCTAAGTACAAAACCTTAGTTTGCCAAGTAGAAGGAAATGATAAACATCTGAGGGGGAGGAGCCTATTTTTGCTTTATGCAATTTTCAAAAGGATTGCCCTAACTTCCACTGTCAAAAACAGTGTTCTAAAACATTCCACCCTAGAGTCCAGTCTGTGAGGGAAAAGAAACAATACCCACAGAAACAAGGGAAAAATAAACACCTCATACTTTACCCTACTGGCCTGTTCTTAGACACTCCTTGTTTTAGATTCAATTCTAATAGGCTTTGTTGATTCCTTTTATAAACTATGGAAGGTTAGAAGCACCCTATTGTTTCTATAAAATTAAGTGAAATCATTTTTGAAAGGCTTTGCATGTATACTGTGAGGAAAAAAGAAAGGATTAGATAGTGGGATGTTCACCCTGTCTATGGTCCAGAGAGAAGCTCATTTAAAAAAAAAATCTCTTTTTATTCTGATATGAATTTTGCAATGCATTTTCAACATGCAGAAAAATCTTAACTAGTTGTTTTGAATTGCAGCTCCTGCCCAGGGCACAGCTTTGCAGATAATACCTTGCCCCTTAATAACTAGAAAAAGGATGGTTCTATAAAGAATTTGACAATCATGACCACCTCGACAAATTACAGTTTTGATGTTTTTAATAAGCTTTTGTTCAAGGTTTAATGATTAGAAGAGTTTCTATTTCTAGCTAATGGATTTTTTTAAAGGGGAATTTTTTCCCCCAGATAACGTAGAAGAATACCAGTTCAGAAAGCATTGCTGTGTAAATAATTCACATCACAAAAATAACCTGGTTAAAAGCTTATCACAAGCTTCTGTTTCTCCATTTCAGATGAAAGGCAATTCTAAATGAAGAACAATCTAGGTGCTTATTGGTTCCTAGTATGATGACTGCTAACACTCAGACATTTTATGAAGAGTGGACAGCCAAGTTAGACCTCTCACATCCCAGCGCGCAGAATTTGACCTTGACTAACACATGTGTAGCTAAGCCAGAAATTCTCCTTTAAAGTCGGCAGTTGCTCATGGCAGTGGGATCATAATTCATTTGATTTTAAGCAGATTTTCACTATTAAGAAATGCAAATATTGACTAAGAAAAAATGAAAGCATTAATATCATTTAAATTTGCACAGTGTTCTGGCCATATGAAATTAATCATTCAGACCATCTTATTCTATTTCATCATATTATTTTCATAATAAGTGTTAAAACACTTATATCTTATTCTGAATCCAAATAAACCTGCAGAGTGCAAAAGAAATGGCCAGAGAACCATCTTCGTATTAAAGTATTTAAGCTCAATTATAAAACTTTAGATGAAGCTATTGTAAATTAATGAAAGAAAGATGTGAAGAATTTAGCACATAAGATGTTTTATGTAGTTTAATTAATAACAGCATGTCTTAATCAGTAAAATTATTTATTACCCTTATTCCTTCACTCAAAATACAATAAGCACACAAGGAATTGGTGAAAAAAGACAAAAAAAACAACAGCAGGAAAAAATAAAAATGATCAAATATAACTGAAATAACCAGCAACAGACATACCTGCTAATATGGTAGGTATCTCTCCAAGTCAAAGTCTGTCATCTAACTAAAATAACTTGTAAAAAAAATGTATCTAAAACAACCAGTAAGAGGAATGTCTGCTCAGGTGGTGGACCTTTCACCACGTCAGTGTCTGTAATCTATCTTTATCTTACTTTGATATGAGTTTGTACTTTGTGAATTTCTTATAATGCTGAAGATCAAATATAGCTGTTTATTTTACTCTATTAAAATCTAGTATACTTTTCTAATAAATGCAATTCTCTCCCATGCCACTGAAACAGTCATTTTGGGGCATCTGACAAGGAATAGTGTCCCATGCCCTTGAACCAGCTTTCTTACCCTTATTCATTTATTGTGTACTTACTCCTAATACACGGGTTGGTCATACCAGGTAAAGAGGGCATGAAACTTTGTCCAAAACTTTCCTCTGTTTCTCTTCTTTAAAATAAAGTTCATTATTCTCTTCAGATTCTTATTTGGAAATTTGTATAATATTTGTACCACATTTTATTTGTTTGTTTTTTGAGGTAGGGTCTCACTGTAGCCCAGGTTGACCTGGAATTCACTATCTAGTCTCAAGCTGGCCTTGAACTCACAATGATCTTCCTACCTCAACTTGGACTTATATTGAAATTCTTTCCATGCTCTATCCAGGATAAATAGAAGTTTCTTAACATTTCCTCAGAGAATCATGTAAAACCTCAACAAAATAAGCAAAGGCGTGTTGGGGAGTTGACTCAGAGGTTAAGGGGACTTGCTTATAAAAGCCTGCCAGCCTTGGTTCATCCCACGTTCAAATCCCCAGTACCCATATAAAGCAAAATGCACAAGTGGCATATACCTCTGAAGTGCGTTTGCAGTGACAAGAAGCTCTAGAATACCCATTCTCATTCTCTCTCTCCTCACAAGTAAACAAATTTATAAATAAACAAATGAAAATCTTATAAGCAGGTAAAAATCACTTTGGACCAGTGTAACTCTGAATCATCTACTCTTTGTAACTAAGCAAGCCTCAAACTTAGGTTCTAAAGTGGGTGCTTGTGAGCTGAAACAGACAAGCTGTGTTTGTTGTTATTGAACAATTGTTCTTTCTGACTCTCCTAGCCTCTTCTCTTGTTCTATTTCTCTAAGGTTAAAGTCCAGAGGGAATGCTTGAGTTATCAGGATTTCTTAATGGAACAACTCAGTGGATGCTGGTGAGATCATGTTTCTTGTATCTCCTTGCTATCTTCCCTGGCTTGATCTTGTCTGGAGGTGTGTGGTTCCCACATGTGACATTATCTCCCAAGATCTGCATCCCTACAACAGGGAGGCTCTGCTCTGGTTACAGCTCTGCAGCAATACCAATGAGTCTGTTGTTCAGCACATATATAGGCAGTGGGGGAAATAAAAGGCACCCTTTAATGTTGTCTATTACTTTAAATGTCATTAGTTTAGATGGTATTGGGGTGCATTATGGTCTGTGCACCAAATATACGCTCTTGTAAATGTTGACTTGGATTTTATCTAGTCCAGGAAAAGATACATGAAATAATTTTTCAGTTATAAGAGCAAAGCTTAAAATTTTGGCAAGGGGCTTGTGAGATAACTCAATGGGTACAGTAGTTACCTTGTAAGCAGGAGAACTCGAGTTCAGTCTCCAGTATCCCAAGGACATGGAAGCTTGTATCACTAATCCCAGAAGTGGGTAAGTATACAGAAGAAGATTCCTGGAACTCATTGGTCAATCAAGCTATCCAAATTGGTGAACTCCAGCCCAGTGAGAGGCACTATCCTAAAAAGAAGTGGACAGTTTTCCTGAGAGTAATACCTAGGGGACTGTGGAGATGGCTCAGGGGTTAAGGTGCTTGTCTGCAAAGCCTAATAACCTGGGTTTGTTTCCCTAGTACCCACATAAAGCCAGATACACAAAGTGGTGCATGCATCTGGAATTGTTTTTGGTAGCTACAGGAGGCTGTGGCATACCAAGCTCTCTCCCTAAGGTTGCCAGTTGTCTCTGGACTCTACACAAATGTGCATACACATGTGCATGTGCACCAGCACACACATGGGCACCTACATACATATGAAATATGTACAAATGTACATATACAAACAAACACACAGAAATAGAGTTTGGAGGTGGTTATAATTTTGTTCATGTACACATTGGGTGCCAACCCTAAACAAACGAAAACATTTTGAGAGCTATCTTTATTCCATGGCATGCTACAGTCACTCTTACCTTCTCTGAAACCCTACATCCCAAACATATTGGATGGTTCTGCTATAAAGTTGGCTTCTGCTCTTTCTACCAGATTATTTTTGCAGCATTTCACAGTCACTTCCAAAAGTGACTAATGGTCAGACATTAGAAATCTCTCTGACTTTAAAGAAAAAAAGGTTGACTGCTTTCTCTTTGCATCCTTTGGTAAATAATAAAAATGTTAGATGATGGTGCTAGGTATACCATTGGTGCTCGGTAGTACTTGTGAAATAAATTCCATAGACACCTTTAAGACATACTATTTCTTATTTGCAATGTAGGAAATGAAGCCTTACTTGGAATAGAGCAATCAGGAAATTTTATTTGTATAATGGGGATCTAATACAAAGGGGAAAGTGAATATAGCCAGCTAGTGAGGTAGGTAGATAGATAAATAAATGAATTAATTGTTGTGATGTCTTTTTATAGTGCTTAAGGTGTTCATCTACCATTATTGTTACATTCTTAACCTCTTAATGTTAGGAATAATGTACCTTTTGTAGCACATTCCAGGGGACACCAAGTTAAGTGTCTGCCTTGAGCCCAATTATACCCTCTTCCAAATAGAAGCCCATTACTCTCATGAAGTTGTGAAATCTCAGAGGAATAGGAGCTGCAGAAGCAGCTGTAATGCTAAATAGAACCTTAAGTAAATAGCCTAGAAGGCCAGTGAACAATGAATTATAATAAACCAACTATAATTAGTAATAAAAGCCTTAAAATAACTGTACTCATGAGATAGTATTGGTCATATCCTTGCTGTGTTCTGGAAATAATACAATCATTTTTTCACCCAATGTAGCTACAGTGGTAATTAAAAGCTGATTTAGGATCAAAGGCAACCTCAAGGTTATAACTATAAGTAGCTGGCTCTGAACATGGAAGGAACTTGTTCTTATTCGCATATTCACTTTTTAAAAAGTGGGAAGCGGGTTTGGAGTCTATTGAAATAAATTAGAACAACATCAGCTAAGTAAAGAATATCATTTGAGAAGTATCTTTATACCTAATGCATCTTGGGGAAACAGAGAAATAAATAAACCTGAGGATATAAAAAGACTATTTATGATATGGTTTTTATCAAATATGGAACATTTTCATGGCTAATATCTGTGTTATAACATGTAAAGCAAATGAGAAAACTGTACTGGATGCTGTAAGCTAAATTATTTGGACAGTACTTCCAACATTTTCTATCAACAGGTAGAAACACGCTGAGTTTCACTTGTTGCTATATGGTACAAATATCTTGTTTAACTCTTCATAATAAGACACAGTGGTAGATTAGAACAGAGTTTACTTGAAGAAATTATCATCTCTACAAGATAACACAAAATCCCACAGTGACAATGTACCTCCACGATCAAGGAGAATGTTTAAAAAGTTATGTCCTGCAAATACATTTGGTACTTTGGGTTAGTGATTATGTTAAACAAACAGAGAGTCTGCAAGGGACACAGCAGCATCCCAAACAGCTGGTACTGGAAAGGAGTGGGACGAAACAAAGGCAGACTCATCCTTACTGAGGTCCCAATCCAGACAAAGAGATGCTCATCAGCTACTGACATGGGTACATGCTCAATTACAGTAATGCCAAGTTCTGTGACGGGCAGCCCAGCAAGCCGTGAAGGAGGTATGGTGTGAGAAAGAACACACTGTGTGGAAGGGGCAGAGGAGCCAAGGGAGGAAGCTCTGGAGAAGACGCTGTTAGCAAAAGGCAAGGCGTGAGCGTTCCGCAAGGGAGACATTGGGGAGAAGGGGAAGAGGAGGTGGTAAGAAAGGAGGAAGCAAAAGTTCTCTGACTAAAAACAGCACAGCCTATAGAAGGAATTTACAGAGTGCCAAAAGAGGTGTTCTGGAAGCGTATGCCTTTAGAAAAATTAATCAGAAGTAACAGGTAACAGGCCTATGAGATATGTGGTTATTTCTGCGGGGACGGGGTGGGGGTGGGGGAGCGGTGAGCAGCCTTTCATGAGCTCCAACATCCTTCCATTCTTACGAGACCAGGAACACAGCAGGGGAAGCAGCCACATGTCTGCTGATCTGTGAAGAACTTCCACTCATCCTATCCTGTGCTAGGTCATCAGTAACCTCAGACTAACACAGAGCAGGAAAGAAGGGGAAGGAAAAGGAGGAGGAGGAGCAGGAGAGAAAGAAGAAGAAACACAAGATTATTGTTTATTCATCACTCATTAAAAAAAAACTGAGCAAGCACCTTCTAACAGCCAAGCGTGCTGTCTAAACCCTGAAGGTAGTTACAATCAAAAGAGAAAATCCCAGATTGAGAGCATGGAGTAAGACCAAAAGGGTAAGAGATCAGCCAGGCGTGGTGGCGCACACCTTTAACCCCAGCACTTGGGAGGCAGGGATAGAAGGATCACAGAGACTGTGAGGTCACCCTGAGACTACAGAGTGAATTCCAGGTCAGCCTGGGCTAGAGTGAGACCCTACCTCATAAAACCAAAAAACCAAAAAAGAAAACAAACAAACAAAAAAAAAAAAGAGGATAAGAGATCAAGATAGCAGAACTGCTTAGAAAGAGGAAAGGGTTCAGTGTAATGGGGTTTGAAGAAAAATGAGGGTGATGGGAGGGGATTATGAACAAATTACAGTATCTTCGTGAACTATTTTTATCAATAAAAATTTATAAAGAACTTTGATTTAAGTTATAATTTTGGGGAGGCGAGGTGTAGAGATTGCTTAGTGTTTAAGGCACTTGCCTGTGAAGCCTAAAGACCCAGGGTTGATTCTCCAATACCCACATAAATCCAGATACACACGGTTGTGCAGGCATCTAGAATTGTTTACAATGGCTAGAGGCCCTGGCATGCTCATATTCTCTCTCTCTAATAAATAAACAAATAAATAAATAAAATATTTAAAATATAAAATTATAATTATTTTTACCATTAGCCAATCTTCATTTCTCATGCCATCAGACGAATGTTTTCATGTTATTTCTATACTGCTTGCTTTTCACGTGAGTATATGTGTGTATAATGTATGTACATATCTATGTATGCTTATATGTGTGTGGACACGTGTGTGTGTAGGTGTGGATACTGTGTATATTAAGCCTAGAGATCCAGGTCTGGTATCATCCTCAATCACTCTCCGAATTTTTTGATTCAGGAACCCTTACTAAGCCTGGAACTCACCAATTCAGTAGACTAGCTAGCCAGCAAGCCCAGGAAATCTATATTTCTGCCTCCCCAGCACTTAGATTTCAGTAGCTCCCTGCTGTGCCAGGCTTTGATCAAGAGATCCAAACTCCAGTCCTGATGATTGCACAACAAGCGCTTCCCTGACTGAGTCCTCTTCTAAGTCCCAGCCATGCTTTTGTGAAGGCAACAGTTTTCCATAACTGGCCTCAAAAATGTTGATGTCTCTGGCTGGAGAGATGGCTTAACAGTTAAGGCACTTGCCTGTGAAGCCTAAGGACCCAAGTTTAATTATCCAGGTACCACATCAGGCAGATACACACGGTGGCATATGTGTCTTGAGTTTGTTTGCAGTGGCTAGAGGCCCTGGTGTGCCCATTCTCACTCCCCCCCCACACCTATCTCTCTGTCTCTAATAAATAAATAAATAAATAATAAAATAAATTTTAAAAAATGTTGGTGTCTTAAGTTTTATGCCTGAAAACATACTCTTCTAATAATATGCTAATTAACATCAATAAACTCACTATTTTAAATCCTGCCAGCTGAGGCCGATTACACCCTATTCTCCAGGTTGACAGACCCTTTCCTTTGGCCACCTGATTCACATAACTATATTATCTACTGTTGTGATGTTAGATGAGCCCTGTTTTGTTTGTTGTTGTTGTTTGTGTTTTTTCTTTTCTTTTCTTTTTTTAACCTTTATCCCTCCATTTCTCACCCAAGGCTGCCCTCTATGTGGATTCTGACTTCTGACTTGTTTTCCTCATTAACAATCATTAATGAGCCCTTGAGTTAAAGGAGAAAAAAAAAAAAAAAACTTTGTCACATCTGTAGCTATTGGAATTTATGTGCTACCAAGCCAGCTTGCCAACCTGAAGAAAAATAGGAATATGTCACATTAAAAAAGTTTCCACTCAAGACACGCCTTTCCAACTACACAAGACCCTATAGAATTTGAATCAGTTGTATTTCTTTTCTTTCACTGTATTGTTCACAAAATTATTTGAACAATATTATACTCACATATTTGGACTATTTACCTGAGAATTCTATATGTTTTTCATATCTTCTGCATTGATCTTTATAAGAAAATTACCAGATGGGTTCTATCATTCCCATTTTATAGGCTGGAAAATCAAAACCTGAAAGTGTTATATAGCTTGCCAAAATTGTATGTGAAAATAGTAAAGTCAGAATTGAGCTCAGGTCTGTGTCATTCCCAAACCATTACCTATAGCTATAACTAGAGTGTCTTCCATGGAACTTAAATGACCATTCCTCTTGGCAGTACCCTATGTGGTTTGCATATGCTTAAAAGAGACTCAAATCATGTCATAGCAAAAATAAAGGATGTATTACTGAAAAGGCTTAATGTATTAGCTGAAAAAGTATTATTACCCCAGTTTATCTAGACAACATAGTTCAAAATATGAACAACATTATTTATTAACAGATTGTTTTGGTATTGAGATAATACCAAACAACAGGTCAGCTATCCAAGTTTAAAACTCCCATTCTTAAGAGTTGTCCAAAACCCAATTTCTATTATAATACACTCAGCCAAATTTTAGCATAATGACCAACTTTTTCTCACTCCTGGGTGCATTTCTCTCTCTCTCTCTCTCTCTCTCTCTCTCTCTCTCTCATTTTCCAATAATAGGAAGAGAAAAATGTGTATTTCCAAACAAGATGTTGTAAAATTTTAAAAATATTGCAAATATTCGGCTTGAAGTCTAGAAAACTTGGTTTCTTTAATAATTCAAACCTCTGTCTTCCTACGTGTAGCTCACAGCAGCCATGAAAAGTTAGGAAGCATGAGACAGCTTTCCCCAAGAAGCAAACTTCTTAGCATACCGATCAGGATGTTTTCGTCTTTGTCTTCAATAGATCAATAATACTAAAGCTGCAAGGAATCTATGCAACAGAGGGCTCTACTTCAGAATTCACTCATGAATTGTCTTCAAACAAGGCAGTCAATACATGCAAGTCATCAATTTCTGAGGCCCTCTGACCACCGCTAACACGTACCTAATATCAAGAGTTCTTATCGCAAGTCTTTCACATTAGAGAAATGTCCTTTGGGATTATATTTCAGGAAGTAAAGTGTTCTTTGGGAACTACTTAATTTCTTTTCTCTGCTTGTTCTTTTTTTTTTTCTGCATATCCACCCCCGCCACCAAAACTATCATTGACTTGTCATTTTTAAAGTTGATGTATAGGTGTTATCATAAAGTTTATTCTCATAGGTCTAGACACACAAAAGCAAAATAAGAGAAAGGAACAAGAAAACACACACACAACAGCTATACATCGTAGAAACCTCATATTCATAAGCATTATATATTGTATTGCAAAGAAAAATATAATTTGTTTCCACCCAAACTTCTCAAAAATAGAAAAGCACTTCACATAACAAGTCTACAAGTTAGATTTTTCTTTTTCTAAAAGTTATATATTTCGTGTTTTCACTAAAGAATAAATAAATGAATGATAATAAAAATTATAAATTACTTTTGGCTGCAGGATTTTTTTTAATTTTCAAAGTGTTATGTGTGTTTCTTTGTTGCCTCCTTAAAACTGTTTAACAAATTAAACACAATGGGTAATCTGCTTTTGTGTATGTCATGTTTCCATTTTATGGGAGAAAATTGTAAATAAGGTCAAATATACAAAAAAAAAAAAAAGAAAGAAAGAAAAGAAAAACAAAACTGCTTACTAAATAGAGAAAAGGCAACCGGAAAGATGGCAAAGACAGCAGAGCATCAAAGAAGCACATAATTAACTATATTTGGAACCCTTCCAAAAGCTGTTACTCCAACTGGCTGACAGTTAGGATGGAGCGTGTGTGATAGCAAAAACTCTTAGGGTGAGAGCCACCAACTCGGGTACAGTTTTTACAATCATCTGATCTCCTTCCAGTATGGACTTTCTTCCTCAAGGAGTAGAATGTATACAGCCGAGAAAAGGGAACATCCCCAGGTGCTTATTGAACAGAATTGCCCAGTTATGAGGGTATTTGAATAAAGATCATAGGAACAGAACACACTATTACAAATGCAAACATGTAAAAGTGAACCTTGCTGAATTCACAGATGGTGAACTCGTATATTCAATACTATTGGTTGATCTTAACTTAATGTTTAAGGTTCCTCTGTTATGATTAGTTCACTTAGTCATTCAAACAACTTGCCTGAAAGAACTCTGTGACAGGCATGTCTCTACCAGCAAGTATCTTTTGAATCAAAAGTCAAAATCTTTGAACAAGGGAAATTGTTAATAGTGGTGAATTAAGAATATAATGAGGCTCTCTCTCTATCTCTCCCTTTAACTATCTCTTTCTCTCAAATAAATATATAAAATATTTGTTAAAGAATATGCTGAGGAACCCAGAAAACTAGTATGGACTAGAAGGAAGAAGGAACAGCAGTTAGGGTTTTCTTTCTTTCCTTTTCTTTTTACATATATATATATATATATATAGTATTTTTATTGAAAGCCTATGTTTTCCTTTTTCATGGATGTGAACAGCAGGAAAGGTTAGAATGTTAAGAGCTAGAAAAAATAAAAATAAAAACCCACAGGAAGCTACTGTTGATCTGCAAAGTTACTTAGGAGGAAGAATCACAGCTGCTTGGATTAGGGAAACACAGGAGCCGTTCTTCAGGTTGATGACACCTGTGCGCCCTCATTCCTGGGGATTACCTGCAGAAGCGCTTCACCTGAGATCTGCTCTCCAAAACACCAGGCGAGGCTGTCTGGATGTCTTTGCTGAATCTGGAAGACACGAAAAGCATTTGGGTAAGGCTATCAGCTTGTGACTCAGAGGTAGCGCTGAGCATAAGTGATAGGAAATATCCACACAGAACAGATCTGCCCACAGCACCCATAGCATGCCAAAGACAGGGAGGGTTTAGTGAGTTTATCTTGGAAGTGTCAGGCTTGTGCATTTCACAAGCATCAGGCCGGAGAGGGTGATGGTAAAGCTTTCTACGAATAAGCCTAGATCCCCATACACTGGAAAACCTTGAGTTTCTTTTTTGATCTAAACCCAGTTTGCAAATCCTAGATTAACCCCAAACAGCCAGTTTTCTTCAGTCTCAGCTGCTGCTTCCTTGAGAGTTTCAGTACATTCAGAAATAAAATGCCTCTCACCAGAGGCATTACACGTGATACTACCTAAAGGAAGATGAAATGTTTAGAAACAAAACAAAACCATTACCCTCCCCACCCCCACTCCAAAGAACTGCTTCTCCTCTGCGTTATTTTGCTCCCCCGCCCTGCCCACAGGTCACACAAGCTATTTATTGTTTTTGTATGGGGGGGGAAGTTGTCGTTTCATTTCACCATTGAGAAAGATATCACCAGAAGTCATTGTCTTAAGTATGGGCCTACATTTTAGTTAGTTTGTTTATTTATTTATTTGAGAACAAGAGAGAGAAAAACAGGAAGACAGAAAGTGAAAAAAATGAGTGCACCATGGCTCCAGCAACTGCAAACCAATTCAAGACACATGCGCCACCTTGTACATCTGGTGTTATGTGGGTACTGGGGAGTTGAACTCTGGTCCTTTGGCTTTGTAGGCAAGCACCTTAACCACTGAGCAATCTCTCTAGCTCCATGGGCCTAGTTAAATTCAATGAAAGCACCATGAAGCCTGCAAATCAGGGCATCATATACTCTATTAACTGTCTCTAATGTACTTGTTTGTACTGAGTTCAACCTTCCATGAAAATCTCAGAGACTTTTAAACTCCCCACAGTAGCACATTTGTGAATGTCCTTAAATCTTAGCAACGTAGGTCAGAAACAACAACAGGGACACATGACACACATGTGTCTTCTCCATGCCTCACCAGGAGGCGAGGACAGAGATGACAAAGCATTATTTAGACTTCTACACAAGCTGGAGGGAGCCCAACGATTTTCTCACGTTCTTCAACAGCTCTGGGACTGTTCACTGAGTTCCAGCAGGTAATCAGATGAAAACTGTCAATTGTGATAATTGAAAAATACCTGCTTAGCAAGATCTGATGTCAAAGCTCTTAATTGTTTCTCTTCCCTGCATCTCTGTGCCGGGAACCAGAGTCAGAAGTTACAGTGGAAATGTAAAGGCAGATGTTCCAGCCTCTATTTGCAAAGCAACTGTACTCATTGTTAAGTTTAAATAACTTTAAGCCCCACAGGGCTTTGCTTTTTGGCGTCTGACTTTTCAAGAAGGGACCAAGATCTCTGAATAGAATTCCATTTTGATGAGCATCATGGTCCCCTTCCTCTCTGGAAGGGAAATAACACTAATTATGCACTTAAGGCATCTACAGATGAGGCCATTTTTCTCCTTCTTAAAAAAAATAATCATCAAGCTCATTGTAAACAGAACCTAATGAAGATAACTAGTACTATTATAATTAACAACCTCTTAGGACAAATTGTGTCCTCCTGATGTACAATCTGCATGCAATTGCCTAAGACATAAGTAGGAAGAAAATTACTGGTCACCAGAGTTTACCAAATGTCACTGTAAAGAAATGCTAACCCCACTAGAATGACAGCTTTGCTTTACCAGAAGATATTAAAACCCTGTCAATGTGATTTCCGTCAAGAAGGTTTTCACTGAAATAATAAAAAATGAATGAAGGAAATCAAATGTAGTCATCTAGTTAAATATTCATTTTCTAATCTTTAGGGAGCTGTTTACTATACTTTGAACACCTGGCCACTACTTGAACGTTGTCTGATTTTAAACTTGTCATCATGCCATAGCAAATCCAACAGGACCACCAGTAAAGTCCATTTATTAAGGTAAGGGGGAAAAAAAGGCAAAATAACAGTATCCTCCCTCTGAATCTAAGAATGATAGAACAAAGCTCCAAGTGTAGGGAAAAATAAATGAAAGATGAGGGGAATCCTGCTGCTGCCCAATCCAGTGTAAAACAGAGGAACCTCCCATGATAGGAAATTTTAAGCAACATTTCCTGAGCCCTGTGGCCCTGTTCACACAAGATGCTAAGGACAGGCCTCCTGCAGATCTGTTTGAGAGATTTTATTTAATTATTTCTCTTCTCTTCTGGCCCAGGGTTCTCAAGCATTTGATTTCAGTGTTTTTTGTTTTTTTTTTGTTGTTGTTGTTGTTGTTGTTGTTTTTGAAAAACACTGTTAACAAAATATTTTTAAAAGTACGTTCATGTACTTGCTGGAATTATGAGAAGATATGCTTCTCATGGTTTCAGCTTAAATATGAACATGGATTTTGACATATTTAAGGGAAAATAATGGCAAAGTCCTAAGATGCACAGAGGATGTAAGAAATGAGGTAAAAGGAAACAATGTGGTAGATTCTTAACCACATCCCCACCCTTAAAGGGAAACTGTAAGAAGCTAAGTCTGGGAAAGAAATACATAGAATATGGAAGAAAAATAAACAGAAGCATTGTATGCATACATCAAAAGATGTAATCAGAGTTTGTCACTCATTAACAGACACAAAACATTCAAAATGCCCAGATGTAAGGCAGAGAGAAATGGTTATTCAAGCTAGTATTTTAGTGTTTGAGTCATACCTGAGCCCTGTTGTCTTAAGAGTTTTCTTTCTCTTCATTTTGCTTAGTTATATCTCAAGCTAACCTGAAAACTAATGACTTGTATTATGACATTTTCATACATATAAGTCATTATATTTTGTTCTACTTTCCCCCTCTCCCACTGTCCAGACCCATACTAACTCCTGACCTTCTGACTGGTTCCCTTGTTCCCCTAAATTGCCCTCATCCCTGCATTCACATCGTATGTATTACATTGTTCTCTCTCTCTCTCTTTATTAGTTCCCTTAGTATATCCCTGTCTTGGGCTGGAGAGACAACTTAGCAGTTAAGTGCTTGCCTGTGAAGACTAAGGACCCCGGTTCCAGGCTCGATTCCCCAAGACCCACGTTAGCCAGATGCACAAGGGGACGCACGGGTCTGGAGTTTATTTGCAGTGGCTGGAGGCCCTGGTGTGCCCATTCTCTGTCTTCTCTCTGCTTCTTTCTCTGTCTGTCTCTCTTAAATAAATAAATTTTTTAAAAAAGTTATCCCTGTCTTCTCTCATGATACCCTACCAATTTCAAGACACACACGCGGCGCGCGCACACACACACACACACACACACACACACTCACACAATTTTAAATCTAGAGTCCATGTATGAGAAAATACATATGGCATCTGTATTTCTGAATTTGGCTTAAAATTCCCTTAACCTAATGTTTCCCAGTTCTATCCATTTTCCTGAAAATACCATTGTTGTATTTTTCATCACAGTTGAATATAATCACATTGTGTATTTATGCCATACTTTAACCATCCGTGTCTTAATGGACCTCTAAGCTGAAGGAGGCTTAAACAAGTTAATTCCTATGACTATGACTCTAACGTTCCTCATTTATTGAGTATGAGTAAAAGAACCATAGAAACAAAGGTGGTGTTATCACAGCTATCTTGAGGTAGGTCTTGGGGTGCAAGACACTTTGAACAGACATTAATCTCAGTATTTACTAAAAAGAAAATTCTGATGATAACTGCATTAAATTATATACATCAGCATAAGAAAACTTCTGTATATGGTTTAAAACACTGTGTCAGCAGAATGACACTCATGCATACCTACAGAGCATAATGACAACACTTTGCATTAATAACAATAAAGCACTTAGCAAAGAAAGTGTCGAGTATAAGGTAGTATTCTCCTTACAGGATATATTCTACTTGCTAAAAGTTCCTTAAAGTTTTTTCAACTTCATAGTTGTTTTCAGCTCAATTTCTTGCTTCACTGTAAGCCCCCCTCAGCAGTGGAGGAAGTAGAATCATAAAAAGGGGGCAAGTAGCAATTCCACCAATCTCATTAAAGGGAATAATTAAGATTGGGGCTTTGGAAGTCTCAATGAATCCATTGAGACTTCTGCAGAACATCACTGAGGTGCTAGGAATGAAGTGTGAAAGACTAGAGACATTGCAGTTTGTGGATTTTCATAACAATACAAATGAAATTCTAAGAAGTTTGCTATAACCGAAGCTTTCAAATGGCCAGCCCAGGCACCTGCCCTTGGCAAAACTACATTGTAGGGTCAGGGCAGGAATGAGGATGGGCCTTCAGATAGGCCAAGTGAAACAGCTGTGCTTGCTGGGTTTGTGAAATGCTGAATAGGAACAAAGTCCTCCCTGTACAACTAGTGTTTGCACAATACAGGTACCTCAGTCTGTAGGTATGACGGCCCGATTTCAGCTGTAAGTGCAGTGTTAGAAACAGCTCAGAAATATTTTCTTTCATTTCCCTCTCCATTTAGCCCTGATAAACAGTGGGTGATGATGTGTCTAACCCCTCAAAAAAAAAAAAAAAAAGCTTCAAGTCACAAGGTGTGTATTCTCACAGAGGAGAATACTGATTACTGAGAAATAAAGAAGGACACATAGGACCTAATTTGAGGTAAGAAACATTATTGCTGAGCAATTTCAAATTGCCCTCTCCTTGCAAAAGCAGGTTGGAGGAAACCCATCACCACTTACTCTGCTGACTCCCATCAGGAAGCAGACTGTCAGGGGATCTTTGTTGATTACAAATTATATATCTATAGATTTCATTAGCAAGCTATTCAGATAACATACAACTAATGTCAAAATGTCAGAGAAAATGTAAGATTTTTTTCCCATTCCTTTTCCAGCATGTAGATATGATGACATTAAAAAATTTTCTTTTTTAGGTGTGTGTCGGGGGGCGGGGTATACACCTGCATGTGCAGATGTGTAAACGCGAGGGAAACACACATGGCAAAGGCAGAGGAAGGAGGTGATTGTCCTCATCTCTGGTTCTTCTGCAGGATTCACTGAAACAGAGCCTTTTCTTGAACCGGGAAGTCACTGTATACAACAGCATTAGTATTTTAATAAGTATAAGTTGTACACACACTTTTTTTGTTGGAAGAAAACATATCACCAGTTCAACTTCACATGCCACCCTTCAATTATAAAATACATAATAATTTCAGAAACATTTATACATATGCTTTGCAACCAATGAGATACAAAATAATTTTTAAGATAAAAATCTAGTTGAATGTAGTTCATTGGTATTAAAATGTACATTTTTTTTTTTTTTGGTTTTTCGAGGTAGGGTCTCACTCGAGCTCAGGCTGACCTGGAATTCACTCTGTAGTCTCAGGGTGGCCTCGAACTCTCGGCGATCCTCCTACCTCTGCCTCCCGAGTGCTGGGATTAAAGGCGTGCGCCACCACGCCCGGCTAAAATGTACATTTTAATAATACAACAGTATAATACAACTATAACTCAACACTTTAACTGCTTGTTAGTAAGAGATTTTAATTTTAATTTAGATTCAACATTAACGTAATTAGAAAAAGATACTTTGCAAAATGAATGTACACATGCACAGATCAAATAAAATAAGTGAAATATTGTATTATTTCCTACTAACAAGAACATCTTTGAACAACCCACGAATTATTTGAAAGGTTTGAGTTTGTGCTTGAAAAATATAAGGAGGGGATCATTTTTTAAAGCTTTTACAAATGAAATTTCATATTCAGATATGAATGCAAGTTCAATGACTCTCTGCACTTAAATTTGGGTTTGTGTATATGTGAATGCATTGTGTGTATGGGTGTATCCATGGGTGGCCCATTTGTTTTTATAGCATGTAAGTAGAAGAAAGAAACAGAAGAGAAGTTAGAGAGAAGACTAGGAGAAGGAGAAAAAGAAAGGATAGAAGAAGGTACAAAGAAGGAAAAGGGAAGATGAGTGTAAAGAAAAGAGATACATAAGGGAAAAGAACTAATTATAGAGCCAGCATGGTGGTGCACACCTTTAATCCCAGCACTCGAGAGGCAGAGGTAGGAGGATCACTGTGAGTTCAAGGCCACCCTAAGACTACATAGTGAATTCGAGGTCTGCCTACACTAGAATGAGACTCTACCTCAAAAAAAAGGGGGGGGGTGCTGGAGAGATGGCTTAGTGGTTAAGCACTTGCCTGTGAAGCCTAAGGACCCCGGTTCGAGGCTCTATTCCCCAGGACCCACGTTAGCCATATGTGCAAGTGGGCGCACATGTCTGGAGTTCGTTTGCAGTGGCTGGAGGCCCTGGCTGTGCCCATTCTCTATCTTTATCTCTGCCTCTTTCTTTCTTTGTCTGTTGCTCTCAAATAAATAAAATAACAAAAAAAAAAAACTAAAAAAAAAACAAAACAGAAGAACTAATTTTAAGGTGAGCATGAAATTAACTACCTTCTTGAAATAAATACCATATGTAAAATTTTAAATTGGGGGCTGGGAAAGTGACTCAATAGTTAAAGCACTTGCCTACAAAGCCTAACGACATATGTTCAATTCCTCAGTACCCACATAAAGCCATAAAGTTCAATTCCTCAGTACCCACATAAAGTTCAATGTAGCACATGTATATGGAGTTTGTTTGCAGTGGCTAGAAGTCCTGGCATGCCCATTCTCTCTCTCTCTTTCTCTCCCTTTCTCTTTTTCTCTCTCTCTTCTCTTCTCCTCTCCCCTCTCTTTTTCTGTCTGTCTGTTGCTCTGCTTGCAAATAAATACATAAATACATTTTTAAAACTTTAAATTTTTCCCTATTTTGTTTAAGAATTTTCTTTTAGGAAAGTAACAAAAATGAAGTTTTTCAATAGATATTAATGATGATCTCATTTTTGTTTCTTGGAAAGCCTTTTATCAACAACTGATTCAGAAATATATTGTAGAAAACATTGTCTGAAATCACAGCGTAAGCTAAAAATATTAATTTTGCAATATTCAACACAGGGTAAGCAGAGTGACAGAAATTCGTCCTTCCTTCCACAGTTCTTTTCTCACTCCCTACCTGTCAGCTTGTTTTCTCTCTCTAATGATTCAGAAAGTTTATTTCTTAAATGTGAGTATTACATACAAGAATTTTCCCATAAAATTTCTTGAGTTTGTGGAAATTAGTGTGTAGACAATGACACTGGGTAAAAAAAAAAAAAAAAAAAAAAAGATTATATAACATACTATAATTTTTATGAATACTTTTTATGGACCCAACACAAAATCAGGTATCAAATCCTATAGTTTATTATTGCTAATATAAAAATATTCTGTTTTATATAAAGTACTTCAGACAATAATTAATTGATTTTTATTTTAATATTGTTGTCTTTGCAATACATTGAAATCTTATCTTACTTTACATTGAATTCTGTTTATTTATTACTTATTATTATTATTTCTGGGGATTTTTTAAACCAATAATTGGAACATTACCAGCAGAAGTGTTCATAAAAATTTGACCTTCCTCACTTTTCTCCAAATGATGTAAAGAGAAGAACTCGAGTCATCTACACAATATTTAACACCTTTAGTATCTGTTGGGAGGCAAAATGAAGACTAATGTTCTCCTAGATAGCTCAGTGAATGTTGATCCTGATAACTGGGACACAAGCAACCAAATAACCATTGAACTGAATTACAATAAAATATACGTTTTTCAGAGAGAGGAACACAAAATCAGTTTTCATTTGGCATGCTAAGTATGCTATATTTGAACAGAATGTTACATATTCATTTCATTCATCATTTAAAGGCAGATAATCAGGAAGTCATTACGTGGCCTGCATTGGGCAGCTATTCGATTAGCGTATAATTGAGCACTCTGTAATTCAGCCAAAGCTTGACAGGCTGAGAATGCACAATATCCAGTCCAGGTATTTCAAGTGTGGGGAAAATTATGGGGCAAGTGGTATTTGCTGGTCAATACTAGCCAACAGAATGAAAGGCAGAACCTAGAAAGAAATGAACATTTATTTATAGTTCCAGCTTTTCGTTTTTGTTAATTGTCCTCTTCATTTAATTTCAAAAGCTAGCAATATATATGTTTTAGAAATATGTAGAAAATCCTTCTCTCTGGTAGGCAATATTTGCTGTGACATTGTGGGACCTGATGACTTTCTTCTATGAAAGCATAGATTCTCTGACAAGGAGATGGCAATTTCAGCTAAAAGCTGGACTTTATGTAGTTCAGGAAGGGGGATCTGGGTACAAAGTGATGGTATAAAAACGGATGATACCTGCTGTAATTTACATGTGGCATGACTTCTAAAGTCCATGAGTTAAAGACATATTCCTCAAACTGTGGTACTACTGGGAGGAAATTGAAACTTGAAGAACAGTCACCCAATTGATATGAAGGATATGAGGTGTTACAGATGTGAGAGAATGGAATGTTGCAACCACACACTCTCTTACCCATGAACCCACCACACACTGGAAAGTCAGCCAAAATAAACTTTTCCTCCATTGAAAGGATTTCCACAGGTACTTCTCATACAATCACAGAATATTGATTGATTCAATAACACAAAGGAAAACTTGGGCAACATGATATGGTACAGATATCTGTATGATGGTTGTGGCTGGTCTGGATGGTATATCATTCTGTGAATGTCAGGGTGGGCACTGTTAGAACATACAATTAAACATCACCAAAGCATGGCTTCCCATGAGCCTATTCATCAATTTTTATTTAACTTCCTCACGTATGTTCATCTTCCCATACAAATCTAAGGTACATTTTCAATCTGAAACAAAATCAATTATGTTCAGAAATAATCTATATATGCCTGGAAAACTAACCGAAAAATACTAATATTTACTAATATTTTCTTGCTGCTACTGTTGTTCAAAATCTTGCAAAAAATGATTTTCAGAAACAGTGAATAATATTGTACTGACATTTGGATTAACTTCCTGGGGTTGCTATAAGAATTTAGCACAAATTGGTCAGTTGAAAACATCGAAAATATATTTGATCTCACTTCTAAAGGCTGAAAGTCTGAAATCATACTGCTGTAGACAAGTTGGCACCTACTGAGGTCTAACTGGCATTCCTTGGAATTCTCTAACTTTTGAAATATTACTCTCGTTTTTGCACCCATCTTCATGTAGCATTGGTCCTGTGTCCCGTATCTCCACATACATCAAAGACTGATGCTCCTTATGGATTACTGGCCTACTCTGCTTCAGCTTGGCATCATACAAACTAATGATATCCATAAAAATCCACTGGCTAAATATGGTCACATTGCTGAGTATCAATGTTGTTGACTTGAGCTATCTTTGGGATGGTGAAATTTTGATTCATGTACCATCTATGGTTAACATATGGTAATTATAATTCTTGTGATAATAAAAATAGAATTAGCCAAAGACAGAGAGCTAAATTTCTGGAGTAAATAAAGAGGTTGATGGGCTGGAGAGTTGGTTTTACAGTTAAGGAACTTGCCTGCAAAGCCTAGCAATCTGTGTTTGATTCCTCATACCCATATAAAGTCAGATGCACGAAGTGATACATGCATCTGTCATGCCTATTCTCTCTGTCTCTTTTCTAACTACCTCTGCTTGCAAGTAAATACATAAAAATATTTATTCAAAAAGTGGTCCAGTACATTGCTTTCTGCTAAGTCATTCCCTCTCCATGTTAAAGGGATATTAAGTGGCACATTTCTACACTCAAACAAATGTTTATAGCAGCCAGTTGTAGAAAGACATTCACTCTTGTTACCTGCATATTATGGTAGAGATGGGAGAGTATGAGTTGGTGACAAAGCATAAAGTCACAAATGGAAAGGACATTTGGTACTTATAAATTCAGGAACCATTTGACCTCTTTGTGCATTGTCCTTCCTCACTGGTTCTACACTCTATAGTCTTGAAACCTTCTAGTTTAGTATCTACAGTGTATAATATAGTATTATTGTATAGGAGAATATTAAGAAGAACATTTCAATGCAGACACTAAGAAAATAAACAGCAGATTCTACCATAAGGTGCTAAATATGGAGAATTCCAAAATACAATTTTATGAATCTATGAGACTAACAGGAACTTAGTGACAGAAGTTATTTTGACTTGAGCTTTTGCAGAGCAATTGATACTTGATGAGGGCTGTTTCCATCAGTGAGAATGTGTGTGAATGACTTCCTTTACGCTTGGTGTAGAGATGTCTCACTAAGCCCATTTCAGGGATGTAGGACTGGGACCACGCTAGCACATGAGAAATCTATAGACTGAGAAGCAGAAATGACTGCAACCAAATGATAGTCAAACAGAGAAGATGTCATGGTACAGACTTCCCTTGGACTGTTGAAATACAGCATGTGATTTGCTCTATAAAACAGAAGTAATCTGTGTGCATCAGGACCAGTGTAGGTGGACAGGGCCATCAAGAAGAGCAAGCATTGCTCAATCAATAATAAAAGCTGTTGGAATCATGTATTCCCAGGGGCCAGGGAGACAACTGTAAAAAAACAGAATGGATTTTCAACATCAAGAGACTATATCTAACACTGAGGGATCTTCAAATTAGAAAGGCAAATAGGCAAGTGATAGTCAAAACAGTTTTTGTAAAGTTTCCACATAACAGCTCATTAGTGAAAAACTATTTCACATTTCTTCCAGAACCACAAAGCCACCTAATAAAAGTGCTTGTAGAGTAATAATTTTATTGGATTCATCTTTTTTCAATCCTCATTTATTCTCTATCTCTATCTCCCTCTCTCTGATCTCTGGTTAAAACTTTTCTCACCCATAAATGTCTCAGCTTGGAATAGAGGAGAAAAGATTTAACTTTAGTCAAATATAGCACTTTTTGTAGTAATGGGATACATTTTGTATTACTAAATGAAGCTTATGTTTTGTAACTTTTAGTTACCACAGAGTCTTCTATTAATAAAAATAGGCTAAACAGTTATGGTGTGTGACTAGGTTTTCATAGAAATGCTAGGAAGAAACAATCCCACTGAGCAATTTAAATGAAAATCGAGACACTATATTGTTAGGATTATATGACATGAACTTGATTTTTCAATTAACTGACTGAATTCACATGTACAAATCTATTCCGTTACTTGTCTTAATCATTGTCATTACTCCTACAGAAGAAATTATGGGCTACAAGTTGGAATAGCTCCTTCTCACAGATACTCCTATAAGTTTGAGTTGTGTGCTAGTAGTTGAGGTAATCAGAAAATGCTGCCTCAATGAAAAATAGAGGTCTCTCTTTGCTGTTATGACTTTCCTGGTATTTAACATCAATAACAGCTACTTTGTGAATGAGGGTGCATAAAAAGGTTATGTTCAGAATTTGGGTAAATATCACTAAATATCCAGCTTAAACATTAAAATAATAATGTAGTAGTAGTAATATTTAAATGGGCTTAGTTTCTTTTTTTATGTGTCTTCTACTCATAGTGATTCATGACCAAAAATGTTTTCTTTATAAGTTATCTTACATTTTTTATGCTTGTGTGTGTGTGTGTGTGTGTGTGTGTGTGTGTGTGTGGTAGGCGCCCATCTATATGCCCTTGTGGAGAACCATGTGCTTGCCTATGGCAGGGGAGAATACTCACTTGTGATGGCTGGATCAAAACATCATGAATCTCACTCCATTGCTCTTTTGCCTGTTCTTGTTTTAAGCCAGAATCTCTCCCTGATAACGGGTCTTACTACTTTTCAGGGTCTTGGGTAATTCCCTGATCTTTGCTACCATTTGAAGAAATGGTATTACAGGCTTACATGGCCACATCTAGCTGTTTGATGTAGGTTCTGAAGATTTGAACATAGTTGGTTTCAGACCCTCTCAGTCCCTCATGCTTCCACACTTAACTGCTGAGACATCTCCCTAGCTTCGACCTTCCATTTTTGTTATCATAAGTTTGTGATGGACACAACCTCATAAAAAAAACATTCCATCATTTGATATTTTACAGTTTCAAAGACTATTTTACTTTGAAGACACAAGAGGAAGACAACTAACTATAATCTTTGCCTCTTTTATCAGCTATGTGTGACTTATTTAACAGCATTTTATAATGTATTTTTGATCTGAAGCAAGAATGTTCCAAGTGTAAGTGATATAATAAATGCCAATAAAATAGCACCTAAAGAAATCTAGAATTTTCTCTAATTGATTAAATAAACACTCAATATAGGAAAAGCATGAGAAAATTATATCTGTACACTTTTATTTTTCAGGTAAACATTATAGATTGAACTGATAATGTACTAGGTGACATGTTGAAGCCCTATCTTCTAGTACTTAGGAACATGACCTTATTTGAAAAAGAATATTGCCATTCTAGAGATAATCAAATTAAACTTGGGTCTTGAAGGTAAGCCTAATCAAATATGACTGATATTCTAATTAAAAAAGGAAACATTTAAGATCCACACTTTATACGATCTTGCCAAAAGAGACTGCTATATGAAGACCCAGGGTGGAGGTGTTCAATGATTGGAATGGGATATTCACAAGTTAAGAGAAGACAGGCAGAGGTTGTCAGCAAAAACTAGAAGATATAAAAAACAAGAAAGCCTGGATCCTTAAGACCAAGAGAGAACATGTCCCTAACAACACCTTAATTTCAGACTCCCAGTCTCCAAACTTGTGTGAGGGAATACACATTAAACCACTCAGTTTCTGACCCACTGTTACGGAAGTCCTAACAACCAAATCAGTGGTTTAGTGAGGAATTAAATAGCCTGAATTGAAGGTGGAGTTCAGAACAAAGAAACTCAGAGAAAAGAAAAAATTATTACTTTTTTTTTGCAATGTCATGGGAAGAATTCCATGTGTCCAATAACATACCCTAAAAAGTTGTGCTCCCTGTGAGTTTTTTCCCTGGATACTATCATCTTTGGTCTTCAGAGAGCCCTTACTTCTAAGGTGGGCTTTAGTTTAAGAACATGAGTGTAATGATGGACACACATTAACTTTTCATAACCCTATCATGAAAGCTATGGTTTATTAAGTAGTTTATTTTTATTTATTTATTAGAGAAAGAGAGAGAAGTAGCCAGTTATAAAGAGAGAAAATGGGCCCGCCAAGGCCTCCATCCACTGCAAACGAAGTCCAGATTCATGAACCACCTAGTGCATCTGGCTTTTGTGGGTCATGGGAAATCGAACCTAAGTGCTTAGGCTTCACAGGCAATCACCTTAACTGCTAAGCCATCTCTTCAACTGCAAAGTTGTTAAGTTGTTTTTTTCTTTTGTATTTTTATTCAGTTTTATGTCTTCAAACAAATTATTGACTTCCAGAGTTAGAGAACATACTTCATAAATCTTAAAATATTGCTAAAAACTGGGAATTTTTTTTTTTGGACATAGTAGGCTCCTGGTGATTTCAGAGTTAAGTGAGAATATCAGACTAGAAGATTGTGTGTCAAGGGCCACAGGCACCTAAGTCCTCCTCAGTCTGATCTACTCTCTATTGCTTGTGCTGGTTTTTAAAAGACACTGCATTTTAATTAGCTTTGATTAACAGTGCAAAGAACTAAAGGAAAATGGGATCCATTTCTTTCTTCCTTTTTTCTTTTTCTTTTTTCTTTTTTTTTAGTCAATATGCAGGGGATTTACATTCACTAGTCTACTCTTTCACATATCACCAGCAGAATTGGGCCCGGAGCAATTTATTCATTTGCAGCCATAATAAATGACTCAGGGGATTGAAATGGTGAAAGAGTCTGTCATTCAGAGATTTGTAGTGATTGGCTACAATAGGAAAATGAATTCCACAAAGCCAACTAGAGTATGTATAATGAATTCATTGCTTCAGTTACCACAAAAACGAAATGCCAAAAGGTTTAGCTCTCACATATAAAACAAAACTCACTGGTAATATCATGTGGAAAGCAAAAATGTTGGGACAACTGGATCTAGGAACAGTTACACATGTAAAACAGTACGGGCCGTTCCACCACCTGAGGCAGCCAGGAAATATCCCTATAACTTCTAAGGATTTTGCATCATTCAAGATGTGTTTGCTGGCTCCTGCTTCACTCATGCCTCCTGTACAATCCTGTCTGTCCTTGGAGCTTGAAGCCTGAAAACTGCAGGATCCCTCACCAATTGGTTTCCTGCTTAGGATATGCCAGCAGGCATACCAGTTGGGAGATTCAGGGACTAAAGTAGAAAAGGAAATTTTCTTCTGTATGTATCCAACTAGTGGCCATGGCCAGGCAACAGCATAGGGGGCACATTCAGCAATATCATGGCATGTAGTGCCATCAAACCAAGGAGCTTCAACGGCAGAGCCAGCACAGCTCCAGCACCTTGGCAGCAATGTCAGACTTCTGGGCTCTAGCCAGATGTGCAACAGCTTCCTGGACTTTAAGTAATAACAATACATCCTTTCCTTCTCCAGCTCATTTCTTCTCTTTTTACTCTGTAACTCCTCAGCATCCTCAGTTCCTTGTGTTAAAACATTTGTCCTCTTGAAGCATTTAGAATCCTTTCAGCTTTCCGTATAAAACCCTGACTCAGTATAATGTCCTATTGCCAGTGAAAAGGGCAAACTAGTATATTCCATGCAGTGACCAAACAGTAAGTGAAATTAGTCCATCTATGTCTGAGGAGATGTGCTTATTAATAGCTAAGCTTGATGGTGTTATATGACTACTTCATGCTTAGAAGTTTGGAAGGGAAGCTAAGTTGCTTCTGACTACATTCATGAGTTCACAGAAAGAAAATGGCATCAGCTCAAAATATGAACAGAAAGTTTCTATAGTGGCCTCTAGTGAGTATCATGATAGGCTACAGAGATAGTTCAGCAGTGAAAGGTGATTGCTTGCAGTCTGATGGCCTGTGTTCAAATCTGCAGTATCCATGTAAAGCCAGATGCACAAAGTGGCAGCTGCACCTAGAATTTGCTCGCAGTGGCAGGAAGCTCTGGTACATCCGTACTCATTCATTCTCTCTCTCAGATCTCTCTTTCTCTCTCTCTCCTCTCTCTTATCTTTGTTTAAATAAATAAGAGTGTCATGATAAAAAATTGTGCACCTGAAAATCAGACCACAGATCTGATCCCTTGAGTTGTACAGTTAAAATATGAGGTTTTAGCATTAGCACATTTGTAAACATCAGAGCATTTGAAACAAAAATAGAACTTAAACATTGACATGAAGATCTGAATGGATCATACAAGCTAATCTGAAAAGCATGGAACTCCAAAGTCCTCTGACCTTCCTTTTTCAGGAAAAATAAACCTTGTTCTCTTAAGAAAAGCAAACTATGCTATAAGAACCTAGAATGAGCTCAACCAAGCAGCTTCTTATCAAAATGATTTAAGTTATTTTGTTGACATGTTCACATCCCAAATCACAGTCTTTGTGTCCAAGAGTAGTGTCAGTTCCCTTCAGACCCAAGACTGTCAGAGCGATTCTGGACCTAGAGAATGCAGGCCATCTGGAGGAACTATAAGCATCAGACACGGTGTATAGGTAGAACCCTGGGAAATGTGCATAGGAAAGTATTCTAAAGTTGTTTAAAAGACCATCTATAATTAACTGTACAATCAGTTAGCTAAAAAGAGGGTAGGGCTGAAGAGACAGCTTAGCAGTTATGGTACTTGCTCATATAGCCAAAGGACACAGGTTTGATTCCCAAGTACCCACATAAAACCAGATGTACATGCATCTGGAATTTGTTTGCAGTGGCCAGAGGCCCTGGTGTGCCCATTCTCTCTCTCTCTCTCTCTCTCTCTCTCTGTCTCATAAATTAGTAAATAAAGGATATTTTTTGAAGAGGTTGGACCACAGAATTATTGTCAATACATTGGGCTGGTCAGCTGAAAGTAGTTCTTTTTTAAAAAAATATTTATATAATTAATGTTTTATTTACAAACATACAGAGTGAGAGAGAGTTAGAGAGAAAATGGGCATGGCAGGGCCTCCAGCCACTGCAAACAAACTCAAGATGCATGTACCACTTTGTGCATCTGGGTTTACATGGGTACTGGGAAATCGAACATGGGTCATTAGGCTTTGTGGACAAGCACCTTAACCACTAAGAAATCTCTTCAGCCCCAGTTAAAAGTAGTTCTAACAGTGTGCTTTTTCAAATCATGGAAACATGGCTCAGTAGTCACATACATCTAACAAGTTAGTAAAGACAAAACTTTCTTGGAATTAGTTTTAAGAAGGCTCCGACAGAGAGAGAGAAAAAAAAGTTATTATTTAGGAAAAGTTGTGTGGTGACTGGTCTCTAAAGGAAATTATCATAAAAATGACATTGAGGAAAGGGTTTCCCTGATTTGAGTGGGAATGATAAAGTGAAGGACATCAAATGCCACCCAAAGTGACCCACAGGCAGTGAAATGTCTGAAGCGGAAGAAGTAGCATCTGTACTCATCTCCTGCTCTGAATCACAATGTTAAACATGCAGTGCTTATAGGACAGGGCTCAGGCCAGCAACAGGCTCAGAGATAGGCCATGTATCCTGACACTTACACATTTAGATGGAGATTCACACATTCGGATATCCTTCTGCTCATCAGTGTCTTCACTGCTTAGTACATTTTACTCAGTATCAACTGGCTAAGAAGCATACTCCAAATTCCATTAGGCAATGTAGTGGGTATTTTCTACTCCAGGTCATATACATTCACAAGAACTGCAACCCAATACTTCACAGGAAGATTATGATAATGTGTTTGTGATAGAAAATGAATGGGGCCTGGGAGATGACATGCTGGCCTGCAGAGCCTACTGAGTTAGAGCCTCCAGTACTCATGTAAAACCAGATGCACAAAGTGGCGCACACATCTAGAGTCCCTTTGCAACACCGGAAGGCCCTGGCACACCCATCTTCTCCGTCTCTCTCTCTATCTCTTTCTTGCAAATAAATCAATAAAAAAATTTTTGAAATGAATGGGTTTTTATTTGTAGCATATACAGATGTTTGACCTTATGCAGTAACTGGACAGTCTCAAAATCCAAGATTTAAATATAAACTTGAAAAATTAGCTTAGATGTGTGTTTTCAGTTGAAATCTTACTACATAGGTGTGAAAAACATAACAATCTTAAAGTGATTATTTTTATAAGCTATGTTTAAAAAACACATAAGTATTATTTAATTCCTCATTATGGTTCATCTAACTATTGAAGTAATTATAAATAAATGAAACATTGAAGTTGCATATGTAACTCGAAAGTTTGACATTCTTTAATTTTCTGAATTTGTAAATGGATCAGACAATAATCAAAAGCTTCTTTAAAGGCAATCATTAAAAGGTGTGACACATAAAAGAATAATTTTATATGCTTTTATATGCTGAAAAAGGTTAAGAAGTACATTTATAAATGTGTTAGTAGTTCATTGGCTATTAACTCAAACTACATAAACACCTAAAAAGTTATTTCTGCACTTGAAAGTCATAGAATAAATGATAAATTAATAATCAGAACATTTTGGTAAATTGTATATAGATTTTTGATGTTGTCAATGCATATGCATTTTTATATGACAAGGTCATTAATCTGAGCTATATTAGTTCAGCTTGGCCTCCTATAGACATTGAAGACATATTTAACTGTGTTTAAATTATGTGAAAATGGGGCTGGAGAGATGCCTTAATGGTTTAAGGAGCTTCCTTGCAAAACCTAAGGACCCAGGTTTGATTCCACAGAATCCACATAAGCCAGATGCACATGGTGGTGCATGCATCTGGAGTTTATTTGCAGTGGCTAGAGGCTCTGGTGTGCCCATTCTCTCTCTCTCTCTTTCTCTCATAAATGAATATTTTTTAATTAAATGAAAATGATAGCTGGTAAATTAGTATGCAAACTGGACTTTTCACAGTTAATTTTGACCACACACATTTTTTGTTTTATGCAAAACCTCTCATAAAAAAGACACTACAGTTGCAGAGAATTTTGAACATGCACTCATAAAATTGCAGCCTTGAAAAGGGTCTCAGACTTTATCAATTCTAACCCCTTCATTTTGAAACAAGGGAATGAAACCTGAGAGATGTAAAAATACCTCCAGGCACAGAGACCAATCATGAAAGAAGCAAGACCCCACCGCCAAATCGCCTGGCACCCCTGCCAGTTTTCATCTCTAATTCATGTGCTTTCCCATCAAGTCTTTCAACTCCGACCCTTGAGTCAGGTCATAATTTTAACCTCCAATTTGGAAAGGGGATCAGGAAATGAATGTCACATTATGCAGTGATATCATCATTATGAGAACCAACCCAGCTGAGATCCTCAGGCTCTGTGTTTTCACAAGGCCCCGATGCTTTCATTTTTCAACCTGGCACCTTCTGTTGCCAGGAAGGACTCACTTGGAGTTCTTTTAAAAGGAAAGTTTCACACGCTTCCTATGGCCTCTACTCTCTCATAGAAGGAGTGACATTTGAGAATTCTGACAGTAAGACATCTCTGACTTCAATCACAGGGTGCGAAAATGAATATTTTCCACATGCAACTTTGAAGGTTGGTGCTCTTTTAACATAGCCTTTCAGTCTTACTTGAGATTGACTGCAGGGGAATCGGATGGTAGTTCAAGCTGCACAGCAGAGTATGTTTGATAATCAGGGACCAGTGACAGAGGAATGAAGATGGAGCCTTGTCTAGGCAAAGTCCATGGCTCAAGGTCTGATAATCAATCCAAAGAGATTTAACACCAAAGAGACTCCTGAAACAAACTGTGTTATCAAATTGTACTCTATCACTGATGTCCATGGTGCTCCCGTACTTATTTTCTAAAATTCCTATTGACCAGGAAACTTTGTATAATGATTTTGTTCTCATGGACTACCTGTGTCTATATACATATACATTCTCATATATAACCTATGAATATATGCAGTATTGATAAACAGTTTAAGAAAGGCTGAAAACAGTAGATAAATTACTTAAGAAAAGTAACAATGGGATGGGGAGATGCTCAGCAGTTAACGGCACTTGCTTGCAAGCCTGAAGACCTGGGTTCAATTCCCCATTTCCCATTTAAAGATAGATACACAATGTGTCTGAAGTTCTTTTGTACCTGCAAGAGGTTATCGCACATCCATACCCTCTCTTTCTCTTGTAAATAATTTTTTAAAAAGTAATAAAGATCAAATGAATAACTTTTTCCTGCATGAATAATTTATAAGAAGAAAAACTCTCTTACATGTTTTATATTTATTTGAGAGAGAGAGAGAGAGATAATGGATGTGCCAGGGCCTTCAGACACTGCAGAGGAACTCCAGACGCATGTGCCTCCTTGTGCAGCTGGCTTATGTGGCTACCGGGGAATCGAACCTGGGTCCTTAGGCTTCACAGGCAAGCACCTTAACCACTAATTTATCTTTCCAGCCCACAAGACTCTCTCTTGAGAAGCACTTAATCGTGTGCCAGGGTTTTCACTGAGGATTTTCTTATAGAATCTTGGATGGTTATGTCCTACTCACTTTAGCCTCCTTGATGTTAGATAATTTGTTTCCAGTTTATTCCTACATATGTTAGAAACTCACCATACAGTAGCACTTTTGTGCTTTAATTTATAATGCTTTTACCCCACCCATGTAGTTAATCCTTTAGGTATCTATACTCACATTTACAGACTTGTGCCTCATTTGCTTATCATTTTTTCTGTGGCAGGAAGCATTTCTTATAATATTTTTTATAGTGTAAGGTTCAGGAGGCAAATTTCCGCCTTATCTGAATATGTTTTATTTCACCTTCAATTTTGCTGCATATGGGATTCTAAATTAACTACTTGTCCTTACTTTTAGCCCTTAAGTAATATTGCTCCATAGTCTAGTCTAGCCCTGCTGGATCTCACAGTGATCCTCTTACCTCTGCCTAAGTCCTGGGATTAAAGGCATGAATCGTCAACCTGGCTCACTTCTTGTTCTTGATAAATTACTCATCACCAGTCACTTATACATTTTTTTCATTTTTTTTTATTTTCATCCTTGCCTCTACCTACTTCTAGCTTATAAATGCTTTACAATTATTTCTTACCTTTTACATTTAATAGATGGGCTATGATATGCCTGAGTGTATGTTCCGTGGCCATTGTCTCCAGGCGCACCTTTCCTGTGGTCTTGAATCAATTGTGAAAAATTCTTTCTCTTAATTGTCTTTGCTTCACTATAATCTCTGTATTAAAGCCCTACAACTCCATATGCATTAACTATGTGATGTTTTCCACATCTATCTATTATGACCTGAATTGTTTTCCACCAAATGACTTGCTGAACTCCTACACTCTGGTATCTCAGAACATAGCTGTATTTGGAGATAGATCTTAAAATGAAGTCCATAGTACAGGTTCTAATTCTATGTGACTGGGGTCTTTATGTTATATTTCAAGAAAGCAGCTTCTGCTGTCCACCCCATCCAACAGGTATGCCCAGAGCTAGATAATCCCTATGTACAGTGAAGGAAATACACGGTGACCCAGGGTGAGGACGTGAACAGCCAATCCTCACCTGCCCTGACAGAGTTTCTAATGGCACTTCAGAGAACCCTAATAAGTGACCACCAAATCCAGACTCAGAAAAGGAATGCACCCCCCACCCCCGCCAACTCTGTCATATAAACTTGAGTCTCCTTGAGTCACAGGAGCTCAACACCCGGCCCGTTGCAGTGCACTCCTTGCCTATCCCCTTGCTGAAAACCCTCACAGTCTTCTTTCACCCCTGACTTGAGCTTCTACGATTTCCTTCTCTCTACTTCTTACCACACCAGGCTCTCTCCTAGAGTTAAATAAAGCCTTGGACCAAAAACCTGTCTGTCTCCTTCCTCTATTGCACACTCTGAACCTGGCAATAAGAGCAGGAGATGTTGAGGTTGGCGTGTAGAAAAGAGCAGGATGGTCACCTGCAAACAGGGATGCAAAGTGGCACCTGTGAGCTAAAAGAGAGAGAAACCGGCCATACTGACTCAGACTGGGACTTCCAGGCACCAAAAATTGTGAGGCAACGCATGCCTGCTTCTGAAGCCACCCACACAAAGTGCAAAACAAGGATGTTTCTGTGTTTCAGTGTGGAGATTCATATGATTTGCCTATATGTTCAGTGAATCTTTTTTTATTCTGTTACCAGTCTTCCATGAAAGTCTATCAGAAGTTTTTCACTTCTGATCTCTAATATTTCTATTTTGATCTTCATTAAAATTTCAGTCTCTCTGCTGAAATGCCCTACTTGCCACTACATGTTTACTTTGTCCTCTTAAGTCCTCTAAGGTACGTATCACTTGTCGTGCCTTTTAAATCTTTATTTAAGTGATTGTAATTTTTTTGTGTGATAGGCTCAGTATCTGCATCATTTCTGGATCTGTTTCTATTGATGGTTTCCTTTTTGGACAAGACATCACTTGTAGTTTCCCACATATTTACCTGCCTCAATGTTTGTTTTGCATGACACTTACTATATCCACATTGACAGTAGAGACAGGAGGAAAGAAGAATTATGTTATAATTACCTTCTTATGGCTTGCACAAAACACCCACCCAAAGCAGCTGATTGGAGGAAAGAGTTTATTTGGTTTACTGTCTCAAATGGAAGCTTCATAATGGCAAGGGGAAAACATGGTATGATCAGAGGCTAGATATCACCACCATGCCACAGCAGGTGGATAATAGCAACAGGAGACTGAGCCAAACTCTGGCTAAGGGGAATCTGGCTACAGTGCTCCTAAGCTCACCCCCCAACAACACACCTCCTCCTGCAAGAATCCACCTCCCAAATTACCATCATCTTGGAACCACAAATTCAGAATTCACACATGAGTTTATAGGCTACAACCAACTCAAGGCACCACAGGCTAGAAATGTAATTTAGTAATAGAATGCTCACCTAGGATGCACAAGACCCTTGTTTCTATCCCCACAACCACACACAAAAACTTGTATAGATTTACATATGCTCCTTAAAACATGACATGCCAAGTCTCTCAGGCCATTGTGAAGGGGCCCAGACCCATCTAATTTTTCAGTAGAGCTATATCTAAAAATTTTGCTGCCTTAAATAGATTTTCACCCACTTCTTGGTTTCAGTCATTTCAGGCACAGTAAAACAATTGATACATGTTTTCTTTTATTCCACGCTTAACTTTCCATTCCCGAGGAATGCCTCACTTTACCCCAGTTTCTGCTCTGAAACAACGTGGGATGTGTGCAAAACTCGCAAGCTTTCTCTCAGGTTGCTTGAGCAGCTCTAGTCTGAGTGAAGCCACAAACTCACACTTGGTGTGGACTTGGATGTCCTAAGAAATTTCCTCTTGGCTCTCATGCCTTGGTCACTATTTCGTATTCCAAGAAGGCCTCTGTTTCTCCATCTGTGACGGAGAGTGACATGCGAATGTTGGAATTTCAGCTTTGTTGGAGCCTCATGGCCTTAGCTCTCAGGTATCTTCTAACACCCTATGATTCCCTAGCCCATGCAGATAGTAATCATTGCTACTATGAGAGTGATTGTATCTGGAAACTTTCTATCCTCTTTTCCCTGTAGATACAGTAAAATAGTACATTAAATAATTAAATAATACATTATTATTAATAATAATAACAATAATAAGCATGATCAAAGAGAGAACCATGCTTGTATGGTAATAGCATAAGCAGGAGCCAAAAGCACCAGAGCCACAAGCACAGATGAAGAATATTAAAGGTCACAGTGTGGTTGAAGTATTTGACATGTGTAGCTAGACAGTGGAAAGTGAGTAGATGTTGTAGCGATCTACTGAACTTGACAGCGCGGTATACCATCCCTCATTCTGAAAAATATCATCTGTTTCTATTTGGGGAACTGTCTCTCACCTAACCCAATTATTTTATTTTTACCCAGTTGTTAACATACAACTATCCATGGGAATTCAACCCAGATCACCATAACACTCCACGACCCAGTTGAAGTTGCAATTATGAGACCTGCTGCAGGCTGCTTGGTGTCCCTCTCAGGGGTTTTCATAGGCTAAAGAGAAGGAAAAGAAGATAAGACAACTCTCCCTATGAGTGGAAGAATTCTGTTTGGAGAAGCCCAGAGAATGTGAATAACCTTGAAGGTTTGCCTCAGTTTGAAACACTTTTTTTTCCCCCCTTAAACTAGTTGGAGCTAGATTATGTCACTTGCAATCTCAAAATCTATAACTAGGCTCTGTTTCCTTATCTGAAATAAATAAAATATTTAGGTGTTAGTTGCTCCACTGTAACTGTCAAAGTGACTGAAGACTAGGTTCCAGAGACATCTTTTAAATTTATTTTAAACTAACTTTAAAAGAAGAAAATAACCATATAAAGAGACTTTATTATGATGTTAGATGGGTAACTTCATTTAATGATACAATTGAAAGGCCAATCTTAAATTCACCTCATGCTACAGTTGAGAAAATCATGACACAAAGGACTTGAATTATATTATTTTTGTTATATAAATTGTGCAAAAATATTAAAATATTAACTATAAAATATTTAAGTGCATAAATTTGCTGATTGATCTGTTATTTATTTCATTTTATTTTGTATTATTTTATAGCATTTTCCAATACAATTGATTTTGTTGATTCCTGCTAACCTGAAAAAAATTTAAAGTCCTTTCTAAATATTTCTATTTGCAAGCAGAGAGATATAGAGGAAGAGAGAGAGATTTAGTTAGTTTATGGGTACACTAAGGCCCCCAGCCACTGCAAAGGAACTTCAAATGCACACACTGCTCTATGCAGCTCACTTATGTGACAATAGGAAATTTAACCTACATGAATAGGCTTTGCAGGAGACACTGTAACCACTGAGCCAACTCTCCACCTCTTCAAAAATACTTTTGAAATTAGTAGACAAACTAATGGGGCTCATAGTGTAATTTTTGTAAATATAAGTCATTATAGTTTGTTCTTATTCTTTTTCTTTACAAAATAGAGTTATTCAGAGAAAAGCTACCACATTCTCTTTATGTTAATTGAATTCCAATGTCACTATTTTTTAATTTATATAAATTAGAAATACACCAGAAAGTTTTATATATATATACACACACATATATAAATTTATTTATTTGTATATACATTACTATATATATACTTTGTAACTTAATTTCCAAACCAAAAAATCTCTTTTGTTATAAATGATCAAAACATATGTCTAATATCATTTTATATGTTCCTTGACACACATACATACATACATACCCTGAAAAATGTTTTCTATGATCTAGATACTGCCAGTATATATGGCCTTTCTGTCTTAAATTGAAAAATATTCTATTATTTGGGTAGAAGATACATAAATGGATCAATAAAATAAGCATATACTTTATATATTTATCTGTGAATATACTTCACAGGTTAAAATTATAATGTCTCTTCTAAACTAATTTTTTAAATTTTTTTGTTTGTTTATTTATTTATTTGAGAGCGACAGAGAGAAGGAGGGAGAGAGAGAAGAGAGAGAGAGAGAGAATGGGTGCGCCAGAGCTTCCAGCCTCTGTAAACTAACTCCAGATGTGTGCGCCCCCTTGTGCATCTGGCTAGCATGGGTCCTGGGGAACTGAGCCTCAAACTGGGGTCCTTAGGCTTCACAGGCAAGCGCTTAACCGCTAAGCCATCTCTCTAGCCCCTAAACTAATTTTAATATATTTTTCTATAACAAATATTATGAAGATTAGAACCGTGTCCTACTTTTATGACCACTGTTTTCTAGTTCCTACTTGACTGCCAACTTATATAATTGGCATTCAGTAACTATTTGGGACATGGGTGAAAGAGACTCCTGAATCACTCTGCTTCTGTAGAGCGAGATTTCTTGTAGCTGGGATGATTAAGGAGGGCTTTTTTGCAGCAGGCAGCATTTCACTTGGGCCTGCAAGGCTAGTCAGGATTTGAATGAGATTGGGTTTGTGCATAAACAAGAGCACACAGGTGCCAAAATATGCAGCATGTATGAAGAATGTCAAGTAGCTCTGTTTCGTCGAAGCATTTGATATATGATGGTGAGTTCTGGAAAATGAGGTTGGAAAGGAGGTTTGGGACCAGAGGGCCTTTTATTTCAATCTAAGAAGTTTTACTTTTATTTTGTAGACAATAGGGAATCAGTGAAGGATGGTGCCCTGGAGAATGAACAGAGCTAGGGTACAGGATGATGAATCTGGGAGATGTCTGCAGACTGGATTAGAATGTGGAGAGATGGAGGTAAGAAGACAAGTTCACTATAAATTATACGTGAATAGCAATGAAATCTGCAAACAGGGTATAAAGGAAGTTGGGCTAGAGGTGAAGTGACACACAGTAAATTTTCTGACTGTTAACAATTATTACAAGCACAGCAATCATTTGCTCTTGCCAGGAGTGTGCAGGGCACGAGAGCATCGTTTTCTTTTCTCACAGAGCAACCCTATCAAGAATATCACATTGTCCCTCCTTTTCACAATGTCCCTGGGTCACACCTCGCAATGCACACAGATTTTTGAACCCAAATACTCTGACATTTTTTTGTGGTATGAACAATAAGTCTAGAGCCTTCTATGGGGTAGGCAAGAGCTCCATCATGGGCCTATATCCCCAGTCATAACCCAAGTTAATGGTAAATCCCAGATATGCAAAAGTTGAAATTTCAAGTCCTGAGTAACTTCTTAGAGGTGGAGCAAAGCGAAAAGAAAGTGTTTCCTCCTGGTTTATCTGTAGGTTTTGGTGCAGGGGAGAAAGGCAGTATGATGGGTCCAATAATATACCAAAAAAACAGGTCAGTCTTAATTGCCAGTGACTGGGAGTTAGGGTGTTCACCAATGTTAACTAGATTGAGAAGGTGATTACCATGTGCCCTGATCCAACATAACTGATGTTATCATAAAAAGGAGAAATGTGGATGGCCATACAGAAAAGAAAGACTTAACAATTAGAGAAGAAGATATCTGAGTGACTCTATAGCTCGTGTGTACTCCAAATGCTTCACAGATTTCCGGCAAGTACCAAAAAGTAGTAGTAAAAGGGATTTCTCCTTCGGTCACCAAGTGCAGTATGGCTCTGCCAACATCTTGATCTGGTCCCTCTAGCCTCCAAATTGACAGACCAGACATTTTTAAGCTACCCAGTTCATGTACTATAGATAGCATATGGCTGAACTTTGCTTTCTTCATATCAGAGATGCTTCTCCCTAGTGGTGTTTAGTTCACTTACCATCCCTGAAACAACGGGAAGAATATCATGAAGGCATTAAAGCCATTTAAAAAGAGAATTTCCAATTTATGTGAACATTATAACTTCATTGGAATAAGCATTACTATTTAAGGAAGATAATGGTTATATATTAATAATTTGAATACCCCATATTTCTTTAACACTTCTCTAGTCATGACCTCAGTACTTTAACCAATGGCTTGCTTATATTTTGCTTCTGTCTTCCTTATATCCTTTAATTATGTTCTATTTTACTGTCTGTTAAGACTTTCAATCTTCTGCTATACATCCCTCCCTAGTTACTAACACATATTTGAATATATCCAAGCTTCTAGAGAGGTAATGGCAGGTTTTAGTTCACAGGAAGCCAACCAAAGCCATATTCCGCATATGTGCATTCAGTTAATTTTCACAGAAATGCTGCCTTTTGCCAGCTAATTCATTTCACATTTGAACAAAAAAGAAAACAATAAATATTTTTTTAAAAATAACAGTCTCCATGGAGTTACATTGCATTTGGCTTGTGTGGAATACATCTGATTGCAGATTTGACAGATGTAAATTAATATGGCAGTACCAATGAATTCACTTAATGGCATATTTTCCTTCTAAGTATTTTTATTTTAGCAGGATTTATTCTTGGTACACTGAAAGTTATTTGAATAGTTGCTCTTGCTACTCTAACATCAAATGGCTCTAATTGTTCTGCTGTTCTCCTTTAGATGGAAGTGGTTGGGCCATAATATTTGAGCTACTTGCTATATTTTCTGTGTAGGAAATATAGTAATTATCCTCTCATTAGAAGATCATAATAGGCAAGGAAAATTCAATCTAAGAATTCAAAACTTGGGAAGTTTAATGGATATTTATGAACTGTTTATTATCTCTGTGCATGTAATTTTGATCAGACAGCTCATTCCAGAAACAGGCAAAAACCTAAATCATCAGGCCATAATTTTAATGTATTTACTATTATAATAAACTCTACAAAATTAACTCTTACGATAATATTTACTTCCTTTTTTAAAGTATGTTAGTCAGCTTGCAGGGAATAATGCAGCTCTCCTATTTGTAGACTCTCCTGAAGAAATAAATCGGAAGTAATTTTACCAAATGATTCTTCTTAAAACTCAACTCTGAATCATATTGGCAGTGTACTATTGTTGAAGCAGCCTGACTCTTCACATGTCCACAGAATATTCCCATTCAGAGTTGTCCCCTTCCAGATCTGCAGCCTGCCAGCAAGAGAACTCTCGCTCAACATCTTTCCAGGGTTTGTTATTTTGATTCACTGGCAATCATGCCTTTTGATCTCATGGTGATAGGATACAAACATCAGGTCCTGCCACGTTTTTACAGTTATGTGGCTTTGTCCTCTAGAGTTCATCATAACCTTTTTCTTAAGATTTTAGAAACTCAGACTAGGATGTACTCTAAAGTACTTTATAATTTCTTCTAATTTTATCCTTGTATGCATGAGAAATGAGTGTGTGTGGACACACACATGTGTGGCAGTGACAAAGGGCAGAAATGCAGCTCCAGCAAGGTCAAGCATAAAAGCTAATTTTTCATTTGGCATGTCTCATGCTCTAGATTTAAAGCTGGTTTCAGGCCTGACTATATTCATATCTCAAATGGACTCTCATCATTCTCTCTCTCTCTCTCTCTCTCTCTCTCTCTCTCTCTCTCTCTGTAAAAATTGTAAGAATGACCCCAACTTGGAAAATTTTGGGCCAAACCTAATTCTTATGTGTGTGTGTTATAAAATGAAATTGAAAGGAGAACACTTTTCTGCCTAAAATTACCTCTCTTTCTTTTTCTAATTTTTAAGTGAAACTTTAATATTTAAAGCATTCATCTTCCATGAGAGTCAGAAGACAACTGACCCCAGGGAAAAACCCTGAGTAATAGAAACCACATACCATGATCCCATTCCTTTTGGTATTGAAGGGTTTAGGAATGGATATGTGAACTAACTCTGGACAATGAGACACAATGTTCAGCCATGTCAGAATGAGAATAGACTTTAGAAGAGGAAACCCACCCAAATGGTGACTTCTTCTAGTCCTCTGGACATGATCATGTCTGAATGTGATTACTAGCACTGAGATTTCATCTAACTAATGAACTAAGCATGAAATCATCAAACAAACAAATAAACAAAAAATATATCCAGATATCATCATAGAAGAGCAGAGTTTATAGCTGAGAAACTGGACCTAGAATTAACATCTTTTTTTTCCCTTCTATATCCTTAAGCTATAAACACCTTTATTCTTTAAGTCAGTCTAAGCTGATATTTTTTTTTCTTATGTAAAATTATCTATGGTATCTTGAGGGTATGTGGCTCAGATAATTTAGCCCAAACCTGGGAAGATTTTTCAGTTTATGGCTTAAGTTTACTCCACAAGACCAAGTAAAAGAAGAGCCCACAAAATGCAATTCTTTGCTGAATTTAATTAAGTATAAAATTGAGATTTTATTCTAAATCCAATTGGGTATAAAAACATGGTATGAAAAATCTAAAAGCATGCATGTCATAAAACACATAAGGTGAAATATATATCATGTAGTCATTCAATAATGACAGATTCAAAATCCTGTTCAGGGTTCTTTTACTTAATGTGAGAGTAAATTATCTCAGTATTAATTAGGAAAAAAATAGTATTTTTAAAATTGTATTATCACTTTGGAACTAAAATTAACTATATTCTAAGATTCATGATACCTTATTTGTAGAGTCTTATATAATTAAAGTACATTTTATGTGATGTGGTTTCAAAACAGTCAGAGAATAAAGGGTAAGAAGATATTTTAAAAATTAATACCCTGATCGAGAAGAAATCCAACACTAAATTTTCAAACATTTACATAATGTGACTTATTTAAACTCATTGGCAGAGTGATAGGGTCAGAAGAGAAGATCATTAGGAAGAAGGAGAAAAAGTGAAGACAGGGTAATTAAGTGAAAAGGAAGGAGAGAACACAAATAAGTTTATTTTCTAAAGTGTGAAAAGTGTTAAGTATCTCATCAATTAGATTCAGCATGACTAGAAGGCTTAGTATAGTAGCAAGAAGACCTATAGAAAAATGTGTGTCCACGTGTGTGTGTGTGTGTGTGTGTGTGTGTGTGTGTTCCTTTCTGTAATAGCCAAAGTGCCCCAGAAAATTACTCTAGCTCAGGGTAACCTGGAATTCACTATGTAGTCTGAGGGTGGCCTCAAACTCTCAGTGATCCTTTTACCTCTGCTTCCCTAGTTCTGGGATTAAAGGTGTGTGCAACCATGCCCAGCTAAAGTTAACTTTCTTGGTGTTTACTAGTTGAGGGACTTCCTGCTGTGGTGATCAGTCCTCTGGAAAAAAAAGGGAAATCAGGATCCCTGATTAAGACTTTGGATCTAATCTCCTGCTTCCTTCAGGGGACAGTGTTTGACCAGGCAGTGATATTTCCCTGTTGACTCCTTCATCATTGCCCTCCCATCTCCCCTGTTGGAATGGCATCTCTGTCTTGAAATGGCAAGCCTCACAGTGTACTCATGTAATTGAACGTCTATATGAATCAGGTGATTACCTGATTAGGAAAACACTAAGGTTTTAACTGTTTGTTCCTTAGTATCTCATTAATGGTCCTAGGCATATAATTGTACAAATCTCTCTAGAACCAGATGACATCTTCGTGGTGACTTGTTTCCTAAGATCTGTAAGTTCCGAAAGCTGAAATCTTTCTTACATCCTATTCAGATGCTGAAGATGAGTAAACCATTATGACAAAGGGATATTGGCTTAACCCATGCCAATATTCAAGTTTTCCATACAGTTATGCTTCTGGGCCACTGTCTTCTTTCACACACTATAATGTTCCTGTTCTTACTATTTAAATGTTGTTATCTATCATGATATATTACTGCTGATAACGTAAATGTACTCTAGTTAAAAAGAAAGAATAGGGGCTGAGGAGATAGCTCAATGGTTAAGACACTTACCTTCCAAGTCTAACAACCCAAGTTCAATTCCCCAGCATCCATATAAGTCAGAGGCACAGAGCAACACATGTATGTGAAGTTTGTTTGCAGTTTGCTACAGGCGCTAGCTTTCCCATACCATCTATCTATCTATCTATCTATCTATCTATCTATCTATCTATGTATCTCTCTGTAAATGTGTGCATGTGTTTCTGGCTCTGTCTCTTTCTGTATCTCTCTACTTGCAAATAAATAAATTTTATATATATATATATATATATATATATATATATATATATATATATATATATATAAAGACTTTTACAAAAAAGAAAGCATTGGGGCTGGAGAGATTGCTTAGTGGTTAAGCGCTTGCCTGTGAAGCCTAAGGACCCCGGTTCGAGGCTCGACTCCCCAGGACCCACGTTAGCCAGATGCACAAGGGGGTACACGTGTCTGGAGTTCGTTTGCAGTGGCTGGAGGCCCTGGCGCACCCATTCTCTCTCTATCTGCCTCTTTCTCTTTCTGTCTGTCACTCTCAAATAAATGAAAATGAACAAAAAAAAATTTTAAAAAAAAGAAAGCATTGAAGGAGCATGTTATTCAGTGGATGAAAGGGTAAAGATAGCTGATTTTCACATCTGGGGAATTATAGTCAAGTAAATAAACACACAGGTGACTCATGCAAATTTTTTTTTGTAGGAAGCAAAATCTAGTCCATCAGTTGAACAAACAAATGGTTGAGACATCTGGTCACATTAATCATCTAAAGAAAGAAAATATGTAGTGTTATTTGTCATAGCAAAGCTTTAAAAATAAAATTTAAGTTGTGTTTAGCACAATGGTTGAATTAAAATTGAAATATGTGATCAGGATTTGGAGAATACATCCATGCTGTGAATTTGATCCATTTATCCTAAAACTTTCCCTTCCTACACAGCCTGATTGGTTCATTACCAAGGATAGAATCTAGAATTGTGGTAAAATTAGTTCTGTAAAACACATCCTGCAGAAAATCAAAAAGAAATAAGGTTAGATAAAAAATAAGTAAAGTAAAACCACTTAAAGTAAACTACCCTTATATCTGAAACAAAAGAGAAACAATAGGAAACTTATAACCCAAGACAGGTACTTTGAGATGTTCACATAGCCAATCTTGTTTCTTTCTCCCTATTCCCCAAGAAGGGAACTGAGTAGCTTTGAGAAATAAATTTAACAAGGCATTATATCTCATCCATTGGAATTTTAGCTACAACCCTGAGTTCTATCTTTCAGTGATTGCTCTAGGGGTTATAGTAAGTGTATAGTACGTATATTGCTATATATTAATATGATGACACTTGGGCTGGAGAGATAGCTTAGCAGTTAAGGAGCTTGCCTGCAAAGCCTAAGAGCTCATGTTCAAATTTCCAGGTCCCACATAAGCCAGATGTGGTGATGCAAGTGTGTTGTATCAAATATACACACAAGGGGGCACATCCATCTGGAGTTTGTTTGCAGCAGCTAAAGGCCCTGGAACACCCAATCTCTATCAAATAAAAAAAAATTGATGACTATCATGTATACTCTGTGAAGCTTATAGTAATGTTACTGTACATATACCTTCAGACATTTCTTTATTATAATAATTTATTTTATATATGCATGCGTTATAAGCCAAGAAATATATTTGTCATTTTCCTTTATAAAACAACAAAATATATTTTAATTATGTGCTTTAAAACAAAGTAGAACCATACTCTTAATTTCACCCATAAATTTAGCATGTGCTACTTTTGATGGTTTGTTCTCTTGTTTTAAGGTGCTGATGATTTGTCTTAGGCCTTTGGGCATTTTAGAAAATCACTTTACTGCTGAGCTACACCTTCAGTCCTTTGTCATACCTTCTTTTTCTTTTTCTTTTTCTTTTTTTTTTGAGAATTTTGATTCATGAATAGAATGTAATTTAATCATTCCCTACGCATTACCCTTTTTGTACCCCCTTCCTCACCTCCTCACCCTATGCCATGCCCTTTGTTTCTGTGTATAAACTTTCTCCTTAAGCCTAAATGACTACATAGGTATATGTAATGAGTTTTTAAATAGATCATGAAGCACATGAAATTTAAAAAAAAAAAAAAACAGAAAGTGAGACTATATAAAACTAAGAACTGGGCTGGAGAGATGGCTTAGCGGTTAAGTGCTTGCCTATGAAGCCTTAGGACCCTGGTTCGAGGCTCAATTCCCCAGGACCTACGTTAGCCAGATGCACAAGGGGGCACATGCATCTGGAGTTCCGTTTGCAGTGGCTGGAAGCCTTGGTGCGCCCATTATCTCTCTCACTCTCTATCTGCCTCTTTCTCTCTGTCTGTCACTCTCAAATAAATAAATAAAAATGAACAAAATAATTTAAAAAAAAAACTAAGAACTATCTGTATAGCAAAGCAAAATTCAATCATGAAAAATGAGTAGGGCAATTTAAAAGGGAAAAAAATGGTCTGACTTAACATTTCTTTTGTTGTTGTTGTTGTTGTTATTGTTGTTGTTGTTTGTTTGTTTGCTTTTCAAGGCAGGGTTAGCTCAGGCTGACCTGAAATTCACTATGTAGTCTCAGGGTGGCCTTGAACTCATGGTGATCCTCCTACCTCTGCCTCCCAAGTGCCAACATTAAAGACATGTGCCACCACACCTGGCTCTGACTTAACATTTCTTAAAAGAAATCCAAATTTTAATGCCATCGGAAAACAGAGAACTGCAAATGAAAACCATAAGGAGAAGTCATTCTATACCAGACAGAACCAGTCAGAAAGGTCACTATAAAAGAAGCAAAAAGGTACAATTGCTGGCAAGAATGCAGGGGAAAATATATATATATGCATGTTACACAAAGGGGTAGAAAGGTAAATAAGTTGAACCATTTGTGGTACATTATGAAGGTTTCTCAGAACTAACAGGATATGTAGTGTATGATTCAATAATACCAGCTCTAGGTCTCCATGCAAAAGAAACAAGGGTGCATTACATGCTGTTGCAGCAAGAGTCATAACAGCCAAGATAAGGAACTAACCTAGATGCCTACTGCAGGTGACTAGATTAAAAGACCTAGTGGGGTGTGTGTGTATGTGTGTGTAAGGATGTGTGTGTGTGTGTGTATGTGTGTGTGTGTGTAAGGATGGAATCCTGTCATTTGAAGCACATGGATGAACTAGTAGAGAGCATATTAAGTGAAATAAGGCTGACACAAGAAGGCACATGTAGATGTTAAAATAGTTCAGTTCAATGGTGAAGTAGATAGAATAGTAATTACTGGAGGACCAGAAGTAGACAAGAGGGAGAAACTGAATTGGACAGAAGATGTAAGCTCTTGTGACCCACCACACGAGAAGAGAGATGAGGTATCCAGGCACAAAGAAAGGATAGAGATGAAAATGCTTGCAACCTTGATTTGATCAGTAAACATTGTAAGTACATGTATAAAAACAAAACACTGTGTCCCAAAAATGTGCAGTTACATCTTAGTGAAAACTAAAACAATCAGTTATAAATAAATCAATATGCACCATCTAAACTATAAACAAAATCTTCTAAGTCACTATAAAGCATTTCTATTATATCCTGTACAGCATAAAGCCAATATATTAAGAAGAAATTATGAGTGGCTCATTCAGCTTGGAGCACACTTTTGTTTTTGATTCTCATTTCAAGGGTATTTTTAAACCAAACAGCCTTGAGATTGTAGAAAAGATGTTTTCTGATGGAAATTCCTTAGGAGCATACTATCTCCCTTTGTGGTAAAGATAAGCATGCTTACTTCTTACTATAAAATACTTGGGAAGCCCTAACACCATTATCCCACTCTGTGACAACCTGGGGGTACAAGGGTCTGCTGGACTGAGTAAGTTTTGCAGCAGTAATAACTGACTAAAGAAAAGCTGGTGCTCTGACTGTTGCTATTGCTATGAGGGGGGGGTGGGGACTTTCTCTTATTCAGGAGTCCATGCCTTCTATTAGAATACACAAAGGCCAATCTGACATTTCTTGACAGTAAACAGATAACTTTCTGGAATAATTGGGGTGTAGTCTAGCCTAGAGACAGAAAGCTAGAGTTCACATAGCCTTAGATATTTTATTGATATTGTTAAATTATCTTCCTCTAATATAGTGAAGTCTTGGGCATAAAAGGAATAAATATTCAAGATTTTGATCTTAATATGTTTTGTATGTATTCCCTAGCTGACAACGGGCTGAGAGAAAAGCATTAAAATGGATCCTATATTTAAACTTACACCCTTTTAAAAACATGCCAAGAAAATTCTGAGTGGGGCATGGTGGTACATGCCATTATTCCCAGCACTCTGGAGGCAGAGGTAGGAGGATTGCTATGAGTTCGAAGCCGCCCTGAGACTACAAAGTGAATTCCAGGTAAGCCTAGGCTAGAATGAGACCCTAGCCTCAAAAACAGTCATTATAAAGTAAAAAAAAAAAAAAAAAAACTTCTTCAGATAGAAGGATCCCAGAGAGTTTAAAAACAACTTAGGCTCTAGATCTCCATGTGAGACTGGGCTAGAGTGAAACCCTGCCTCCAAAACCAAAATTAGTAAACCCTCCAAATTAAAATTTAATTTTTAAATACAAAAGTCTGAAATCAAAAATAAGACAGCCTATGGCCTTTTATTGAATCTACTTTTCTCTAGGGTTTTCAATATATCCCCACTAAAATAATTTCTAATCTGGCTGGAAACAAAAAGAAAAAAAAAACATACTTATCTATGTTAACTAGTTTTGAAAATAGGAGCTTATACAATTCTTGTTAGAGTTTGCAAATCTAGAATGCTGAGATGCACTTAATTAATTAGTGAACTCATTTAAATATTGCCCTTGGAGACATTTTTTTTTCTTGTTTTACATTTTACTTTACCTAAAAAGTCTCTGGACATTTTACCAATATTCCATGCATTCACATTTACAGTAAGATAAGTAGACATCATCCTGGGAATGAGAACATCTCATAGACACATGGACATTTCCTCACCCTGGGGTGCATTCAATCCTGTTGCAAATAAAAAACAAATGTGGCCTAGGCATGGTCTTTGTGGTGGTGGTGCATGCATTTAATCCCAGCACTCAGGAGGCAGAGATAGGAGGATCTGTGAGTTTGAGGCCAGTCTGAGGCTGTGAATTACAGGTCAGCCTAGGATAGAATGAAACCCTACTTCAAACATCCAAGAAAAAAAAAAAGAGGGTATCAACTCTCAAATTTTTCTAGTGAAATGAGATCCAAACAAACTTCATTCATAGCAAATTTGGGCTAAGTGTTTGAAGAAGGGAAATGAAAGCAAGAAAATCAATATTAATTATAGCAACTTTAATTTTGGAAAACTGATAGTTTTCCAACCTTCTTTAACACCAATGGAATGCTTGGTGCAGCAAGAATTCACTCAGATGGGACAGCTGCCTGGATGACTCAAATATCCAAACTGGGATTCTCTAAGCTTTCCTGGGAAATAACACTTCCTTGTTCTTTCCTTTCTACATCTTTCAAAACACTTAATTACTATATAAGATTTAATGAATTAGGAAATGGATTGGATTTTTAAAATTATTTTACAAACAAAAGTCAGGGCTCAGTGGTTAAGGTGTTTGATGGCAAAGCCTAAGGACACAGGTTCAGTTCCCCAGTATACACATAAGGGAGATGCACAAGGTGGTACTTGCAACTGGAGTTTGTTTGAAGTGGCTAGAGACCCCAGCGGGATCTCTCTCTCTCTCTCTCTCTCTATCTCTATCTCTCTCTCTCTCTCCTTTTCTATCTGCCTCTTTCTCTCTCTGTTTCATATATATATATATGCACATATGTATATATAAAGTCCAATGTGTTCTCTTTAAGGGAGTAAAACAATAAAGTGATATTTCAGTCAGATTTGTAAGTGTTTCAAGATGAAGTTTTACTGGATTTTCAATTACAATTAACAAACTAATAACTAAAGACCTAAACAGAAACAGAAATGACTATACTATCAGACACCTGCTTCATAATTATTTGAACAACAAAATGTTTTTGAGTCTCCCACTTATTCAGAATGCTGGCATGCTTTTAAAAATTCCTGTCTATGTATCAATCCACTTAATTATTTTACAGCTCTCCATGAGACAAAAACAGCTCAAAAAGTAATTTGATCCAGGTGACAAAAGAGAGGCAATAAATCTATTACCTGGAGGTCAGTTTGTATAAGTAGAGTAGACATACTGAACTAATAATGTGAAAGTATTATAAATTCTTACGAATTTAATCTTCAGTCAAGACTATTTCCATGGTCCCAAAATATTGGCTTAGAACATGGGTTTGGTGGAATCACAGTAATTTTGTAACCGAAAGATAGGAATTATTAGGAAAAGTGTCTTTAAAGAGCTATCACTGAATAAAAGCAGGTGTCTGCCATTCTGTCATAAAGAAGACTATGTATAACTTTCATTTGGCATCCTAACAATCTTATATTTGGTTTGAGCAGTACATTTTCATTTCATTCATCATTTAAAGACAGATAATCAGAAAGTCATTACATTGGCTGACACCAGACCCTCCGCTCGATTGTATCGTAATTGAGCACTGCAGAGCATGTGCCAGATCTAATGGATAATGAATATATTATGTCAGGAGAACCGCCTCAGCAGCAGGGAATACACAGAGGGGGTTGTGGTGGTGACATCTAGGGTCACAGATGTTGTGCTGACTTACTAATGCAATGATTGTGTAATTAGGTAATCAATGATGGGTACCATGCTATTGTGGACATCTCACTCTAAAAATGAAAAGTGTATATGATGGATAAGTCAGCAGTTATTCAAGAGACTTGTCTTGACATCAAGCCTATAGTTATCATTAACCATGGCAGAACATAGTGTCCCAAGATAGAAGGATTAAGAAGTAGACAAGCATCTAGTTATGTTAAACTGAGGATATATAACATATCTCTTAATTACGTTTTCATTACAGCCTGGTCAAGGACTTCTTTTGCATTCTTTGGAATAATGAAATCAATGTAAAATGTATAGATATTCACATTCTGCAATGATCTTCTTAAAATATATTTTCATGAAAATAATTATGTGTATTCAAGAATTTGCTAGGCCTAAGGAATTCTTGAGCACATACTAATGACATTAATAATAATACTGTTAATAATATCACTGTTCTTTAAAATTAATGAGTTGTTTGATACTTCAGATGTTCTTAATTTTCATGAGTTATCTCATTAACTCAAAACTCCTATTTGAAAGATATACTTGTTATTCCCATTATAGAAATTTGAAAACTATAGCATTCGTCACTCTTAGTAACTAACAGAGACCACAATGTACATGCAACAAATCAGTATTGAAAACTGACAGAAAAGCTGGAATGATGAAGCCTGACTGCAATCCAATCACTTAGGAGACTGAGCCAGGAGAATTATGAGTGAGAAGTCCATCTGGGTTACACAGTGAGACCCTATGTCAGGAAGAAATAATAACTGAGGAACTCATAATCAATTGTATGATAACCATGTTATTGCCTTTTTAGCTTGATCTAAGTCTAGTGCACAATTTTCAATTCATATTCTCTTGTAAAGTCTATTTCTTATACTGAAATTTATGGAAGATATGCAAGAGAATAGGCAATATTATAGATGGTTAAAACAAGGAAAAAAATAAATTGCATATGAGGTTTAAGGACACAGTGTTAGAGGTATTGACTGGCAAATAATATGACAGGTATGTTAAAGATGCCAATCTTTTAGTATCAGACATATCTACTACAGTGGGAAATTTTAATTTTTAGAAGAACAACACTTAAAGGCTATATATTTTATTATTATTATTATTATGAATAATTTGTGTTACACATTATAGTTTACTTAAGTCCTAATTATATTTTAATTTCTGTACATTAGGGTTAAAACATTTGATTAATGACTAAGAAGTGATTAATACACTTATGCCAACCTATACACAGTTTGATTCTGGTGATCCAAAGCAAAGTGGTAAGCTTTTACAAAGTAGTAGATTTCCTACATGAGAAAGGCTCATTATTATGTGATATTTGAACATATACATAATGACATCAAAAAAAGCATTTTATTCATGAGAAAGAAGCACCCTACAAGAATTAGCAACCATATCATATATGTAACCAAATGATCAATTTTACTTGTGTTGATTATGAAGAGAAACAAAACCATAGTGGTCTCAAAATTGGAGTCATAAGATAATTCAAATTTTCTAAAATTACCATGTCTAAAAGCCAGAAAAAAAAATAATCAAACTTTTGACTGAGCAAGTAGAATTGATATAAAATGATTAAATGGAAATTATAAAGTTAAAAGTTGATATAACCAGCACTTGATTACACACTGCAGAAGAGAGGATTGTAAATTGACATATGGATAAAAATGAAATATTCACAGTTAAATGCATAAGAAAAACCAAAAATGATTTTAAAAAGAGGAGTACATAGACCATGGGTGAAAGGTCTATATGCAACTGGAGTCTCCAAAAAAGAATGGAGTGTTTCTGTATAACACTTTGCTCTAATACTTACTGGCTTAATTCAACAGTTATTTATTATGTCTCAATTTCTATGAATCAGTATCTGCATAAGAATCATGTGAGTCCTGATATTTCAAGTCCCTAACTCATTTTCTCTCTTAGTGACAGCCAGACCTTCACTGTTATCTATAAACCCAGATAGGGAGAATGTCTGCACATTCATTGTCAAGGTTACTGTCAAGATTCCATTCCTCATGGACTTGTGGACTAAATGAATCTATTACTTTCTGGTTATTGGCTGAAAGCCTTGCTCAGTATTTTTTGCAACATGGGATATGTTGCTTCTCAGAGCAACACCTTCCATAGTAGCTGTTTTTATTAAAGAACACACAAGAAGAGATGAAATGGAAGACATGAGAGTGAAGGTCTAAGTGGCCAATACCAGAGCTACAGTCTGTAATCTAATTTTCAAAATGCCCACCCATCATTATTTCTACATTCCAATTATTAAAAGAAAGCCACCATGAACTACCCATACCCAAATTATACAATATTATGAATACCAATAAACAGGTCAATGGGAACCATCTTAAGTGCTATCCACCACATACAAAATGAAATATAAGAAGTATATGAAAAGATGACACTGTAGTCATAAGTGTGTTCCTATCAAGTCTTTCACTGCAGGAAGCATAATTGGTCCACCATTGTCTGACATACATTATACTGTTGGTGCAAAGGCCACGGTAACTATGGAATGATCTCAATTACTATGTCTGCATGACTACCAAGGTAATTACACTTCTGTAGGGGAACAGTCTCTTCTAGGTAACTATGATTAAAGGACTGCTTAATAACCTTAGCAAATTTTCTTCCCTGCTTCACTTCTAAAATAGTCCCACCTAAGCTTTCTTCTCTAGAAATAAATTGTGGCATAATGGCTCTTCCATGGTCTTCCAGGTCTACCATTTTTCTAGAGGACATTTAAAACCTGAACAATCCACTAGAAACTTTTAGATCTCATAAACAATCAGTAATGTTGCAAAATACAAATGTAACAACCACCAGGCATGGTGGTACATGCCTTTAATTCCAGCACTTGAAAGGTAGAAGGATTGCTGTGAGTTCTAGGTCAGTCTGAGACTACATAGTGAATTTTAGGTCAGCCTGGGTTAGAGTAAAAACCTACCTTGAAAAACCAAAACAATAAAATAAATTCAACATCCAAAAAATGAGAAGCCTTTATATATGCCAAATATGATTCTGCTGAGAAATAAATTAGGAAGAATATTCCATTCACAATAGCTTTAAAAGCATTAGGAATTAATATAATCAGGTAGGTGAAGGACATATATAAGGAAAACTTTACGATACTGAAAAAAGAATTTGAAGCAGGGCTGGAGAAATGGCTTAGCAGTTGAGGCACTTGCCTATGAAGTCTGAGAACCCATGTTCAACTCTTAAGGTCCCACATAAGCCAAATGCACAAGGTGACACAAGCACACAAGGTTGCACATACACACAAGATGGGGCACCATCTCGTGTTCAATTGCAGGGGTTGGAGACCCTGGTGGGCCACTTCTCTCCTTTTCTTTCTCTCTTTTTCTCTCTTTCTCCATTTCTCATAAAAATTAAAATAAAGAAATAAATTTAAAAAGAAATTGAAGCAAACACTAGACAGTGGGAAAAACTTCCATGATGGTAATTGATATAAATAATATTATGAAAATGGCTATACTACCAGAAAATAATCCACAGATTCAATGTGATCCTCATCAAAATTGCAGTGATACTCTTCACAGAACTAGAAGAAATAATCTTAAAATTCATATAAAAGTACAAAGACCACAGAAAGCCAAAATGATATTGAAGTAGAACGAACACTTTTGGAGGTATCACAATACCAAAACTGAACCTACACTATAGTGTCACAAGACAAAGTCAAGGCACTTCCACAAAATCAGACATGTAACTCAATGAAACATCCTATAGGACCTTGCAATAAATGCTCATGGCCATGGACACCTATTTTATGCCAATAATGTCAAACACATACATTGGAAAAAACAGTCTACTCAACAACTGGCACTGGAAAAGCTGGCTATCCATCCGTAGAAGAAAGGAATTAGATCTACATCTCTCACCATCACCCACAGAAACAAATTCCACGTGAAACAAAGACCTTAACCTAAAACCTGATATGCTGAAAATGCTATGAAAATGAAAATGCTAGGAAAACATGGGAAAAATACTTCAAGATATAAGAAGAGACAAAACCTTTCTGTATAGAATTTAGATAGTGCAAAAAAAAATAAATAAATAACCTCAGGAATGACAAATGGGTAACACATAGTTGAAAAGCTTCTTCATAGCAAAGGAAAATATAATAAGAATGAATGACAGCCAATAGAGTGTGAGAAAATCTTTTCTGCCAAAAGGTTAATATTTAGAATATATGTAGAATTGAAAAAAACTAAACATTAAAACAAACACCATCAACACTGTCAATCAGTCAATAAATCAGTTAATTGAATAGCCAATTCTTAAAAGAAGAAGCACATATGTCAATAAATATTTTTAAAAGTATTCAACATCCTTACCTATGAGGGAAATACAAATTGAAATTACTTTGAGAGTTGATCTCATATGGAGTTAGAATGGCTATCATTCAGGAAACAAATGATAACAAATGCAGACGAGGCTCTCAGGAAAGAAGAAACCTTGTTCACTTCTGGTAGAAATGTAAATTTAAGTAGCCACTGTGGAAGTCATTATGGAGACTTCTTAAATAACTACAAGTAGAATTACAATATGACCCAGATATATCACTCCTGGACATATGATCAAAGGATGCTATATCATACCATAGAGAAATTTACATGCATTTACTACTATTGTATTCACAAAATCAAATGAATGGAATCAGCCTTATATGTTCACCAACAGATGAATAGATGATGGCATTGGGGTACACATGTACAGTGGACTTTTCATAAAAAGAAAAATGAAATTATGAAAACTGAAGCAAAGTGAGTGGAACTGTAAAGTGTTTTCAGTTAGGAAAACCAGGCTGAGAAAGATGCATATTCTGTGTTTTCTGTCATATGGATCCTTGATTCCTGGTTTTAATACATGTTGTATTTATGGAGAAGCAAATATACATAAGGGTTAGGAAGCTAGAAAGAGGCCCATGAGATGGGGAAAATATATTTTATGAAGTGGATGAGGAGGGTCATAGACTATATGTGACATGAAAGTGGAAAGAAGGAAGCAGTATAAAGGAAAGTTGAATAGTACAAGTGGAAGGGGGAAGGGAGAAGTATATGAATAACATAAACCAAAATTAAGTATGTATGAAAATGCATAAGTAAACCTGTCATCTTGTGTGATAATTTATAAACATAAAAATAACCAAGAGGAAGTGTATAAAAGAAACCACACCCCCATGCACACACAATACAGGGAGCTTTGAACGTATAATTAAAAGGTTAATACTATAAATACAAGGATGGATGATCCTGTTTAAATTTATAGGGTATACAGTTTAAAAAGGTATAGAAAAATTAACTAGTTAAAATCTGTGTGTATTTTACCAAAAGGAAAGATGGAAGAAAAAACGAAAAAGATGGAACACAAAATAAAAAGATAATTAGATACAAATATATCAGTGATTGTGTTAAACATGAATGAACTAAATATTTAAGTTACACAAAAAACAAGATTGGTTGATGAAAAAAGAAATTCAAGCAACTTGTTTTTGATACATGACAGAGGAAATGCAGATGCACATTCATAAAAGAAATAAATGAAACACACAGGTACTTTATCATGGAGGATAATTATAATGCGTAACATGCCCACACCTGATGTTTAAATGTTACCAACTTTACGTAATGAGTTCTGAGTCAGGGGAGAGTACTGACTTCTTGAGACTAGAGTCAATTTCCCATGCTATGGTAGCATAGGAGCATGTTATGCTTGCAAAGTGATGGCATATAAACACCGTCACAACTCTATTCCACACTCCTGTGCTTTGCAAAGTGATTACAAGTAATTAGTATTAAAAGGCAGTCTTATTAAAAGTAAGTCTATAGAGAGCATCACAGCTTGATTTCAGGGAGGGAAAACAATGTACTTTTTGAAAATTATAAATAGAAACCTGTAAAGGCAGAGGATACTTCATGAAGACCTGGTGAGATATTAGAAAACCATGCCCAACTTTATTTATTTTGGAAAGTATCATGGACCTAGTCTAAGATTATTAAGATCCACTTTAATCTGGGATAACAAAGTTCCTTCCTGTCATCACCACCACCCCCTTACTATAATCATTACATACAAAACCAAAAATGACCTTATCTTTAAACTCTCTAGTCATCTTTTTTTTTTTTTGAAGTGGAGGAATGCTTTAATATGACAGCAAACTGGAGAGTAGATAATTTTATGACAAAAAACAGAAAATTTTCTAGTATATTGTTTAATTTCATAATAACAAGAATAAATTTTAACCAAATTTGACACTATAATAGGTTCTAAGCCTCCTTTTATTTGCCATTACCAAAAAATCCTTTTCCCTGTGTTAAAAATTACCATGGGATATTGTTTACAATCATGAAGTTGTTAATTATAAAAATAATTATATATATATATATATATATATATACACATATATATTTTAAAAAACAAAAAAAAAATTTATTCACATGCCTTATGTAGTCGGCAACATGCTACTAAATATCCAATAGTCATTTTGTGCACTGTAAATGAACCTTTATTTCTGAGTAAAAAACAATAGAAATAGTATGTTTGTATGATTTTATTATTTATTCATACAGATTTTGGTTTTGTTTTGTTTTTAAGGCCTGGGTTCATTGTAGCCCAGGCTGGACTCAAACACCCAGTGATCCCATTACCGCAGCCTCCTGAGTTCTGAAACTAAATGTGTAATTAAGAGCATTTATTTATTAATTGTAAGTGGAATAAAGAAAATGTCTTCCCTCCTCAAAAATTAGTATCAAGAGAAGAAAAATGAAATAACTAAGATTCCTGGAGATAGAACCACATGAAATATGGTTAAACCATATTACTAGATTGTAAAGAACAGAGAAATATGATGTATTAAATCTTTCCTTTGCAAGGTCAAATAAATTTTATTATGTAGAAACTATGTTAAACTAATCCTTTCCAAATTTTCTAAATAGTTTTGCCACTTTAGCAAAACTGACTATATCTTATGTACAAATATGTGATAGAGGTTTTTTTTTTAATGCAATTTTCATTGCTATGGAGAGAGTGACATCCTAGTTTCACAGCAGCAAGTTTTACTCTCAGGGTGAACTGCCATTTCATTCACATCAAAGAATCTTTTTCCGTTTATAGCAAAACTCTGCATTCTCATAATTTGAAAACTAAAACATTGCTGACAACAAAAGGACTTTGACAACTTTATTGTCTGTCATAAATCAATCCAGGTAGATCAAGTGACAAAGTATGAAATGTCAAACCTATACTTCTATCTGTTAAAATGACAGCATTCTTGGTATATTTAATGCCCATATTTATTTTTTTTATCCAACCTACTAACAGGCAGTACTTCTGGATGTTTGATGTGGAAAACATCAGTTGGCACAAATGAGGCAGAAGACACAAATTAAAGCATGGTATTGACATTATAAAAATAAGACTAAGATTTTCCAAGTGGTAAAAAATATCAACTATATATTAATATAAAATAAATCTAAATATCACACATTTATTATGAGATATTGGATAAGATTGGCTTAAATTACACTTCCTTGTTTTAAGGTCAAAAAATTACTGATTAGGGCTAGAGAGGTGGCTTAATGGTTAAGGCACTAGCCTGCAAAGCCAAAGGACCCAGGTTTGATTTCCCAGGACCCATGTAAGCAAAACATACAGGGTGGCACATGTGCCTGGAGTTTGTTTGCAGTGGCTGAAGGCCCTGGCACACCCATTCTCTCTTGCTCTCTCTCCCATCTCTCTTTCTCTCAAATAAAATATAAATAAAATCAACAAAAATATTTTTTTAAATTACTGATTAAAGGTATGTCAGTATAATTTATGGCCACTTATGGCTTTCCTATAATAGGTGTTCAGTAAATATTTTGTGAAATCCAATTTGTAAATTGTGAAGCTACTGAGGACAGAGAGTGATATCCTTGGATTTTGTGATCATTATTTAAGAGTGCTGACAGTTGGCAGCCATCTCACTATATATAAAATGCTCAGAACAACAGGGCTGAATGAGAGGATTTTATCATGTTGCCATTAAAATGAGGAAGGTTAGAGAAAATGTGGATAGAAATCATACACAATAGGAAAAGAAATTGTCAAGTCCACATCTGTGCACTTGCCCTGTAACAGATATTTTTACTGAAAAGAATTTCTGACTATTCTGTTCTCACCAGCATGAATTTGATGGCCACCACCCCTCATTTTTTTCTGTATAAAATATCCTGGGTTATATTCTTCTTTCCATGTCACCATTGTCATTCCTTATACACTGCCTGTCAAACATCCTTTTTGCCCAGTATGCTTTCTAAAGGCAGACACTGTGCTTTGCTCATTAATGATTTCCCAATAAGTAGCGTGTTGGGCTTGCAAATCTTTTTTGTTATTTTGCTTTTGACACAGAATCTCATTACATATCGTAGGCTGGACATTAACTCAAGCTGTAGGCCAGGGAAGCCTTAAACTTGTGATCTTCTTGTCTTGCCTGTCAAGTAGCTGAGATTAGAGACTGCACCAATAGGCTGGGCTACCTAAATCACTTTAACATATGTCAGAGAATTAGTTAATTCAATGACAAATATAAAAAGAGAATAAAAATTTGAGAGAAAATAAAAGGTGATTGTAAAAATAAGACAAACTTTTAAAATAGGCATAATAACTATGAATGGAACTTAAACTACAAGTTAAAATACAGATATTGTAAAAATGAAATAACACACACAGGATCTCTAGTAACATTACTAGATCTCTCTCTCTCTCTCTCTCTCTCTCTCTCTCTCTCTCTCTATATATATATATATATATATATATATATATATGTATAATCTATAGAGGAATGTGGAATAATTATAGAAAAATAAGTAATAATTGAATATGTAAATAGTACTCAAAAGGAATCCTGTAGCAATTTTATGTCAACATATTACATAATAAAGTTAAACCATTCCTGCAAATAATGAGTTCTGTCTAATGAGGAAGAAATGATAATTCACTAGAAAGTAAAGAGAAATGAAATTGCTTTAATCTAATAGCTTCAAAATATAAGCACAACTTATAATTATAACAGAACATATATAGAAATTTCCAAACAGAACAGGGAAAAGAAAAGCTAAAATCTAAAGGGAAAAGAAAATTTCAGCAACCAATTCTCATAGAAAAATAGTATAACGCTGTTATCAAAATTATATAATAGATTGCAGCTTAAATACACATTAAACCTATACATTAAAAATGCATACATTCAAAAACATAATCATCATTATTTAAAAATTATCAAAGTTACATGAAAAATATATTAAAATCAGATTTAATGGAGGAAAACAAAATCTTTAAAAACATTTGAAAATTTCAATAATTAGATTAATTATATCATGATAATATGGGAAGTCAAAACAGAATGCAAAAATATGTAGAAATGTAGACTGATATAAATAATTATGTGATGATTTCAAATAGAAATAAAAAATCAAAGACATGAAGTTTCCACGAAGTCATGAAAGATGAAAAATAATTTTGTATTCATAAATTTTAATGCATCTTCTAACTATACTAAGAAGATAATTCTATAGAAGAATGTTGCTGCATGATTTTATTTAAAAGCATTTGAGGGCTGGAGAGATGGCTTAGTGGTTAAGTGCTTGCCTGTGATGCCTAAGGACCCCGGTTCGATGCTCCATTCCCCAGGACCCACGTTAGCCAGATGCACAAGGGGGAGCACTCATCTGGAGTTCGTTTGCAGCGGCTGGAGGCCCTGGCACACCCATTCTCTCTCTCTCTCAATCTCTCTCCCTGTCACTTTCAAATAAATAAATAAACAAAAAAATTTTTAAAAAGCATTTGATTTTGTTGGTGGGTACATGTATATTATATATCATATATGTGTAAAGTATAATGTGTTTAAAATGATGACCATAGAGTCAAAAGTGATAATTCTTAGAAGGGATAGTAATACTTGTAGATAGTTGTAAATCCGTAAGTTACACATATGGACTAGTCATGTGGAACTTGAGATGGAATAAGGGTACAATTTCTAGACTTGATCCTGCCAAAATACTGTGAAGTAATGAACTAGGATAGAATTGTACTTTTCTTTTAGCCTTCAAATTATCCTCATCCTCCCTCTTGGACAGATCATTGTCTTCCAAGTACATACTCAAAAATTGGAATGGCATGTATCACTTTAAATATCTTAAATTACCAAGAAGCCCCTGGATGGAAGGGAGAAAAGAAGGAAGAAAGGAAAGACTGTAGGAAGGAATAAGACTAGAGGAAGAAAGGGAGGAGAGGAAGACAGGAAGGAAGGAAGGTAGAAATGTAGGAAGGAAGGAAAGGAGGAAGGAAGGGAGACAGAGGGGAATGGAAGAAGGAAGGAAGGAAGACAAAAAGAAAGAAGGCAGAAAGGAAGGATAGAAGAAAGTAGTGTGGTAAGAAAGGAAAAAAGGAAAGAAGGCAGGAACAGAAGAAAGTATAGTGTATCTCCCAGTACCTCCATTAATCATTGTACTATTGTGCTTTGATTTTGTTTTTGATTTAACAAATGCACATCCTTAGCTTTAGAACTACCTGATGATCACCCTGTTTTAATTGGTTTGACCACCTCTATTTTTTAGCATAAAATTTGACATGAAGGTTTCACTCAATATTATGAAATACATCACTTGAGTCAGAGAGATCAAGTATTAAAATCTCATTTGGTGAGTTATAAACATATTACAAGCAAAAAAAGGGTCTTGAAAAAATATCTCTCTATATCCTCTTCAGTGAAGGGAAAGAAAAAAGAAAACATGACTCCAATTGCAGCATTACATTCTTAATTTCAGTATTGCATGGCCGTCTAAAGCATTTCACAGGTGTTTGCTGGAACTCATTAGACTATTTGGAACTCCTTCATGCTCCCTAAAAGGCAATTAAAATGTGTCTGCAAATTACCTCGTGTGGGCCAAAGCACAGCTGCCTCTTCCCCCAGTTACTACACAGTGTTTCCAAACACCAGAAAACTGCTTGGAAACCATCAGTTTGCATAGGCAAAAAAGGGCCTTTGGGTGGCTTCCTTTCTTCCCATCTCCAGACAGGCCAATTCACTTGGGGTCGCTGCCAGCACACAGAAAGCAAGGTTGTTGACTCACAGAAGTGGCTTATTACCAAGAGCTTCAAGGGTCTAAGAATACAATAGAGACATAAGCAACTCAATGAACTGTTAGGTTCTGTTCTGAAATCTTTCCCTTCTTTGGGAATAGTTATACATAAAAGGGTGTTGGCTTTCAAGGGCAGAATGCTAGCTTTTCAGGTTGCTATTGCCATAGATTCTCTGCACCATCTACCCATTTCAGCAAGAAACCACCTCATCATTATCATTTATTACTGAAATATATTCTGCATATATCATACATTTGTCTAACATAACGTTAGCAGAAAAGTCTTCCTTTATTCTTCTGTATTTTACTCTTTTTTATTTCCTTTTACATTTTTATTTGAGAGAGAAAAAGAGGCAGATAGAGAATGGGTGTGCCAGGGCCTTCAGCAGTTGCAAACAAACTCCAGACATATGTGCCACCTTGTGCATCTGGCTTACATGGGTCCTGGGGAATCAAACCGGGGTCGTTTGCCTTTGCAGGCAAGTGCCTTAACTGCTAAGCCATCTCTCTAGCTCTATTTTATTTTTGAAAGCATAAAAGGAACATTATTCAACAGATGAATCTTTTCATGGAGGTCTTCTCCAGAAAATAGTCTAGTTAATCCTGTTGTGTTGATTAAAACACTAAGGAGGTCACAAAGCTAGTGCATTGGGTAGGAAATGGAAAATGTGAGATTCAAAGAACCTAATCTACCACACCTTCTCCAAATGAACCCAAGCTAACACAAAATTAAGTAAGTTTGATTAATTTGAAAACTATTCTAGTCTAATTTTCAATTATAATTATTATATCTGTGAATTTCAGGTATATCAATTGATTTCACTGTATAATCATTTTTTAATTTCATTTAAATTATGACATATCATGTATTATGAAATGATATAATGAGGAATGAGAATTAAAGTTAAACAATGGGAGGGCTGCATAGATGGCTGAGGGATAAAACTGCATTTGCTTGGGAAACCTGCTGGCATGAGTTCAGTTCCCATAAAGGAATAATTTTGGTATTAAAAAAGTGCCACTAATGAGAGATCAAGCTACAAACATATTTTGGCATACAAACAAGTATATTTTGAGTATAATATATGGGGATGGAGTTGCAGTTCAAGAAATTAGTTGATCATTCAATAAGAATATGGAAGCAATGCAATATTTTATTAAGATAAAATATGTAGTGTGTCTTTACCTGGAGAAGGTATGATATTCCAGGTTAGATTACCAACAACAGACCAAAGAAACAATTCCATTTGAGCACAGTATGGTAAGCCAGAATTTATTAGTTACTATGTCATTGGAAAGGCCACCCCAACATGGGTGACAACACATGAAAGGTATCACCAGGGTGTGGAGCGATGGCTCAGTGGTTAAGTTGCTTGCCTGCAAAGCCTAAGCATCCAAGTTCAATTCCCTAGTACCCACTACCCACATAAAGCCAGATGCACATGATAGTTTAAAAGAAATAAAAGACATCACCAGACTTGTACCACTTACAGGCAGCTGCTGCACCTATGGGTCTCCTATTTACCAGAAATTGTTTATTAATTGTTTACCAGAAATTGCATATGTCAGCTTGAGGCAGGCCCTCCTGAGTCTTGTAAATTTTTGGGCTTCCTGAAACTTGTAAGAGTCCCTTTCCTGAGTATTATCACCCTTCATCCTCCCTCCCAGGAAAGAATGTTTCAATTCAGAGGAAATAACTACACAACAGCAGACAAGGCATCGATTTCCAATCACTTCATGGAATGATGTTAGGAATCACTAAATGATGACTGCAAGCTATTTTGTAATTACACACTGCTAAATAACAATGGTTAGCTAATTATCATTAAAAAATATGTGGACGGTTATTAGAGAGGGAAGATGGAAATGACACCAATGGGCTTAATATCTAAATTAATAGTTATCTTAACTATGTTTCTGCTGGCCAATTAAGAAAATAAGTGAAATTTTAGACCTTTAATGCCTTGGCACCCCTCTATTTAGTCAGCAACCCAAAATTCAATACAGTGGCGATGAACAAAAACAGCTTGTTATAGCAGCATAAAACGTGAATGATGACAGCATGTAGTGGCCTCTATCTGCCTTAATTTATGTTGTTTTGGTCATCAAGAAATGTAATTTCAAATTTTATCCTATCATTATAGCTAATTTTTTTATTTCCTCCTTTATTTGAATTGAGAGTCCCTCATGCAAACCTCCTAACTGTAGTAACTCTCAATGTCTTTCCTGTTGTAGCATAATCACATGCTTAATTTGTCTTCTTTTATTCTCCCTTTATAACTCTCACTATTTGGCATTATGTTTGACATTCACAAGTGGATTGGAGTTCGTTCTTCAGTATTTTTCTGGGGGGGTATGTTTGTATATGTGGTGTACATGCATATGTGCATGTATAATAATATATGTATTGAATGTGTGCATGAATATGCATGAGCATGTGTGTGTGTGGAGCTCTGAGATTGACTGAGGTCCAGTGTGTTATTTGATTACTCTCCATGTTACTTGCATGCTACACTGTCCATGGGTTCTGGGGGTCTAAACTGAGGTCCTCATGCTTGTGTAGCAAGCACTTTATCTTCTGGGTATCTACCCCACCCCATTCTTCTGTTCCACTGTTGTCTACACTAGAAAATTAAGATGGGAGTTGAGCTACTTGTTTTTTCTCTCACTATTATTTCAGAGCTGGCTCCTCAGAACATTTAAGAATACTCCCTGAAATTTATCTAAATAGTAATGGATTTTTAGCACTGGTTCTTGTCTTTGGCAAGTCCAGAAATCCACTCATCTCCAGAGGGTCATACTTAACCAAAATCAAGAAGGAATTACCCAAGATACTGATTTACATATGAGCGTGTCAGCAGTCTAAAAGGCTAGGTAGCACTGAAAAAAAAAAAAAAAACATAAAAGAGAGAGAGAGAAACAGTTCACTTGGCTGAGGTTGGATGCTGAAGTCATCAGCATACAGATGCTTTGTATGGTCTTTGAAAGCGAAATGTCTTTCATAGTCCCATGTGTTTTGAATACTTGGTCCACAGCTGATAGCAGTTTAGGATTGTCTTGGGCTTCTGGGAGATGGAGCCTTGCTGGAAGAAGTGTTATGCTGGGGGCTGGCTTTGAGGTAATATAGGCCAGCTCCAAGCTAAATACTGAGACTACTTCCTTTCTGCTGTTGTGAAGATGTGATACCCAATGGCTGTCCACGCTTGCCAAGCTCCCCCTGCATGATGAAACTTCCCCTAGAGAATGTAAACTAACATTCGAGCTTTCCTTCCAAGAGCTGCAGATGGTCAGGAGTTTTGTCTCAGCAACAAGAAAGTAATGGCTACATCTTAGAAGTCCCTATGGACTTCTCATGTAGTTCCTAAGTATTTTATATTACATAGCAAATATATTATTTAATTGAGCTCGAGTTGCATTGCCATTCCTATTACTTGGCATGTTAAATATGCCCACTTTGCAGATCTCTACATGCAACTTCTTTCTTACCTCCTTACCTCTGTTCTGTACCGCTGTTCATCTACAAGACAGACCACAAATCCCTCTCCCCTATCTTTTGATATCATAACACATTTTCCTTTATTCTTCGTCATGTCTCTGTTTATTGCCTTCTTTGTACTTTACTCACCATGCAGCAAGGAAAGTTCCTGAACTTGGAGGATATGACTTGCTTGTTAAATTCTAGCACTATCCAGCACATGTGCCAATGTACTGTGGAATGACTAAATGGATGTTGTTTGAACATCACTCTATTTTCTGAAATGACGATATTATACTATATGCTTGAGAAGAGAACTAAATAAATGGAGGTAAAGCACCTGGGACATATGTTTTTAATAAGTGACAACCATAATTTTTTAGTATGAAGTTCTAATCAATTTGCATATTTAAATAACTTGATGAGGCCATAATTGTAGCACAAATTTTAGGTAAAATGTCTTTTTCAAATCTCATCTGAAACCTGCCAGCAGAGCCTAAAATAAACACTGTGTTTTAAGCATACAGAAAAACTCCCTTTTGAGCTTTGCCTTTTAAGTGGTGTTTTATAAAATATATTCATCATTTTGAAATATTGATTAATTGCCCTGATTTCTTAACTTCCTAATTTAGTGTTTTGAAAAATGGTTTCCATTTTTGGCATTTATTTCGCAATATTTTATCTTCAACTGAACTTTACTTAGGTTGCTGTCAGAAGTTTTATGTGATGGAGTTAGCAAACAAAGTCAATATTTGGCAGTACCCATATGCACTACTTACAAATACACTCTCTAGCATCAGTTCAGCAATCCATAACAAAAGATGGATGGCATCACACTGCTGCTGTATTATAGTCACACAAACAATGTTGGGCTATTATAAAAGAAATATATACAGTTAATGATTGAGAACAAATTTGAAAATAAATATCTACAATAATGCCCACTGATGTCATTCAGTACACATCAGATACTGACACAAAAGAGAATGGAAAACAATTTCAGTCCTCTCTCCAGCTAGGTAAGATTTAACGTTGATCTTTTCTGAGGTAAAACACCAGGATACGATGATAAACAGAAAGATAAGTGGGTATACATACTACACTTAGTTCTCAGTTTTCAAAGCCAAAATATGAAACTCGATTTTGCATGAGTTTGTAATATCTATACTTAGAATCTTGTCATGTAAGCCCAACAAATTTATTAGGTATTAATATATAAATAACATCAGTTGTAAAATATTTGTTGATAAAGTCATTCGCATCCATTTGTCAGCCTAGTCAGGGAATCTTGTAACACCTGATAAGAAATCTTCGATGGCACCTGTAGCAATTTTCTAATCTTTTCCTTGGATGTGTCATTTTGTAACATGGTATAATACTCAGATTTCTATTTCTCATTTTAAATTATCTTGCAAATATTGAAATGTATAGGTACACAAACCTTCTAGTGTAGATAACTTAGTAGAATACCTACAAATTTGACCATTTAATGGTTGACACTACTGTGAAAACAATTGTTAGGTCAGTTTTATGGGGGGTCATATTCCAGAACAAATGATTTGAAAGACATCTATGAGGAAATCTATTCCTTTTCCTGCCTTAAAATCCAGGACTGTGGTCAAATATTTAAATGGACATCAGTATCCCTTTGACAGATTTTGAAATGTATTGAGATTCAAATCCCATTCTAATACTATAAAATCAGAATCTCTAATGTTGAAATTTAGTAAATATATTTTAAATGAACAAACAATAGTAGCTGACACAGGGAATACAAACAGAGCTTACTGAGTCATATCACACATCCGCTAGGATGGCTAAAGTGCAAACCAACAGAAAAAAAAAAAAAGCAGTTGTTGACAAAGACCATACCAAATAAAATTCTCCCACAATGCTAGAGGGAAATTTGATATGACCAAGTTTAGAAAACTATCCACTAAATCTGATCTGCAAATCAATATAAACTCAGCTTATTATGTGTGCATGTGCATAAAAAGGTCCTTGAGTGATTATAGAGACATGTTTTTAACAGTTTAAAATGAGAAAGTGCTAAAATATTCATCCATATTCATCCATGACAAATAAATTCTAGCATTGTTGGCTAAAAAGCTCACTTCAATGGGAACTGAAGAGTCTCTACATCTACAATGTGGAGACAATAAACATAAAGTTGAATGGAGTAAGTTGTTAAACAGCAATTCATTCTGTTTAATTAAACTTATGTAAGGTTAAAAATGCAAAGCGATTTAGAGGTCAGGAGTCATGCCAGCAGACATAGAATGAAAGGCAGGAGTACACATGTGCTTTGTCAAATTCTGAGTCATATTGCTGATGCTAGGTTTGTGACTTTTATGATTGGCATAATTCTCTGCAAGCATGTTTAACTTCAGTAAGATGCATAAAAAAAATTACCATGTATTTCTGCTGATCAACCAGTCAATATGCTTTACAAAATTTGTATGCAGCTTCAGCCAACTCAACTGTGCCAGCTTCTTTTGTTGGGTCTCTGTTTTTTTTTTTTTTCCAGGTTAAACCTTCCCTACTGGAGGCAAAAGGGAGAATTACAAGTCTCAGGGTGCTCACAACGCCTCCAGGATTCATAAGACACCTTCCAGAGGCTATATAAACAAGAAATAACTGCTGAAGGAGCCAAGACTCTTTGGTGGAGCTGCCTACAAGTTGTACCTGGACTGTCTCTGAGGGTAATACAGGTGACGCAATGAGCCAGGTTTCATGTATACTGTGGTTGTTTTTCAGTAACACAGCTGCCACATACGTACCTATAGAAAACCTCAAGTAAACTCAGTGGTTCACCATACTAGATGTGGGTTGAATCTTTCCTTTGTTTTACCACTGTACCCTTTCTGGAATGAATGAATATTGGTTCCTGTCTCCTCAGGAAAAGTCACATAACACACATGAAAACTCAGAGAGGTACAGGAGTGAGGATGTGAATGAGGGCTCCTACAATACTGATTTTGTCATCTTGCACATTCTCGTTGATGGTCTAGATTTGAGAGTAATGTCATTGTACATCTTCCCTAAATATTACTGTAAAAAATAGGCTTGGTGGGTGCTCAGGAATTTTGTGGAAGAGGGGTGGAAAGATCGTAAGAGCTACAGGTTGAGACATCATGCTCTGAGGCATTCCCTCCTCCAAAAATAACTGACTACCGCTCCCACAATGCATAAACTACAACCATAAGGGGAATACCTGCAACCCTCTTGAGGAACATCCCAACAGAATGGGAGCGGGGAGGAGGGAAAAATGGGTACCAACACATGTTGTAGCCAAACGAAATGCCTCATAATAATAATAATAATAAACATTAAAAATAGGCTTGGTGGCTAGGTGGGCTGGAAAGATGACTTAGTGGTTAAGGTGCTTGCCTATAAACCCAAAGGACTCAGGTTTGATTCCCCAGGATCCAAGTAAGTCAGTTGCATAAGGTGGTGCATACATCTGGAGTTCATTTTCAGTGGCTGAAGACCTTGGCACAACAATTCTCTCATTCTATCTATCTATCTATCTATCTATCTATCTATCTATCTATCTACCTATCTATCTATCATCTATCTCTATTTTTCTCTCTCAAATAAATAAATAAATATAAAATATATATTTTTAAGTAGCCTTGGTGAGCTGGAGAGGTGGTTCACTGATTAAAGGTGCCTGCTAGCAAAGCCTCACTGCCTGGGTTCCATTCCCCAGTATCCATGTAAAGCCAGATGAAGAAGTGGTCTATGCATCTGGAGTTCATTTATAGTAGCAGGAGTCCCTGGTGTACATCTTCTCTCTCTCTCTCTCTCTGTCTCTCTCCTTCTCTCTTTCTCTATCTCTCTCCCTATTTCTCTGTCAAATAAATAAATAAATAAATAAATAATAGGATTGGGATGATTACCAGTACACTGTATAGGTACAAATGTTTAACTCTGATGCCCATAATAAAGATATAAAGCACATTTCTAGAAAAACAGGTTTTATGCAAATGCAATGCATGGAATCTTCCATATGGATAATTCAGGCGTTTTGGCTCAGAGACAGAACACACTTTGACAAAAGATGTCTTTTTAGTGTGTGTGTGGCTTCCTCAGTAGAACCATGAGCCTGTGTTTTTCTTTAGTGACTGACAACAATGTGTTCTTTATACTTCTAAAGTTATATATAAAAACAAGTAGGAAGCTAATGAATTAAAACTAATCAGTTTCAGTAAACTGTACAAATTTATTATCAATGAAAAGGTTGACACTCATTGCAACTCTCTTTTGTGCCAAGCACTCTGAGTAAATATAAAATATAGAGCATGTGAGATACAAGTTCCCTGCTCTAGAGAAAGCACCGTGGAATGCTTTCAGGCCGATTTCTGTGATCAAATTGGTCTTGTGGTTACAGTCAGTCACATGTCATCTTCCCACACAGATTGTGGTTTCAAGACTGCTTGATCGAAATGAGTTCCTCAATGTAATCGAGAAAACAAACTACATTTAATACTAAACCAGAGCAAATTAAGAAAAAAACATGTCACAGAACCAATCATATCTAGATATACACAAACCTTACTTGTAAAAAATAAATAAAAAATGAAATAACCCATAAAGAATTTATATAATTTTTTTCTTGATTTCTCTCCTTTTAATCTTTTGTAGACACACACATGTGTTTCTGCTGAATAATATATCTCTACCCACATTACCCCTTAAGTATTAACATGAAGTTTGTGATAAAAGTGATTGTCACATATATTATTATTTTGTGACCTTATATCACACATGATCATACGCAAGTGATAATTTATGGGTTCAACTCAATTCAGCAGTATTCTTCTTAAACTGCCTACTGTCTTGTTTTATTGACACTACTTCTGGTATACCATACCTATGTTTAAAAATGAAAAAGAGAAGAATATGGAGGAAATGAAAGATGAGGAAAGATAAAAATGAGGGAAGGAAGGAGAAGAGAGGAAGGGAATAACCCATGTGAATTATGAGCATTTTATTACAGCTTACCAAAATGCTACAAAAAAACAGCTACATTAACTGGATACTACTTTTAAGCAGTTTTTCACATTGTAATACAATGACTTAAAGTTGTTTATTTTCTATAACATAATTTGTTGGTCTTCATAGAGAAATAAATCAAAAGCAAGTATATTCCTTTGGTTTTCTCTACACATTAAAAAAAAAAGATAGTTAATAGTGGAGCCGAAGATTCCAAGAAGAGTTTAGACCTCAAACAATGCTACCTCTGTATGTGGAGCTAAAAATACTGGATATTAAGAATACCTCTGTCAACCTCCTTGAACTCTACTTTGCATAAGTAAAGATCACTTGACAGTCCATGCATATTCAAACTCAAGAAAAGTATTCATTGGGAGTGAGTGTTCACAAATTCTTAATTTCCAGACTTAACTTTCATTTGAATTGGCTGATTTTTGCAATAATCATTTCTCTTTCTTTGTATAGAGAACTAAAGTGCATTGACCACACTCTACGAATTAGACAAAGGTATTTTAATATTTAAATAATTATTAAAATGCTTTAACTTAAAAATAATTTGCAGATAACTTCTAGTTTTTGGCGAAGAAGTTTCAAAGCAAGTTAATTTTAGAGGTAATTATTCCATTCATTTCCCATCAAAAAGCATGTGAAGGGCTGGAGAGATGGCTTAGTGTTTAAGACGCATGCCTGCGAAGCCTAAGGACCCAGGTTTGATTCTGCCAGTCCCATGTAAGCCATATGCACATGGTGGCACATGCACCTGGAGTTTGCAGTGGCTAGAGGCCATGGCATTCCCAGTCTCTCTCCCTCTCCCCATCTCTCTGTCTCTAATAAATAAATAAATAAAAATAAATCTTAAAAAATGAAACATGTGAAATAAATGACTCCAAGCTAACGTGGGAGGAACAGTGGGTCCAGCAGTAATGTAAATACAGCAAACCTTCCTGTAACATGAGAATTTCAAGAACTAGTCTCATGATAATTTTTCTACTAATTAAGCATAAAACTAGTTTCAGGACTGAAATTTTTACACTACATTTACAAAAAAAAAATATAGTTAAAATAAAAAACTGAGGAACTGGGGAGATTCCTCAATGGTTAAAGGCACTCACTTGAAAAGCCTGCTGACCTGGGTTCAATTCCCCACAACCCATGAGAGGGGGTAGACAGTTAGGGTGACTGGGCACCTGAAAGTGAAAAAAAAGCAGTAAAATCTGCACTTGGGACAGAACAAAGGATGACCTGGATTCTTATCTCTTGCCTAATGCCGTAGACCTGTTTTTCTTTAAACAGAGGGGAGAGCCCTAGAGCAGCCCATGCTCTCCACAAGGGTTCTTTATCTCCTCCCTCTCCCCAAAGGGCAGGGCCTCTTTCAACTTTCTGTTTTCTCTCTCTTTCTTTTTTTATTCCACGAATGTCCCAGGCCCTCCATGTGGCATCTCTAGCCATGTGGGTACCTTCCCTTGGCTTTGTACTAAGCCATCTCTCCAGCCCTTCACTTGATTTTTGATGGAAAATGAATGGAATAAATACCCCAAAATTTAACTTGCTTTGAAACTTCTTCTCCAAAAATTAGAAGTTATCTGCAAATTATTTTTAAGTTAAAGCATCTTAATTATTATTTAAAGTATTTACACTGTGATTGGTCAAGCTTAGACCCCAGAACTTGGCTAGCCTCTTCCTGAGATAACCCCTAGTCCTAACTAATCAGCTGTCCTTCTGGTTCACCTGAGCCAGAAGGCAAGGCCCACCACCATAAGGCTAGAAATACATTTGCCAGAGGAGAACACACTCTCCAAGCTGCCTGACTGCTTGGGAACTTCAAAGTGCTGCTGAGTTTTCCCTGGATTGGGCCTGAACTAGGCCTAGGTCCAGCCAGGCTGAGCAGAGGGGAGAGCCCTCCAGCCCATGTTCTCCACATGGGGTCTTTATCTCCTCCAGCTTCTCAAGGGGAAGGGCCTCTTTAAACTTTCCTTTCTCTCTGTCTCTCTCTCTCTTTTTTTTGTTTAATCCCACAAATTTCCCAGGCCCTCCATGCGAGTTCTCTAGCCATGTGGGTGCCTTTCCTTGGCTTGTACTAACCTCAATAAAATTGAATAATTGTCCTCTTCAGTCTTTTTATTTAATATTTTGATTAAAGTTAGAAGCAAACCTAGAATTTGGGGTTCAAGGACTTTCCTGGACCGCGAGCACCCAGTTACAGCCATGCAAAGACAGATACACAAAGCTGCACATGCAGTTTGATTGCAGTGGCAAGAGGCCCTGGAGGGCTCATGCTTACTCTCTCTCCCTTTCCCTTTCTCTCTCTCTCCTTGCAAATAAATAAAAATAATTGAAAACATTTACTTGAATTGGAATATAGTATTGATGTATATGTGTGCTTTTGTGTGTATGTAAAGACTGTGGCATACAGAGAACACACAGAATGAGAATATAAACATGGGCTATACATCTCTTTGCCCATAAATTTTTCATATTCCATTCCACTAAATTGGTCTTCTTCAAAATTAAAAAAAGCATAAAAAAATCAAATGCTGAGTATTCAAACCTTTACTATGAAGACACACACTGTCAATTTGCAAGAATGACCACTTTCAAAGTGGAAACATTAATCATTGTGTGTGTGTGTGTGTGTGTGTGTGTGTGTGTGCATGCACACACATGTGTGTGTCCAATGATGAATACTTACAGATTTGTACTAACTCTGTTTCAAATCTTCCCAATCATCTGTTTTAGCAAACTCACTCACATATATACATTGTTTTTTTCATCCTAAACATCCCCAAATTCATTAAGTTTTCATCTACAAACCAATGCTGTCTACTTGGAAAGAATTCATATCCCTATCCAATGTAATGGGAATCAGTCAGAATAAGCCTATGATGACAAATTACTGATTCTTCCTGTGGTTTAAATATAAGGCAGAAAAACAAAGTGCTTTTTGGGTGCAGACAGAAAATGCCAAGAGATGAAATTAGTCAGGACGAAGAGGAATTACTAGAATTCAAGGTGGAGAAAGCCAAGAAAAAGGCAAAAGGAGGAAAAAAGGAGACTTCTGGCAGAGGCAAAATGAGTTTGATGGCTTTAATTAAATGTAAAGGAAATAGTGGGAGGAAAAGGAAAACTTCAATAGCACAAGCAGAAGAATGTCTCAGAAGGTGACAGAACTTAATCCTATCAACATCTCATTTGCATAGCCATAGTAAAAAAATAACAATGGTATTTTTGTGACCAAAAATCTATGCAAAGCAGTCATTGTGATAGTTCAGTAGCTATTTTTGAAATGGAAATTTCTTTTCAATTTGAAACAGCTCCTTCTTCAAAACACCAAAAGGCATCAGAGTCTACTTAAGATTGCAGAGTGTTTTTTCAATGTGATATGCTGGATTTAACCACAGTATTCCCTTCAGAGGCAAAACACCCTATCTGTAAAAAAAAAAAAAAAAAAAAATCAGTATTTTCCCCTACGTATTTGACATTGTTATAAACCTCTGAAACAACTAATTAAAAAACTGTGTCAGTGCAATAAGGTGATACCAGTATACCAGTTTGCTTCCTCAATGAAAAAAAAAAAATTGCAATCCCTGATTGGAAAATAAAATATGTCTTAAAGGAAAAGTAAGATAATTTTGTCAGAGTAAGACAAGAAGAATCTGCCTGCTTATTGGTTGTTGACCCCTTCATTGATGGCTGTATAAACTCATATTTCTGCCTCTGATCGTGTGTGTCTGTTCAGGACTAACATTTTAATAAGAAAAAAGTATTAAATATCAAAGTAATAGATGAGCATTCCCCTAAAAGCCAATTTCATTAAATACCATCGGTATTAATCTTTCTAAATCTTAATTACAGCCTTTTGACATATTACCCCCCATTTGACCTTTTCTTTCAATTCCAGGAAAGATCTGTAGGACAGATAGGGATCCTAGTCCACGTAAACCTCCACAAAAGCATCATTTTAATGCTCCTGAGAAAAGAGGGTGGTGACCCAAATTATATTTGATTTAGGAGTCAATGAGACCACATTTTTTTTCTAAGCAATCAACTGATATATGAGTTTTCCACTTCAAAATTCAGACATTCTGAAAGGGAAGATGCAGAAATATCGACAGATAAAGTTCTAAAAATGAAAACCATGAAAAAATCTAAAGAACAGACTTTCTTTGCTAGATATATGCCACAAGATTTAAAAACAATTAGAAATGGCAGCCTATAATTGAACAAGTTGCAGTTCAGTTGAAGATAGTAGAAGTTGGCAGTTCTAAAATTAAAAAAGTAATGATTCTACTATTAAGGCACACAAGCACCAATCAATTGCTCAAAAGCATCCTTATTTTGTTAGATTACCAGATAAGCTAGAAGTCAAGGTCTTGAGAAATGTACCCCTCCCCCCAGGTACAAATAAAACCTTCTTACTACCAGACTCTAGAATTTTGAATGGCAATTTGACTACAGCAATTATCTTTTTCTTCTGGAATTTTCCCATTTTTCTTACTGTCTTTCTCTTTGTTACACCCCATGTACTTCAATGTAGCTTATTTATTTTAATCTCTTAACATGCTTTTCTTTTCTTGGATTTTTTTATTTTTCCTGTTGTGTCATTCTGTTATGTCTCCTGGTCTGTCTAGTCTTTCTTTCTCTTTTATATTTCATTTTTATACTACTGGGATATGAAGAAAATCCAGTAAACATTTAAAGAATTTCTAAATTATTCTATATGACATCTCTCCTTTAATACACTTTCAAGTCATATGGAACATTATTATGGGAAAATAAATCACCACTATTGAAGACAATGGGAGATTCACAAGTTCAGAGTACACCAGTAAAACAGTAAAGAGGTAAAGAGAATCTAGACTGACAGGGAGGAAGCCTATGCTTGCAGATATAGAACGCTGACCCTTTAGTGTGTTTTAAAGATGAATATGATAATACCTTTTAAATAAACATCTGATTAATGATTTTCTTGTTTTCATATACGAAACAGGCAGTGTAGAGTTGCCAAGAAAGAGGGTAAAATTCCATTCACCTGCAGAATTTGAAACATGCAAGGTTGTTTCTTCCAGGCAGCCCCCCAAGAATACCCAGATAGTAATGGAAAGTTGCGCTGGTGAAATGGTTCCTTCATGTTCAGCATATCTGTCTTTAATTCTGATCCTCTGGAGCCTTAAAAAATGACCAGGTAAGAAAGAAATGCCAGACAGACCAGGAGGAAGTTCGTGGTCTGCTCTTTTACCTGCCCCACTGTTAAAACTACCTCTCACAGTAGTGGCCTCCCCACATGTTATATCCTGCAATTTGACAATTATTTGTTCTGATTCCTTTATTTTCCCTTTGTATCTTTTTTTTAAGCCATATTCCATAAATGAAAGCTTGAAGACATTAACTTCAGTATAGAACTGGATTACTGGGGCAGGGAATAAGGCTGAGTAGTAAAGATTCTTGCTTGCTAAACCTGCTGGCCTTGGTTCAGTTCCCCAGTACCCAGATAAAGCCAGATGGCCAGATGTACAAAGTGTGGACATTCTTTGTATCGCCAAGAGTCGTTGGTATACCCGTACATTCTCTCTCTCTCTCTTTTTCTGTCTTTCTCTGTGTGTGTTTCTAAAAATCATCAATAAAATATATTTAAAGATTTGATTATTTGGTAGACTTACTAGCTCTTATTAATTTTTATTTAAAAATATTTTTTGTTTATTTTTGAGCAAAGAGACAGAAAGTAAGTATGACAATGGCTCCAGGACCTCTTGCCACTGCAAACAACCTCCAGATGCATATATCACTTAGTGCATGTAGCTTTATGTAGATTCAGGGGAAATGAACCAGGACCAGCAGGCTCCTTTAACCACTGAGCCATCTCCCCATCCCTTAATAGTGATTTTTTTTTTTTTTTTTTGGTGAGACATGCACTGTTTGAAATAAATTACATGTATCATCTCATTTAATTCCACAATAACACTCATTAAGAGAAGTGTAAGTTTTACAATTAACTTTCATAGTGTTTACTTGGAACAGACTTGCACACTCTATATCACTTATCCCTCCGCCCCGCGTAATACAATTGTTTAGGAAGCTAGCCCAGGTCTGAACACCCCAAATGCACATAGTAACAAAGATCTACAGTCTAACACCACTGTTAGTTTTGGTGGATTTCTTCCTGGCCTGGAGACCCGATACCCATCAAACATTTATCTCAGGGTCACTGACCTGCTGAGCTGGCTGCATGTCTGGCTGCCATTTGTGGTGTTTTGGAGGAAGGTCACTACAGAATGGATCGCTTGTAGAGGACGGGACTGTTGAAGAAATAGGCAGGAGCTGAAAACGATTTTCAGAAAATGTCCTGGGGTCCACTGGGGTGAAAAGCGCAGGAGGTGATTTTCCACGTGCCCGTGCAGTACACATTCTTCTTGCTGGGTCTACCACAGAGCACTATTTCCATAATGCACATTAATAAGGCAGTTTTCTTGGAAAAATAAATGGGGCTGCTTGCATGGCTCATTCAGCTCAATTTCCATGGGAATTCAGTGGTTTGGTGCAGTGGGAAGAAGGATGGAGTCTTTCTGCAGCAAGGCTCTTAACTCAGAGAGTCACTGCTGACCTTTAACATTTATTTTTATAAGTTCTCTTAATCTACATGATGGAGAAAACAAGCCATCAGCTCTCCAGTTCTCCTGGGCTTAGGTGCTCAGATGTTGTACTAGTCAGTCACGTCACATCAGGTGCTGCGACTAAGAGGACCTTAGGTGATCTATCACTGTGAGCTACCAGGAGGAAGCCACTGCTGGGTGGCACAGAATCCAGCAACTCGAAGCTATAGGCCAGTGATTCTCATGGAGGTGGCGTCCTTTCAACACGCTGAGGTGGCATCGTTCTGCGTGATTTCATTCTAAGCATGTTTACTGGGTATCGGGAAGATACTTTATTAGTCAGAGTGCATATTAACATGACCTCAAACCTGCACTTTACCCTCTGAAGGCTGATCATGAAGAAGAGAGGAAAGGTACACATACTGAGGGGCGCAGCAATTATTATGTAGTGCTTCCAAGCATGGCTTTGGATTCGAAAGGACCTGAAATCGTGATGTACCATCTGCACTGATTAGTTAAGAGACTTTAAGTTTTGTGTTTTGTGTGTGTGTGTGTGTGTGCGTGTGTGTGTGTTTGTGTGTTTTCCCTTGCCTTCTTTTAAGTATTCCGTTTCCTATCAGGAAGCTGCTTACACTACTACCATTGTTTTATTGTTGTTGTTGTTTTAAATTTGTTCATGTTGTTTGGCAACGACTGAGAAGCATGTCTAATTCCTAAAAATCATTGTATATTTACACAGATATTTTTAGAAATAATATCAATTATAATGATAAAGGGTTACCTGTGTTAAGTAGCTTAAAAGAGCTGTGAGTGTGGAGAGGAACAGCTCTAATTAGATTGGTAATGTCTCTATAGATTCAGAGAGAATACTTAAAACAGGGTTAGGAGGGTTTAAATAGTACTAAATAGTGTGGATGGTTAAAAGGTCAAAGGAAAAAAACAACGAAGACCAAAATCAAAGAAAGAAAGGATATAAATAACTTGATATGAGGAGGGCATGGGAAGTGTGAGTTTATAAATGTAAGTACTGACCAGAAGGTAGAAAATCACCTGCCAGTCAATGAATGGTAAATTTTTACAAAAGTAGCTGATGTTTGTGAAGGGTTTTGCAGAATATTGACATCAGCACTATTACCAAAAAAAAAAAAAAATTGAATATATGAACAATTTGGAAAAAGGTTTGTGGTAGTTTGAATATATATTCTGTGTTTTATTAGTTTGTAGTTTGGATCAGCAGCCACCTGGCTGGAGGCAGTTTGTGGTCCAGCCCTCAGGTGTGGTGGTGGGTTTGAGATTTCAATCTAAAGATATGCAAAGTGCCTGGAGTTCCTGAAGTGTGCTGTGCTGTGGGGCTTTTGGCTTGTGCTGTGGGGCTTTTGGCTTGTGCTTCTGTCTCTGCTTGGGCCTGTGAAACAGGCCAGCTTCTTGTGTTATTGAACTTCCCCTGGACCTGTAAGCTTCAATAAATATCCCTTCCTTCATAACTATGCCTGGTCTGCAAGTTCATCTCAGCGAATCTGAAGCTGTCTGCTACAAGGTTGCATTAAGCAAAGTTAACAGATGTTTATAAGGCTTTGAATGGATTTTAAAAAGTCAGGACAACATCCTTAGCCATCAGGGAAATGTGCATTAAAACCCCTATGAGATATCATCTCTCTCTAGTAAGAATGACTAACACCAAGAAAACAAACACAAGTGCTGACAAGCATGTGGGAAAAGAGGAATACTTATTCACTTCCAGTATAAATGCAAAACGGTATAGCCTCTGTGGAAATCAGTATGGAGCTCTTTCAAAAACAGAAATCAAATCTTAAAATAGAATTACCAGATGACCCCCCTATCCTACTTATGGGTATGTATGGGAAGGGCTGTACGTCAGAGTACCACAGGTATGCTTGTCTGTCTGTGCCGATTGTTACAACAGCAGGGAAAGAGAACCAGGGTAGATACACACCAACTTATCCAATCAATCATGATATTTGCAGGAAAATGGATGAAACTGGTAATCACTATGATATGTGATATAAGCCAGACTCAAAGAGTCAACGAGTATTGTATGTTTTCTTTCACGCATAGATTCCAGATTTTAATTTTCACATATGAGGGAGAAGAAGAATGGGTCATGAAGCCAGACAAGCAACTGTGAGAGGGGAAGAACAGTTCTTAAGGGGGGGAGAATCATCCCTCCTCTGTCATTCTTGTTGTTATCATGGCATTACTGCCCTGTGGAGAGAGGAAAGCGAAGTCATTCACCATCAGTCCTTCAATCTGTTCATGGCCTGTGTGTGACACAATGTTCCCCTTCCTTTCCTAAGTCCTCCTGCTATATTCACTATAGGAAAGCAAGGAAGTGGTAAAGGAGGGACTTGTTGAACGCACCACAAATTGTGCTTGGCTAACCGTGGACTTTCTGCCCCTTCACATGCGGACTCCTTTGCACAAGGCTCTTTTTCATACACAAAGTACACAGACTTTTGTCTTTATTTACTCGTTAGCAAGGGAGGCTGGGGCGGGGGAGGGGATGTATACTAGGACCTCTTGCCACTGCAAATGAACTCCAGATGCACCAGATGCATGTGCCACTTTGTGTGTCTAGCTTTGTATGAGTACTAGGGAATCGAGCCCAGACCATCAGGCTTTACAAACAAGAGCCTTGGTTTGTTCCTCTTAAATAACTCAAAGAATCCTAGTCAGCATTCAGTCACAAATGCTTCTATTTTAAATTTTATTTTATGCATACACATACATGATGCATAGAGGGGGTCCAGTGGGTGTGTAGACATAGGCTGTGAGGGAGAAACGAACTTTCATTTCTATGAGCCATTATGATACTTGAGTTCACTACTTACTGAACATAACCTATTATGACTCTGCAGATATTAAATACTTTAGAAGAGCAATACATTAAGAAGATAGATAGGGCATGCTGACATGGAAGAAGGGTGTTACTTGGATTTTATTCCAGAATCCAGAGGAGGTCATATTTGAGTGCCATTTGATCTAAGACTCAGAAAAAAAAAAAAAATCCCAAGGAAGACACTTAATGAGATGGCATGTAGTAGTCAGCTGTGTTGTTCTTCCCAGTCCCCAGTTTGTTCATCATGACATGCAGCTGAGCTATAGTTGCCATGAGAATTAAAAAAAAAAAAAACTCATATATGGACTAGAGAGATTGCTCAGTGGTTACAGCATTTGCCTGCAAAGCCTAACAACCCTGACTTCATTTCCTCAGTACCCCATAAAGGCACATGCCCCAAGTGGTGCATGCATCTGGAGTTTGTTTGTACTGATTGGAGACCCTGGAATACTCATCCTCTGTACTTGTATCTCTTCTCTCTATGTCTCTTTGTTTGCAAATAAATAAAAGACAAATAAAAATTCATGTGGGATTCCAGGAATTTCTAGTTTCTGTATTGAATTAAATGCACCATAACCTAACCTGTCTTCTGTCTATACTGCAAATAAAGAATAGTGACCAATTCCAGAAAGGGTTGCTGTGGAGATATTCTAACATCTACCTGATGCAGTCAGGACGTGCATGTGAATGTCTATCTTGTGGTGTTTATATAGGTCACTATGAAAACATGCATAAACCAAAGCTGAAATGAAAGCCTTCTGCCTCCTATAATTTACAATCATCTATAAATGAAAACCTGCTTTTTTATTTTTTATAAAAAAAGTTCTTTCCAATGAGAGGAGAAAACATCTTCAATTGAGAGAAAATAACACTGCAAACACAGAAGCAGAATATTCAGTCTTATTGTGAAATGACCATTAAAAGCTAAGGGTCTCTTTTCATAATGCACCCCTCATTGACAGCTGTGTGAAAGAAAAGCTTGTTTTAATGTGAACAGAGTGTGAGGCACTCTGCAGACACTCAATCAATAATTGTGGAATGAATGTTGAAAGCTTATTTTTCTGCTCCTACTGGTAGACAAGTGTTCTTGTTTTCATTTTCCTATTTATTTGCTATTTATTTGTTTTTTTTTTTTCAGCCCAACATCTATTTCCCCTCTTTCAGAAGAGTCTGGATTTTTCTAGGGGAATAGACCAGAGCTTCTGCAGTCATTGATGAAGGTCATGACACAGGCAAGCCAATCTCATGCAGCCAAGGGATAACCACTAGGCCAAGGTTCATCACAGCACATCCGTTAGATAGGTGAATTCTGAAGAAAGTGAAGAAAAGAGGGAAATTGTTTAATGTAACATCCCACAAGTCCTGTCTTCTAGGTTAATCAGCATCTTCCTGGTTCCTATATTTACCGAGGTGGTGTCCAGCCCTATTTTCATTCTTCAAAATTATATATACACAGACACACACAGACACACACATACACAGATTATATATATATATATACATATTTCATTTATTAGAGAGAGGCGGGGAGGGAATGGGCATACCAGGGCCTGTAGCCACTGTGAATGAACTCCATACACATATGTTACCATGTGCATCTGATTTTATGTGGGTTCTGGGGAATCTAACCTGGGTCCTTAGGCTTTGCAGGCAAGAGCCTTCACCACTGGGCCATCTCTCTAGACCTATTTTCTGTATTTTTTTTAACTCTACTGCATGTTTACAAACTGGATAAAATAAGACCAAAAAATAAAGCTGAACCAGAACAATAAAACCCTAATTTTTTTTTCAGTCTCAATTTTCTGTGACAAAACTTAGGTTTAAGGAAATACTGAGATTTCTGAGAGACTGTAAGAGGTTGTAAGGCTGTGACAATAGTGCTTTGCACTCCAACCACATTGCTACAGACAATTCACCACCCCGGGATTTCCAACCCTATCATTCTAATCCTGCCCAGAATTCCTCCTCAGAAGAGCTGGGCAAAGAAGGCACTTTCTCTGTCCTGCCCCTCTGAAATTTTACTTTTTCCATTCTTGGGGGCGGGGGGGGGGTCTCATATTGTAGCTTCTGTACAGACATCAATAAACTAACTGAAATTAACAATTCAGTAGTAACTGGGTTGAAACAGCATGGTTGCCATGGCTTACGAGGTTACACAGTGATCCTGGGGACAGTTCCTACCTCTTTCTAAGATTTCATGCCCAGGTTGGAGACAAGGGCTGAACACTGGGTTCTGTGACAAGCCCTGCTCCTCTCTGCTGCTTCAGCTTCTCAATCAAACAGGAGGTGGGTGTGGCAGCTCACGTCTGTAATACTAGCACTCGGGAAATTGAGACAGAGTAATTTCCAAAATGAGACCAGCCTGTCTATATAGAGAGTTCCAGGGTTGGATAGGAGAGAGAGAGAGAGAGAGAGAGAGAGAGAGAGAGAAGAGAAAGAGAAAGAAGATATAGATATAAAAATACAAAAAGAAGGACATACCTAAAATGACCTCTATTTTCATTTTTCTCTTTTGCATGAAGACAGAGAAAGATACATAGGTTGGTTTGTATTTTATTTATTTTTGAGAGGTAAGTCTCACTCTAGCCCAGGGATTCACTATGTAGTCTCATGCTGCCCTCAAACTCACAGTAATCTACTACCTATGTTCTTTAGTGCTGGGATTAAAGGTATGTGTCACAGCCATTGGCTCATGCATTGCTTAAGTTAAAATGAAGAGAGACATTTGCAGTCATAATTTTTCCAAGCACCAAAAGAACCAAGTTTCAGTAATATAGAATATGACTGAGAATTCTCAGTTCAAACCTATATCAATTGCAGGGTGTGGTGGCACATGCCTTTAATCTCAGCACTTGGGAGGCAGAGGAAGGAGGACTATTGTGATTTCAAGGCCAGCCTGAGACTACATAGTGAATTCCCGATCAGCCTGAGCTAGAGCAAGACTCTTCCTCAAAAAAGAAAAAAAAAAAAAAAACGCTGTCACATACATTAGATAATAGTTGATGATTTAATTTTCATCGGTCATAAAAACCCCAATTTTATATTTCTACCTATATGTTCTAAAGCCTTCCTATTAAGTGTCTAGTCTAGTGCTTATTCCAATTGTCCTCACTGGGTTCATTCACCCATAGCAAGGCGCCTATTTCCTCTTGAGTTTCGCCCATTTCTTTAACATTTTAATTTCAGTTATAATCTATTCCTTTATAACTTTTACTGAGTGGTTTGGGATCTACTTTTTAAGATAGCACAGAACTGAACTACCCAGACATATTTTAAGCTAAATTCAGACAAAATCTACTAAATTCTCTTGAAAGCCTAAATAGTACGTTCCTAATAGCCCAAATAAACTAATTACGAATTGCAATTTAATTACACATTAATTACACACCATTTTCATTTTAATTAGTGTCACTTAAGGTGAACTGTGACTACAAATGTGTTTCTATTGATTGTGATGGTAATAAAGCCCAACTTAGAATAATACCTTTCCTTCTCTCTCTCTTTCTCTTTTTAAAATATGTCTCAGTGGATTAGCACAGTTTTATATTCCTTGCTTCTTTTTCTAGGGTATTGTACTAAATGGATTAGAACTTCAAATGCTACAAAGATCTAAAAGCACTTTACTAAAACATCTAAGCAGGGGTAATTATCACTAAGGTTTTCAATGATTTTTTTAATGTTCAGGAGCTTTGAGTAATAATTTTTATTTTAAAGAGAAAAGAAAAATATAGAATCCTTGGATGTATAATACTTTTCAATATCTCATCTATTAATTTTCTTTGGATGTTTCAACCCTAATTATGACTTAAATTTGGTCACTGCTATCCAAAAAAGTACAACTTTATAAATTGAATGTACTATGTTGACCAATTATCTAATGAAAAGGTTATCAAATATGTTCAGTCCATCACCGGTAGAAATTTTCTATTCCTTCTCGAACAGATTTGACTATATCTTCAAAGAGCTCACATTTTCTGTTGACTGGAATTCTTCTACAGCATTTCTATGTTCTATTAAGAGATTATGGTGTCTAATTTATAAAGTCGATTTACATGCAAAGCCTTCTGTATCCTTTGTACTGCTTAAATTCCTCACGATACACTTATATTTTCTTTATTAAATCACTTCCTGGCTCCCAGCTATTCAACCTGTAACTTCTTAAACAAAGGAAACTAATTTAAATGGCTTTACCAAAAAGCCAGTTCTAATTCAGCAACTGAGTCTATGAAACTTAAAAAAAAAAAAAAAAAGATAAGATTTTTGTAGTAGAATTGGTTCACACAGTGGCCAAGAAACACTCATTAAACACCACTATTAATGCACTACAATATTTTCCTAGCATGTTTAATAGGTATTACCAAAGCTATCCAGGAGGAATAAGACACCTGAAAGAAATAAAACTATATGGCATATTTAGAGAAGAGGGTTGGGAATGAGATTAGTAGCACCAGGAGACAATTTTCACCCTGAGCACTTGTGCTGGAGGTATGGTTTACTGTCCAAAGGGTAGATAAAGATATGTAACCTTATGTCCCTTTCTTGAAGTCCCACCACTTCACCCCAAGCAGCATAGCAACCTCCATCTAAATCTTCTCCCTGACCTTGTCCCTCAGATCGTATCTATTTCCACAGGTATGAGTTTATAAGAATCATCAAGTTACATTTCTATAAGGTGATCCTTGCCTGCTATGTAAAGTCCCTCTTATTCTAGAAAAAAAAAATTAAACATAGTTTAAAAGGAAACCATAATTAGCACAATATTCAGAAGAACATGAAGAGCTTGCAGTAATGTTCTCCCGACCTGACTCTAGTTTCCATGACCACAAACTTACATTCTTCAGGAAAACAACATCTTCAGAGGGAGGCAAGACATCTTGACTTTGCAATAAGTTTGATTGCACAAGTATAACTGTCCAGAGCTTATAGAACAGTCTGCATTCTAGTGCACATTCCCAAGTATTCTAACATCCTGTAACACCAATGCAACTGAGGAAGAGAATCATTCTATTTCAATGACTATTGGATGTGACAGTAAGAAATACCCTTCACTGATAGTACTTTTAATGTCTGTGTTACAGCATTTGGAGAAGAAAAAGAAATAAAAAGCCCCTTTTTTTCAGGGCACTGTACTAAACTGCTTTAAAAACCCATGTCCTGATAAAAGGTTTTATTACTCATACCTAAAATTTCAGATATCAACAAGTCCATATAAAACTGAGATATTTACTGGAGACAAAATGAAAAACATGGTTTTAATTGCAACAGGAAAACTACATTTTTCAACTGCTGTGTTAGTTTGAATGGATGGCCCCCAATATAGTCAGAATTTTATTAAAGATTGTAATTTAGATCTGCAGCCACCAGGCTAGAGGATGAGTCACTGTGGGTGGATCCTAGGGTCCAGCCTTAAAGTGTAGGGTGTATTTGGAATTCCTGCCTAAAGATATGCAGAGTGCTTGTGTTCTGCCTGGCTTTCCTGAAGTGTGCTTGCTTACTTTTTAGTAGTGCTGGTGTGGCTTGTGGTTTATCTCTCTCTCCTCTCTCTCTCTCTCTCTTTCTTTTTTCTCTCTCTCTCTCTGCTTGGTCCTGTAAGAAGGGGGCTGACTTCTTCTGTCATTATGGAACTTCTCCTGGATCTGTAAATTTCAAATAAATGCATTTTTCCCATAAAGTGTGCCTGGTTTGGAGGTTCCCAACGATGTGAGGCTGTCTGCTACAGAAGCTTTGATTCACTTCTTTAGATGTTTTCAGGTAGAGTATGAATGAAAACTATTCACATGGAAACATATTTTCTGAAATTTCTGAATTAGGACCTAAAATTCCTTCTTAATTTACACACATTGACATAGTCTGACACTCTGCACCATCCTTACACTGTGTTTTAGAAATAAATATGACTCGTAAATAAATTTCTCATGTATGTCAAATATTCAACTATGGAATGCATCTTAGAACTCATCCTAAAGAGTAAGGCTTGCCAGTAGTTGTACTTTTTTTTTTTTTGTAAAATCAAGCCAAACTTTTACTGATTTACTTGTTGAGCTTAGAAAGGTGATGATAGAAAAGGTTAAAAAAAATGAAAGTTTTTCTAAGCACACTGATAACAGCACAAAGATGAATAGAGTTTTAATCTCTGGATATGTAATCTCCACAGGGAGTATTTGAAGTTATTTCTGCTGCTTCTTTCACTTAATGACCTGGAGTCTGAACATGAAAGCCAGGAACACCAGCTTGCTTTCTCTCTGAACAATTCACATCACATACCTGCAGAACAGGAAAACAACTCTGTGCCTTTCAGATGATTTGATATGCCTGCTTTAGACCTTATCAAAATAAAGGGGATGTGAAAACTGAATAGCATTTAATTAGAAACCTGACTCTGTCATATGGTGAAGTACGCATGATGCTTTCTGAATTTTCAAAGGTATCCTTTCATGGACTACATGTTGGCAAGTGATGAGTGTGGTGGCCTCAGAAAGGGCAGCTCTCTAAGGACCAGTGATTAAAATCCTCTCAAATACTGCCTTTGTTTGTAAACAACCGAGTGCTCTGTAGTCCTAAAGTAATGGATGCTAAATATACTTGTAACTTGGTACAAAGTTAGGAAACAAGTAATCCTTTGTATTGATAGTGTATAGGAAAACATCTTTTACTAGTGTTGAGTAACATTGACTTAACAAGATTGAGAGAGTTGCCAGTAGTCACGGTGTAAGGAAACACATCAGGAATTTATTAGATTTGGATTTATCAGTGCATAGAAATTCATGATGTTTAACTTAAAGGCAAAAAGAGCAGAACACTTTGAATAATAGCTTGAAGTGGATGATTAGCTAAGGGGATGCAACATTTAATAGCCAAAATAAATTACTATAATTATTTTATTACCTATGCTAACTGATTCCATTGTTTTTATTGAAATAACAGCTCCCTGAGGAAGGCAGTGGTGCTTTTCAATGAATCTATGCTGTAGGGCTTGTGTATTCTTCTACAAGAATCAAAAACAATGAAAAATAGCCTTCACTGATAAAACTTTTAATGTCTGCATTTCAGCACTTGGAGAAAAATAAACATCCTACCCAAGTACAAACACCTGGAATTATATGGAAGCTTCTGGAAGAAAGTGAGAGAAATCATATTAAACACATTATGGTTATTTCCTGGCCATTAACTCCCTTATTTCCATTCTGTTACTAGGTCATTCCTTTACTATATAAATATTTTCTTTGTCCCCTCTGCTTTATTTTCTAGGAATAACCTTTTGAAGATTCTGATATACACACCATCCAGCAACAATTTGCACATGTGACTGAATTCTTATCTACAAGTTACTGAAAGTAGTAGGCAGGAAGTGAAGTACGTCAGGTTAAAAGAGGAATAAAATTGCTTCACATTCTTAAAAAGTCAGTTTTACTTGAAACTCTGGAGTTTATGTTAAGAGAAGGACCATTTTTATTAAAAGAAAACATCGTTTGGTGAAGGGGATGGAAAATTATATCCAAGCACAGTCTTTCAGAGTCTTGAAGGAATGAATTGGGGAATGTTGGGTAACACCTATCAGAAGAGAGTGGCATCAGCAAAACTCCAGCTTTTATAGTGAAATAAAATAGGGAACTTTACAAAGCAGACGATCAAGTCCAGAGTGGGGCCTGGAAAATATGGCTTGGTTTTAAGAGCTCATCATTCCCATAGAGAAGGAGCTCCAACAACAGGCAGCGAGAGCTACAGATGAAGATAGGTTCAGAAAATTTATGGGGTGCCTTCTGTAGTAGATATTTTTAAGGACAGAGGAAAAGGGCATTTAGGAAAATATTCCTTTCTTGGTACTTGACACTCAATGAGAAGACTCCATTTCAAAAGGACTTCCTGCTACATCACTTGTTCAGCCTAGAGTCTCTCAGAACAGCAACATCAGGAAACTCAGAGCAAGTACCATCGTACTGTATGGCAAATTCTACCCATAATAGTCCTGCTAGATTTCAGGGAAGAGCCATCACAAACACACATTATTCAGTGAGGTGGATACCTGGTTAGAGCCAGAGGCTATAGGAGAACTTGTACATAGGCTCCAACCAGACCTTAGGGATTGGGAAGGACTGCAAGGGCATGGGGCTGGCATTCAAAACCAGACTCCAGAAACATTGTCCAGAGGTGAGCCCTGTGACAAAGATTCCATGCCTGAAGCACTCTACTGTCTGGACTAGCGTATGTAACCCAAGCATCCAAAAGAAGGCCCAGAGAACTCAAAGCTTTGCAAAAAGATACTGAAGGACAGCTCAGGGTGTAATCAGTATCTATGACTTGACATTGCAAAGGAATGCCTGGAGTGTAACTGACTTCAGACATCAGGGGAAAGAATGCAGAGACTCAAGACTGCAACCAGCAAATGGGCAAGACTGCACTGATATTCCATATCCAATCCAGCTCTCTTCCCTTCCCATTTATTCCCTCATTTGTTTAATGTGCAATGTCAACTTATTCTAGCTTTACCCCACTCTGTGCTTGTCAGATATTACCTCCACTTTTTCTTCTCTTTATTCTCTATTGCCTTCCCCTCTTCCTCCTCCTTGTCCTTCTCTTCCTCTTTTTTTTTTTTTTTTCCTATTCTACCCTCTTCTATTTTCCTTTTCTAAAGTATATAAGATGGCCCTTTGTGCCACATCTCTATCTCCTCTGAAAGTGGAACCATTTTACATTATCTGATTATATCCCTTTATTTCTCTATTTTCAGTCTATTTTTAGGCAAAGTACCCTAATCTCTCTATCCCTTGGTCTCTACCAGTCCCCCACCTATTTATATCCCCCTCCCCTACTGTTGTGTAGCAGAGTCTTTGGATTTGAAAGGGAAAGGGTTTTTGAATCAGGAAGTTAAATCTGAGAGACCTGAAACTTTAAGGTCACACAACTAGTCTCCAAGGTTGTTAAATAGAAACTGAAACATTCCTTGAAGGCAGGGTGGAGTGGAGAGGGTGGAGTGCATTAAGTTCTAGAGACTCAGGAAGTCAACAAGACTGGGAAAGTGTTGCCCTTCCCTATGGCTATATAAAGGGGAAACAACTGCTTGGGGATGAGTCTCTCTGAGCTGGCTGCAAGTGATGCAGTGTGCTTCAACCAAGAAGCTTCCATGAGCCCTCACCAATGTTGGTGTGTGCTTTCTGGTGATGTAGCTGGCTTTTAGTCAAAGCAGCTATGAGAAAGTCATCATCCCAATCTGGGTTGAAAGATCTCATGGTGCTGCCGTGTTTGAATCATCCATTGCTCCTGTAAGCAATCTCTCACCCTGCTCTGTAAGTAACCGCAGTAAACTCATTGGTTCACCAAAAATGGTTTTGGTGTTATCATCCTTTGGAGTGTGGTTTGTGCCCTATCTGGAAAGAAGACTTATTTTAGTCAACCCAGAGGAAAGGGATTCCCACAAAACCTACTTTGGTCAACTCAATATTTTGACCACCAGTCTTATTCTGTATTTATCCCACTCATTCACACAGTAACTAATATGTTAGTGTACATAGTACTACTACAAGTGACCAGTTATGTCCTGAAATGATTGTGGTGATTGATTTTATTTGGTAATTATGGTGTTTTCATAATTTACCTACCATTTGACTGGAATGTATTTTACTGTCAATGGAATACCAGTAATTAAGCTTGGAACTTTGAAACCCATTAAGCAGACAAATATAATACCTCACCTGTACTACAACCCAGTGCTTCTTGAACATTGTGAACAGTTACAGTGGGATAAAATGATTCAACCAGTAACCTAAGAGTGTATGTACAAGTCTAATGCAAAAACAAGAAATATGAAAACAAAACAAAACAAACAAAAAAACAAACAATAAGGCAACAGGTGAAGGGTTAATAGCCTTCCCTGAAAGCAGGAGGGAACTAAAGAGTTAATAACTCTGCCTAAAACTAGCAGGCAATAAATAAGTCACAGAGACAGGCAGCCTTGACAGGCTACTCCAGATAGATAAACTTCCCTTAACTCAGAAAGCATGGAGGGAACACCAACCATCTGGTGGGTTATCCTCCCCAGACCTTTTGGCTAAAAAAAAGCTTATTTTGAGCAAGGACACAAATAACTACAGTTCCTCATCTACTTGCCTTGGACCTACAGCTGGTACAGTCTGTTTTGCTTGGGATTCTCCTTATAAACTTGCACCCCACCCTGGCCCAGTGCTTCAGCTTTCATACCATGGAAAGTTTGCTGCCCCTCCTGTTTCTCTCAAGTCCGGTTTTCTCTTTTGCTTTCCTCTTACACTTTCCTTACAACAGGGCTTCTCCAAAAATTAGGAAATGATGACTTCCCAAGTGAGCGAATTAGGTAACACCTCAGATAAAGAATTCAAAAATGATCCCATTCTATTCAATGAAATCAAGCGAGGACACAAATCAACTTTGAAACAAATCAAAAGAATGCAAACAAACACCAAACTGAAATAAGGCTGTCAATATAGGGTATAAGAATTGAATCTAATAAAAAGATAGAAATGGTGAAAAATAATCAAATGGAAAAACACAAAGTGAAAAACTCAGTAAGTCAAATGAAAGGCTCCATGGAAAACCTTCTGAACAGAATGAATCATGGGGAAGACAGGATATCTGGGCTTGAAAACAATGTAGAGGAATTGGAATAGTCAGTCAATAACAAAAATAAATTAATATTAAAATTATGAACAGAACATACAAAATCTATAAGACACTATTAAAAAGCCCAATTTGTGAATCATGACCATAAATGAAGGAGATGAATTTCATGCTGAAGTAACCCAAAGACATATTTAATAAAAATCATAGAAAAGTTCAGGTACAGGAAAATGATCCATATCCCAGAGACATTTAGATCACCAACTAGCCAGGAACATAAAAGAACTTCCTCTCTTATATTGTGCTTCAAACATTAAATATAAAGATCACTGAAAGCTGTGGGAGAGAAGCATCAAGTCACATATAAAGGTTTGGTGTTCAGCATAACTAATAGAAGCTTTAAAATTCAGGAGTATTTCAATTTCTTTAAGACAACTGTCCACCTAGATTATTATATCCAGCAAAACAATCTTTCATGATTGAAGGAGAGAGTAAAACTTTCTACAATAAAAACTATTTAAAGGAATTCATGACTAAGCCATCTTAAAGAAGATACTTAAAGGAGTCCTTCAGACTAAAGATAAAGATGAATATATCCATGAGGCTGCAGGAAAGAATAAATCATTCTCAAGTACTAGCTAGGCAAATGAGAAATAGGAAAACATCAGACACTATAATTGACACACTGATAATACCAGATACTGATATGTACCTTTTAAATATAACTGAATATTAATGACCTCAATTCCACATACAAATGAAAGAGACCAACATATTAGATAAAAAGCAAAATAACCTATTTATTATCTCTAAAAACCACATCTTACTATCAAAGACAGATACTATATTAGGGTAAAAGGAAAGAACAAGTTATTCCAAGAAAATGGAACTTATGGCTGCAAAAAAATAGGCTTTAAATAAAAACAAATCCAAAGAGATAAAGAAGGTCATTCCATATTAACAGAACAATCCATCAAGAGGACATTACAATTCTGAATATATACACTGTACACAAGGCAAACCAATTTCATCAAATATTACTGGGAGTAATAATAATTAATAATTAATCCCAACACATTATAATATAGTAATAAGTGGGTGACTTCTAAAACCACTCTGACCAATAGAAAGTTCACCCCACCACTAAAACAAAACAAAAAGAACCCAAAGAAACATCTGAGTCAAATGGCATAGATCAAATGGATATTGTACATGTTTACAATCTATTCAAGCATTGCAGAATACCCATTCACTTCAGTAATCTGTAGTACATTCTCTAAAAGAGACCAGACAGTAGGGTACAAAGTGAGTTTTAACAAATATGAAAAAAAATTGAAAGATACTGTGTGCATTCTATCTGACTATAATGCAAAGAAGCTAGAAATCAACAACTAGAAAATCTAAAGAATATGAACAAACTCATGGAGATAACACACACACTATTGAGTGGTGAATGCATCATTGAAATAACAAAGAATGAGATTAAAATTTCCTACAATCAAATTATGATAAAAATACATCACAAACCTATGGAATGCAATGTGGCTAAGGCATGTACTTGAAAGCCTGATGGCCTGGGTTCAATTCTGCAGTACCCACATAAAGCCAGATGAAAAAACTATAAAATGGGCTGGAGAGATGGCTTAGTGGTTAAGTGCTTGCCTGTGAAGCCTAAGGACCCTGGTTCGAGGCTCGATTCCCCAGGACCCACGTTAGCCAAATGCACAAGGGGGCGCACGCGTCTGGAGTTCGTTTGCAGTGGCTGGAGGCCCTGGCATGCCCATTCTCTCTCTCTCTCCCCCTCTCTCTCTTCCTCTCTCTGTCTGTCACTCTCAAATAAATAATAATAAATAAACAACAACAACAAAAAACTATAACATGCATCTGGACTTTGTTTGCAAGAGGTTTGGGCATACCTGTTCTCTCTTTTTCCCCATCTCCCGCTTTTCCTCTCTCTATCTCCTTGTAAATAAATAAATAAATTATATATATATATATATATATATGTATATATGTATATATATATATATTTTATATAATTTATATAATTTATATATATATATATATATATATATATATATATATATATATATATATATCAGGAACAATAAACTAGAACCATGAATGGCTTCTCCATACTCAATCAGAAATTCTTATGCGTTTGATACTATTTTACTTTCTGTTTTTTCCTCATGCCATTCTAGACTCCTGAATATAACCCACATCTTGAGCAATCATACTGAACTATTTTAGAATACTTTTATGCTAAGATACTTTGTTTCCCCTTTGCTATAAAATATGCAGTGCCTATATCATGGCACTATCCATTGAACTTGTGCAGGCTTCATTCAATTGTGATGATATTCAAAGTGCTCTGGCAGTTGAGGGAAATGGATACTGAGGATAGGATATGTGAGTTAAGAGTCAAAGTCTCAGAAACAATCTTAATTCTCCCACTTCTCCTATAATGCTATCCCCACAGTTATCATAGAAGATTTTGATGAAGTTAAGAAATAATGTACTAGCAAACATGTCTGAAAGGAGATTTGATTTTTTTTCTTTCTCATATGTTTTTCAAAATGGCTTTACTTTTCCCCTAGTGGCTCCATTACTAAATGTAGTAAATGTTTATTACTTCAAAACCCTAAAATATCTGAGCTACTAAAATGAAAATTGCTATTCTAGCATCAAAGGAACACATTGAATTTTAAATTGAAATAGCCAGATGTAAGCTAAGATTTTTTTTTTTCAAACCAAACTCACACATGCCAACTAATACAATTAGGTTTAAGTTAGGGGTTCCAGTACAAAAGACATGCATATATAAATTACAACTGTACCCTATGAAAACTATATTTATATGTCTTTCTTTAATACATGGATCCTGCTGCTTAATGAATTTCATCTAGGATTCATAACAGAATTTCAAAAGTTAGAGGAGAACTCATACTTGAAGCGTCATTCATGTCCATGAATAGTAGTGCTTCTCATCTGAGATTTTTCATTCAATAGTTTCAATTTGATGAGGCAAATCTGGTCTAAAATACTAGGTAGAGAGTTCTAGAAATGAAATAAATTGTGCTCCATTCTTAGTAGCATCACAAGAATGTATATGGCCTAATAACTCCTTCTCTGTCATGCTCAGGACAGAAAAAAAAAAAAAAAAAAAAAAAAAACCACTCTGGCAGCATATCCATGCTGCATATGCTATCAGGCCACAAGTCACATGACAGGCTGCCAGTTTCCATGCTGGTGCTGATGCCTGGTCAAGAACTCCTTTCAAAGCTAGGTGTGGTGGTACATTCCTTTAATCCCAGCACTTGAGAGGCAGAGGTAGCAGGATTGCCATGAGTTCGAGGCCACCCTGAGTCTACATAGTGAATACCAGGCCAACCTAGGCTATAGCAAGGAGATCCTACCTTGAAAATCAAAAAAAGAAAAAAAGAAAAAGTAAAAAAGAAAAAGATAGCAATCCCTTCATTGCTTACATGGTCCAAATGGAAGAATACTGATACTGACAATTTTACTACACCATATGTTTCTACAAGTTCTATTTTATTATTATTTGTTGTTGTTAATCTCTTCCACTAATTATAACTCCAATTTTCAAAATTTTGTATTTATTTATTTGTTGAGATACAGAGAGGCGGAGAGGCAGATAGGGGGCATGAGAGGCCTCTAGCCAGTGCAAATGAACTCCAGATACATGGATGGACCACCTTGTGCATATGGCTTCTATGTGGATACTAGGTCATCCAACTCAGGTCTGTAGGCTTTGTAGGCAAGCGCCTTAACCACTGACCCATATGTCCAGCCCTATAAATCCAATTTTACCATAGGCAAATGTCTATAGTACAAAACAGTAAACTGTACACATAGTTCCCTACTATAGATACTTTCTGGCCTTGGCTGGGGTGTCGTGGATTATAACCTCAGACATACTTACCAATTTCTCTAACTAACTGGCTCTCATTTGCTAAGCATATATCTAAGAGTATTTGATATGTACTGTCTGTTTTAATTCCTCGGGCAGCACTACTTAATGGAAGAGATAACAGAGACTTGGAAGTGTTAAGGGAGGTATAGAAATAAACAGCTGAGAAAGATGCAGATGGGATTAAGTCTGAGTCTAACTAATTGCAAAACCACTTCCCCCTTCCTTGTATGGTTTTGCTCTGTCCCCTTGGGCTTTCATGGAGACTGCTTCCCACATGCCAAGCTCATTCTGATTCTGTGGAAGACAAATAAGGGTGAAGTGAATCTATAAATCATAATTTCTGTCAATTATGCAACTCATCCAAGGGAATCCCTGTGAAGTCAGAAAACCAGGTATTGACTGAAAGAGTCAGATCTTCTTGGTATGCACATCTACAAGTAAACGGCAATTTATAAGACAGATCATGTCAAAGGTACCAAAGTCCAGAGAACTGGCCAAATCTACAGGTCAACAAAATGAGCTACTTAAAAATGCCTTAAGGGGGCTGGATGTATGGCTTAGTGGTTAAGGTGTTTGCCTGCAAAGCCAAAGGACCCAGGTTTGATTCCCTAGGCCCCACGTAAACCAGATGTACAAGGTGGCATACGCATCTGGAGTTCGTCTGCAGTGGCTGGAGACCCTGGCACACCAATTTTCTCTCTCTCTCTCTCTCTCTCTCTCTCTCCCTCTCTCCCTCCCTCTTTCTCTGTCAAATAAATAAAATATATTTTACAAATGCCTTAAGGGTTTCTCCTACTAGAGATAGGAACAAGAAAGAGACCTGAAAAGTAGAGAGGATACATACATCGTAGCCAGAATTTATAATCCTGTGAGGCATGCAGTAATTTTCTTATTTTATGCCAGAGGAAATTAAGGCCCAGAGAGGTTATGGGAACCTTAAGGCTAACACATTCAAAGATACATATTATTTAGTTGAGACATTAGGATTCTTAAGCAGCTTTACCTAACTTCCAAGGCAAAATGCTTTCCTTTTAACTAATCTGATATATTTTGTTCTATACTTGATTATGCTCATATATTCAATGTGCCTCCTTAAATCAGTGTTGCACTCTCTAATACATATAGAGAAAATAGAAAAGAGAGAGAACATTGACAGGTGTGGTAGTTTGGATGTATAGTCCCGTAGACTCATGTGTTTTTATTAAAATTGAGCTTGCATCTAGAGTCCCTAGCAGGTAGACTCCTCCTTCAAGGGGGCATGTCACTGGAGCAGATCTAAGTTCCCGACCAAAGGTATGGAGTAGAGTTTGAGCTCTGGTAGGTTTTATGTTTGCTATTTTTCTTTTTTTAAAAAAAATTTGTTTACTTTTATTTATTTATTTGAGAGCGACAGACAGAGAGAAGAAGCAGAGAGAAAGAGAGAGAGAGAGGGAGAGAGAGAGAGAGAGAGAGAGAGAGAGAGAGAATGGGCGCGCCAGGGCTTCCAGCCACTGCAAACGAACTCCAGACGCGTGCACCCCCTTGTGCATCTGGCTAACGTGGATCCTGGGGAATCGAGCCTCGAACCAGGGTCCTTAGGGTTCACAGGCAAGCGCTTAACCGCTAAGCCATCTCTCCAGCCCTATGTTTGCTATTTTTCGATGTTTGCTTGCTGCAATTATTTCTCTCTGCTTAGATGTATGGAAGTAGACAGCTTTTTCTGCCATGGATGGAACTTCCTCTGGATTGAGTCTGGTTGGATATCTGTCCCAATAACATGTAGCTGACTACAATAACAGGAATTTCTTGAAGGCTGAGTTTTCCCAACAGAGTACCAGAGACAATTAAGGTGGGATCATTTTTTTGTTGTGGATGTATGTCCTGGGATTTACAAGATGTCTAGTCAAATAAGAGACAAGTACCACAGTCACACTTTCTATAATCACAAAAGTCCCTACACATTGTAGATATTCCATGCAAGTTTCATTTTTCCCTTCTGAGACTCTCTGCTTCAAGGAAACTGGGACTACTTAAATAGGCCTATCACTTGGCTTGCAGACCTACTTAAGTTATTTGAAATCCTTGTTATCCTTCAGAAATGCTTGAGGTTCAGTCACCTGATTCATGGAAACTGAGAAAATGATGGCCGCTTTACACATTTTGTATAATAACTAGAATGCCCCAGAAAAATGTTCTGTCCTCATAAACATATTTTACTATATGCCAAAGTGCTTTCCAAAATTAACAAGGGCTGCTATTATTGTTTGTAGAAATACAGAGAATAGAAGAAAAGAAAAATTAGAGTACAGAAATTGAAATCATAGTAAGGATTATACTGGTTTTATGAAAGTTATAACAAATATCAAATTAAAGGATGCTAGCCAAAGACAGCTGAGGACACTGCTTCTGAAAACATAATCTATGGAAAGCTAGCAACTTCAACTGAGCTTTCCTTATAATCATTAGCCTCCACCCTTTAAGTAGGGCATAAAAGTCCATCCCACTTTCACAAAGTGGCACAATAAATTAAAAGAAAAAGAAAACTTGGTCTGCTGGATTTGTATATGAAATACTGGAATAACCTAAGTTAAATTCTAATTTCCTGTCTGTCAGGAATTTGCTTTATTGACCTGGAGAGAAGGCACAGCAGTTTAAGGTGCTTGCTTATAAGCCTGACAGCCTGGGTTCAATGTCCTAGTACCCAAGTAAAGTCAGATACACAATTTGGTGCATTCATCTGGAGTTCATTTGCAATAGCAGGAGGCCCTGATGCACACCCATTCTCTCTCTCATTCTCTCCCAAATAAATAAACAAATAAATATTTAAAAAGTGTGAATCATAAAAAAATGAATTAGCTTATTGATTATGAGCAAGTCACCATCTGAATACTCTCATTATCTGTACAGTGATAAAAATTAAATTAATATTTTTTCTGTCTGGCAGAGAGGCATTGAATAAGATGATATAAGTGAAATATATGGTAATAGGGTTCATATTATTCAGCAGTTATAATCATTATAAGTAACATCACACTGTGGCATGGAAAATACCAAACCCAAAGAATTTATGTAACAGTGAATCAAACCATGAAATGCTATCTCTCACTTTTTCTCCCTTTTTCTCTCTCCTCCTCCTCCTGCTGCTTCTCTATATCTATCTCTTTTCCATAACTCTAAATTGTGTTCCATTAAATAAATGAAATGTGTTCCATTCAAAAGAGGAAGGATGTTGAGCGTGGTGGTGCATGCCTTTAATCCCAGCACTTGCTGGGGGGGGGGGGGCGCTGTGCAGAAGTAGGAGGATTGCTGTGAATTTGAGACCAGCCTGAGACTACATAGTGAATTCCAGATCAGTCTGAGCTAGAGTGAGACCCTACCTCGAAAAAACAAAGAGAGAGAGAGAGAGTGAAAGAGATGGATTGACACATTGCAAAAGTAAGACACCCACGTCAAACAAGCATTGGTCCATACCATATGCCAAGCCATGTCAAATCCATAAAAAAATGACATTATAGGCATCGTTATGCTTATTTTGCCACAGTTTTTTTTCTTTACAAAGTGAAAAAGTCATGAAACAGGGGAAAATACATTTATGCAATCCCTCCTTGAGTTGTAGTAATAATTCTGAATATTAGTCAGGTTTATGTGCTCTACAAACATAAGCAGATTGTCGATAGAGGGGAACACGCTCATTAAAATTTCCAGAGGGAAATGAACACCTGTACCAATCAGAAATATGATAAAATTGTCAAAAGGTACATGAAATTAATTATACCCACTTTGGAATATATATCATTTTTACTACAGTATGACAATGGAAATTATGTTTTCAATATATTTTAAAAGAAAAAAGATCCTAGGAGTATTTAACTGACACTTCAATAATGATATCACTATATCTATGAAAATGTCTTCTTTTTCTGTATTCTAGAATTGTCTTTTCTGATGATACTTTTAAGTAGTTCTTCTCATTAAATCTTGTTCTTTAACTACCCTTAAGTTGGTCCAAAGCCAATGGTTGCTTGAATTCCTGAAAGTGAAAGCTTCATATCAGTTTGAAAGTATAATTTATTTTTTGCACTTCTTATAAATTGGTACGTTCATCTTGTTTGGTGTGTGTGTGTGTGTGTGTGTGTGTGTGTGTGTGTGTTTTCATACCCCTTCTCATGCCTCTACCACTTCTTTAATCATTTAGTTCAGAAATCTAGAGACATTGCACATATGGCTTTCAGGGACATGATCTACTCTATACTCATCAATAGTATTCACACTTCGAATCTATAGTCTATGACTGGGGCTGAATCATTTTCATTCTTTTCTTGTTAGAGGGGGCTGTTTACATAGTTCTACGAAGAACTTAACTGTCGCATATTTGACAAGATATCTGTGACTTGCAAAGCATATATGAGTTTTGGGCTTGGTTGATGAAAACTTCAGAGCACTCTAGGTAAGTGTCAACTGGCTTTGGTGAAACCTTGGACTTCTCCCAAGTAAATATAACTGATACACATTTTCTGAATCATAATGCAATGGTACCATCTTCTATCTCACTTTTTACATCTTTGTGCTGTGAGTCAGAAATGTATTTGTGCTTTCGTTACACTTGCAGTAGTATATTTATCTTTGGAAGATATCTTCACTAGGATTTGGCAATGGGAAAACAAAGTGTGCCAGTCATGTTAGTTCTCTCCTGTAGGTTGTGGACTCAGCAGTACTTCTGACAGATTTCTACTGGATCTGGAAACTCTTCAATATAATCTTCTAAATGTTTATTGAAGGTTAGTCTGCACATTTTTCCTTTTCATTGTAGGAAGGATAAAACCTGAACAACAATTGTGTTTTACAACAGCCCCTTCTCAGTGTCATAAAACTGAAGCTGTAATTTAGGATTGATAGCTACAAAACAGAACAGGAGTTCAGGATTTTTCAAGTTTAAGACAAACACTTTGCACATGCACCGGTTAAACCTCTAGCACTTACAATCCTGTGAAGTAAATTCAGGCCCTGGGGCTTGATGGGATAAGCACTCCAGGTACTTTACAACAGCAAGTGAAGTCATCAATTTAGCACATTTGATACATGTGCTGCTCAGTGTTTGAAAAGTAAAAAGAAAGCTGAAGGAAATGAGCATGACATAAGACTGGATGCTAAACGTTTTTGAAAATGCACATCCAGAATGGGAACATAATTTATCTTGCAGTTACATGAGCATCCTAGAGGCCTCTCTGCAGAGTCAGCAAAGCGCCTTGCATTGGCAATAAGCCTAGGGGGAGCGCAGGTCACTGACCGGCTTGTAGCAGGGAGACCTTGCATTTTTGTAAAGATTTTGATCAGTAATATGAAGCTGGTATTTCCTACCTTGACTAAATTCTGACATGTGCAGGATTAGAATATTGTATAAACATAACATTGTGACCTCTGAAAAGCTGGCTAATGCCTTATTCTCCAGGTGAGGACAGTATTTTAGCTTTCTTGGCTTCAAGAGCAGAAGCATAGCATACTTAATGCAGGACAGCAAGAGGAATCAAGCTATGTGAAGAAGTTTGCTTTGAGTATCTGCTGTTGAGTTTAATGTAAAAAACATTTATAGTGAGGAAAAGAGAGAAATGGTCAAGTCATTAAGAATAGTTTCACCAAAACAACAATAATCAGTCAACATTTTTTTAACTTTATCCACAAGGATGTCATAGGTCAAAGACTGGGCAAGGTATTTAGGATCTCACAGACAGTCCTTACTCATGGGAAACAATTCAACATTATGTTATTATACTTAATATTATAAAACTGTAGAAGCCTTGAAAGGTATCATTAAGAATTGAATGATGAATATCTGTAGGACCCAAAGTCTATGGGATAAGAAATGTTCTTTTGAAAAATATTTTCTTTGTTTCTTTATTTATTTAAGAGAGAGATAGAGAGAATGGGCATGGCAGGGTACTTAGCCACTGCAAATGTACTGCAGACATATGTGTCACCTTGTGCATCTGGCTTTATGTGGGTACCTGGGGAAGCAAACCTGGGTCCTTTGGCATTGCCTGTAAGTGCCTAAACCACCAAACCCTCTCTCCAGCCCGAAAAAGGTTCTCAAAAGCTTGAAATCAAAAAGCTTGACCAGAAGGCACATAGTAGATTATACACCTCATGTGAGAGTACAAGTCTGGTGGGAAAACATGTCCTGGCTGTGAAATGGTACTAAAGATTTTAAGGAAATAAAATTATGATACATCCCTTGATATGGAAGCACACATCTGTAATTCCACCCACTTGGGGAGCTGAGATTGGAGGATTTTGAGTTTGAGGCCTCTCTGGACAAGTTCATCAGTACCTTCTCTCAAAGTGAATTTATAAACTTTGGATAGTGAATTCAGTGGATGAGTGATTGTCTAGTATATAGGAGATGCCCAGGTTCAATTTCTACTACCATATAAAAAAAAATGAGCAAGGTAACACTAAAAAGAACTGGGCTGTATTGGCGGTGAGCACCCAGGTCATGATGGAGATGATAGTGAGGATTTGATAGAGCTTTTAGGGTTAAATACCAGATATACATCAGTTAAAAATCTAATGTGAATGTTGATAGGTGAATGTAGAACTAAAGGTGTGGTATGGAGTAATATGAAAGGAAAGGATGTGAGAGGTATCAAGAAATAAAATAGTCAGGGTGGCAATCAATATTAAATGGAAAGATTTTAATTCATGTGCTCAACTCAGGGCAATCATCCTTGTGAGTGAAAACTTTAATTCTCATCTTAAAAATACTGTCCCTATGTAAGTATAGGCATAACAAGAACAGGTTTCATGTAATCATATAAGCATAGGCAATAGAAGAAACCACATTGCAACTATACCTGGTTGCCTCAAAAGCTGACCAAAAACCTAGGAAAACTGTTCTGAAAATTCCACGATAAAATACACATATATCCAAGATAATTATATGCAAATGACACCTCATTATGTATACTAGGATGTTCCTGGAAACACTATTCATAATTTCCCCCAAATAGGAAGTATCTAAATCTGGGCTAGAAGGATTGCTTAGTAGTTAAGGCATTTGCCTGGAAAGTCAAAGGACCCAAGTTCGATTTCCCAGGACCCACGTTAGCCAGATGCACAAGGGGGTACATGTGTTTGGAGTTTATGTATGGTGGCTAGAGGCCCTGGTGCCCCCATTCTCTCTTGATTTCTCTTTATCTCTCTCTTTCTGTCCCTCTTTTTCTGTCAAATAAATAAAAATAAAATATTAATAAAAGAAAGCATCTAAATCTGACATCAGTAGATAAAATGTGTCATAGTGCTACAGTGTAATTCTCATCAGAGAGAGTAAGCAAGTTAGAGCCACACTGAAAACTATAATCTGAAAATTTAATATTAATGAAAAAATTAAGGGCAAACAGTATTACATTCTCAATTCCATTAATATAAAGTACATACACTTTTATGATATTATAACTCAGCATAGCTCTTAATCATGAAGATGGTTACCAGGATACAGGTGCCTATGGGGTTCTGGATATGTTTCATGCCCTGTTGAATGTGATCAGTTTGATAAGAGTCATCTAGCTTTTCCTTTCTGATTTTTTTTTTTTGTGATGTATTTTCCTGTTTTTACATGGTACTTTACGAGAAAAAAATTAAATGTGATACCTACTGAAGATTAGAAGAAATAACAGCAGACAGAAGGAACTGTTGCTTAACTGAATACAATCCAATCTACTATAATGACACAGACTAAAATGATCAAACAGACTCTTCGCAGGATTAATTGTAAAACTGGTTTGAAGAAATTATTCAAATAATATATAGTTTTTGACTTTACAGTCACCTATATGTGCTCTTGCTTATAAAGAGTGCATCAAAACTGTCTCCTGGGGCTGAAAAGATTGCTTAGCGGTTAAGCGCTTGCCTGTGAAGCCTAAGGACCCTGGTTCGAGGCTCGTTTCCCCAGGACCCACGTTAGCCAGATGCACAAGGGGGTGCACACGCATCTGGAGTTCGTTTGCAGTGGCTGGTGGCCCTGGCGTGCCCATTCTCTCTTGCTCTCTCTCTCTCTCTGCCTCTTTCTCTCTGTCGCACTCAAATAAATAAATATAAATAAACAAAAATTTAAAAAAAAGTCTCCTGGTCATTGTGTGTCTATAACCATTCCAAGGTCCTGTGTGGGCTGTCCATGGAAACTCACAAGTAGTCATGCCTTCGAACAATGTTCTACTTTATTCCTGGAAATAATGACTTCCAGCCAACTCCTGGGAAGAATCAAACTCCCTGGGATCACACTCCCTGCTGTGCATGAGAATTTCAGTTACAGCTGCTACCTTGTTATAACACCCACGTTTCTTTCCTTCCAAGGCCTTCACAGGGGGGAAAAAGCCTGCATTCATTGTCTAATTATCAATTTCACATACCTTGGAAACAGACAATAGCTCAAACATGTATATGACAGAAAATATTATTGTAAGATTAAGATCTGGAACAATAAAACATTTCCAATCATGGTTAATGGGATGCTATAACAGAAAAATAATGACATGAAGCTAGCATTTTCCCTTAAATCTTTACTTTTTAATGGACAGATTTATTATTAGGAGTGTGAAATGATTTAGATAAATGGAGAAGGGGGAAGAAAACTCACATGGAACAAGGTGGGCCAAGAACTAGGTTTGGAACATTGGCAGGCAGCCGAGCACACCTCCCTAAGAGGACATGCCACTTTAATCTTTATTATGGGGAGATCATAAGTGGATGGATTCTGAACGCCATCTGCTCTCAATGAAGCATTGGAGGTCCAGGCTGCTCACTCTGCTATGCCCTTCACCTCTGACTCTGATTTCTTCCGCAGTCCCATTCTGAAAGGCTGAGGCTTATTAAACAGAAAAGTTTGTTATAATTAATATTCTTTAAAGAGCAATTTATTTTTAACAAATGGCAGAATGAACAGCTGAGATTCCAAATATTATTATCTATCAGAGAGCTCTGGGCAGGAGGAAGTTGAACTTCCGTTTGGCTCCCCAGATGAATTTTTGAGTGTGATACAGCACATCACCTCCTGAGCTCACTTGGGATGCAATTCATGTACCTCACTCAGAAGAGTGATAAAGAGATAGATGCCCTGTCTTTAAGAATTAAAAGCTGTTCCTATTGTTTCTAGTGTGACTATACCCTAAAATAAACAAGGTATCTTGAGTTTCATTTGTTTCCATGTGACCCATTGAAATTAGCATTTACAGTGACATAGAGGGTGTTAGAACATACAGTAGACCGATAGGCTATGTAATAATACACACTGGACAATACATGTATATAATTGCCTCAGCTTTTAGGGAACTGCAATGGACCAAATAGATTCCTCTTAGGATATATGTTTATGTCCAAATCCCTGACACTTATGAATATGGCCTTCTTTAGAAATAGGGTCAATGTAGATGTAACAAATTTTCTCAAAATGTATTCTGAATTTATGGGGATCCTATATCTATTGGGTGATGATTATATAAAGAGGGAGTTTTTATACAAAGGTGAGTGGAAGTGGAGAGTGATACGGCTGTATGTGAAGGGATACCAGACATAGTTAGAAATAAGTATAAGCTAAGAGAGAGGTGGAATGGATTTTCCTTTAGTACATTCAGGATGAACCAACTTGGTCATACCATGATTTTGGACTTCTAACATCCAGAGCTGTGAAAGAAAACTGCAGTCTCCTTTCCTAAAATTTCAATATCCATCATTTTAGTCAACTGTGATCTAAGAATATTAACTATAAGAATTCAGAATTGGAAGATGTGAAGTTCTCATTGGTGTGCTATACTACATAGCACAATGAAATTGGTTACTCTGTGAATGCATTTCCATCGTTACGTGAACTGTCTTCTTGTCAAGTGTATTCAAACTATATAGATTAACAATCTATTAGTCAGGTGGTATCCACCCCAGTTATCAGATACACTTTTATGGTTTAAGAGGATATTTACCCAAATGACCTTGTCTTAATCATGGACCAGGGTACACAAGTCCCGATGGTAGTAATTCCAGTATACCACACAAAATCTGTAGAGTACATTTTATAATGTAAATGTGAAAGTTCTTCATTTAAGATTTAAAAAAAATGTATACTGAGATTGCTAAAATTTATGGAAATAAATCTTTTATCTATGAATAAAATATGGATAAACAAAAATAAAATTGTGCGATTTTTTTTGCAGTCACAGTTGACAATATAAAAGTTTCAGCCATAGTATCTATTTAGCTAAGATGGGAAAGTCATTAAATTTGTAGATGAAGGTAAGAACAGAAAGCATGTTCCCATTCATGGCAATGTGTTCTACCAGAAGCATTGAGCCTGTCTGAAAACATCGGCAAAATGATGTACTGAGACAAATCATTCCAAGATATTTAATTCAAATTAAGGATGGATGGATATATAAAATCAGAAATATGCAAGTGTCTGTGGTCAATAAACATTTTCTGTAAATAAAAGGGGAACACAACATTCTCTGCTACCTCCTTATAGCACCTAGCTTTTTGGTAATTAATAATAGAATCTAGATAAAACTACTATAGGGATAGTTACTATTAATGTATACTTCCTGAGTATTTTGGTGAGCTTAAGAAAAATAAAAATACTTAGAATTCAGAAGACACTGGCTGTTTAAACAGTTAAAGCAGTTTTTTGTTTGTTTGTTTTTTTCCTTCTCAGTCTCAGTTGGATTTTACTTCTTGGTCCTTCATCCCTTTCTTTCTATGTTACAAAGAGGACTTAAAACCCAAGGAATTCTTATTTCAGATGACGTCATAAAAATGAAAGATCTCAGAGACTTCATGGAAGTTCTCTTGGCAAATTCCTCAGAGAATTCATTAACAACACAATGTAAGTATCAAGATAATAGTACATCTTAGATACACCAAAATATCAGTAGAGTTAGAAGTGTTACTCTTGGATATGGTAAAACTATTGATTACACTCATTATGGAAATATAAAATGTTTTTACCCAAAGATAGGAAATTGGCTTGCCATTGTATTTTCTTGGTTGGTGTAGCAGACAGCTTCAGGTTTACTGAGATGAACTTCCAGACCAGGCACAGTTATGGAGGAAGGGATATTTATTGAAGCTTTCAGATCCAGGGGAAGTTCCATAATGGCAGAAGTAACTGGCCTGCCTTCACAGATCCAAGCAGAGAGAGAGAAGCAGAAGCCAAAAAGCCAAAAGCCACACAGCACATTTCAGGAGCTCCAGCTAGGCACACTTTACATCTCTTTAGATTGAAATATGAAACCCACCGCCACACCTTAAGATCCACCCAGTGACACTGCCTCCAGCCAGGTGGCTGCATATGCAAACCACAAACAAATAAAAAACTGAATATTGGGGGCCATCTATTCAAACCACCACAGTTGACATCAGGAGAGTGTCTGGTTATTAACGTAAAGCAACCTCCTACCACCAAAAGAGCATGTTACAAGCTCCTAGAACTCATTCCTGGGGCCTGTCTGAAAGCATAACACCAAATTACTGTCAAAATGCATACATGTGACAACAAAATTCAATTATCCTGACAACATTTTTTTTTTAACATTTGTCATTTACTACCTAAAAATGTATTGCTCTGTTCTTCAGTAAAACTATGGAGAAAATAAAAAAGAAAACTTATGCATAATTTGCAAAGACAGTAACCACCAACCTTGGCCCTTAAAATGAGATTACTGGAGATAATGTTCTAAGAATCTCTTTGCCATCAAAGAGAATGTTTAAACAGAGATGTCTTTTATGATAGAAGTACTTGCCTTTTAAGACTATTCCTTATCTTCTGAAGTTGTCCTTGTAGAAGATACACAATGATAAAATATCAGAGTATTAGGGTCGACAGAACATAGCTGGGAGAAACATAAATTATTTCAGTGCTAACAAATATTATTAAGTTTTCACTAACTCTTCTGGCACATATAGAACGGAAAATGACCAGAAAGACTTTTGAAATAGTAACAGGTGCATAGCAATTAGAGACATCATATAAAATACAAGAAATGTTTCAATACATTTGGATTAATGTGCTTTAAACAAGTGAAATTTCATTTTTCCAGGGAGTCATGTATAGGTGATAGATAGTTGAAAATCAGTACAGAAGTCACAAATCCTAGATTATAGCAATATTTCAATTTTTTTATTGAAATATTTAGGAGACTTCTGTTATATTGCTGTCTGCCTCTTCCCTGGGAAAAACAGATGGGAGACAATGAGTTCTGTATTCGTTTTCCAGGGTTGGCGCATAAAGTTAACACCAATCCAATGGATTATAACAACATGAATTTACAAATTTACTTTCTCACAATATTAGAGGCCAGAATGCCAAACTCAAGGTATAGTAGGTTGATGTACCCCCTAATGGCTTTAGGGAATAATCCTTCCTAGTTTCTGTCTTCTCTGTGTTTCTACACAGGTCAAATTTTACGGTTCCAAATTGACATGAATTAAGGGGATAAGAGCACTATTAAAGTCACTAAAGGGCTGGGGAATTGGCTAAGAAAACTGCTTGCTGGTAAAACTTGCTTGCACAGGTTGAATTCCGCAGAACCTACTTAAAGCCAGATGCACAAAGTGGCTCATGTGTTTGGAGTTCATTTACAGTGTCAAGAGGCCCTGGCACATAATTCTCCCTCTCTCTCTCCCCTGGTCTCATTCTCCCTCCTCTCGCAAATAAATAAATAGATTAAAAATTAAGCACATTATACTATCCAACTGCTACAAAAATAAAATAATATTATTTTCTTACTAAGACAAGTGGGGACATATGGGTCCATAGAGCCTTTTCTTTGAGGTAAGCCTGGCAGACTGGCCTTTATCTTATGCAAGAGAATGAGAGAGAGAGAGAGAGAGAGAGAGAGAGAGAGAGAGAGAATTGGTACACCAGAGCCTCCGGCCCCTGCAATTCAACTCCAGACATGTGTGCCACTTTGCACATGTGCCACCATGTATCTTGAGTCACTTTGTGTGTTTGGTTTACTTGGGACTTGGAGAGTCAAACATGGGTCCTTAGGCTTTGCAGGCAAGCGCCTTAGCCAGTAAGCCATCTCTCCAGCCCCATAGTGCCTTTTAATTATTCATGACTCATTGCATAAGGATAAAAATGACATAACTATATGATCTCTTACTTTGTCCATATAGCAATAGTGATGAAATTCTCCTATGCTAGCTGACTAAGGGAATTATAAATGGTGTTTCAGCCAGGTGTGGTAGTGCAAGCCTTTAATCCCAGCACTCAGGAGGCCTCAGAGGCAGGAGGATCCCTGCGAACTCAAGGCCAGCTTGAGAGTACATAGTGAATTCCAGGTCAGTCTGGGCTAGAGTGAGACCCTATCTCAACAAAAACAAAAACAAAACAAAACAAAACAAAATTCTGTCGTCAGTCTACAATACATTAAACCTACGTAGTGCAATGGGCCTGTCCTTAGAAACAGTGGAAGAAGAAAATACCCACACCTAAGAGCACTTAAAGAAAAAATTAATCCAACTTTCTGCTACTGCTGGGTGAGTGGAGTTGCCTTTAAAAATACAGGGCTCTTTCAAAAGGGTCCCAGGTGAAACTAAGAGTAATTGGGGAAATAAGCAAGAGTGCTCTTTTTCTGGTGAACCTGGTATCAGCATAAGGGTGAAGGAGATAGACACAGAGAACACTCAACTCCTACCAAACCGGATATCCAAAGACACAGAGGCTCCCAAGACCTCATCACTGAGACCTAAAATAAACCCAACATGGCTCAGAGAAATTTGCAGAAGAGGGGGCGGAAAGAATGTTAGAACCATACTTTGGGTCATTATGCACAGAGAAGTTGCCTCTTACCCATAACTGATGGCTAACCCCGCAATACACGACCCACATTCCCCAACGAGGAGGGTCCCTGTGGAGGGAGGAGGCTAACGGTGCTACCAACATGACTGTACACACTGAGTACATAACTAATAAAATGATGTAAAAAATTACAGAGCTCTTTATCTCAGCAGAAACATCTGTAATCAATCCATATGTTCATTTGTGTTTTCATTAATTGCTGTCATTCAGAATAACTATAAACAATATCCCAGAAGAAACTTGGTAGTTGTCTCTTATTTATGAAGGGCCATTTCTATGGTTTAGATCCTGAATGTGCCTCAAGAGACTGTAAATTGAGACCTATCTGGAGAAAGGAGAATATGTCCAAATAAAATTAGGAACCTCAGCTCTTTTGTTTTTCTTTTATTCCCCATCTTATGAAGAGATGACTGTCTTTTCTTTACCATTCTACCCTAGCCATGATGTGTGATGCTGCCACATACCAAAAGCAACAGGGCTTAAACCTCCAAACTATGAACCAATGCAACCTTTCTTCATAGTGAGTTAACTCGGGTATTTTGTTACTAGGATGGGGAGCAGACTGACAGTATCACAGACATATATACTTTTCAAGTCAATTTTCTACTTAAGACACTTTGACTCCATAGTCAAAACATTGCAATTGCACGAATTATATTATGTCATAGAAGCGTACCGACTTGAAAGAGCTGCCGTATCCTCTGAATGCTTTTTATCTGTTGCCTCCCCTGATTCAGAGAAATCCATAAACGGGAGCCTTTAAATCTTATGATTTTGAGATTGAGAAAACTGAGGCTGTAAAGACTAGATTTGTCAAGGTCACAGATTAGTGAACAAAACAAAACATTCTAAGCACTTTGCTGTCAGGACACCATGCAGCATACTTGCTCCACCTGCAGATCTGTGTAAAAACCCCAAGAACCTCCTTCTTCCTAAGGCTTGCTGGGGGTTCACTGCACTTATCATTTTCACATACTACCAAATGCTTGGACATGCCTCTTCTTTCTTCGCCACTGAGGTTAGATATCCTCTGTCTTCTCTCCTCCAGGACACCCACCAGAGAAATTCCTGGATTAACAATATCTAATACTCCTTCTAACAGCTGCTTTCTGTTTTAATTTAAAAAAAAAAAATGCCAGTATGTTTCTTGCATGATTGTGTTGATCATTTTAGCATATGGAAACAGAATAGCAATAAACATGCAAGAATTAAAACACTTCTATGAAAATCTCTTTATGTTCTGGATTTTTCTTCAGGATAATCATAATAACCATCCAAAAAAAATTATTTAACTTTAAGGAGGGCTTGAGTCATTTAACCAGAATTCCAACAGTCAGAGTTTAAATGGACTTGACTCATATTCAGTCTTTCAATGTATCTCAGCTTGAACACAATTATATAAAAATACAGATTTTTCCCTTAAAAATAATCCAATCATTAAAATGGTGGGATGTTGAAACCCAGGCTGCCTCTGTTGCTGTGTGACAATCTCCAGAGCAAAACTTGGGTTCCCTACACCATCTAAATCATTTGAACTTAGGACAGAAGTGCACATTCCACATTTTCTTCTTACTTCAGGGAGGTCACAGGTCAGCTCTTTTCCTGTCAGGACTTCGGGAACTGTCCACAGCCAACATTGCTATTGCCTCAAGGTTGCTTTCCTCCACCTCCCAATGTTTCACCCTCACAGTTGTATTCTCTTGAGGTTCTACCAAATTACAACGTTCCTGGTTTGACTTTATCCTACTTAATAGTTTCTGCACAGGAGGAAAAGCCCAGGGGAGGCTGGTGGCCCAATACCGAGAAAACATCAGTCCTGTGCAAATGTGTTTAAAGAAAAATCCATTTCCGTGACAGTGTATTTATTTCTAGTACAATTTGCTAAAAAAAAAAAAAAAAAAAAAAAAAAAAAGTGGTGAGCACAAAAGCAGTGACTGTACTTTAGGTGACGCGTGGATGAACACAATGAAAATTTTAAATTGTGTGTTTTTATAATACATGACACAAAAGCCTATTATGCTTTAGTGTGGCGATTATTTCTGAAGATGGAAATTTAGTTAAGGTATGTAGAATTTGAGTCAATTTAAAAGGGAGAAAAGCAGGAGATAATGATATAAAGTGGCATATAGCAATGGCAAAGCATGTGTGCTGGTATCAAGAAGCTAGGAGTTGTAAAGTCTTGTCCATTAAAATGGAAGCACTCCTTTTTATATGTTGTAGTGAGATAAGTCACCAGATAAGCCTACCTTAGACAACATTACTTAATTCCTGTGAAATTCTTCAGGTTTTTAAAAGTTTTATTGATAGTTTACATACATGTACATGATGTATTTTGATGGGTTTATCACTTTCTTTTGTCTTCCTACCCCATGTCTTGTGTTTCCATTCCACTAGACACCCCCTTTTTTTCCCCAATTAGTCCTACTTTTATTTTGATGTTTATTTTCCTTCTTTTTCATTCCCCTGTGTCATTCATGATGATATGTCGATGCATCCAAAATGATGCAGGTTTTGTGCCACTGTGAGGTTATAAATATGACAGCCACTTCATGTCTGAAAAGGAGGATTTGAAACACTCCTTCCCATCCCCTGGCTCTTCAATTCTTTCTATCCCCTTTTATGCAACATTCCCTGAGTCTTGGAGGCTATTATAGACATGTCTAATTCAGTCCTGAGAGGTCACTGAACTTCCACATGTATTCATGGCTCTTCCAAAAGAAGCTTCTCTGACCAAAGGTGACAGAAGCACTAGTCTATGGGTATAAACATAAACATTTAGGGGCAACTTGTTGGGTATGACATATCCATCTAACCAAAAAACAATAGCAACATTTGACTTATGGCCTATGATCATTGCAAGCCATAATCTTTTGAGGAGGTTTTCGGTACTAGGCATGAATTCACTTCCGTGGATCAGATTTCAAATCTAACTGAAGAACAGTTGGCTACTTCTGTAAAAGTTATGCCAGTATTGCATAAATGGGCACATTTTGCCTGGCTGGTCAGTTTTGTAACTTACAGTGTCCAATGACTGTCAAGCCTAATGAATGATGATTTTTTCTCCCCAAGAAGCTTGTATAACATTTTCTAACACTCTTCCTATACTGCTGGGTTTCCTCCTCTCCTGCATCTGAAACTTGTGGCATCTTCATTGGTAGGGTCTTAGCATATAGTTCTTATCTTCCTCATTTTCTTTTCTTTTCTTTTTTTGGTTTTTCGAGGTATGGTCTCACTCATCTCACTCTAGTCCAGGCTGACCTGGAACTCACTATATAGTCTCAGGGTGGCCTTGAACTCATGACGATTCACCTGCCTCTGAAAGAAATTTTGAAAAATGTGTTTTCCATGAAAAAAGTAACAAATCCTCTGTCAATGGAGTACATCCACATATTAGTCCTGCTGATATCATAATGAAGAACAAGAGAGCACATCATCTATAGCCAATGAGTGCAGAAAACCGACTTCAATTTACATAAGCATGGTAAAAAATATGAAACCTCAATAGACATCTGTGTTTAGAGCTAAGGAGAAAAGTCACATTACTTCCAAGATAATTTTCAGAATCACTTAATGGCTGCTTCATGAACACATCTCTATTTATTGTGTTTATTTACTTATTATTTCTTTTTTTTTTTTTTTTTGGTTTTTCGAGGTAGGGTCTCACTGTAGCCCAGGCTGACCTGGAATTCACTATGTAGTCTCAGGATGGCCTCGAACTCACGGCAATCCTCCTACCTCTGCCTCCCGAGTGCTGGGATTAAAGGCGTGCGCCACCACGCCCGGCTTTTATTATTTCTTTAAGCATATCTACCCATGGTCATCCAACTTGATTATATTAGGAGATCAATAGAAAGCTTAGCCTCTGGCAGTATCTAATTTGATGGGGATAAGAATGGCTGACTCTGCACTGAAGACGAAAACTGTCACAATTGCCCAATAGCTCCATGCTTATTTCATATTTTGATGGAAACATCACCCATATATCCAGACAAGAAAATAATAGTTTGGCACAGAAGTGGAATGAATAAATAAAATTATGTGAGATTATCATACAACATACCAGAAATGTGCAAAAGAAATAATTTTAAAATATTACAGCTAGTAAAAATTCAGTAAAATAGTATGATATATGATCAACATAAAGAATTAATGGGCTTCATAGATAATGTGGGAAGAGATAATGGAGGAGAAACCTGCCATTTTCAGTATTCAATTGAAAAGATTGAGTGGCTAGTAATAAAATAAAAGAGAAAATATAAAGAAAAGCTTTAATTTCATAAAGGATCCAAAATAGAATTGAACAAATGAAATACCAAGCGATAATCTTAGATAAATTAACCAGTGGCATAAAATTACAATTTCTCCAAGTCAGTATAATCCAATACACGCACTATAGGTATACCAAATTTTTAGGTGGAGCAGACAAGTTTATTATAACAGCCTTGCTTGAAAACTCACCAAACAATAATGATTAGAAGAAAAACCATAAAATGATGAGTATGAGAATCAAGAGCAACCCATCCCAAATCATAACATGTTAGACAGTAAAATGTGCTAAGCTCCCCAGTTGTAGGTAATGTTACATGAATAATGAGAAAGTAATACTGGAAAATAGAATAGCCCAGTGTCAATCCAAGTACACAAGGAAGTGTGAGTTTTCAGTGATACAGAAATCCTTAGAAGAAATATGATTTTAATCAACCATATTGGGTCAACTGAATAGTAACTTACAGAAGGATAACCCTGAATCTAGATCTTGCATTCTACATCAAATTAACTATAAGTGGATTAGAGATTCTGCAGGTAACACTGCAGAGGAATTGGAGAGAGCAAGAATGCTGCTTGAGTGGTGAGCCTGACAACCTGCACCAGGGTGATGGAGACAAACACTGAAGACACTCAACACACATCAAAGCAGAAATCCAGAAGATGCTGAGAGCTCAACATTAAAGTAGACTTAAACACACCCACCACAGCTCAGGGAAGTTTGTGGGAGAAGGGGTGGAAAGATTGTTAAGTGTCGCAGGGTGGGAGGAAATATCCAGAGACATTACCCTCCACCACAAATGACCGTTGCTCTCACAGCCCATAACCCACAACCCCATGGGGAATACCTGAAATCCCACTGAAGAGGTCCCTCAGTGGAATGGGGGCTGGTATAAGGGAAATGATGGTGCCAACACATAATGTGTCCATACAAAGTATATATGTAATAAAAATATATATGTAATAAAAATGTATTATCAGGGAACTAGGGAGTTATCTCCTTTGGTTGATTATGAAATAAACATGAAGAGCTGAATTTGATCACTGAAACTTACATAAATGCAGGGTGTGGTAGCCAGCACTTGTTATCACATCATTGAAGAGGCAGAGACAAGATTTGTCGATCACAGTGTCTAAACTAAGTGTTGAGCTGCAGACAAAGAGAGATTTTTTCTCTCAATAGGGTAGATGGTCTTCCTGATAAATGTCACCTAAAGTTGTCCTCTGGTCTCCATATGTACAAACACTCACATGTGCACATACCTTCACATGCACATCTGTACATACATAAACATGAACTAACATGCATCAAATGTACTACCTCAAAATATAGATAGAACATTTTATAATGAAGAAATGGAGACAAATACATCATCCATAACTCTAAACCACAAAAATACAAGACAGATACACAATAAAATATATCACAAGTAAGTTACAAATAAAAAATCATACAAATTATAATTCAGGCAAATGACTTAACTTCCCATAATAGAAAGGGTACTTAAAAAAATTAAAAGTCACCAAAAATCCTAATTTAAAACAAGTGAAAATGTGATGAGAGTCTCCGTGAAAGCTTAGATAACTTAAGCATATAAAAAATTCATTAGTTTCATTCTAGTTTTTGCCATATAAACCAAACTAGAAAGAAATATCACATATTAAACTGGCAAAATTCTAAAGTTTTAAAATATTCTTTGATGGTAATGCAATGGAGAGAACATCCCTCTATAACATTTGCTGAAGTGACACAAAATGGTAATATCACACAAAATTTCATGCGAATTAACTTCCTGCCTTGTCATTCTCACGTGTCAGGATTTTATCTAGGAAAGAAGGAAAGCCATCGTGGTATGAACTATCAAAGCCAATGGTTATTCAAAGCAGAACTACTTCAAACAGCACAACAAAGGAAGCATTTCCAGAGCTCAGCATTAGTGTCTGGGTTAATGATAACTGTACTTCCCCTAGGAGTATATCATAGGGCTATGAATAAGACTTAAGACTGGAATTTAGGGGCAGTGGTTGAAGGTGATTGCTTGCAAAGCCTGTTGGTCTGGGTTTAATTCCCAAGCCACTCATGTAATAATCTAGACTCAAAAAATGGCACAAGCTTCTGGTATTTGCTTACAGTGGCAAGGGGTCATGGCACACATATGCAAACACAAGTATACACACACACACACACACACACACACAAAATAAAAGACCAGCATTTGTGTAGTAAAAGAAAATGATCCATAATGCATACTTTTAAAAAAGTTTAAGGAAGTTAGAATGTATGATGATACCTAAACATATATTTGCTCATTTTATAAAACAGCACTAGAAGAAAAACAAGAATAAATAAAAATATTTACTTATAAATAGCATAAGAGTTGGAATGAAAGCAAATTTCTGCTTGAGAATCTAGAATAGGATTGCCTCATAAAGCATGAAACAGTTTTACTTGTTAAATCATAAATAAATCATGAGAAATTATTCTAAAATTAAAAACAAGGTAAAACAATTAATGAAAGAATGTGCAATATATTCAGGGACAAAAATATCTTAAACATCATTTAGTGTTTTATTTTTAGTAGCACTGTTGGTATAATTATGAGCTGAACAATGAATCAAGTACATAGAGTAATATTCTTGGGAAATAAATATTTCAATGTAAGATGAAAACCATCAAATAAAATTTAAAGAAAGAAACGCTGACTAGGGAGATAACTCAGTCAGTAAAATGCTTGCCTTGAATGGAAAGAACCTACGTTCACATTCCCAGAAGCCAGGGAGACTCTGGGAAGGATGCCATATTCCAGAATTCCTGCATTCAGGAGGTCTAGCCAGGCAGAGCCCCAGGGCGAGCTGTGTAGCTAGTCTTGCTCCATCTGTGAGTTCTAGGTTCAGTTGGAGCCCCTGTTTCAGTAAATACATTGGAGATGGATTGATAGATACCCAGTGTTGCCTTCAAGTCTCCAAGCACATGAATACACACATGTCCATGCACCCATAGGTACGTGTGCAACCGTGTAACCACAAACACGCATACACAGATGCCGGCACGCAACATGCTCATACACACAAAACAAAACAAAATTCATGAGCTGGGTGTGGTGGCACACGTCTTTAATCCAAGGACTTGGGAGGCAGAGGTAGGAGGATCACCATGAGCTTTGAGGCCACCCTGAGACTACATAGTGAATTCCAGATCATCCTGGGCCAAGAGTGAGACCCTACCTCAAAAAACAAAACAAAACAACAAAAAAAATTCACCATCATTAGACTCTAAACTTCTGTGCTTATATCATACTTCTGTGTGACTGGTCATAAAAGAATAAATAGCTTCCTGTTTCATTGGCTCTTCAGGTCTAAAGACTGTTGAATTTATATTAAGCAAATGTGCATGCTTTTCTCTTGAGGTTTATTTTATTTTTATAAATAGGGAGTTTTAGCCATGGGTTATGAGAATGGTGAAGAAAAGATGCATTTCTCTTCTGAGACTAAAGAAACCTTGCTCAGAGTCGGAAGCTTACAATACTTTAGGTTTGCTGTCATATATGCTGTAGACTTTGTCACCTGTGTCTCCTGTTACCATACAGAATCATTTAATTGCACCCTGTTCTTTCCCAGGTGCCTCACTAACCTCTGGCAACCATCATTCATTTCAAAGTCTCCATATTTTAGGCTTCTCTAGATCTCATACATGGGAAATCATTAAATATATTGCCTTTAAAGCAGATGTGTTCTTAGTTTTATTTGCTATTGCTTGTGTGTGTACATGAGTGCATTTGTGTATATGTACATATCTGTGTGAGAGTAAGGACACGTGTATACCATGGCACACACGTACTGGCCAGGGGACCACTTGCAGGTTGGTCCTTGCCTATCAACCTCATTTGAGACAAGTTTTCTTATTCTGGATTCTTACACTACTGTTCTTTGCTGATTTGGCCATGAGCTTATAGAAAATTCTCTATCTCCCATTTCACTATGAGCATCACTGTACTGGGATTATTTTCAGAATATGTAAATGCATGACTCTATAGCTATGAAATGTTCCTATGAAGATGAAAACTGGGTAAATATAGAAGTGTGTCAGCATAAAGGAGAATCCAATAAACAGATTTATTTGTAAATTAAGAATGTTGGGATGAATGTGAAAAATAGAGACCACGTTGTGATTTTTTTTTTTTTAAACAGAGGAGGGAGGGTGGAGTCCTCACCAGATAGAATTTATTAGCAGGTCTTCAAACAAGTTATTTTTTTTTTCTTACATAGCTCCTAAATATCTACAGGTCATTCTCAGTGAACTTACCCAATCACAGAAAGATAATCACCGCACAGTCTCACTCATCTACAGCACCTAGCCTGAATCTACCCAAGATGTCGACATACCCAACAAGCATCTTGAGGACCAGACAATGAGGTGGGTGGGGAGGAAGGGGAGGATGAGGGGAAGGGTGAGGGACACAACTTTAGACCTAAATGGCAATTACACCATAAAATTCTACATCCTAAAAGGCACACCAAATGGTTGAACCTTCACCAGGCCCTTAGAGGGAACACCTGAGTCACAAGGTACTGGAGAGGGTACAATGAAGACTGACTTTAATCTTGTACAGCTTCTCTCTCTCTCTCTTCTCTCTATTTTATATTAGTTATATTTTTCTTCCTTCTCTTAGTGGGCACTGACCTGTAACTCCCAGTACCAGCAGTTGGCTATCATCCACAATGAGCTTTTGATCATCAGAGAGACCTACAATGTTTCCTAAAAGAGCAACAGATTTCTGTCCGAGTACTTGATGACTCACCAAAGGTTAGTGGTAAGACCCTACTGCTGAAGACACCATATTCGGTTGACACATAACATAGAGTGACATGGCTGGAAGAGAGTCAGTCCCTAGTTAGCGCATCTAGTGCCAGAAGGTGCTACATGGGCGACTGGGGGAAAATGACTAATCTGTCCAAGCAACTTATGGTCTAATCTACTTACCAGCAAATAACATATTGTGATGTTCACACAAGTGCAATAGTGGTGCACAGCCATGGTGGGAAACCAACTGTCCTTGATTTGGCTAACTGACCTGCTCAGTGGAATGGGGCCCATAGCTAGAGCTGGGAAACATGTCAGAACCATATCCAAAATTGAGCCCGCTCTCCATTATCAAGCTGCCACCAATCGTGGGCTACAAGAGGGCCTACACCTATTAAATTCTCTTAAAAAAAATAAGGGTTATCCCATTTATCTGGTGCTAACTTTACTCTCCATTGGAGAATCTGCTTATTTTTTTTTTTTTCCAAGGTAGGGTCTCACTCTAGTCCAGACTGACCTGGAAATCACTATGCAGTCTCAGTGTGGCCTCGAACTCACGGGAATCCACCTACCTCTGCCTCCCAAGTGCTGGGATTAAAGGCATGCGCCACCACACATGGCTGCTTCTCTTTTTTAGACAGACGCAGATCCTAAGGAGAGAACCACCTCATCATACGTCAAAAGGGCCCCAGATGAAACTAAGAATAGTTGGCGAAACAAGCAAGGGTGCTGTTTTCTTGGTGAACCTGGTACCAGCACAAGGGTGAAGGAGATTGACACAGAGAACAAGCAACTCCTACCAAATCAGATAGCCAGAGACACAGAGGCTCCCAACACCTCATCCCTGAAGCAGAGCCAAAATGAATCCAACATGGCTCAGGGAAATTTTGCGGAAGAGGGGGTAGAAAGAATGTCAGAGCCACACATTGGGTCATGATACACAGAGACATTTCCACCTACCCATAACTGTGGTCTAACTCCACAATGCATGACCCATATACCTCAACAAGGAGGGGCCAGGGGAAGGGGTAGGACATGGAGGAGGCTAACAATGGTACCAACTTGACTGTATTCACTGAGTACAAAACTAATAAATAAATAAATAAATAAAATAAAAAAGTGAAAAAAAAAAAAAAAACCTGAAAAGGTCAGCAAACAATGTGTGACTCAAAATACTTAAAAAAAGAAGTAGTAAAATAGATAATTAATGTTTTTCTTATACATCATTTTTAAATGTACTGAAATGAATTTAAATTTCACAACCCTTTAATAAGTATATAATGCATACATATATGTATACAGTAAATATCCAAAATTCATTCTTTTTTTGAAAATGACTTTGCCTTGTTATAAAGTGTTATTTTGTAGTACTTTATTGTTTTTCATTCTTCTTTCGAAAACAAATGTATACTCTAATTAACATATTTTTTTAGGATTGCCAGCCCTAAAGTTTAATTTGGGTAGATTAATTAGTATAATAATTAAGATTAACATATAATCAACCTAAGCATTTATAGTTCTGAAAAATATTTATTATACATAGATAAAAATTTATTAAAAGGAAGTTAGAGAAATAATATGTGGGGTTTTATGTCTATTCCCAATATCAATTGTTACCCAGTTTGTTTTTGTGTCTCCTTGAAATACTGCAATTAGAATACTTAGAAATAGGAAAGGTAAGATATGCTACCCTTTGCAAATGTAAAGTACAGTTTGATTATGATTCAGAAAGATTATGAAGAGATATCTTGTGTGAATCAGTTTTAGAAGGGCATTTATCTGAAAAGGATTCAAGATTCAAATCCTGTTAAACTGTTCATGCTTGTGAACTTTCTACAAACATCTTTATGTACATTTTGGAGTTCATACACCTAAACCCACCCAAAGATAGTGGGACCAGAGTCATTCTCCTTTCCTCAATTGCACTTTCCTCTCTTTAATTCTAATTCTTCTTATAATGTAATTAATTATAATTTAAGAAAATGAAAAAAAATATCAAAAAATTTGGAATATATCTATGTGTGAGTAGATTAATGAATTTTCACCCTTCCTAAAGTTACCTGTCTCACTACCTCTGACCAGGGAAACATTTCTCTTTAAATAATAGTGGTGTTAACAAGAAGTATATTGATTGCACACATTATACCAGCATTTGCTGAGATACATCATTTGGCCCTCATACATCTTCATCTGCATCTTATAGGCAAGCATATCAAGCTTGGTTTAGAAAAAGCATTACTTGTTCAAGGTCAAGTAACTGGGAAAACAGGATTCAGTGCATAACCCGCTTCCAATTTTGTTCTTCTAATCATTGCACTACAGTGTTACAATCTCTTGGTTTGGGGTTGCAACCTTATTCTCGCATGTTAAGCGATCTCATATTGTATCAACTATTCCCTTGCATTATACTTGATAGTAGTGTATCTTGATTTTAAGTCAGTCACTTTCATATAACAATTCTCAAATGCCTCTCCTCTGAAAGGTTTGATTTTTAAGATTCCTTTCCAGCTCTGAAGCTGTATGGTTCTACAACTTCTTTTTAGTCATCAGTGTGTTGGAAACGTTTTGCATAAAACAATTATTAGAACAACAAATCCAATCTGCCAGTCTTTTTGCTTTCTGGCTGGGAAAAGCAGTCACACCAAACTAGATCCGGTTGTCATTTTATTTTATTCTGCCTCGTGCTTCTTCCACTCCTTTCTCCTCCCAACCCTGTCTGCTTCTTTATCTCTCACTTTTTATACCATCCCTGCCCCTCTACTGGTCACTGATTTGCAAAGAGTCAAGGAGGACTGCCAACCAATTATTTTGAAAGTCAGCTTTAATACTTGTTAACCTTTTCAGCCAACGGAGGCTCATACTATCAGGGAAAGCATTGGCTCCTTGCAGTAAGTCGTTCCTTATAAAATTGTTTTCAAAAAGAAAAAAAGACCATGAGCATATTTTCTACCCTACTGTAGTGTGATAACGGAGATATTTGCTACTGCAATGTCCCTACAGAAGAACACTCCTAGGTTCTGGTGCAGGCCTTTCCAAATGCATGTATGGTAAGTGAAGGAGGGATGGCAGAGGAAACTATAATCACCTAGAAAGTTATTGAAATGATTTTATTTAAAAACCCATTTCCCATACTCCTGGAGAGCCTATGGGAGCAAGACAAGAACCATGTTAATTTTGAGTATTAAGATTGGAGAGTGCCTGATGAAGTGAGAGATAGAATAACTCTTGGGAGACAGGGGACAGCCTGACAAATGAAACTGGGAAGTTTGCCTACTTAACAATTTTTTTCCCAAGGCCAGCCTATCTATAGAGGTCATTGGCCTCAACCCCAGACCTGCAGACTTGATTTCATTCTACCACATAGGACAGTTGTGTTCCTATCCCTTATGGAAATACCTTTTGTTAAGGAGCTCCAACAACCTAGGACCAGAGAAGATTTATTACAGTTTACATTTTTGGAAGCATAAATGCCCCAAGCTAGCCAATAATGATAATTCTTTAAGAACTATGCCACTGTCAATCTAAGACAACAATCAATAAAACACCACACACTTGCTCCCTTGTAAATTAAGCTGAGACAATCTGCCTCAAACAGTCCATAGACCTTTTTGAAATGAAAGAGGACATACCTGCATATTCACCTCTGTAGCACACTAATAATACCAAGATTCCCAAATGTAAGGTGTGTTCTTACTAAAATCACCTTCAGGGACACACATTATATGGATAATTCCCATTGCAAAGTATACTTCAGCTCTTTTAGAAGGGCAAGACCTCAAATGAGGTATCAAGTGAAAGACAAGTTTAGAGAAAGATTGCACAGAGTAGGTACCTAAGACATAGTGTCTGACTATTCCAATGGTGGCTATGCCAGAATGCCTAAGAGTTCAGCCAGGGAAATGCCTTAAACACCAAATATAATTAATTATGCCAACCACTGCATCTATCGAATGTACATAAACTATTCTTCAACGACTGAAAAGAGTATAAAATATTTTATCTAGACATGTAGTGTATTGGTAGAGCCATTGCCTATGAGCATGGCATTAAAAAAGAAAGAGAGAAGGAAGGAAGAAAAGAAGGAAGGAAAATAATGCATACTCTTGTCTATAACAATGCTTGCTGGCTGGGTTTCACTCGCCAGCAGTCCTTTTATTACAATCTGCTTCATTCCTTCATCAGGGGCAATGACGTTAACATGGGTGGCAAGATGCTAAGCTTAAAATATGCAGCAGCATGAAAAATTGAAGCAGGCGTGCGAGTCCCCATTGCTCTATTCACCTATGGAGGAAAATATTAGCTCACTGATTTAATTGGCTTTTTCTATGATCAGTTTTTGAAAGTAAATCATTCAATTCTAAAATATCACCATAGGAAGTCAATATTCATGCACATAACATTAGAAATCCTTTTATTTGCTCATGGTTAAAGAGAAGGATATAGATCACTTCGTTTTTATTTGTCAGAGTCTTTTTCTTTTACAGACATTTGAGTCAATCATTCTAAGGTGATTCCTTTTTAAACCTAATCCCACATTCATACAGGCAGCCTTAATGAGTCCACAAGGAGTAAACAAATTAGTCTCCAGGATGTATTATGCATTAATTAATCAAACTAATAGTATTGTATAATGTGCAGTAGATGAAAATTAGTTCTAAGTACAATACTCACATACAAGAGAGAACCAAAGTAAAAAATATGGAGTAATAAAGAAAAATAAGGCTTACAAATATAAGGTAAACAGCTGTTATTCCTCCACACACTTCAAGCCACTGAGTGGCAAAAGGAATATTCAGAGATGACCTTTATTCCTGAGATGTGACACAGAACCTATGACGGGGAAAAATTTATCAGCTTTGAGCAACAGTTATCTCTAGACCCAAAAGAAGGATGAATTAATGTGGTCTATGCATGTCAGGAGCAAATATTTGTTTTTAAACTGTTCAAACAGTTGAAAAAAATGCCAAAAGATGGGACTTGGTATATAGCTAACGTGGTAGAGTGCTTGCTTAGCTTTCACGAAGCCCTGGGTTCAATCCCCAACACTGCACAAAACTCTGTAATCCGACATTTATAGAGGTAAAAGTAGGATAATTAGGAGTTCAAAGTCATCTTCTACTACCAAGGGAGTTTGAAGTCATTTTCCAACATATGAAACCATATCTCAACAAAAAAGGGGGCCAAAGAAGAACTTTTAATGACACATGACTCACAAAGATTGTGACAAATTTTTAAGGGAGAGTAGCTAGTTAGATTTTTAGTATTATAGAAAATCCAAATTTCAGTGTCCATTACAAATGTCTTCTTGGACCCCAAAGATTCCACCAGAAAACTCCTAGAGCTGATAAACACTTTAAAAAATTTGGCAAGATACAAAATTAAGTTTTTCATAGCCATCTTATATATCAATGACAAACATATGGGTATCTCTGTAGTGTGTGTACAACATAGTGGTTAGTACTTTCCTTATTATTAATACATTAAAAATTAAATTTTCAAATGGAGTATTAGAAATCATTATGGCAATTTCAAATAAAATTTGTTTTAGTTACTAATCTATCCTCAGCTTCCCCGTCCCCTTGTCTCTCTTATAACTTGCCACCCATTATTTTTCTGATTTCATGTCATATGTGTCCTTTTGAGGGCCTTCCTCTAGCATTACTTTGTATTTTCTCTTGGGAGTACCAGCTAATTTTGGAAGCTAAAGCTCTGAGTGATAACAGAAAGGCATGGATTCCAACTGGTCCTTGTGATAGTCAACTGACAGCTCTCCTTCATTAGTGTATTGTTTGGCTCTCAGATTCTCAAAAGGTATGAATGACTATCACCATTTGTAGTTCTGACCTTCTAATCAAACTCTGTTGCACAGTCTTGTTTCCTGAAAATCAAGCAAGTCATTTAGCAAGCACTGCCCTGTTCCTTTCAACTAAGTGTCACAGAAAAACAAAAAGAAAAAGGAAGAGGAGGAGGAGGAATGCAGCCTAACAGTACACAAACAACAAATAATAAAAGTGAATGAAATCAGTATTGGTGAGTATCTACCAAGTGAGATATGCTGTATCCTACCTTACCTTCAAAACCCAAATCATCAAAACTAAAGGTCAAAGAGGCTTTCACTTGTCCAATATCTCACAGCTGGGTAATGGGAAAGCAGGAACTCAGTGCAGGACTATTTACATCTCAAGTCAAGATATTCTCATTGTCAGGTCTGGAGTGATGGCTCAGAAGTTAAGGTGCTTTTCTATAAAGCCTAAGGACCTGGGGTTGATCCCCAATACCTACATAAACCAGATACACAAAGAGGCACATATATCTGGAGTTCATTTGCAATGGACAGTGACCCTGGCTCACCCATTCTTTCTTTTTCTCTATGTGCCTCTCTCTCTCTCTCTCTCTCTCTCTCTCTCTCTCTCTCTCTCTCTCTCTCTCTGTCAAATAAATAAATAAAATATATTTTCATTGTGCCAATCTGTCTTGCTAGGGAGAAAAAGTTACCCTTCAAGGACACTTGCTTTCCACTGCTAAAAAATGTACAGAATCTCCTGATTTCAACTGTGGTTAGTCACATCAAGGAGTTATGATATATGATGAAATGCAGCCACTGGGTGTATGTCACCATCGTCAAGTAGTTCTTATGTTCCAGAAAATGAAATCCCAATAATTACTGATTTGTATATCAAGAAAATCACAAAACCCTACACAGAAGAGCTACTTAGTTTCTACAAATAGGCAACGGTTCTTGCTTTATCATCAGAATATTTCAGTATGCTGCAATCAATGATACTTCTGAGTCCATGTCTCTTTTGATGTACATCTGCATCTATGATCTCATTTAAGCTTTATAATCATGAGCCTAGGAAGTACACAGAGCTCATGTTATTAATGCTGGTTTTACAGACTTAGAAACTAAATCCTAAAAAAATACATAAATATCTTAAGTAGAATCTGTTCTTTTTATCTCCCTTTGTTTTTTCTTTTCATCTTGTAAGAGCATCCAATTATTGTTTGAAAATTCCCTTCTGCACACAGTTTTTACTCCTTTCAGTGGGTGTGATGCTTGTTCATCCCACTAGCACTAGCAGGGGACACATTAAACAGAACTGGAAAGTCACTAGGCACCATTCTCCCCATCACAATGATGTGTTCAAACTGAGCAGATAAGCTAAAACAATTTATTGAGTGCTAATACTAGAAAGAAAACCCATGAAGGGAGGACCTCATTTTTCCTGAACTTGGAACTAAAATAATATAAACATTTGGTTTCATACATCAGCAGAGTAAAAGATGACTAGGTGTCAACACAGAAATCATAAAATCTAAGCACAAACAAACAAACAAACAAACAAACAAAAAAAAAACCTTCATATTGTTTGAGCATCAGCATCCTGCACATCATCCTGAACATCATACTAAAGCAGATACTTTACACTTTATCAGATGCATTTAGGATAAGATTTGAGTCTAATTCTGAGAAATGGAAATCCAAAATGATTAAAAGATCAAAGCTGGGCTAGATAGATAGCTTAGCAGTTAAAGTGCTTGCCTGCAAAGCCCAAGTACTCATGTTTGACTCTCTATGTCCCACATAAGTCAGACGCACAGTGATACAAGTGTGCAAGGTTGCAGATGTGCACAAAGCAACACACACACCTCGAATTTGATTGTAGTGGCAAGAGGCCATGGTGTACCAATTCTCTCTCTCTCTCTCTCTCTCTCTCTCTCTCTCTTTCACACACACACACACACACACACACACATACACACACATAAATAAAAGGCAGTTGGTTGGGCTTGCCTCACAAAACATAAAGAAAAGATCAAAGCTCAGAGGACATGGTTTGGTGGGTAAGGTGCTTTGCACATAAATGTGAGAACATGAGTTGGGATCCTCTAGCTCTCTAAAAGTCAAGCCTAATGACACATGCCTATAATCCCAGCATGGCAAGATGAGGAGAAGACGATCCTCAATACTTGATGACTGGATACTCTAGTCAAATCAGCGAGTTCCAGGTTCACTGGCAGACCCTGAGTCAAAAATAAAAGGGGGAGGGGCGTCATGGTAGCTCGCACCTTTAATCTCAGCCCTGGGGAGGCAGAGAAAGGAAGATCACTGTGAGTTCAAGGTCACCCTTAGACTACATAGTAAATTCTAGGTCACTCAAATAGAGTGAGACCCTATCTCTAAGAACCAAAAAAATAAAATAAAATAAAATAAATAAAGGAAAAAAAGTGGTAGAGAGTGATTGAGATATACATCCAATATCAACCTCTGTCAGAAACACACAATCACATATATATGCATACACACATATGAACTTACATATAAACACCCCCCACACACACACACATACAAAAAAATGTTGAGACTTTTTGCATGCCAATATGATATCATCAATGGAAAATGCCACACCGGACCTTGTGTGACATGATACAGTTAAAGTTCAAACACATTAAAGATGCTGCATAAAGATGCCCTCAGTATATTGGCAGAAGTGGTACATATGAAACATGCGTGAATTGTGGGTTTAGAGTTGGTTTCCATCTCTAAAGTTTCTCATTATTTGTATGCAAATAAAACAAATCCTGAAACACTTGTGCTTCTAAGGATTGTGAATAGAGGACTCTCAAACTGCATATTCTGTTTCCTCACTCTTTCTCCTTTTTGCTCTCACTGCCTCTTACTCTCTTCTCCACTTCTCCTCATGCTCTCTATTGTATCCTTGTCCTCTGCCTGCTCCTTCCTGATGCTCTCCTTTCCGTCATCATCTCTCTGCCACAGTTTTCCTTTCCTACCCTTGTTGTGTCCCCCAATTTCCTTTAAGCTTCTCAGTCTAATGGGGTTTGAAACAACTGATTCCTAAGTTTTCTATTCTTAAGTATAAACTAGGATTTTGGCTTACTAATACTTCACATAAGAAACATTCTTTATCAGACAAGCTACTTGCGTAGAATATGTCATTAATGTCACCACTGTCACACAAATCTATTTCTGTGGTGGTTTGAATGAGGTGTCCCCTATAGGTTCATGTGTATTGAATACTAGGGTCACAGCTAACAGTAATTTGGGAGGAGGAGCCTTGTGAGAGGAGGTATGTCACTGAAGGCTGACCTTCAGGTGTAGTAGTCCAGCTCATTGAGTTTTCGGAGCTAATTTACTCAGACTTCTATCTCCTGCTGCTGTCGTATTCAGCCATATTTCCCCTGCCACGATGAAACTTCAGCTCAAAACTGTAAGCCAGTCAGATGCTGTGTCCCAGCAATGGGAAGGTAACTGCTGTCACTTCCAACCAAATATTCATTTCTATTTTGCTTCTGTAGAGAAGTTTTCACTTGATAATTTATTGGAGAAATCAGTGCTTGCAGAGCCTGGCATTTCTGTTAGCTGCATATATAGAATCAAGGATACCAATAAGCCAAGAATGAATTGAGTGAAATATTTCTGTTGGAGAAATCCAGTTGGCTTATGCTAAAATCAAAGCCTGGGAACTGAATTATTGAGCATGGGTCATCAATGCCTTCTTACATAAATTATTTTCACTATGTTTAGGGAGATATTTAAAAGTGAAAACAATTACTTTTGAATTGTTTCTCTATGCAGTTTACTTTCCCCACCCGATGGTTCTTTTGGACCAGAGAGTGAAGAGTCCTGCACAACACAGAGCAGCATTCCCTCACTATATGATGATGAAAGATAACTGGGTGTATGTTCTCGTCTGAGTGATAAGGAAACACACAACGTGATGCAGAGCAAAATGAAAGTGAAATGTCATTATGGTTTAAAACTGTCAATTGAATTATCACTGAAGACTGATCCAGTGTTGGCTTACATGAAACTGAGAAGTGGAATCAGCAGGACCTTGTAGAGGATTATCAGAAACAACTTTATTAGTTATCTCATAGAAGCTGGGAGTGCAGTAACGATGTTCAATGGTTGGGAAGGGAATATTATTGGAATGGATGGGGAAAAGTTGATTAATGAGTACAAGATTAGAATTATGTAGGAGAAAAAAGTTTAGGGCTGGCATTATACAATAAGGTAGACACAGATAAGTTTTTTAAAATAAATTGAAATAAAAAAGCTAGATGAAAGAATTGAATGTTTTACCATAAAGAAATCATCAGACTTTCAGGCCATGTTTGGGGTCTGGGGAGGAAGTTCCTGACCACTAGAACATGTTGGGGGGCCAGGGAAGGGAGTGCCTGATTGATGGGTATGCTAGGTGGGGTCAGGTAAGAGGTAAGAAAGTACCTGATCAAGAAGAGTGCTTGCCTTGGGCAAATGGGGGTGTGGGCATTCTGGCACTCGGTATTTCCTGGATCCCCACACAAGACTTATTAGGGCATGTCCATAAGCAGAGATCCACCTGAAATCATAGAGCCTGAAATAATGAGCAAAATGCTGTAAGAATTAGAAGAAAATGGAAATAGAAAACTCACAAAAACAATGTAGGTTACGGCTGAATGGAGAAAACCAATAAAAAGAATTCAAGAATGAACTGAATGGCTGAAGGAAATGGAAGCAAATTAGTAAAAAGAACTCAATATACATCTCAGAACAATTGAAAAAAATAAAAAAAAGTACTTGATAGAAGAATAAAGGTAGAGAACCAACAACAACAACAACAACAACAAAAATTATTTCAATGGGCAACAACAACAACAAAAAATGATCTCAATGGGCAGTAGAATAAACGAAATGAGGCAACAATCAAGTTCAGGACAAAATCCCAAGAAACAACAAACAAATCTAACCAAGAAATGAAATTGGAATTTTACAGATATGGAGATGCTGAAATAAGCAGAATAGACAATAATGAAATAATTCTTCTAAAATGCTCCTGATTAAGCCTCCCCAACCAAGTAGACCATATGGAGGTTAGACTGTCATAACTTGAAGACAAGACAGAAGAAATACCCCAACAGTGCAAAAACAATGATAAATTTAAAATAGAGCGAGAAAGAGAGAATGAGGGAATTGTGAAATACCCTAAGGAGACAAAATACCTAGATCATTGTTTACAAGGGGAATAAATAGAGGCCAAAGGCATAGAAAAAAAAAATCTTTGACAAAATTATCAAAAAAAGTTCCCAACTTCACAAAAGAGAGCCCAATCAAGAGCACCAAACAGACAGAACCAGACAAGAAACTCACCATGTCACATGACAGTCAAAGTGGTCAACACTGGAAACAAAGAAAGGGTTCTAAAAAGTTGGAAGAGAAACCCAGTTTGTTACATACAAAGGAAAACATAACAGAATTACCTCTAATTTTTCAAATGGAATCTCTAAAAGCCAGAAGGACATTAAATGGAATATTTGAAATTTTAAAAGACCATGGCTGCCAACCCAAAGTACTATACCTAGAACTAAATACAACCTCTATCCTGCCTTGGTAGGCTCAGGGAACATAGCGGAAGAGGGGATAGAAAGACTGTGAAAGCCTCAGTGGGAATAGCTGGTGACGCTGTGCCCCCCCCACCCCAGACTACAGAGACTGACTGATGTAGCTTGGGCCCCACAATGAATACCGATAACCCCACAGAGGAAGACCCATAATAGAATTGGGCCCAGGAGAGAGGAGATTTAAGAGTAGAACATTTTTATTTAAAAAAATATCGACAACAACAAGAAAGAAATGGCCAATATTTGCTCGTCTTTATTTGAATATTACATACTGGGACATAGGTTTTTACTACATAAATATGCACGTCTTTTACGTGCCATTAAAAAAAATTCGAGGCCTGTAGAAGTGGCTTAACAGTTAAGGCCTGCAAAGCCTAAGGACCCAGGTTTGGTTCCTCAGTACCCAAGTAAGCCAGATGTACAAGGTGGCTCATGCACATGGGGTTTGTTTGCAGTGGCTGGATATCCTTGTGTGCCCATTCTCTCTTTCTCTCTATCTGTCCCCCCTCTTAAATAACTAACTATATAAAAATATTTTAAAAAGCAGAATTATATCAGGAAGGGGTCATATGCTTGGTTTCATTATTTCTTTGCCCTGATTACTGTTTTCTCTCATCATTAGAATGCTGGGGTCTCCTCCTCAGTTGCCACAGAAGATACAAAGGGCGTTGGCAGCAAAACTCTTTCTGGGCTGACATTATGTAATGCGATATGATTTTGTTTAGAGATAGCAGATGTGTAAAGAGAATTTTTTTTTCTGTCACATGGGCTACCTGGAGCTGTCTCCAATGATCCTATTATTTGATGGTACTGTCCTCATAAGTTCTGCGCCTCTCTGTGTCCTCCAGCCTCTTCTAGGGTCAGTTGCCTCTGAGCAAATGCAGCCTTGTGTCAGACTCTCAGTGTGAAGGTGGTGTCTTTGGCTGCCTTTACAAGACTGTGGATGGCTGCTTCTAAATGTATTGTCTGCTTATATCTTTGTCTGCTGAAGTTAATCAGACACCAGTTTTCCACATCCACTAAACTCCAGGATCCTTACCTCTTAGATCTCCATCAACCCTTCCTACAGCCTCTTTAGTTAGGCAGAGGGAAAGAGAAAAGGATTAGACTACCTCCATCATGAGTCATCCTGTCAAGAAATCCTTTGGCGTACAACTTTTAGTCCTTCCAAATTGTCAAAACAGCTGAGCATGGTGGTGCTCACCTTAAGTCCCAGCACTTGGGAGGCAAAGGTAGGTGGATTGCCATAAGTTTGAGGCCACCCTGAGACTACATAGCGAATTCCAGGTCATTCTGGGCTAGAGAAAGACCCTACCTCGAAAAGGATCCCCAAAACAAAACAAAACAAAATTGTCTATACTCCTATGGAGCCACTTCTTTGTAAGTTTTGCTTACAAGATCTAACTCCTACTTTTAGAATCATTGGTAAATAAGTTTCTTAGAGTTGAGCAAAATTACAGTAATAGTAAGCTGTTAATTGCTGTCTCTTCTCAAAGCAGTTTCATCAAATACCACAGAATTTTCTCATTTAGGAAATATATATTATATAGTAAAATCAATCCTTTGTCTTTTATGCAAGTGGCAGTTAGGAATTACTAAGTCATTATTTTTACCAGGGTTGTATACATTTAATGTTTAGATTTAAATTCCAATCAGCTAACCTATTTGCCAACTGCATGCTGAGTAACATTACATAGCTCTAAAAGAATAAATGAACTAACCAGTTGGAGAAAGACAGGAAATTTCCCAAAGGAACAGTTCCCATGAAATAGTTGTCTTGCAGAATGAAGGCACTCTGCATATAGCCCCAGGAGAGTAGATCTTGAAAGGAACGTTTGTTGTTCCTTGACTGCATGGAAACAGAGAAGTTTGCTGAGATTTGAGTTTTAGGGATGAGTAAATCTAAGGGGATTCCTGGTTGGTTCTATATCAGGAATAAAGTTAATAAAGTTAACACAGAGTTAACACAAACTGGTTGCAATTACACAATAATTCTCAGGCTAGGGTAATTTTTCAGCACCACCCCATACCCTAGGGACACTTGAAAATAACTAGAAATGTTGTCAGTGGTTGTAACTTGGTATCAATGACAAAAAGAGGCATGACTTTGCTCAATATTCTACAAGGCATGAGACAGCTCACCACAGAGGTCAACAGTGTTAAGAATGAGAAATCCCTGTTTACATGAGTTTACATCAGAAACTATGAAAGTAGGCTAATGGACAAGTTAAACTAGCAAATCTCGAGTGTTAATGCCCTAATACAGATTGTACTTTTGGTTAAAGAATCCTGTTTTGGGGCTGGAGAGATGGCTAAGCGGTTAAGCACTTGCCTGTGAAGCCTAAGGACCCCAGTTCGAGGTTCGATGCTCCAGGACCCACGTTAGCCAGATGCACAAGGGGGCACATGCGTCTGGAGTTCGTTTGCAGTAGCCAGAGGCCCTGGCACACCCTTTCTCTCTTTGTCTATCTGCCTCTTTCTCTCTCTGTGTCCGTTGCTTTCAAATAAAAAAAAAAAAAGAATCCTGTTTTTATAGATGGACATGAATATGTGGGAGACCAAAGATTCATTCGAATGACAAAAAGAGGAGAAATCTGCTAGGGCTCAGAAAACATTGCAGGGGAGGTTGCAAAATGAATACTAGTGGTATTGTTAACCAGTGAACCTCCTTTAGGGAGACGGCAGTAGACACCAAGGAGACTCAAAGCTCATCAGAGCAGAAAATAAGAGACTTCTGAAAGTTTAGCACTAAAGAAGATTTCCATCATGCCCTTCAAGACCTGGGAAACACTGTAGAAGAGGGGGAAAGTTAAGAGTCACAGGATGCATAGAGAGTCTTTGGGGCACTGTCCTTTGACAGAAACCAAGTGGTACATTTATGACTCATCCATGGTTGCTTATTCCCCCACAAGACCAGCATGGTTCTGAGCCCATCAACATTTTGCTATGAAGGATGGAGGAGCACAAATGGCACTAGACAACAAAACAGAGGACTTCCTTGAAAGAGGAGTGTACTCAGGAGACAGGGGTGAGGAGAGGAGATGAAAGATGATAATGGGATGGAAAATAAATCACGTGAATGTATGTTCATATATTAAAGTCCCCCATAAGAAAATCAAAAGTTCTAACCAGCTGCTTTTGTTTTACTTATAAATATTAGTAAATGACGTTAGAGTGTATGTGCTGATCTTCTGGGAAGTAGGAAATAAATGCTAGGGAATCTTGAAGTCCTTGTAACACATTATCTCTACTGTAGCATAACTGTAGGACAGAGAACACTAAAGTTTGATAACATATTCTCAGTTTTCAAAAATCACATATGTCTTTTCCACATATTCAAACTGTTATCTACATTTTAAATTATCATTGCAAGAAGAGTTGAAAGTTATGTAATCTCCTGTTATGAGGTCTATTGCATATGTACTTTAAATATTCATGTTTATAAAAGTAAAAATAAACCTTTCACCTATAGATCCGTTCTTTGACTTCAAGGCACTGGGTACACCAGATACTCAAGGTAAAACTGATCATTCATAGCCCATAACATGTTCATTCAGCTGGAAAAAAAATGGCTGTAGTTTGTCATATAAGGATTGATGGGCTGGAGAGGTGGCTTAATGATTAAGGTGCTTCCCTACAAAGCCTAAGGACCTATGTTCAATTCCCCAGGACCCATGTAAACCAAATGCACTAGGAGGCACATGTGTCTGGAGTTTGTTTGCAGTGGCTGGAGGCTCTGCTGCACTCATACTCTCTTTCTCTCTCTTTTTCTCTTTCCCTCAAATAAAAGAAAGGAAAAAAAAAACAAGATTAATAGCATACATCTCTCTGATAACTTTTTTACTGTTTCATTATGAGCTATTATCTTTTGAAACTGAGTTGTGTTCCTTGGTGATTCTGACAGTAAGATGCACTTGACAGAAAGGCTCAGAGATTCCCTGGTAACAGCCAATGGAATCCACTCCTTCACATAACAGAGACCCTCTGCATCTTTTACATATTTTATTTTCCCTAAGAGAAATTATCTTTCCTTGACATTCTATTAAATATTTACTTGTTTATCTGTCCTCCTCCCCCAGGATGGGGGGATCTCTTCAGATTTTTTTTGGTTGTTTGTTTACAGCTACACTACCCAGCTACACCTACCTGGAAAAGTGCCAGCTATACAGAAGGTGAGGAAGCAATATTTATGTGATAAACACTGACCAGATCACCTTGAAAATAGTTACAGATCAGGATTCAGGAAGTAGGGTCTTAACCTAGCCAAGGCATAACCTGAAACTTATTCCACTACCTTAGAATTTCAGTTTCTTTATGTGCTTATGGACATCAGAGTTAATAACTGAGATTTACCCAGTAAGATTTTCTATAACTAACCATGGGTGCTTGTTGGAAGGGATTTCTGTATTCATGTTATGTCTAGTGTGGGAATTTAAACCAACTAGTATTAATTTTCTTTTTCTTTAAGTTTTTTGACATAAAGTGTAGTGAAGCCCAGGCTAGCTTTGAACTTCCTATGGGGCTCCAGTCCTCTTCCCACTACCCATCCAAGTACTAGGAATACAGGTATGAATAACCATGTACAACTGAGTAAGCATTTAAGAAACTTTTTAAAGTATTACAGGAAGAAAGGCAAGAGGTTAAAAAAAAAGTTAATATAGGCAAAATATTTGAGTTGTTGGGTAAAAGAAAGCAGGTGTGCCCTAAAGAAAGATTTAATCAGAACAAATGGTAATGGTTGTCATGGAACAGACACATGAAAGAGCTTCACATTATATAGCATTTATAAGTGTTCATTAATGTCACTTTAAATGTATGTTTATGTTTTGATATTAACACTAAAAATTTCTAGGCCAAGAAGTCTTGATTTGGAACATGCTCATGTAATTGCTAACCTTAGTGTTATCAGGGGCAGGTAAGCTATGATTTAAAACTTATTACTAAATGTGAAGATAGATGAGTTTAATCTCACTTTAATCATTAAGATATAACTAAATGTTGTACATTGATGATAGGAGGAAAAAGCAATTATTATTATTTTTTTATTTGCAAGCAGAGAGAGACAGAGAGGTGCAGGAAAGAAACAGAATGGATGCACCAGGGCCTCTTGTCAGAGCAAATGAATCAAAAGGTGCATGTGCCACTCTGTGCATCTGACTTTATGTGGGTAATGGAGAATTGAACCTGGGTTGTCAGGCTTTGCAAGCAAGTGCCTTTAACTGTTGAGCCATCTCTCCAGCCTGCGAAAGTCAATCATTAGGCACAGAAATGATCAGTTTGTAAAATGATCCCAGTTCTTCAGAAACCCCAGCAGCCATCTTGATAGCAAGCACCATACATACAGTGCTAACCTAAGATTAAGCTTACTGAGAATTGGCAATTATGTCTCAGTGACATACTAGCACAGTTTCCCTTAAGTCTCTTAGCAAGTGCACTGCAGAGGCAGTATTAGTTTTCCCTATTGAAGGATAAAGAAACTGAGGGTTGGAAAAAGTCAATAACTCCCCAACATCATCTGTATAGTAAGGTTCTCTTAAGATGCTTGGACGATACCCCTTGTACATTGCTGTATCCGAACATTTAACCAAATACATTGCAATTTGTCAAAAGCTTCATTCTGTAGCCATGCTCTGAGGAGATCTTATTTGAGGTGGCAAAAAAAAAAAAAAAAAAAAAAAAAAACTAGAAGTTTTTAGCCAGGCAAACTCTTTGATTGAAAGTAAATTACTACTATTGTTTGCTTGCTCACTTTTACTTTTAATGCACATTTGTGCCAGAGTGCAGAGATGAAAGGCTTGTCAGTCACAGGTATACTTTAAAAATCAATCCAAAAGAAAAAGGGAGTTTGAAAAAGATTCTACAGTGGTAACTGGAGCTAGCCCCAAATGTCTATTTTCTATTCAATTGCTTTTCCAAAGTTTGAAAGCTACTTGTTAACTGTGTGTTTTTCTTAATATAAGATTTTAAAAGGTGTTTGTTATTTCTGAGTAAGAGGATGGAGTTGAGTGTTTTCTTTTACTGAGTTGTCATTTGGAAAGATGTATTTTTGAGCTGTCAGGAGGAAATAATCAACATAATTAATCACTATGACATCTTACTCACATTTAAATCTTATCATTTATTGTTTTAATTGTGCCTACATCTTATTAAGTGAAGAGTACATAGAGACCCAAGGTTTTATTCTTGAGTATTGAACACCACCTTTTTCCATTCCATAATTTTATCTTCTTTCTCTTAACATGAAAGAAACTCATAGTTTGGGTGATCTTCTGTTGGTTCTCAATACAAATGTGAAACATCATGAATGCTTTACATGGGAAGAAGCATGTGTAGGTATTTCTTACAGAATTCTCACAACATCCTGGGCTTCTGTTGTGTGCAAACTTAATAAGCACTGAGACCCATGTGACTCAATTCTGTATGGAACAGATTCTATCTACCAGATGGTAGACTAATAAAAAACTCAACTTTTGCCTGCCTTTCTCAGAGAACAATGAAGTCCTACACTTTCAAAAACCCTTCCATCTAATTCCTCATTCTTTCTCACACAACACCTGCTTTCAAGTACTTCAGACTCTGAAATCTCAAATCTTCTTATTGAAATTCTGCTGATATATTTCTCTCATTCACATATTCAGTTAGTTTTTCCAAATCCATCCTTTTTTTCTTCCCTTCCACATTTTTAAAGTCTTGCCTATAATTTCTCCCCACCACGAATACCTCAGAACTTTCATTAGCAAAGTTTCTTCATCTATTCTGGTTAACACTTAGCTTTAGATGTAGAGTCAGGACTTTTGTTACTGGCCAAAATTATGGAATCTGGGTCTTGAGATATGGCTTAGTGGTTAAGGCACTTGCCTGCAAAGCCTAAGGGCTCAATTTTGATTCCTCAGTACCCACGTAAGCCTGATGCACATGGTGGCACAGGTATTTGGAGCTCATTTGCAGTGGCTAGAGGCCCTGGCACACCCATTCTCTCTCCATCTGCGTCTCTCTCTCTCAAATATATAAATACATAAAATTAAAAAAAATGGGATCTGGGTCATATTCCTGGCCCTGATGAATTATCTGGAAGATCATTAGCAGATATCTACGTAAGCCTTATAAGATGACTATTAGCCAGAGCTTCCTGCTAAAATAAAAGGATTTGCCATTGCTCCTTCTATAAGTCAATCAAATGGTCCTGTCAATCACATTGTCACTCAGACATGAAAAGACTCCTCTGGGAAAGCAGTTTGGCCCCGAGATTTTAGAACTAGTGTAAAACGTATGTAAAACTTCGGTGGGCATAAAGTTCCCTTTGGTCACTGTCCCGCCTCATCCCTTGAGAGTGTGTGAGCTGTCCTGCAATGGTCTCTTTGACCACTGTCCACTCTCATCTCCTGAAGTCTCTCCACTTTTATTGTGTAATAAGCTCTGTCTCCTATATTATGTAGCATGTCTCTTGTCTATTCTTTCAGTAGTCATTGCAAGTGCTTGAAAGTGAAAAGGGTGTCCAGAGTGAAATCTCAGCGACCCAAACTTTCTTGGTGTGCCCCACCAAGTTCCATTTGGAGGAGAAAGTAGCTGCCCCATGCTCTTACTGCCTTTTGGTGACCTCAGTGACCTTGTGTTGATTTTGTCCTCCAACATCTGCCTAATCAATTTCTTATATTTCATTCCCTTATAGCCATACTTAGTTGATTTCTGGTTTCCCATTCCAAGCTGGATGGGCATAGGGGCTAGAATACAATAAAAGTACAAACCACATGACTGTAGTATTATCAAGTAAAGATTTAGAGTTCATGTGATCAGGAGGAATACTATATTGTCTGTGCTGTTGTGTAATTGAAGACACAGTTCTGTAATTTTCTATTAGCCACTATATTCTGACTCAGATGAAGGGAGTGGACTTTAATAAGTGAAATCTCAGTTCATTATATGCTTTCAAGTTTTAAGAGTGTTTTGAAAGACAATTGCTTATTAAATAATCGCATATTATTGAAATATATCACGTTATCAAAAGCATTATACTCTGTAAATATCTATGATTGAGTTCTTATACCTCCCATGGGAGAAATTTTGGCTAAACTGTGTCTTCATATTTCAGTATCTAAGTGGAGAAATAACATTTAAAATCCTCTCAGAACTAATAAAGTCTGTGATAGCTAAAATTAAGGCATTCTCCATTGTCTCTAGAAAAATAAATATCATATGGCAAATACTTCTCAGGTGCTTTGATAATATAATATTTGCAATATTAAAATATGCTTGAATGAAAGGTTTGTTATGTAGAATGTAGCTTTGTATGTATGACTCTCTATGATTAACAATAAACTATAACTATGATCCTCTGTTAACTATGATCATCTGCTATCACCCGGGGGGGGGGGGGTTGAGATATTCCAGAGAGACACCTGTCCCCTTCCTTTTGAATTTTTTTTTTTCACTTTCAAAATCAGTATGTGTAAGCAGAATGCAGGATTTTGCAGTTTAAAGGTGACCACTAAAGAGAAGAAGCAAAAGGTTGTGACTCTCCATCTATCCACAGAATAGAGCTCTTGGCCAGTCTGAGAATAGATATGAATCTGACATCTCACAGAAGCCAATTTTCTGGGTCCAAGTAGCAGGATCATTGCTTAAGAGCATCTGCTTCACAAACATAAGGACCTGAGTTAAATTTCTGGCACTCTTGTAAAAAGCTGAGTGTGGTAATGACACCTAAAATACTTGAGGTAAGGGGTTAGAGACAGGAGGATTATTGGGGCTCACTTGTCAACCAGACTAACAAAAAGATGGTGTCATCCAGATTCAGTGAGACTTTGTGTCAAGGAAATAATGCAGAAATGATAGAGGAGGACACAGACATACTCTTCTGGACTCTACACATGTGTCTGTTCCCACATGTCCACACACACACACACACACACACACACACACACACACTTACCACATATACAAAACATACCATCCATACTCTACCACCCACACCAAATCTTTTTTTGTTCAAATATAATAAATCTGACTATTTTCTTTCTCAAATTGTGAGGGAGATCTGGGCATGGTGGCACAGACCTTGAATCCCAGCACTCAGGAGGCAGAGGTCGGAGCGGCTCTGTGTGTTCAAGGCTACCTTGAGACCACACAGAGAATTCCACAGCCTGGGCTAGAGGGAAACCATACTACAACAACAACAACAAGAACAACAACACAAAAATGTGAGGGAGAGGATAATTTTCTGCCAGACACTCACACCTTCTGCTTGGTCAATTTAAATAAATCCATTTTTTCCTATGATTTTGTTACCTAATTTCTTTTAAGATGCAGCAAGTTTATGAATCCAAGTGTCCTGTATCACTGGGTTTTCTCCCTCTGTTTATGATCTTGGTCCTCCAGAGAAAGATTATCTAGCATGTACTTTCCTAAAAGCCCAACTATGTGGGAAGACTTCAAGTTAAAAATGTCTAAAAACATCAGCACATTTGTTTTGTGGCTTATTTGTAAAACTCTGCAACAAAGAACATTTATCAGAGATAGCACTGCAAGAAACCAAATGGCAGGGATAATTACCTTCAGGGATATTTTATTATTAAAAAGGATAATGAGAGGTACTGTGATAGTAGATTAAACTATTAGGGGACCTGCCACAAGTGACTTAGTAATTTGAAAGATCATTTATCATTTTCAGGCTGGACTTTTAGCTCATTTTTCTGAGCAATTTTTCAAAATAGTCTAAAAATTTACTTTTTAATTTTTGATTGCTAAATAGACAAAGTACTTTACTTTTGGTACAGAGATTACAGTGGTACATTTGATATTCTTGTTATATGGGTTCTATTTAAATTTACAAATAAATGTAAGTTCATCTTTGTACAGTTACTGTGTGTTCCATTACAACATTTTGATTAAAAAGGAAAAGGTAAAAAAATCTAAAGGACAAAATATGTTATACTTTTTTTTTGAGAGTCTCTTTCAAGAGTGTAGTGTTCATCTATACAACTACTCAAGTATGCAAAGTAATGGTCGATTTTCCCTTTTCCCATTTTTGGATAAAGGCACTTTCAACTGACTAACAGATACTGACTTATTGCCATTAAATAGACTTGATTTCTTATGTGTAGTATATAAAGAGTTTAAAAATTTTTTTCTTGAAATTGTGACTTTTTTCATTTATTTAATAATGGCAAAATTAATGTATACAATTGTCTATGCATTTCAAGTTAAACTGCCTAAAATGTGATTTGAGACACACACTTTTTTGTACTATGAACTGTAAGCAATCTGAGATGTTAGGTTTTATCATCTGCTGCTGTATTTGTAACCAAAGACAAATATTGCTTTAAGAAGTAACTATAAGCCAGGTGTGGTGGCACACGCCTTTAATCCCAGCACTTGGGAGGCAGAGGTAGGAGGATCGCCATGAGTTCAAGGCCACCCTGAGACTATGTAATGAATTCCAGGTCAGACTGGGCTAGAGTGAAACCATACCTCAAAAAACCAACCCCCCCCCCAAAAAAGAAGTAACTATAATCAGGAGTAGGCTATGGGTGTGATGCTTAATATTTTTTAAGGTAAACTTGTTGCTTTTGTGTATTATTCCTGAAAGCTCTATTGTTTAAAAAAATGCATTCTCAAGGTAAAAAAAAAATGCTTTAACTTTGACCCCCTGATAGAGATATATGTATATATTCATGTGCACATTTTGAAATATTAAATTTTATTATAATTATTATTATAATTATAATTATTATAATATTAAATTTTAATATTTGATATTATTATAGAATGCTTTTATTGCTGGAAGTGTCACTATACCTGAATACAAGTACATCTGCATCCTTCCTGAACAGGAAAATATGGCAATGATGTGTAAATAACCAATATGTTATGGTGTGTCCTAGAATAAGCCCTTTCAGGAAAGTTTACTCAGGTGAGAGATTTCTACAATTTGATAGATTCATTTCCCTGCCTCTCGTATTCACATTCTCTGATGTGGGTGTAACTAGGATGACTAGTACTGTATTAGCTATGTTGTGGCAGTAAGGTGACATCATTATAAGAGACTATATTTCAAGCACAAATGAAAAGAAAAATCAAAATACAAACCAAACCCAAACAAGAGGGCAGAAAGTAGTATCACTAGCTAATATCAAAGGGACACTATGCACCCCAAAACTGCCTGGTTCTAAAATCATTGCTGCTTCTAAAAAAATAAACACCACATTCCCAGTTCTTTCACTGGCCGCCACATGCAATTCCCTCATCAACACACAGGTATTTCTAACGTAAGTGCTTCTCATATGCATCATTTCTCACAGAAGTATGAACTGTTCTGTAGAGTGGAAGATAAACATATGCAAAACAACAAAAGTCTAAAAACATACAGACATTCTGACATAGCATATTTACATCGACATGACATAGCATATTTACAAACTGGGTCTCAACCTATCTTCATCCCCAGTAGTCTTTGAACAGACAGGAACTGAGTGCCTATGCAAATGAATGCACCTTCTTTTTAAGGTGGATGTTGCTATAGTCTTTTTTGATATGTCCTTAGTTTCTTACTTCTTGACCACTTCAAAGCAACTTTGGAAGATTAAATTTGAAAATGAAAGAACAGAAAAATCATGTATATATAATCTAGCTCACATATAAAATTTATATGTGAGGATAACTACTGAAGATCATGGTTCATATCATTGCAGTTTGACAAAATACTTCCAGTATCTACTCTTAGAGATATATACATGAATAAAAGCACTTCATGGACCCTTATTGTTAGAAGGAGATGTATAATTAGAAGTGGCTTATGCTAACTAAAAGTGTTTCTCTTCATTTTTGTGGAATATATTAATTATTTAAAATAGTGTGCTCATTGTGAACAAAATGCTTACATATTAAAGTCACACGCTAAAGATATTAATACTTAAATGATATTATGTCTACTAATATAACATTCATTTGCATGTTAGCATAGACTAAGAAGTAGTTGGGGTACATTGGATGTGGTGACATATATGGAATTCTAGCCCCTGGGAATCAGAAGAAGGAAGATTGAGAGTTTGAGGACAACCTAGCCTATTCAGAAAAATTAAAAACCATAATAAACACAGAAACAAGTACACAAAGAAGTACATGGTGTGGAAGGAGTGTGGTGTAGAAAGCTTTGGTCTTAGGTAATGGAATTCCTTATAACAGTCCCTCCTCTTTTATTTACATGTGCAATTCTCTATGATTTCTAAGAAAAGAGAGATTCTAGTATATGAAATGCTGACAACAACCTGGGCATACTCTTTTGGACAACGTCTTGAAAGCAGACTGGTGTACACTGTAATATCTTTGAAAGAGCAGGCAAATGTCCATCATAAACTGGTATTTCAGTGCCGAAACTGGTGTCACTTGTGAACACAGCCCTCCAAGTTCCCAGAAGCAAGTGGTAATGCTCCAAACCCAATTATCCTATCCTTCTGTTCTGCTGGCTGACCACAGGACTGATGATAGAGCAAAGGTAGAAAAATTAAACAAAACAGGGATTTTGTATAAAAGGGATTTCTCACTGCCTTTGTGATAAGGAGTATTGTGATCATTATGAAAGGTTTTAACTAAGTGAGGCATTTTATATTACCTGTAAAATACATTTTAAAGTGCTAACCTTGAGAAGAATAACCCTGATTAATTATAGTTCCCAATAATTAATTCACTCTTTTAAAATTTTTATCCAATTATAATTCTTCATCCTAGCTGGTTTCCACTAGCAATCATTCATGTTCTGTGAGGAGAAAATACTCAGAAATGGACCTAATTCAGCAACCTGAATATAGCAGCACTAATTATAAAAATAAACTGTATAGAGTGTCAAAAATAATTTGACAGATTTTTTTCCTGTGACAACTTAAGGAATTAATAAGTACAACTCAAATATATTCCTTTTAAAGTTTTGCATAGATACTCCATAATTTTTGAACACATTTCTCAAGAGCTTCAAGGAAGTAAATTCTTTGAAATTCTTTTTCTGCACTCTTTCTGAATAATAACAATTTTTTAAAAATCCCCCACCTTGACAGGCCCAAAGCAAATACACAGACAACAGGATTTAGAGGTAATAAATAAATAAATGAATAAATAAAACTTCATTAGTCAGGAATAGTCAATGATTTTCCCCCCAAAGACTTCAAATAAGAGTGTTCTTACAGGAACATTCAGGGTCAGATTTTAACTTCAAGGTGTTTCAGATTAATGAGAACTATCCCAGAGAGAATAAAGGAAAAGACACAACCCAACCCAACACATCCTAACACATAAATCATTAGCAGGGTAATAGAAACAAGGAATGCTTTGAATGTTTTTTTCTCTCTATAGTGAAAACTGAATTTCAGCTGAACAGGTGTTCATTAAGAATAGTAGCAATGAAATTGCTTGAGAAGGTGGTTGTTGTGATTGGTATTGCATAGTTCTGGGCTGGAAGTGTCATGTTTTAAAGAGGGGAAAAAATGAAACTGGTGTCATGGTGCAAATATCAGGAATCAAAAAGTTAGATGCCTCAGAGAGGTCAGAACTTGTGTAGGCTGTGTCCATAGAATGATCAGTTTTTTTAGTAAGTGGATGGCTTGTGGACTGATCTATGCCTACTGAGCTCTCTACAGTCTCTCTTCTAGACACTATTCCTCAAAGCAGGCCCAGGTAGGGACTAAAGAACCAACTGCTTTTAAAAGTTGTGCTTAGCTTCCTTTAGAAAATATAGAAAGTGCAAAGAAGTCATTAACAGCTAGCCAAGTCCATAAATGGTAGTAAATATAATATTTTCTCAAGAAATTTTTGAGAAATAAGGTAGGGGTCTGAATTGTTAGGAAATTATATATTTAAATCAGATGGTATTTTTTAACACTTCTTACTGTAGTAATTATTCTTTTGTAAAATACCATTTGTGTTTGTAGGAGTGAGGGGTGAATAGATTTATCTACATCTACTAAATATATACACTTGTCACTCCTACCCCTCCCCCAACACACACAATGGAGAAATGAGTTGCCCCTGGAGAGTTCCTACATGTACCGGTTTGTGACTGAAATGGATCCTTGAAAAGTCTTGTCAGACAAGAAAGGTCACAATGAGAGATAAATAGAAATGCTTGAAAATAAAATTCATGAATGCCTTGGTAACAGGACTGTTCCCCTTTCCAAATAATGTTTACCAAACACAGGGAAACCCCTTACTCTTAGGTACATCATTCATATCCAAGTCACTCGGAACCAGAGACAACTGGTACTACACTTTCAACTCAGGGCTATATAGAAGATGAGAAAAATTAGATTTAAAGAAAGTTCAAGGCCTTTTAAAGCCCCCTCTACACACACCCATGTGTCCTTCTCTGAGCCATACTCTCTTCCCACCACCTACTGCATCCTGGCTCCAGACAGTCTCCTGGGACCCACAGGCCCAGGGCTGGGGGGCCTGGAGCAGGAAAGAGAAGACCCTTAAGGAGCCAGAAGATGGGAGTGGGACAGAGAGTAAAGAGGGAGCTGAGGAAGATGAAGATGCAGGCTTCCTGCTCTCCCTGCTGGAACCGGAGACCCTGACTGAGTGTGCGGCACCTGACCAGGAGCTGGAGGCCATTAAATTGAAGCTATGGGCCATGGAGAATGCCAAGCCACCTGATGTGCAGGGCGATGATGGGGAGGAAGAGGGAGCAGAGGCCAAACAGCTGCTGAGCTCCACGGCTATGGGCTGCTCCTTCCCTGACACCCCCAAAGAGAAAGTGGAAACCGACCACAGATCCATCTACGTGGGCAATGTGGACTTTGGGGGTTCGGCAGCTGAGCTGGAGGCCTACTTCAGCCCGTGCGGGGAGATTCAGAGGGTCACCATCCTGTGCGACAAGTTCTCCGGACACCCTAAGGGCTATGCCTACATAGAGTTTGCCTCCCTGAGCTCTGCCCAGGCAGCTGTGAAGCTGGATGAGAGCGTGTTCCGAGGCCGGGTCATCAAGGTGCTTCCCAAGAGGACAAACTTCCCAGGAATCAGCTCCACGGACCGAGGTGGGCTATGGGCGCACACAGGCAGCAGGGGTCCCCCCCTTCCTGCACAGCAGCCTCCAGCGCAGACCCTGGTTCAGATCTCCTGGGCAGAGTAGGGGCCGGGGACGAGTCTCACCATGGTTCTCACCATATTGAAGGGATGGCCTGATTTGGGGAGTGCGGCTGGATCTGGGTCAGGAATAAACAGTTGCCTTCCTGCTTACTTCAGGCTGGCCTGTCAGCCCGGGTGGGCATACCTGGACCTCCCAAAGTGGTCTGGATCCCCAGACAGCGGGCAGGCATAGTGGGTGGGATTGGGCCTAGCAGGGGAGGTGGAAGGGAGGACCGGGTGAGCTGGGATTGGCCAACTCAAGCAACTCCTTTTAAAGAAAATAGACATGTCTTAACAGTAAAGCATAAATTATTAAATTTGAATATTTTTTAAAAGCAAAAAAAAAAAATAGAAAGTTCAAGTTGAATGTTCAAGTTCAATGACTTCTCACCTCAAGGAAAAGAGCAAACATTTCTATTGCTTTGCCCCATCTAAAATTCTACTTATTTGCAAATGTGAAATACACACATGCTCAAACAAATACACACACAATAATTGCATAAATATTTATTTTTTAAATTTAAAAAATGTTTTATGAAACTATATGCTTATACATATCACAGTAGTGTGTCACTAAGGAGGAATGCAATCATGTGGCCATGCAATTTTTCCACTAATAAAAGTTTTATGATATAACTATGTAACATATTTATAGTTGAAGAATTTGGTTCCTACTATTTGCTTTCAGAGTTTTCTGGGTCTGTCAACTCTTTCCTCAGATATGCTTGCATTTAAGACACCTCAGACCATATGAAAACTGACTTTACTTGAAACCTTGGCTAAAAGTACTAGAATCCTATCCTACCAAAAGGCTCTTCTGCATATAGATAGTCTACTCCTCCACAGACTTATAAAACTACCCATTCACTGTGCTTTCCTGTTCTGCTCAGTCTCCATACACAGCTTTGCAAATGTTTCTCAACCATGAAGGATATATATATTTTTAATTTGTACCAAGTTTGTATTTGATACCCAGAATGATCAAATATAGTAAAATCAGACTTAGTGTAGAAGCAGAAAAAATTTATATTAACTTTCTCCTCTGCAGGGAGTTTGGACAAAACAATGATGGTTGGATGAACATAACATTTTAAGCCAACATTTGGAAGGGGGTAATTTAAATTAAGAAAAGAAACCATCAGAGCTAAAAGGTCGATCGGTTGAATTACCAGCTAAGAACGGTCTTAATAGAGAACATCCACAAAGTCCCAAGGTGAGCCACCACTCAGAATGTAACCAAATACATTCCACTAATTACCCAGATAAGAAGAAAACACTACCCATAATGGAACCCACCAGCAGAGTCAAGTTCATACAAACAAGCTGTATAAACCAGCAAACACATCAATGTACTATAACAGGTTCTATACACAGAGGAAAAAAAAGAACATGGTGATACGTTCCATTTTCTATAATAGTACTATGTGGATTATAAGAAACCTTATTGTTTAGAATTCATCTACTTTAAGTGAAATTATTCTATTTTTTTGTTGCACTAGATGATGATAATAAGAATAGGAATCCCCGCATGAGGTAAGCTTCAGACAACTGATGTAAATGGATTAATATAATTAGAGGTAACTCCCTCACTAAATCTTCACTAAAAATAATTATGTCCATGTGATAAACCAAGCTAACGCTCACAGAATGCAGTGACATGACCAGATTCTCACTGTTGATAATCCAGGCCTCATCTGAAGGGATTGACTGACAGAGCTCTCCTCAGTTCAGTAAGCAAATGGCAGAGAAAAGCTGGAATGCAGGCTAACCCTGTGTTCCTCATTACTAATTCACAGAATAATGCACATATCTAAAGTTTTAAAATTTATGAATGTTTTCTGATGATTCAGCTATCACCTTTTATCTTTGAAAGCATAATAATCATATCAAATATCAATGTAGTCAATTAACAAATGTGTAAAGGGAAGGCAATTGTTTCATTGTCCAATACATTCAGCCATTTATACATTATATAATACATTTTATATGCATAATTATATATTCATAAAATCTCCAAAATCATAAAGCACTGTTCTTTTTAAACAGTTTTTTTTAAATCCTATTTGCTAAAAAGGACATCCTATACTCCCTCCCACTAGGTAAAATAAGATATATTCACTGCAAAATTAACTTGTTTTCTTTACCTACAGTGATGAGTGGGTATTGTGACAAGGTGAGTAACATTCAGCATTATAAGATACCCTGATACTGAAGGAAACTGAAACACTCAGTGTTTATGGAGGAGGAATTAGCCCATTAGTATTTTATTAGAGTGGTAGAATAAGGTTACCTGATAACTCGATAGCATTAACCATAAATATGGTACTCTGGGGGCACAGAACTCAGAAAGGACAAGATCATTTTTCCTGGAGATCTCATATTATGTCACTTCTAAAATTGCTGATTGAAATTTAAGAAAAGAAAATGACAACAATTGTTTGAGATGCCCTTCCCAGGGGGTAAGATCCTGGCATAGTATCTGACAGCTAAACCCTGCAAGGAATGCTGGGGATTTGGAGCTTCCATCACAGCATGCTTGTCCTCAGGAAGGGTGTTTTCTTTTGAACTGAACACATACTAACATCTATCGACTCTTTATCTGTCGAAAAAGCGATTATCCTTGTGGGGGAAAAAGCTCCTCTTTGAAGTTTGTCTTATGCAAAGTTACAAAAGCATGTAATCAGACATGTTTAGGGATGGAGAATTTGATGCCAAAAGGACACATCCACACACCATGCCATTTAAGGCTAGGATTGGTGGAAGGGTCATCTGCTCACTGTGAGTAACTTGAATGCCTTCATGGTAGTGTAGGTAGATTCTTTCTGAGTGTGCAATCCCAGAAAGTAAAGATGGCCTCACAGTTTAAGTCATAAACCTTTAGTTCGGTAATAGCTTAAGAGTCACTGAGGCTCTCATAGTATGATAACAGAATATGGAGAAGTATGGATGCCAGGAAGAAAACAGCAAGAAGCCATCTTGGAGGTTGGAAACTGTAGAGGAAAAAGTGAACACAAGTATTGATAGTTTGAATACAGGAAAGAATTGGGAAATCAAGTATGAAGCTCAAGAGTCTTGCTCTTAACAATATCACAGATGCTAAGAATGGGGACTTTCTTAGAGAGTCTTTGTTACTGTATATACAAAATGACTATTATTTCTCAAGAGAAAGTCACATAAATGATTTGCTAGATCACAGTGTTACTCGCTTGTGCCATTTTTTTTAATTAGAAAAAGGTAAAGAAATGTATCCTGGGGACTATTATAAAAGCATTTCAACAAATGAATGAAAAGGAATATGTATCTCTGAAGTATATCAAAATTATAGAAAGTTTCAATTCATTAGTATTCCTTAGCATTGGACAAGAAAGTTTACAGTTCTATGATATAATAAATTCTGATTTTCTCTAAACAAAGGCTTCTTTAACTTAGCATTGTTGGCATTTTTTTGGCTCTATAATTTTGTCTTACCTTTGACATGGAGTGTTAACAACATCTCTTGTGTTTACCTACTAGTGTTTTTAACTTTTTTATTGACAACTTCCATAATTATAGACAATAATCCATATTCCCTCCCCTGCTCCACTTTGCTCTTCACAAATCCATCTCCACCATATTCCCTCCCCCTCTCAATTAGTCTTTGTTTTATTTTGATGTCATCATCTTTTCCTCCTATTATGAAGGTCTTGTATAGGAAGCGTTTATTAGCAGCAATATGACAAGCAAATGTGATCCTAAAATATAGCATCTCCTTTTGTTGGAGGGATGTGGAGTGGGGATCAAAGCAAAATTACCTTTGGTTCAAGGACCAGGGCTATATACATTTTGGCTAGATTTCTTTTACATATTTTTAGTTAAGCCTTTTCAAAAATTATGTTAAAATAAAATCTGGCTTTAATAAAATCTTATAATTAACCCACACATTACAAAGTTAGTGCATGTCATATTTTTTTTTCCACCAGTTCAATTGAAAGAACAGTGCAGGGAAGTCATTCATATTAAAATAAAAGTTACATTTCATGACAAGGCAACCGTTGAAAATTGAATGCCTGAAGTCTAAGCCTTCTAGTATTTCAGGCACTTTTGATCAGAACAGGCATCTATTTCACTGTTGAACTGAGATAACCATGATTCCAAAGGTTGTATCAGAGCAGACCCCATGCCCTGGACAGCTTTTTCTTCGAAATAGTTTTAAAGATGAATTTATGGGAAAAGTCAAGTGTCCTTCATAAAAAGGCCTTTATAGGCCAACTCAAGCCTTCCTGCTTTTTTTTTTTTTTAATTTCAATAAAATTCCAATGTTAGAACAAGCCAAATTGAAGTGCTTTTTGTTTTACTGGAATTTTCAGAAAAAAAAATCAAGTAAGAATAGATCCCTACTCTTAATTTGGAGAAACTATCACAGTGATAGTCTTCCATGCTCTAATGGGTGAGACAAATAGGTGATGGTGAGCTGTTTTCTTCCACAGAGTACAGCACAAAGAGTGTTTTGTTTATTTACTTGGAATTATGTATAGAATGCTCAAGTAAACAAGATGGGCGTGGTGCCGCATGCCTTCGGAAAGTAGAGATAGGAGGATCGCCATGAGATTGAGGCCACCCTGAGACTACGTAATGAATTCTAGGTTAGCCTGGACTAGAGTGAGATCCTAAAAAAAACAAGATCAGCCTAAGGAGATAGCTCAGTGGTTAAAGGCACATGCTGGTAGAGCCTGCCTGCTAGAGTTCTTCCCTCAGAACCCGCATAAAACCAGATGCATAAAGTTGTGCACGTGTCTGGTATTTCTTTGTAGAAGCAAGAGGACATGGTGTGTCCATGTGCATGCACACACACTGTCTTTCTCTCTCTCAAATAAATAAAAATTTTTACAAAGAAAACCAAAAAGAAAGACAGCCAGATCAAAGACCTCTATAGTCTCTTTTCTGAGCAAAATAACATAATCAGTAAAAAAAAAAAGATAAAATAACAATTACTACATTATAAATTTTTCAGAAATTATTTAAAGGTATATGTCAACTTATTAAATATTTAATTAAGATATCTATTGTCTTTATGCAAACAACAAGTCTCTGTGTCTCTTCAGATGGAAAGCATCCTCATGGTAGGCTCAGAGAAGAACACAAGCCACCCTTTCCCCTTAGCTCCAAGACTAGGCCCATAGCTCCTCTGTGGACATTGCAGGTGACCAGCATTTTTCATCCTCCCCAGGACTCTGTGGTAGAAACTCTATTTCAATCAGTAGAAGTTGAAAAATCTAGCATTTCCTTCTATTACCCAGATCCCTCTTATAGCCCTGGGCTATAGAGTAGACTGTTTTCAAAATGACCTATTCCAAAAGTGGCAAAATTAGAACACTGAGACACAACTACTATTACCACAGGTAACCAGTAGAATGGAGATGCCACACCATGGGTAGTAAGCTGAAAAGACTTGCGGCTGTGAGTTCCAATCTGTTTTCACTCTGACAGCAAGAGGTCACTGATTGTGGAAATTTCAGAACCAGGTAAGAATTTTTTATTGCTCTGGTTTGAAGGTATCATTATAAAGACAATCTTTCCAATGTTACTGGGCAATGGAACAGACATTATGCCTGTGAGAGAACTAGGTTGTCACATCAGGCAGCTTCAACGCATTCTTCAGCACGCTGACTTTATTTTTGACAGTTTCTGAGAAAGTTGAAACCTAGAAAAGCCTTACATAGAGTGGAGGACAGTTTAGAATCAACCACCTAAGAGGTGGTGGCTGCTAATTCCAAGATATCAACAGGCAACATTCAACCCAAACTGGAAAGTTATCAAGGAGTACCAGGGAGAGAAGCAGCTACGAAGAGTGGTCCTGGTGTTGAAATAAGCTGCACAGACTGACCTAACAATTGTGATTGCTCGTAATTGGCTTAGACACTGAAGCAATTTATACCATGAAACATTGTGGAAAACCTAAAAGCAATCAGTTGGCAATTAACAGAGGCTGGCGGCTAGGTGTGGTGTCAACAATGTCAGACAGCTTAATAGAGGAAGCAGGGAAAGAGACAAAAAGTTTGCAAAAACCATGACCACCCCCGCCCCCCCACCCGAGAGAGTACAGTTGCCAAGGCTACAGGCTCTAAAGAGTGTCATCAGAGGCTGTGCACTGCAGGAGAAATAACCTTCAAAGAAACATCACAAGGGCTGGAGGTGTAGCTCAGTGGTAGAGCATTTGCCAAGCAAGTACAAGGGCCTGGGAACTGTCCTCAGCAACACGCATGTGCATACACAAATACTTCCTGCATGGCCTCAAACTGTGGACTTGGAACAAACGGGTCCAAGGTTTAAAGAAGTCAAACAAAGTGTTACGACACATTTCTCAACTTTAAAAAGCAACAGAGTCATAGGAATTTTTTTTTCAAAGCAATCAAGTGCAAAATTTGAAATTTAAAATTGCAAAGCCCGAAATGAAAATATCACTGGAGAAGCTGAATGCTATACATCACCTGAAGAGAAATACTGAAATAAAGACACTCATGTTGAGATGGTGCCACCTGAAGAGTAAAGTGAAATTGCACCAAAGAGGGACGACCAGAGCCTCAGAGTATGGTAAGGGAGTTCATTAAAACATACTGGCTACGTATATAAGTAGAGTGCCAAAATGAGATATGATAGAAAAAAATAACAAAAAAGTGAAAGTGAAAATAAGCCACACGTGAGGATGCATGAATAGGGCATGAGCACTTAGATTTTAAAGCAGTGGGATCTTGAGTTCAAGGGCAACATAGGCTACATAGTGACACCGTATTTCAAATAAAAAGTAGGAAATGAAGAAAGCAGAGGATGCAGAAATCTTGGGAAGGAGTGCTATGGAACACTGTCTTCTAAACACAACGGACTCATTGCATCCATGCCCTCACAGCAGGTGTTGTTGCTTGCATAAGACCTACATAATATTTGGGTCCATTATATGGTTTTAAAGGATGTTTGATGAGGCCAAAAAAACAGAAAAGAGGAGTAGGCCACATTCCTGATCCCCAGGGCTTCTCCCAGTTTCCTGGTCCTGGTAGGTTCCTCTGTGGCTGGCATGGGGCTGCTTGGACCCTGCCAGCTTGCTGTGAAGTAGGCCCCTTGCTCTGCCTTCCTGATCAAAGTGTCCCTGGGTTCCCACCCCCTCCAGACTTGGGGAGGCCTGGTCCCTCATGGGGGCTATGGAAACAGGCCTTTTGCTCTGGCATTCTGACAGGCCTCTGGATACTGACATACCAATTCCCTGGAGTCAGAGGTTGCATGGGCCCCTGTAGGAGCAGCCCTCTTGCTTCTGGCTCTCCAGCTTGCTGGCCTGGTTCCCCAACCCGTGATTCCCATGTGCGGAAGAATACATGCAAAAGAAGTGAGTAGACCAGATATCCCAGTTCCCCAGGTACCTTTGATGTACCTGCAATCTCCACAATTTGCACATCTGTGGTTACAACCCTATGGTACACCAGTTCACATTTAAAACAGAACACTTTCTGAAGATCCTACAAAGACAAAAACTTGCTTTAGAATAAAGTGTCTCCCCAAGATGGGTAGACCAAAGTGTAAAAATGCCAACAAAAATCAGAAAGCAGAGTTCTAGACCAAGGATGCCTAGTCCCACAATGGAAGCCTTCAGTGAAATTATAGAGTAATCAACAGAAATTCAATCCTAAAATGAAAACACAACAAACAATGAGACCCTGATCAAAAGAATTGCTGAACTGGAAGCAAACCATCAAAAACCCAACAATTGTGTCAACAAAATTGAACAGAATCATCTCTTAGAGTATTCAGCATTTGACAGTAGACTTAATTTGATTGAAGAAAATTTTAGAACCTTCAAAAGAGACATGAATGAATTGAAGGTGAGTCAAGAAATTGAACGTCTCAACAACTGGATGATTAAGCTTAATGAAGACTTGATCAATGCAAGCATGCATTCCAGGAAGCATCAAGAAAATCAGAACTCAAACTGAAATTGTATTATAAAATAATGAAGCTCTATTTGAGTTTTTTGTTGTTGTTGTTGCATTATTTTGCATTGTGTTCATCTCTTTTTGTGATACAAAAGAAGCCTCAAGTTAACAAAATCAGAGATGAAAAAGGAGAGGTTATATCAGAAATCAATGAAATTGAAAGAATCATCAGGGCATATTTCCAAAATCTCTACTCCAAAAAATAGAATAATGTGAACAAAATGGATCAATTTCTAGACACATATCACTTACCAAAACTAAATTCAGAGCAGATTAATCTACTGAACAAATCTATCACATCCATGGAAATTGAAAATGTAATCAAAAACCTCCCCCAAAAGAAAAGCTCAGGACCATATGGCTTCTCATCTGAATTCTACCAAACCTCATTGAAGAACCGAAAGTACTTTTTTTCAAACTGTTTTGCATAATATAAGACCAGGGAATCCTCCAACTCCTATTACAAAGGTAGCATCACCTTAATACCAAAAACAGACACAGATGCAACAAGAAAACCATAGGCCTACATCCCTAATGAATTTAAATGCAAAGATCCTGAACAAAATACTTGCAAACAACACATCAAATGCATTATCTACCTTCATCAAGTAGGCTTCATCCCAAAGATTCAGGGATGGTTTAACATATGGAAATTATCCATTCATCCACTGATGAAACATATGGAAATGTAATACAGCAGATAAATAAACTTAACAATAAGAACCACATGATCATCTCAATTGATGCAGAGAAGACCTTTGACAAAATATAACACCACTTCGTGTTCAAAATACTAGAAATAATAGGCATGGAAGGTTTATATCTCAACACAATAAAGACTATATATATAAAGTACCCAGAGCCCAAATAACACTTAATGGCAAAATATTCAGGGTGTTCCCATTGAGATTGGGAACAAGACAGGGTGCCTACTCTCACCACTGCTCTTCAACATAGTACTAGAAATACTAGCCCAAGCAATAAGATAGGAGAAAGAAATAAAAGGGATTCAAATTGGAAAGGAATAAGTTAAACTAGCCCTATTTGCACATGACATGATCCTATATATAAGTATCCCCAAACTCTCCATCTCAAACTTTCTAAAGGTAGCCAGGAATGGTGGTGCATGCCTTTAATTCCAGCACTCGGGAGGCAGAGGTAAGAGGATCACCATGAGTTCAAGGCCACCCTGAGACTACACAGTGAATTCCACGTCAGCCTGGGCTACAGTGAAACCCTAACATCAAAAAACAAAAACAAAAAACAAAACAAAACAAAAATCTTCTAAAGGTGATTAATTCCTTCAGTAAAGTGGCTGCATACAAAATCAATGCACAAAAGTCAATAACCTTTCTTTTTTTTTCTTGTTTTTTTTTTTTTTGTTTTGTTTTGTTTTGTTTTTTGAGGTAGGGTCTCACGCTAGTCCAGGCTGACCTGGAACTCACTATATAGTCTCAGAGTGGCCTCGAACTCTCAGTGATCCTCCTACCTCTACCTCCCAAGTGCTGGGATTAAAGGCATGCACCACCATGCCTGGCACAAAACATTAGTAACTTTTCCATATGCAAACAACAAATATACAGAGAAAGAAGTCAGTGAGACTGTCTCATTTTCAATAGTAACAAAAAATAATGCCCTGCAATAACAATAACCAAGCATGTGAAAGACCTATATAATGGAAACATAAAAAAAATAACTTAAGAAGGAAATTGAGGAGGACTTGAGAAGATGGAAAGATGTCCCATGCTCTTGGATAGGTAGAATTAATATTATGAAAATAGTAATTCTACCAAAAGCAATATACACATTTAATGCAATACCAATAAAAATATCAGCATCATTTTTCACAAAGATTGAAAAAATAATCTCCAAATTCATATGGATTGGCAATAGGCCTCAGATATCCAAACATATCCTCAGGGGAAAAACAAAACAAACAAACAAACAAACAAAACTCTATGGAGATATTACCATACCAGATCTAAAGCCATAGTAACAACAACAACAAAAAAAAAACTGCATGGTACTGGCATAAGAACAGAATCATAGGCCAATGGAGCAGAACTGAAGGCTCAGATCTTAGGTCAAGTAGCTACAGCTACTTGATCTTTGACAAAGTAGCCAACAATGTCGACAGGTGAAAAGACAGCATCCTCAACAAATGGTATTGGACAAATTGGATGATCACATGTAGAAAAATGAAACCAGGTCCACTCATCTCTCCATACTCAAAAAATCAATTCTAGATCGATTAGAGACCTCAATATAAGACCTGAAACTCTTCTCCTACTGGAAGAAAAAATAGGAGGCACTGTCCACAATGTAAGAGCAGGGAAAGACTTCCCAAAATCCCAGTAGCCCAGGAAATTAAACAATCTCTCAAGTGGGATCGCATGAAGCTAAAAAGCTTTTGCACAAACACATTATAAGCAACAACCATAGATTATTCACTGAGTGGGAGAAAATCTTAACCAGTTATACCACTGACAGAAGCCTAATATCTAGAATCTACAAAGAACTAAAATATCTAAACAGTAAAAAAAAAAAAAAAAAAAAAAAAAAAAAGCAACCCACTCCAAAAGTGGGGCAGAGAACTGAATATGGAGTTCTCAGAGGAAGAATTGCAAATGACTGACACATACTTAGGAAAATGTTCAACATTCCTAACCATTAGGGAAATCCATATTAAAACAACTATGAGACTCTACCTTCCTCCAATAAGGATGGCAATGATTAAAAAAAAAACATCTAACAGTGACAAATATTGGTGAGGATGTGGGGAAAGAGGAACCTGCATCCACTATTGGTGGGAATGTAAACTTGTACAACCCCTACGGAAATCAATTTGGAGATTTCTGAAAAGGATGAACATAGAGTTCCCAACACACCCAGTTATTCCGTTACTGGGCATTTATCCTAAACTCTCCTTGCTTCAATACAGAGACATTTGCTCAATCATGTTTATAGCTGCCCAATTCATTATAGTTAAGAACTGGAATCAACCCATCAGTGGATGAATGGATAATGAAGTTGTGGAACATTTACACAATGGAATTCTCAGCAGTAAGAAAAAAAAAAATGATACAATGAAGTTTCTAGAAAAATAGACAGACTTGGAAAAGATCATACTTAGCGAATTCACACAATCACAGAAAGTCAAGTGCTGCACTTATCTGTGTTTCCTAACCTGGACCTGCTAGAGTTGCTGTCATGGCTGATAGGCAACTCAAGGCCCAGACAATAGGGATGGAAGGGTTTGGGGAGACAGACAGGAGAGGGAGGGGAAGGGTGGAAATCAAACACAAATTTATACCCAAAATGAGCTGATACCATAGAAACCTTTATCTTTGGAGATAACATAAAAGATAGCCTCAAAAGGAGTAAGGGGAGCATCTGAAAAGTAGGGCTCTGGTGAGGGTGGGATGAAGTCCAAGCTTAAAAGATTTTCTTTTTCTTTTTGTCTCTGATCTGTAACTCCCAGTAGCAAAGATTGTTTGCTACCCACATTGAGCTATTGATTGGAGAGACCTACGAGATCCCCAAATCAAGACAGCTTTCTGCCAAAGCACTTGATTATTTTCCTAAGGCAAAAGCTAAGACCCTATTGCTGAAGACACCATATGCTGCTGACACAGAGCAAGGAGAGACATGGCTGGAATTCAGAAGAAAGCCAGTCCCCAGACAGTTAGCCTGTCTAGTGCCGGAAAGTTCTACGTGAGGTACTGGGGGAATGTGGCCAACAATGGTGTGAACAAGCAGGGGTCTAAGCTACTCAGAAGCAACCACCCTGACACGATACCAGTACTGGTACACACCAGTGCAATAGTAGCACACAGCCTTATTGGGTAACCAATAGCTTTCCGATTGGCTTAGAGATCCACTCAGTGTAAAGGAACCAATATCTGGAATTAGGGACCAGATCAGAATCCTATGGAGACAAACATTATGTCCTCCAGTGTTAAGCTCTCATTAGTCTTTGGCTAAAAGAGGGGTTACATACATCAAATTCTCCCTACATTAATAATGCTTATACCATTTAAACTATACTGACTCTCTGTTGGAGAATCTGTTCTTTTTCAGAAATAGCGAGACCAGAGGAGATAAACTACCCCTCACACTTCAGCCAAGCTACAGTTGAATCCACAGAGGAATGGGGAGATGAGCAAGAGTGCTGCTTCCATGCTGTTCCTGATAATGAGCACCAGGGTGTAGGAGACAGATCCTGAGGATGCTCAACACCTACCAAAGTAGAGATCCAGAGGCTCCTAAGAGGTCATCACTGAAGTAGATTTAAAACTCACCCACCATGGTTTAGGGAACTTTGTGGAAGAGGTGGTGGAAAGGCTGTAAGAGTCAAAGGTTGAGACATCCTGCCCAGAGGCATTCCCTCCTGCCCCCAAATAACTGACTGCTGCTCCCACAACAGATAAGCTACAACCCCATGGGGAATACCTACATCCCTACTGAGGAGCATCCCCAACGGAATGAGGGCAGGAATGAGGGAAAAGATGGTACCAAAACATGATGTATTCAAACAAAACATATTGTTAATAATAATAATAAACACTTAAATGAAGAAAAAATAGAAAAGTGAAAAAAGGGAATACTAGGAAAGAGTGGCAGATTCAGTGAAAGGGGATGGAGGGGCAAGGTGATGGGAGGGAATTATGTTAATGTTTACTAAAGTTTTTTTTTAGTTTAACAAAAAAACCTACAGGAGGAAAATTACACACACACACACACACACACACACACACACACACATATATATATATATATATATATATATATATATATATATATATATATAAATGGATATATGAATTATATTAAAAGTGAACTTTCAATCAGAAACAACAAATACCAAAAGGCAAAGAGATGACATTCAAAGTGCTGAAACAGAAAAATTGTCAACCAAATGTGCTACATGCTTTTTTGAAATAAAAGTGAAATAAAGACATTCTCAAATGAAAAACTTCCATAACAAGTATGACATACAAAAAAAAAAGTACTGAAGGGATTTTTTAGACTGAAAGCAAATGAAATTAGGCAGTAATACTGCTCCAAATAAAAAAATAGAGCATAGGTAAATTCATTATGTAATTATAAGAAGCAGTTTAAGCTAATGTTCCTTCTTTCTTTTTCTATTGGAGTTAAATGTGATTATGCGAACAATATGTGCATAGTTGCATTGTTGGACTTTATCATAAAAATATGCATTTGATTGTAATAGGAATTGGCTGGTGGTAGTCAAGCTGTACTGATGTAAGAAAATAACACCAGTAACATGACATGCCACATGATTTTATCATAACAAACAGTTACTTTGTCAAAGATATAATTTTAGTATCCATGACTTATAAAATTATATAGATAGTTATAATATTGTATTATTACTATTATCATTAATTATTTAGAAGTAGTAGGTATATAATAGAAAATAGGAAATGGGTTGGAGAGATGGCTTAGTGGATGAGGCACATGCCTGCAAAGCCTAAGGACCCAGGTCCGACTCTGCAGGTCCCACATAAGCCAGAGGCACATGGTGGCACATGAATCTGGAGTTCATTTGCAGTGGCTAGAGGCCCTGACTTTCCCATTCTCACTCTCTTTCTCTCTGTCTCCCTCTCCCTCTCTCTGTCTCTAATAAATAAATAAAAATAAAATCTTAAAAAAAGAAAATAGGAAAGAAGTAATAGTTGCATAGGAGTCACCTTTCTATGAATTGCTAGAATTAATTTCATACAAATCTAAACAAAATTCCCATAAATTATGACACAACTAAACAATTGCTACACATAGAAGATATACTATCCATTCTGAAATTAAAACATGTTAAAAAAAATAAAATTAGCCGGGTGTGGTGGCACACGCCTTTAAGCCCAGCACTCGGGAGGCAGAGGTAGGAGGATCGCCTTGAGTTTGAGGCCACCCTGAGACTCCATAGTGAATTCCAGGTCAGCCTGGGCTACAGTGAGACCCCACCTCAAAAAACCAAAACCAAAACAAAAAAATAAAATTATACAAACATCAACAATAATGATTGTGGTCATGAAGCTCAAGAGATGAATTAGGAAGTTTGGCTATGAAAGCATTTCAGTTAATTTGGACGCACTTACATACATCCCCCCACATAAAAACTCTAGGCAAGACTCCAAATAGTACAAAATGATAAGAGCAGGGCTGGAGAGATGGCTTAGGGGTTAAGTGCTTGCATGTGAAGCCTAAGGACCTTGGTTTGTGGTCCTATTCCCCAGGACCCTGGTAAGCCAGATGCACAAGGTGGCACATGCATCTGGACTTTGTTAGCAGTGGCTAGAGGCACCCATTCTCTATCTACCTGCCTCTTTGTCTGTCTGTTGCTCTTAAATAAATAAATAATTAAACAAACAAACAAACAAACAAAAACTGATAAGAGCGAAGAAAGTGTCAGCAGTAAAAGTTATACATTCTGATGTTCCATTTTCAGTAATGATGAGAATTATTAGCTGTAAAAACAACCAGGAATTTGAAAATGAGTTTTTCCTTTAAGCCAGGTAGACCTAATCAACATCTGCAGAACATTCTTCCAAGAACTCATTATGTCTTTTTTTTTTTTTTTTCTGGAATAGACCACATGTAACATCATATGAAACATGGCTGTATGCACTGCAAGTAATCCAAGTTTTTCAAAGTATGTGTGACATGACAATTATTTCAGAATCAATAGGAGAAATAAATTTGGAAAACTCACAAGTGTTTTGAAATTGGGCAATATTGCATAACACAGGCAAACGATCAAAGAAGAAATAAAACAAGGAGGAAGAAAGTACATATACTCATGAAGAAAAATGAAAATGCAACATATCACAGTGACACTTATGATGTAATATGAATACACAACATGCTAAAAATTTCAGGAGGTTACAATTGCAGTGCTAAGTGAGTAATTTGTAGCTATAAATACCAACATACATTTAAAAATGCAGAAGATCCCAAAACAATAAATGAAAAGCAAGCAGAGGTGATAATAAAGAATGGAGTACCTATTAATAAAATAGTGAATAGGAAATAATCAACAGAACCAAAAACATTTACTTTGAAGGAAAATTGCACACTTTTTACTGTACTGGAGAAAAAGAGAGATAATGTCTAAATAACTTAAATCAAGAGTGAAAGGAGGCACCAATGGACTTCCAAATATGAAAATTGTTCAGCCATCAAATTCAATAACTTATAAAACTATGGACATCTATCCTAGTAAGACACAAATTGTTGAAGAAATGAAAATAGAGAATCTGAATAAGCATTTAAACCTTTAAAAAACAAAGACTGAGGCTGGGGAGGTGGCTCAGCATTTAAAGGCACTTGTTTTCAAAGTCTGATGGCCAGGTTCTATTCCCCAGTACCCACATAAAGTCAGATGAACAAAGTGAGACATATATCCAGAGTTTGTTTGACCCTGGCCAGCTCATAATGATTCTTTCTCCCTCTCCCTCTCTGTCTGCTCACTGTATATATATGCAGATTCAGGGGGAAACCAGCAATATATTTGTGTAATAAAAATGAAAACAAGCAATATAAGAAAAAATAAGCTTGATTAAAGAGAATTATTGAAAACCACCACAGATAACATGATACTTAATGGTGGAGACCGAAACTCTATCATAAGATTAGGAATAAGACTGGCAATGTCTAATTGAACTTCTTCTATGAACATACTACTCTTATTTCTAGCCATGGTAATCATATCAGAAAAATGTAACAAACCACATATAGTTTTTAACTGGAGAATTAAAAGTATCTATGTTTGCAAATGATATGAGGTTGAATGCAGAATATTCTAATATATCAACTATTGCAACTAATAAAATGGTACAAGGGGCTGGAGAGATGGCTTAGTGGTTAAGTGTTTGCCTGTGAAGCCTAAGGACCCCGGTTCGAGTCTCAATTCCCCAGGACCCACGTTAGCCAGATTCACAAGGGGGCGCATGCATCTGGAGTTCATTTACAGAGGCTGGAAGCTCTGGCACACCCATTCTCTCTCTCTCTCTCTCTCTCTCTCTCTCTCTCTCTCTGCCTCCTTCTCTCTGTCGCTCTCAAATAAATAAATAAACAAAAAAATTTAAAAAAATGGTACAAGGATACACTGTATAGCATAGATGTATAAATATAGATAAAATGTTTTATATATTAGCATGGAATCATCTGAACTTATACTTAATACCATTCAAATAACAGCGTCAGAAATAAAGCAAGCAGCTGGAGAGATGGCTTAACTTTATTAAAGGTCCTTGGCGTTCATTTGCAGTGGCAGTATACACTGGGACACCCATTCTCTCTCTCTCTTTTCTTCTAACAGAAAAAAAAAAAATTAACAAAACAAGTGAAAAGTACAGGATAATATGTGTAGATAACAATTTTCTTGTTTGTGGATGAGAAATTTTAACTTGTTAGGCTGTCAGAAGTCCCCAGATTTCAGATGGTTCAACAGTTATGGAGATTTGCTTGCAAGCCTGCCCAGATGCAAGTTTAATCTTCCTCAGCATCTACATAAAGACAGACACAAAGTCTTCGTAATGCACCTCCATCAACAGGAGGAAGAACGAGGATAATATAGGAGCTGTAATCAGCAGCAGCAAGGGGAACCCTGCCTCAAGAGAAAAGCACAGGAGAAACACCCCAAGGATGTTCTCTGATGGACACCCATGGCACCCATAAACACGTATTATATGCATACACTCTTTCACTACACATCTATACACAAATAAATTAAAATAATAGAAAAATGTTTTTAAAAGAGTCCCTGTGGGCTGGAGAGATGGCTCAGTAGTTAAAGGTGCTTGTTTGCAAAGCCTGATGGCCTGGGTTCAACTCCCCAGAACCCTCATAAATCCAGGTGGACAAAATGGCACATTCGCCTGGAACTCCTCTGCAGTGGCACGAGGCCGTGGTGTGCCCATTCCCACCCCTACCCTCGCATCATACTTTCATTCTCTGTCACTTTTCATTCTTATTTTCTCCTCCCTCTCTCCCTCCCTCTCTCTCTCTCTCCTTGAAAATGACTAAATTATTTATATAAAAAGGAGTCCCAAATTGTTCTATACTTTTAACATAATCCATGTGAAAATGTCAGGGTATTTTTCACAGGCATTGTGAAGAGTATCCTAATTTTGTTTGGACATTTAAGGAACACAGATCAGTCAAAATAATGTTGAAAAATGAATTTGGAGCCTTAAAACTCAGTATAAAGTTACAAGGGTCACGGACATGCATTTTTTTTTATTTAGAACAAATATATTGATCAATAGAATGAAATTGTAAGTCCAGGAATTAATGCTTACATTATAGTAAATTTATTTTCACTGTGAAAATTTAATGAGGAAATTTTGATCTTTTAAACAAATGATATTGTTAAAATTGGATGTTTACAGGCACAATCTCCTGTTGCTGTTATCCACCTGATGTTGGCGAAGAGGTGATGTCCACATTGTTCGTGCTATCATTTTCTCCTGCTTTCTTGGAGCCTCCCCTTGAGTCTATAATGGACAGACGAACACCTGAATTTTCTGTTTAAAATCATGAATTTAAACCTGCTGGAGCTGAGCTGAACACCTCTTCCATGTAGACCAGTAGACAAAAGCTGGAAAAAGCTACACTGCATGCAGTTCAAAGGGAGAGGAAGAAATCACCAGTGGAAATGCTCAACAGTGGACACTACAAGCCTTGAATCCTTAAATTTGTCCAGCCAGCACAAATGAGCCAATGGGTGGAATAGTGGCATGTCTGTTATGGGAGAAAGCAATTGCTCTCTACTTTGACTGAAGGCCCGCAGTTCAATGTATGAGAGAGAAATCACCAGTGACGGTACTCAACAGTGGACACTGTAAGCCTTAAATTTGGCCAGCCAGGCCAAATGAGCCAATGGGTGCAATAGTGGCCTGTATGTTATGGGGGAAACCAACCTCCCTCTAATTTGACTGGAGGTCTGTTCCATGGGAGGGAACAGATCCCTGATACTAAAAACCTACAACAGGGGTAATCATGAGCCCTAGGCGTGCAACATCTGCTGGTGTCTGGCTAAATGTATATACTATGCTCACCAAACTGCCCTGTTTGTACCTCTATTAATGTTCATACCCACATATTAATGCTTCTCTCACTTTTGGTTAGAGAATCTTCTCTTTTCAGACAGCAGTTACCTTGGGATGACTCAGAAGGTATAATGGTGCCAAGAAAAAGACAAAGGAGTGCTCAGTACTGAAACATCTCTATCACATCTTCCATGGCTCAAGGTTCATTGTGGAAGAGTTGGTGGAAAGAATGTAAGAGCCAAAGGAAGGCTAGGACTCCTTACAATGCACTCTTCCAGACACAAAATAACCCGGATATCCATGTCCTCACAGTGCCTGAGACTACCTACATAAGACCATCATAATAGGAAGAAAAGATGATGACACCAAAATAAAACAGAGAATGAAAGGAGGAGGGGATATAATGGAGGGTGAAGTTCCAAAGGGGAAAGTGGGGGGAGTGAGGGAATTACCATGGGTTATTATCTATAATTATGGAAGTTGTGAATAAAAATAAATTTAAAAATTAATAAATGAACAAACAAATAAATAAATAAATTGGATGTTTACAAAAAATTCATTAATTTGGATATTTTCTTTATACCTTAATAGTTAGCTCAAATATGTTTTAAAGATCTAAATACAATACTTTGCCCTTTCTTAGAAGAAGATAAATGACAAAAGCTCCATTTTCAGGGACTGTCCAAAGACTCTTTAGATGCAATACCAAAACCAGAGGAAAAGGGGTAAAAGAGATAAATTACTATATTTCATTAAAATTCTAATCTTCTATACACCAAAGGACACCACAAAGAAAATGAAGACAATCTATAGAAAGGGAGGGAGTATTTTCCTGTCATAAATAAGAAATGATTAGAGTGACAACAGCCTACATGATGAACTCTCAAACCTAGCTCATATAAACAATCTACTTTAAAATGGGCAAGAGAACATTTCTAAATGGCCAACATAATTATCTATTAGGCAATGCAAACCCAAATGATAGAAAAGTAAAACTTTACACCAATTAATGGGGCATGTATATATATATATATATATATATATATATATATATATATATATATATATGTATGTATTTAGCAGAGAAATTATTTCCTGTCTATATGGAGGAACTGATATCTTCACAAACTACTCGTAAGGAAGTATAGTCTCTTAGGAACAAGGTGTATAAATTCTTCCAAAGGGTAAACATAAACTAACATTATGACCCAGCAATTCCACTACTTGGTGTGCATATCCAAGTAAACTGAAGAGAGTAAAAAAAAAAAACAAAAAAAAAACTTTGCACAGGTGTACATAGTAACATTATCTCAGAAATAAAAGGGGAAGCAGCCCAAATGCCTGGCAATTGATGAGTGAATAAAGAATGTTGTATATTCATAAAATGGGACAATATCAATATAAGGTAAAAGAAAAAACCTCGTATCAATACTATTAAGCAGATAACTATTCAAAGGATATAACTGTAAAAAGTTTCTAAAACAGACAAATCTGTAAACTAGCAGTCCATCTGTGGCTGCCGGAGGGGAAATGGAAAGATTTTGGGAAAATTGGAGGCAGTTGACAAATGGACATCAGAATTTCAACTGTAGGTGACAAAATAATCTAAAATTGATTGCGGATATGGTTACACAAATCCAGCCACCATGTGTTTTCATGGTATCTGTACTTATAAGTGCATACTATTTAGATGAACTTATGGTATATGAAATATTCTTCAATGAAAATGGTGGATAAGGGGTTGAAGAGATGGCTCAGCAGTTGTGTCGCTTGCCTGCAAAGCCTACTGGCCCAGATTTAAATTTTAAAAATGAGTGAGAACAAGAATTTGTAAATAAGCCAGGCGTGGTGGCGCACGCTTTTAATCCCAGCACTCAGGAGGCAGAGGTAGGAGGATCGCCGTGAGTTCGAGGCCACCCTGAGACTCCATAGTGAATTCCAGGTCAGCCTGGGCTAGAGTGAGACCCTACCTTGAAAAAGAAAAAAACAAAAAACAAACAAAAAAAATTGTAAATATTTAAAATTGTTTCATAAACACAAAAGTTTATATATACCTTTATAATGAAAAATTCCAATGCATAATTTCCAATATGGTTAATTACTTTTTTTTTTTCATGAAAACTGCTATTGATTACACCTTTTGACTCAACAACTGCAGTCCTGACAGCTAAACTCACTTGAGCACAAATTCTGTGTCTGAGGATATTCTGAGCCCTTTACTAAGTACGCAGTTTCAACTCCTGAAGCCTCTCTCCAGCCTCTTCTTAATGTTTGATATTTTTTTTCCCATAACCATCTTTGGGCATAAAACATACAACTTGGCCATTCTAAAATGAAAAATAAAAACAGAGGCAAAGAGGAGAAGAAACTACTGGTGCAAACACACCTGTAGTCACTGCACTCAGGAGGCTGAGGCAAGAAAACCAGGTATTCAAGGCCAGCCTGTGTTACTTAGCGAGGCAAGATCTCAAGAAATAAAAGGAATAATAAATAAAATAAAATGAGAAGTCCTGTTTCAGAAATATAAGCTTTTGGCAGCTGGATTTAGCTTATATATTTGCACAAAGTTGTTTTTCATCAAGGAACTTTTACTTTTGTGTTTCTGAGGATGAAGAAATTCTATTCCTCATGAAGTATTTTGTTTTGTTCTTTTTCTTCTTCTTGATTAATAGTAAAGATGCTTTTGATGACTATTATTTACCATAATCTAGGAATATCACAGGGCAGCACAGCTGATCAGTATAGTTTCTTGCTCCCACTTAGTTATGAGTTTCTGGAGAGCATGCATATAATGACTTATATAGAACTCATTCCCCAATTCCTTGCAAGTACCTGTGAAAGAGTGAGGCTTTGATAGAGTGTAAGAAATGAATTAAGACTAAAAATTTCACAGTGGTTAATTCTGAGTTACTAAAGTTTGATGGAAATCTCAATTGTCTCTATTATTTTTTTATCATTTAAAGCAGAACCTTTCCTGTTTCATAAAGCCATGCCAAAATGTGAATTTTTATTTCTAAATCTTTTTCAGGGCAAAATCTACATGTTGAAATGAGTCCAACCTCTGCAGTATAGAAGTTAAACCACACTAATGAATGTGACAACGTTTTAGACATAAAAATGTGTCTAAAAGAATTTCAGTTCCTTCTAATCTGTAATCTTAACTTTTACTTTTCCTAAAAGTAGTATCTTCCTAGAAATTAAATATTTTATTTAAGAACTTCTACAATAAGCATTCTAAATATGGATTTATTCTCTATGTTAAGATGTTCACTGATTGTATACAAAAGTGGAGAATACATTATTTTAATACATATCACAAACAATTCTCAAACTTGACATTTAAATTCTGTTAATTTTACATGTGCGTATCCTATTTCAAGTCATAAACTGTTATGTCTTGTAGTCACCACTTAAACTGTTTCATTTAAAGTTGAAATACAGTCTTTTTAGTATGACTATTAAGAGTGAATGATATGTCTTGGAATGTAGTGTAGGAGAACTCTTGCCTAGCATGCACAAAAGGTTTAGGTTTTTACTCCCAGCCCTGAAAGGAATGAAAAATAAATAAAAGTGAGTGATATTGTCTGCAGGGCTATTTTTTTTTTCATGGAATTTGTATATCTTGTGACATCTCTTGTCTTAGAATACTTTTCAAGAATCATAACAGCAAAATAACCTTGGAAGATAGGGAAAATCTCTCTTTTGGGAGCAAAGGACAGATTTTATTTTCATCCTGAATAATAGTAGGGATAATAGCTACCTCTGAGGCAGAGATTGGGTAGGGTAATTAGCAATCCCTTTAATTGACTGGGCTACGTATAAAGGCAATGCACCTTAGCAAGACACAACCCACTGTGTGGTGCATTCACATGGGTCAATTATTCTGTCACCCTAGGGACTTAGGAGCCAATAGGAAATGTTTCAAATCATGAAGTTATGCTGCATTCAATGCTGTAGGTAATAAAGCCATATGTAACCCAGAACTCTTGTGTCACAGACAGCACGTCAGAAACTATGTCAGACTACTTTGTTAGTTTGAATGTAGAGTAAAATCTGAGACTACTCTCATTGTTCTTGACAGATATAGCCTTCTAAACATAGACTCATACAATGTGGGTACTTAACATAATATGCAAATATTGATTTAAAAAAGACACTGTGAAATCAACATACCTAAGTCTTATGATAATGACAAGAATAGACCAGCATAATTGAATGCATATTCTGATTATGGTCACTACTTTACAATTTCATTTATAAATCGTAGAGGTTTCCTACACACTTTGTATTTCTTTAAATGCACATTGTTACAGTACATATAAGAAATTGCTATTTAAATATATAGTCCTGGGGCTTGATGCTTAAGGTACTTGCCTGCAAAGTTTAACAAACCAGGTTCGATTCCAACCAGCATGCATCTGGAGTTCATTTACAGTGTATAGAGGCCCTGGAATGCCCATTCTCTCTGTCTTTCTTCTATCTATTGCTGCTTGCAAATAAGTAAATAAATAAATAAATTCAAGAAAATATATTCTCAGATTTGATCGCAGAAGGAAACAAGCCCATAACACCTCATCTTCCTTTAAAAAAAAAAGGTTAAACTTTTGACCAGATTTTTTTTTTTTTGAATGATTGTTTTGATTGTTTGCTTGTTTGTTTTTCTAAGACTTGCTCTTAGTCTAGGCCAGACTGATCTGGAACTTACTCTATAGCCCCAGGCTGGCCTTGAACTCCTAATGATCCTCCTACATCAGCCACCACACACAGCTCAGCGCAATAGTTTCTTGTCTGGATGTGTGTGCTTCCTATTGTCATGTAATCCAAAGCTTTTCTGTTGGCTGAAAGTCAAGAACAGCACACTTTTCTATCAACACCGTAAGTCCTATTCTAGTGGACAAGTAAATCTTAATAAAACCACTGAATATGCCAGGATGCTATCAAACATACCTTTCATTAAATTGATTGGATTATGCTATAGTCCCATATACATATTTTCCATGTTATTTTTCTTTTGTTCATATTTCAAATTTGGTTAGAATGATGGGAAAATGCAAGGACAATTCCTCCTTCTGTTCTGCATGATGAGCAGAGTGTCCACTGTAATAAATGATAATTGAATGAATGAATGTAGCATGCTAAAAATGTCTACTGTTGCCAGGAAGTACTATTCACCTACAAAAAAAAAAAAATTGGTTTGGTTTTCACATTCAGATGGTGAGTCCACCTGATATCACTAGAGTAATTAGCACTGAAAAAGCTGTTTGAGAAAATGTACACGGCAAAGTCTGGCCAATTCTACTCAAGGTCATCTAGCTAATTTGAAACACTGGTATGAGTCAAGTTTATCATATGTAATTCCTCAAGGTCTCTGCACTATCTAATAAAATATTCTGCTAAACAGCTAACTTTTTTATAATACTAAGCTTGCATTAGGTGGCACCTCAGTCAGAACCAGGGACAAGACCCTGCCTAAAAGGGTTCAAGAGCTGAAATCGACAGGAAAGCAGGCAGAAAACATAAACAAGAGAATTGCAAAAGCAAATGACTCCCACCATCTGCTTCGCTTGCTTCTGTTCTCATTTTGCCAGCAGCCCTTTGAGAAGACACAGACCCATGCTGCTGCCCTCCGTCACATGCTCTCTCCTTTCCATCTGTGAGGCCCTCTCCTATGCTCAATGATTTCACTTTGACATTGCCCTTCTTTGTGGAAACGCTTAAGGTAACAGCAAGGGAAGGGAAGATACATAAAAACAGTGAAGGTGAAGACAGAATCTGATGCAGAAGCGGTTCTCCTCTTTGGGGGACAAAAAGGGGAAAACATTAAATCAAGGCCACATGGAAACATTAACTATACAAATAAATGTCTCCAAACTACTTGATGTGTGAGGGTTACCATGAGGAGGGACAATGCGAATGAATGAGGGAGAAAGGACCATCTTTGACATGAAGACATGCATAGCTTATAACAGAGAGAAAGATGAATGCATAGAATAATTACAAAGAGTTGCATCTGCCATGTGAGAAATAGTCTAGGAAAAGTAGGAAGGAGGTACCTGTGGTTTGTAGGTTGTTTCAAGACAACTAGTTGGACACTGAAGCTGAGCCTTGTGTGTTGAGAAGCCCAGAAAAAAATCAATTTAAGGTTAGATTAAGTAGTAACAGGGGGCCCAAGCTGGAAAGTCCTAGAAGAAAGCAAACCCCAGTGTCTGGAGCAGAGGGCTGAGGGGGTGATGGCATGCGATTAGTAATACAGAGGCCATGTTTTTCATGCCCTGTCTTGGTGTTAGAGTGAAAACTTTGATTTTCTTCTCAGTACTAGAGTGAGCCATTGAGGAATTCTAACAATGATAAGATAACATGATGAAATTTAGTACTGGGAAGACCCCTATAACTGATGTATCCAGAGTAGACTGGGAAAGACAAATAAATCACAAAATAAAAGGATGTCACATGATTTGTATTTTAAAGAAAAGGCTTTTTTTTTTTTTTTTTAAGTACAATGAAAGAAGCAAGGACAAAAGACAGAGATGTTAGTACATTGGTTTGTCTTCAAACCACAGTGGCAAAAGTGCAAGGACATGACTATGTTTTCTTGATAGTGACATGTTTCTGATCCCATGACCTGAGGGTTGTGGTGAGGACCAGCTAGGTGTTCTGACTTGCATGCACGAAGTACATTCTTCTTTTTTTCCTTTAATTTTTTTTGTTTATTTTTATTTATTTATTTGAGAGCGACAGAGAGAGAGAAGGACGCAGAGAGAGAGAGAGAGAGAGAGAGAGAGAGAGAGAATGGGCGTGCCAGGGCCTCCAGCCACTGAAAACGAACTCCAGACGCGTGTGCCCCCTTGTGCACCTGGCTAACGTGGGTCCTGGGGAATCAAGCCTCGAACCAGGGTCCTTAGGCTTCACAGGCAAGTGCTTAACCACTAAGCCATCTCTCCAGCCCACGAAGTACATTCTTCTGTGAGATTGCCATATTCATGCTCCTTGCCCAATATCTACCCACTTCTAAACCAGAAACATTAAATGCACCCAAATCATGATGGTGGATAGGATGGAAGCCTCAGGGCGCTGATTGCTCTCTCTCACAGTTTCATATGCTACCATTCTGAGGCTGACTATAAGGCAAGGATGTTGTGGCTCTCCCCCAGCCACGGCAGAATGGGGCAGTGCTTCACCATTCGTTAAGATAACAAGTATAGACCCTTCTTGTTCAATGAGACCCAGAGCAACATTACAAATGGCAACAGTTTAAATGCCTTGTACAACATTGCAGGGGGAAAACCACAGATTTTCCAGAGCTGAGACGAAGCACTGTATACCAGCTCATTATTAAAAAGGAAGGGTATGTTTCACAAAACATGTCCGTGTGGGCTAAAGCTGTCTTTCTTTGTTCCTTGGAAAGCAGAGTGTGGCTTTACATCTCAGGCCAATTATCCTCCACTGATTTTCAGAAAGTGACAGAACCTATGAGATGATCCACCGGATAATGACAGCATACTGTCCTACAGCTTCTTTTGAACCATGCATTTGCATCTGAGTTTGGTGCTTCTGTAGGAGGGGTAGAAAATCTAAATATGTGGACAAAAGATTTCCCACTCTGAGAGCAACACACAGTCACTAATCCAGCTGTCTCATAGCTTTGCTGGACAGTTTTCTTCAAGATGGGGGCCTATTCCATCAATACCCAACATTAATTGTTTGTTCTAAGATAAAAGGATTAGCTGGGAGCAAATCAGTACATTCCTCTACACTTAAGAGAGCCTTCTCTCCAGCCTGGTTATGAGGGAATGTAACTGTAATTTTCACTGAGAACTGTTGGAGCTTGACATGCAAAACAAGCCATCGGGGCATGTGGAGTGATTTCATACAAGCTCGTTCTCAAAGGAGAAGAGCAAAGAATGGGAGCTAGAAATTAATCGTGACTCTCCATCAACCAGGCACTGTGCTCCCTCCAGGAGAATGCTTGTTCTGGCCCCAGAAGCCCCAGGAAGCCCGGACACACTGTCCTGTAGACTCCGTGTTGTCAAAACTTCCCACAGGGAAAACAATACAGGAAGTACAGTTCAAAATCAAAATGGGACTGAATAAAATATGAACATTTTCTGATTTTTTTTTCATTTCCACAACATGTGGAATTCACTTAGAATTTTCCCGTCATGAAAAGAGAAATGATCAGAGGGATGCAGAGCAGAGACTGCTGAAAACTGATTTTCAGATACTGGGTAATGTTCTGCAAGAGACAACATTGTGTCAAATATGAATTAAATTTCAACAACAGCCTTTCAAATGCAAATCCTTCAGAAGAGATGTCATTGATATACAACCTCTAAAAACCTTTCAAAAGAAATAAAATGGATAAATGTGATAATTAAGAGTTCTATTTATAGGGAAATGATCATATCACATTTGTTCTGAAATGTTTTTGTACCTGCAACATGGAGGGCAGAAATAAAAAGTAAGGATCGATTTTTGAAATTTGCAGGTTGGAGGTGAAAATGGAATGATAGCTTGTCTGACAGAGGTGAGGATTTGACTCTGGTATGCTAAGAGCTATTATTATGCACCCATAATTGCCAAGGCCCCTACTGACCTCTATTCACTGGTCCCCATGCAGTTTTGTTTCAGCCCTCTCTGCCTAAGCGCCCTCTTCTCATGCGAAGTGGTAGCTATTCTGTTATTTATCTGTAGCAACACTTACTATAAAGAGAATGGTGTTTGGAAGACGGTAACCTGACTCCCTGAGAATGCAAGAAGAAATCATGCTTTATGTATTTACTTAACATTTTATTTTTATTTATTTATTACAGAGAGAGGGAGAGAGAGAGAGAAAGAGAGAGATAATGGACATGCCAGGGCTTCTAGCCACAGTGAATAAACTCCAGATGGCATGTGTCACCCATGTGCATCTGGCTTTATGTGGGTACTGGGGAATCAAACCAAGGTCCTTATGCTTAGGCAAGCACCTTAACAGCTAACCCACCTGTCCAGTTATTTCTTTTTCTTTCTTTCTTTCTTTTTTTTTTTTTTTTTTTTTTTTTTTTTGGTAACATAAGGTTTGCTAGGGATGGTCTCATGGGACATACAATCAATTGTGGAAGGCAGCCGACCCTGTGATTCTGTCTGAATCTTCAGCTGATTCTAAAATGCACTGGAGGGGTGCATCTGAGTTGTGACCATTTGGAGTAAGTGAGATTGGGAGGACTATAGAACGGACACCTAGAGCTTGCCTGAGTTTGCCAGTCTGGCCAATTGAGAAGTTGTCCTTGGATGAGCATGATTTCCAGGGTCAAGGGCATTTTCCAGTGGGAGACCTCAGCGGGTGCATAATCCTAGAAGCTGGAGCCTTGATTAGACTCTTCAGGTTAAGTATGACACTATCTAATAATGCAGTTGTGCATAGGATAGCATTTAAGGTCACTCTTTCCCTCAGCATCCTCTCTCACCAATTTGGCACATTACTCATCAATTATTCTCACTAAAGTGCATTGAGCTTTTCTCACAACTTTATAGCAGTGAATTGCTGTGCCACATCCATATGTAGACTACAATGCTAAATTCGTCCACAGTGTCAAACTTATTATGAGAAACAAAATAGAGGGTAAGAGAATTATCCCTGAGAAGTCCAGGCTGAGGAGAAGGGTACTAGATTTCTGAAAGATGCGATCACGCATGACAAAGAGACGACAAGGAACAAAGACACTGGTGTTGCAGTTCTGCCCGTCATCATTCCTCGAGGCTCTCATCAGGGAGATGTAACGAGAATGGAAGGAAAGGGCAGTATGGGAAGAGACTGCGATGATAGTTGAGACTCGCCTTCCCTTTCTTAAGGGTGGAGTTCCAGCATTATGCATCCCAAGCTTCTCAGCTAGAATGAAAAAGTCTGGAAGCATGGAAGATAAAACATGCTGTGGAGGACAATGCTAATACATGAAAACTTGATTGTTCTGGGATTCTAGAGGTTGCTCCTAATCTCTATCAACAGTTGTTCTGTGAAGTCTTGTTATCTTTCATTTTCTGACTAGACCTGTTTCCTACATTATACTTGAGCTTGATGTTTCTGTTTCTGCTCTTACTTTCTTTGGGCAAACAGTATCGAAAACATGGGCAAATTCCTTGTACAGCGTCTAAGGCGTTTCCTTTGTCAACTGATGGGGTGGTTGATGAGTTATTATTATTATTGTTTGCTGTGGGGGAAGAGCTGGTTTTGTTAGTAGAGTGGCCAAACATTGTGAGAATCATTGTGAGATTTTGCTCAGCTGGTTCTTTACATCCGGGAAGTTCAGAGGGTTTACAAAACTATCTGAACTCTTAGGATTTTATTTGAATCAAAACCCAAACTTTGAACCTTTTATGATTTTGCACATCACAAGTGTATGTGTCTCCTGCCTTGATATTATTCCCTCTGGTCCCCTCCTGACTCTTTGTCCCTTGAATAAAACTGAGCAGTTAGTTGGAGATCAAAACTTGATCCAAGGGTCACCTCACATTGATGACCTTCTCTCTACAACAAGCCCTTTAATTAAAGAGCAGGCCTACAAGCGACCACCTTTCCATGGGCCCTTGGATATATTCTCAAGACAGATTTTGCTGTCACACAGCTGCTATATCCCCTTGCTCTGAAGAGTAGCAAGTCCCAGCAGATCACAGATCTTAACCCCATGACAGGCCAACCTATTTATGCTGGCTGCTAATAATGACTTATGTTTATAATGGCACTATTCATCCCAGAGGCTGGCTCACAGCACTCCGCTGACCACATGTGTGCTCTTTTATTCGGGTATATGTCTATATACACCCACGCATCACAACTGCACAAAGGTCTTGACTGCTGTGGCTTTAATCAGCCCTTTCTTCCTTTTGCTGAGCATTCAGGGCCTGATCCCTGGGATTAAGGAAACCAGTATGCCCTCCTCTTTATCACTGGGAGAAAAACACATCCCAGAATTGAACAATTGGTAGTCCAGCTCCCTATTTTTTTTTTTTTTTTTTTTTTTTTGCTTATTAGGGTGTGTGTACATCAGCCATGATGTTTCAAAGCAAGTTGAGAAAGACTTTGTGCAATGCATATTTAATAGTGGGAACTCTCCTCCCAGTTTATCTCTTCCTCTTCTCTCCTTCCACTTAATGAACCAATTATTCTGACAAGGAGGAGACTGCTCCCTTCCCAGTTTCCTCTCACTTTGAGCCTTTATTCCTGGCTTCTGTAAAGTGCTGTCTAATTTGGCACAAGACCCTATGGTAGGTTATTTTTATATTCACCATGAATTGTGTAAAACTGTTTCAGCACTTTGGAAATTTTTCTTTGAAAGCAGGAGGTATCATTTTATCCCCATGTGAATGACAGATAAGATGGGATGGTAAGAAAAATGTGCAAGCCTATGTACACTCAATTGTATTTATTTTATTTAACAATATTAAAGTTTGTCGTCTAGAATAGATCAAACACAAAGATAAAGAAACACATAGATTATATATTAATGGATTTCTACTTCTGTAGAAATGCTTAAAATTCAGCAAATATAGTTTTTTCATTGAAGACTTCACAGCTATTTAATATTCATGAAGAAATGACAAAATCATTTATTAATTTGCACATTTATTTACAGGCTAAAATTCCGAGGCAGAATTACTACAGTTAAATAAACATTTTTGAGGCTAGAAATGGAAGCATTTTCAATAGTACTACTTGCATTTATTTTAAAACATTTGTTTTTCTTCTCTGTTGGGCATATCTTTTTATTACTAATCTATCTTATATGGTATAGTTGAAATCTGCTTAATATATGGTTTTTACAAAATATTTTTATTTACTTATTTGCAAGGAGAGAGAGACAGAGAGATATGAGGAAATGGGCTCACCATAGCCTCCAGTGGCTGCAAAGGAACTCCATATGTATGTGCCACTTTGCACATCTGCATCTGGCTTTATTTGGCTGCTGAAGAATTGAACGTGGGCCATTAGGCTTTGCAGGCAAGTGCCTTAGCTTCTGAGCCATCTCTTCAGTCCCTCATATGGAGTTTTAAAGTGCATAGTACATTTTATAAATCAACTGAACTGCATGACACTTGTGTAATATTTTTAATTAGAAGATGACTTTACCTTTGACTCAGTAATGAGGGTCAGCCATTGTGATAGATAAGTTTCACGATCATAAACAAGGCACAGTTGCTGCCTGCTAGTAGGCTCTAGACCAGTAGAGAATAGACTTCCTGCATGCACAAATATAATTAAAAAACATCAAGGGAGGAGCTTCTATTACTGCAGTCTCAACCTTTCTTCTTTTAGTAACGCTTAGATTGCATTCTTAAAAACTTTGATTTTGGGCTGCAGAGATGGCTTTATGGTTAAAGGTACAATATCTTTTGTATGTTCAGTTTCCCAGAACCCACACAAAGCTTTAGACAGAGTGGTACATGGTCCTGATATTTGTTTGCAGTAACAAAGCCTGGAGCCTACCCTTCAACCACAAAAAAAAAGTAAATAAAACTTTTAAAAGAAAAAAAAAAAAAAAGAACTTAAGTCAGACGTGGTGGTGCATGCCTTTAATCCCAGCACTTGCAAGGCAAAATAGGAGGAGTGCCATGAGTTCGAGGCCACCCTGAGACTAGATAGTGAATTCCAGCTCATCCTGGACTAGAGTGAGACCCTACCTTGAAAAACAAAAACAAACAAACAAACAAAAAAAAAAAAAAAAAAAAGAAAAAAGAAAAGAAGAAAACTGCCTTTTCAAAATCAGTCTATGTATTTAGTAACAATAGCCTTATAATGCATCCCATTTCTGGCCCTCTGGAATATCGAATAGAATGACCCCAAATGAACAAGCATGCCAATAACCAATCAGGGTGCCTCCTGAGTTTTCTTTTTTTTTTCTATAGAGCCACAGTTGGATAGGCAGATGGAGCATAGAGAAATGCCTGGATAGAGAAATGCTTGGTGCTCACATTTGGAAACTGAAACACCATGAAGAAAGAATTAGGAGTGTTAGAGGATCTTTAGAATATCACTTGAACATCCTGTTCCAACTCTAACCAAATTCTATGACCATTTCTATCTAAGGAAGTTAGTACATGGAGCTAGAAATACCTGTATCTATTAAGACCCTACCAGGCATGCAAACATGAAGATGTTATGTTTGACACAGTTTCACCTGATACCCATAGAATGCAAACAAAAATTTCAAGTACATGAGGGCAAAGAAAAGGTCAGGAAATATTACTGGAGGAGATTTTAGATAGATTGTTCATAAACTCATCAAAAGAAATGTTTATTTCATTTATGTGTTGAGGTAAGAAATAAAAAAAATAAAGAGCTGCTTTTACCTTGTGCTCACATTGAAGTTCTTCAGTGGACAATGCGTGTATGATATTTTGTTTTCCTGACTCTGCTGCTTGTGTGCTGAATTCGTGGTCAGAGAATCACCTTACCTATTCATAAGGAAGAGTTTGATGAGCCCAGACTTACCAAATGACCTTCAGAAGGAATAAGGGAAACTTTCACATTCATGCCTTGACTCCAGCAGCCAGAACTGATAGTCTATCCATGGAAGTGAGTCAAACTTGATTCTGGAGAGCAATTGTTTCTAACTAACTATGTTTAAATATCAAGGTAATAAAATATGTTTTGAATTAATGCTGGGGGCTGCATATAGACTAAATGACATTTAATGATCCCTTCCCATCTGTAGCAGACAGATTCAGGTTCGCTGAGATGAACTGTCAGACCAGACACAGTTATAGAGGAAGGGATTTATTGAAGCTTACAGATCCAGGGGAAGTTCCATAAAAGCAGAAGAAACTGGCCTGCTTTCACAGGCCCAAGCAGAGAGAGAGCAGAAAAACAAGCCTAAAGGTCAAAAGCCGGAGCACACTTCAGGAACTCCAGCTAGGCACACTTTGCATATCTATACATTGGAATCTGAAACCCACCACCACACTTTAAGATCCACCCAGTGACTGCCTCCAGCCAGGTGGCTAAAGATGCAAACTACAAGCAAATAAACAACTAAATATATTGGGGGCCATCTATTCTATTTAAACCACCACATTCCGCCCCTGGCCCCCAATAGATTTATAACCATCACACATTGTAAATTGTACTCAGTTCAATTTCAAAAGGTCCCCACAGTCTTGACCAATTTAAGATATGAAGACCTGTAAAATCAAGTTAAACATTTTTAACATATAAAGGCACAGAGTAAACATTTTCAACTGGTATAAGGCACAGCAAGGAGAGACTAAAGCAATGCAAACTCAACCACCATCAAACAAACATCAAACTTCTGCAGTTTAAGTTCAATATACCCAGAGACTAACAGTCTCCAGACTTTCTAATTCCGCCCCTCCAGCTGGGCAGAGTACCCGGGGAACACTTTCATCCCAGGCCAACAGTGTGCTCTATGGTAGCCCTTGTATAGTCCTGGTATATACAAAACATCTTTAGGTCTTTATGCAAACCATGGTCTATCTTTCAAAGGCTCTTTCAGCCTATCAGGGCATCGTGCCCTGCCTCATGTCACATCTCAGCAGCAGCTCCTGGAACCATGTGCAATTCATGGCCACTCCATGCATTTTTTATGCTTCTGAAACCAATACCAGGTGTGCAGGACACAGCCATATTCTTAATTCAGGGACAAAACAAATCATAGCCTTGAAAAGCAGGTTTCTTCTCCAGTCAACTCTTTTCAAAAGTGTTTGCATTTTTATGATAGTCCTTTCTCAGGCATCCTGTCCATTGTTTTAATGTAAAGCAGTTGGAACATCTTTCTTAAGATTGCTAATGTGTTTGACAATAGCAGGTTCAGTAACCTAAAACCAGTCTCAGTGCCAGTAATTTTAACTTGTTTGAGGTTTTCCAGCTTAAAATCTTAAATCTCTCAGTCCAATATCTCTAGCCAAGCACATCAGTCCATTACAAATTTAACCTTGATCAAACACTCTGGGCCTGGGCAGCAGGACGCAGCCAGCCCTTATGCCAGTAGTCCAGTTCTAACAAAGTCCTCTTTAGTCTTTCCTTCCCCTTAGAAAGCTCATAAGCCAAGCCTTGAAGTTCAATGCTGTCTGTACTTAGCATTCTCAGACTCTCATCAGAATAGTCCATAAAACTTGGCTTACCACTCCAGACGACATCTTCAGTTGCAAGCACCAAGTCCATGCCTATTCCTCCAAAACAAAGGTTCCAAAAGATCAATGTCCACATGGCCAGGTACATCTCACCCCACTCCCGGTACCAAATTCTGTAGCAGACAGATTCAGGTTCGCTGAGATGAACTGTCAGACCAGACACAGTTATAGAGGAAGGGATTTATTGAAGCTTACAGATCCAGGGGAAGTTCCATAAAAGCAGAAGAAACTGGCCTGCTTTCACAGGCCCAAGCAGAGAGAGAGCAGAAAAACAAGCCTAAAGGTCAAAAGCCGGAGCACACTTCAGGAACTCCAGCTAGGCACACTTTGCATATCTATACATTGGAATCTGAAACCCACCACCACACTTTAAGATCCACCCAGTGACTGCCTCCAGCCAGGTGGCTAAAGATGCAAACTACAAGCAAATAAACAACTAAATATATTGGGGGCCATCTATTCTATTTAAACCACCACACCATCCTAAGATCCTATGAGTCTATGAAGCTGTATCCATTTCCTCATGACATTTTTTCTAATTTTACTACATAAGCACTAAGTTCTGCATCTAGATAAATGATTCAGGCTCCAAACTGGAGAGTATCTGTTATTTTAACATGGCAGATTCTCTCCTTACATGCTGATATGCTTCTCTGTTTCAAAACATACAGGGTGAGGAATAACATTGTCCAGCCTAAATAGCCCTTTGTGTGGAACTCTCTTTATTCCGCTGCATATCCTCCTAAATCCATCCTACTCCACAGTTACCAGCTTGAATTCACTTTGACCACATTTGAACAGATGCAGTGTCAAAGGACTTTGCCTAAGCTCACCTTGGTACTCTTTTTGCTCCTTGTCTGAAAGCTTCTCAGAATACAAAATATAGAGCTCGTAGATAGTTTGTGTGTTCATGCTTGACAGATGCAAGAAATGCATAGGAGACAAAAGCAAATGGACAACACAACCCTTTTCTTATCCCAACATGGATAAATATGAAAGGCACTTTACCTGGCCACTCAGAAGGTCATAGATGGAGTGAAATTCTGTCTCCATGAAGCTCAGTTTGCCTAGTACCCTGGTACTGTGATATGTATTTCTTTATTTTTTTTCCTGTGTTCTATTATTCCATCCACTACTCTTCTATTCATCAGATAAGCTCCCTGCACACATATTCTGGCCTTATTTCCTGCTTTGTAAAGCATGGGCCACATAGTGCAATCAGTATTAATGTGATTTTTTTCACTTCTAGAAAGCATCTAAATGTCCTAATATGCTGATGTCTAGTTTCCAAATAAGAACATTACTACTCTTCCTTGTTGCAATAATTAAATAATGAAATAAAAAGGAGGAAGACAGATAGAAATACGTACTTTTGAACCACTATTTGAACAACAAGGCCTCCCTAATTTTAAAATTACAATGGAAATGCAGACACCATTTACACTAGAACCCTACACAAAGTATTCTCAGCCCTTATCTCATTTGAAATTCATTTCAGAAAGGACCTAAGTTCCATAGAAACTTAGAATCTATGGCCATATCATTTAGCACATGCATAACTCATCTCCTTTCAAATACCTCCAGTGACCAGGAAAATTCTAAAGTGTAAGAATACTTAGAAACACAGGAAAGAGCATCACTTACTGAAATAACATTCCTTGGGAGAAACTGACTTTAGAGATCTTATACATGAACATATTTTAAACATAACATAAATTGCTATGTTGTCTAGGTTTGCAACAGCACTTTACTATTTATGGACCCAAGACAAAATTCTGAACTCCCCTGAGCCTGAGGTTTCTCTTATAACAAAACCTACTGGACTGGGTTCTAGAGTACTTTAAATGAGAACACATTGGAAAAGCAGGTGAACTATGTCTGACACATAGTAAGCATGAAATGAATCAGATAAAACTGTGATGAAAAATAAGAACACACAGTATTTCTGCAATATGTAATAAAAATAAAGAATAAATGATATGAAATAATTTTATCATGCAATTGAATTTCTGCATACTGGGAGAATGGTATGCAAAGTTACAAGAATGGTATCTAAGCAAGTTTTGCATATTTCATATAGGAGAAAATTATTAGCTTACAAGGGCTTTTGCTGACTTTATATAAGCATATATTTTTAAGGGGTGCTTATATATATATATTAGAAAGTACAAAGCTGATTTCAATATTTAGTCAATAGAAACAAAAGAAAAACTATGTTACGAGGAGTAAAGGAATGGATTCATATCCTAGTTGCCAGATTCAATGACTGCTCTAAAGTCTACATTTAATAATACGGTTTGCTTTCTACGGGTCACTTAATTTCTCCAGAGCTCAATTTCCTATAGTTCATATCTAGTTGAAACAAAAGGGATGGGCTTGATTATCTCAAAGGACCTTTCCAACTCTAAAATGCCACAATGCTATAATTTTAAGTACCCTTTTTGCAGAATAGACCAAAGCAAGAATAAGCTGGTAAACTTTTCTTTGCACTCAAGTATGATTATACAGCAGAATCATTTGTTCCTGACCTTGATCTTGACATAAATAAAAATTCCATCACAGAAACCACAGAAAATCAGAAGGAGTCCAATTCACTCTGATGCGTGCTGTGTTTCTTTTGAAAGGGACACATGACATTTGGTATGGGTTTTCGGAAGCTGTAATAACATCACAGTTTCTAGTAGAACTTCACTAATGAGACTTCAGGATTGAAGAGGGAGGAAAGACATCAGACAAGAATGATTTGTAATTAGCACATCAATTATTCCTATGTAAGCAGGTGCTCCTGAAGTACTTAAGGAGCTTAAAAATGAACATTCCCTCCAATGCCTCAAGCACATTCTATTTTGTATTTTTAACTCCTACTAATACTGTAGGAAAAGGATTGCTGGTTAAAGACATGTTTCCCTTCAAGTCTTTTTTTTTTTTTTTTTCATTTCCCTCTCCTGGTTTTGTGAGCATCTACATAAATGGGTTTAGGGAACAGTCTGAAAATATCATTCAATGATATATGTACAATTGAGCAAACCTAAGGGGGAAAAGACAATCTTTGTATATTGTGAAAATGCTCAAATGAAAACCCTGTTTGTTTCCTAACAAACAAACAAATAAAAATATAAGCAAAAGTCTTTCCAGTAAATTGAAGATACTTAAGAAAATATGAGATGGCTTTACCTAACATGAAATTGGCTTTTTTCCACTCTGGATATAGGCATTATTCAATGGATTCCAGTGGCTTCTCCTAAATTTCTAGTTATTAACTGTCTCATTCTATCTACAGTCGTTTTGAAAAGCTGGCAAAGTATGTTATGGGATAATAATGACAAGTGACCCAGGAGGGCATGGAGGGTACTCATGCCACCTATTGTTTGATTAATTGGACAAATTAAATCCATGAACTCATGGAAAGAGACCTTCCCTGTACCTTTGCCCATTCTCAGAAGATTATTTAAAACAACACAATGGAGACAAAAAATTAGAAGTTACTTAACAAATTTGATCATTTGGGAGTAATATTTATAATGCATTTGTTAGTCACATAATAATATCACAGAAAATTAGAGATAATTACAACATAAACTTGTTAGCAGTTTTTTTAATGTGTAAATTAAACAGTTACATGAAAATATTTGATATTTGAACTATTTTTGAACTCCAATCACAACATAGCATTGTATGAGTAGAAATGCTTTTAAACACAGATATTTTCACTGAATATCATCTCATAACTCACAAGCAGAATTAATTCAATTAAGTGGAAATAAACACCTTGCAAGAAGAGCCATGAAAATTTGCACTAACTCAGAACTTGCATCATGTTGCTCCACACAGTGATTTTACTTAACAACAACATTTCTGTTCTCACAGTCACAAGATGAGAGTTTCATACAATAAAAACATGTAGAAGAGCACTGCTCAACATAGACTCCATAATATAAAAATGCCTTTGCCAATTCCAGTAAAACAAAATATGGAAATTTGTGCACTTAGAAAGTGGTGCTATAGACCCTCACCAAATGGACTGTGACAAGGAGAAAGGTAAATCGTAAAAAAAAAAAAAAATGGGTGAAATGGATGTATCATTTCCCTTAGTGCTGCAATTCTAGCTAAGAGACCTGTGTCATTACTGAATTTGAGAGTGAAAGCGACTTATAAATGGGTATCCATGTGTGGTGGCTCTGCAAGGCATTCCTCATACCCTCAGCTAATGAGCAGTGCTGTGTGGATTGTGTACTTGTGTGCCGGAAGAGAGGAGACTGAATTCCCTGGTGGTGAAGAGAGGAAGGGACACCGCGAGCAGACATTGGATAAACAGCTCTTTACATTTTCATTTAAGGAAAGTGGATCCAAGAAGGTTGAATAAAGACTATGAAAAAGGACAGGAATCAAAAAAAGGTTCAGTGACCTGGATACTTTTAGCAGAATTGGTGTGCAAGATGTTAGCTTATAGTTACCATTTATCCTGTTTAAACAGGTGTTCTACAGTGGCATATTTGACTACATTATGAAAAAAAAATTAGAAAGAGCACAGAACAAAAAGTCCATAAAAATAAAGGCCTTTGGGCTAGAGAGATGGCTTAGCAGTTAAGGCACTTGCCTGAAAAACCTAAGGACCCAAGTTTGATTTCCCAATACCCACTTAAGCCAGGTTTACAAAGCAGTGCATGCATGTCAAGTTCACTTGCAGTGGCTGGAGGCCCTGATGTGTCCATTCCCCTCTCCCTCTAATACATAAATTGAAGAAAATATTTAAAAATAAAAAAATGAAGACCTTATCTCATGAAAATGGATAACTCCATGTCCAGGAGATTCTATCTACTGACTGGTAATGAGAAACTTTGGTATCATCATGCACTTATGACTCATAAAAGAAATGCTAATAGATCACATAAGAGATTCATAGATTGGTGGTGGCCAAGCAGCTGCAGCAGTTGTCTCCGGTTTATGACGCTGATGGGACTCGATCTTGCAAAGCTGCAAAATCCAAGACTTCACTTGGCAAACATGGAAGGTCTTTCAGAGACCTCCTAGAATGCCTGCTGTCTGACAGCCTGCACTACTGTATCCCTTTCTTGGAATTTTTGGAATTATTTTACGTATACTGTTGCTTATTTTTGCTTTCATTTTCCCCTTCTCAGTAGTAATGGGGGACTCCAATTCAGATGTGTTTATACAATTACCAATGATAAAGCAGGAAAAGAATGTTTCTACAGAAATTTCTGAGGCTGTAATGTTTAAACAGGTAAACAGATTATATATCCTGAAACTATGACTGGTTTGAATGTACAGAATTTCTTAACACCACAAATGCATATTTCACCTAATGAGACATGTTCCTCGCATTGCTACAAGACTTACCAATTGTTCCTAAGAAACATTACTTACAAGAACATTCTTGTTGTCAAGATGATTACAGGAATTAATGGGCACATTTCCTGAACCTACACATGACTTACTAGAGAAGGAGCCTGAAATGCTAGGGAGCAAAAGTAAACATCTTTCAAACAATCGGGTTGGGCCCAACCAAGGGAATAAAACAGAATATGTAACTTTCACAATTAACAAAGAGTTTGCTGGGCTCCTAAAGGAAAGATACCAAAGCAAAACACTGGTTGGATATATCAACCTTCACCATATACAGGGGCATACACTAATGGAGTAAGGATGGTTTGGAAAGATGGGAAAAGAGTTAAATATCAAAATCTTCCTTTTATGGAGAGACTTGAAAGGTCAGGACCAAACTGTAAAATGCAGCAACAAAGAAAGGCTATAGAGAGACAATTATATCAGTACTGGATTAGAAATAGAGAAACGTACTGTTATTCAGGCCGCAAGATAATATTATGTAGGGAGTGGCTAACACAGCCTTTTCTGAGGTCAAAAAACATATCTATTACCTTATAACCATAAGAGCTGCCTGCCTGGGCTCTTGGCTAGCTTCCAGGAGCCCGTGTAAGATATCACAATCTTTGACTTTGTTTAAGATGTTATCAGAATGTCGATGGGACAAGAGGTTCATGATTTAAGCATAAACAGGAGAAACGAAGAAGAATATTGTGCAAGATTTCTTAGAGAATAGAAGATACATCAATAAGTTGCTATGACTTGCTTGCAAAAAAATATAATGCATTGTAAAAAATATAAATAAAGAAGCAGAGCTTTGCTGTGCATCCAGTGTGCTTCACCCAAACCACTGGTCCAAATGATTTCCTCACAACGCCAACTCCACACATCCCCTTCGAGTTCTACAACCTGCTGTTGTAGGTCTGCTAAGGCCGGACCTCGGCAATAGATGAATTCTCATCTCCCTTAGCTCATTGAAGTAAAACTAAAGAGTTACTTTAATGGACCCAGCATGCATGAACATGTTTTTTTTTTTTTTTTTTTTCTACCTGTACTAGACTTGGTTCCTAGGAGTAGGTTAGATAATTAGTATCATTGAGGACAGGGGTGGAGACAGGTCACAATCAGCACATATATGCCATACAAGAAAGTCACATTTTGGAGTGTATCTGAATGACGTACATTGACTTTCTCCTATTCTGTGTTACAGGGACACGACTGAATACTTCCACTGAAAACAAATTACTCATCCAATATCAAGTTTAGTGTTTTTTAATGTTATAAAATTCAATTTATTGCTGCATATTTTTAGAAAATGTTGACATAAATTTTAGGAACATGGACAAATATTCTTTGTACATGGATATAATTCTGTAATTAAAGACAGTGTTTGCATAAAATTTTAGTATCCTGGGACATTGCAAAACACTTTTCTAGGAATTCCTCCTACATAAACTTGCAAATATTTTCCCATGATAATTTCTACAAACTGTTAGGAGAGTTATTAGTTACAACAAAAAACATTTTAAGGTAATATTTCGAATGTTCCAATGGTTAGAATAGTTTGAATACTCAAATATTCTTTGTTTAGTTATGATAGGGTTTCCCCTTAGATGATCTAGTTATGAGAGTGTTTGCCAATAGATGATCTATTTACAAGAATGTTTTCTCATTGGATGATCTATTTATTAAAGTGTCTCTTATTAGATAGTCTATGAGTGTTTCTCATTGGATGATCCATTTATGAGGGAGCTTCTCATTGGTTGATACATTGACTGTACAAGTTCAGGCTATTCAGAAGCACATCCAAAACAAATGATTTCTATGCTGACTGATTTGTACTGTATTGGGTGCATGTTTGATGTAGAGGGCACGCATATCTATTCTTTAGTCTCTCAATAAGATACCTGTCTTAAAGGAAGGACTTTGTTAGTATACACACACAACATTTTCTACAAAAGAGGAAAATGTTTCTCCATTTAGAACCGTAAAGTGATGTATTAGCTGTCATTGGGAAGTGTTCCTCATAAGAGAAATTCTCTGCTTTTGGAGTCTGCATATCTTTGCACTTCTGAAGGGTGTGCCATATGGGCTGAAACAGACAGCTACCTAGATGTTTCAGCACCTATGAATATTCCACCTGCCCTCTATGCTCTGTCCCTCAGAGGGAGGCTTCCTACGAACGTGACTATGACTAGAGCTCTACATGGGGTAGGAGTTTTACCTGTGTGAAGCATCTTACTTGAAATTGACTTTCTGGTTACTTAGGTTTAAGATATTGGCTCTGGGCAAGAACTTACAAAATCAGAGCACCTAGGTCTGAATGAAAAATTCTTCAAGTGCAATTCTCAACTGCATGGATGTGAGTTTCTGAAAAGTATTCTGATAACACTGTGTGCCTGAGGAAATGCAAATATTCAAGGTGACTAATGAGAGTGCTCATATAAACCTCCAAGGTGTTCTTTCAGTAAAAAATCATACCATGGTTGGACGATAAGTCTCAATATATATATCTTTGACAATACTTGAAGTTGCCTAGGTGTTATATTCTAATCTGGAGGAATAGTGTTTGGGTTTTAGTATAATGTGAATGGCTGGTTGGACATCATTTGTTATGTCTATAAGCTCAGAAATTGGAACCCCCCCCAACCCCTCTTCCTAGTTCTCCTTCTTGTGTGTGCATTGATATGTTCTTCCCAATTTTCTACCTATTTTCCTGGCTTTAACTTATTTAGTTATTTGAGTTCTTTACATAGTAGATAATTTAGTCAAACTTCTAAAGGTGTAATTGTCCTGTATTAAAGTCTGAATTGTTATTGGAGTTTAATTGATTGTATTGCCATGAAGAATGCATGAGTTCCTAAATCCACAACATATAATATAGGACTAGACATAGAGAAAGGCTAATTAATATTATTATGACAAAATAATCATGGTAGCTTTACTTATCCAAAGCTGAAAGCCTGAATGCAGATAGTGTGCAATTTAGAATCCAATATTTTGCTGGAAATAAAAGGAATATGTAACCAACTTCTTTCCTTTAAGGGCTTTCAGAAGGTGAACTTGACAAGAGCTGGAGTGCAAGGCAGCTGAATGAGACTCTTTCCGAGACAAGCACAGACAATGCGGAATTCCCCCATATCTGAGGAAGCATGTAGAGGATAGACTGCAATGCACATTCCTTATACTTACACTGCATATTAATTCCTTTTCTTATTACTATGACTAAGTTTCTGACAAGAGGCAGCTTAATGACTATAGTAGACAGCCTCAGGTCACAGTGATGAACTTCCAAACCAGGCACACTTAGTAGGAAGGGATATTTATTTAAGCTTACAGATCCAGGGGAAGTTCCATAATGGAAGAAAAAGCTGGCCTGTTTTTACAGGTCCAAGGAGAGAAAAAGAGAGAGAGAGAGAGAGAGAGAGAGAGAGAGAGGTGCCATAAGCAAAATAAATAAATAAATAAATAAATAAAAAATAAACAACAACAACAAAAAACCAAAACGATAAAAAAAAGAACAAAAGCCACATCATAAACAAACATACTTCAGGAACTCCAGGCACTTTGCGTATCTTTAGACTGGTATTGAAAACCCACCACCACGCCTGAGGGCTGGACCCTAAGATCTGCCCTGTGACACCTCCTCCAACCAAACTACAAACTAATAAAACACTGAATATATTGAGGCCATCTATTCAAATACCACAATGACCAAAAGGTTTATTTTGGCCTACAGTTCCACAGAGTACAATTCATCATTAGGGGTGGGGCATGGTAGAAGGAATTGGGAGGCTGACTGTTAACACTGTCATGGTCAGCAAGCAGAAGAAAAAACAGGAAGTGTTTTCAGTCTATAAAACCTTCTCCATCTAGTGACTCACTTCCTCCAGCAGTGTTCTTACTAAAGGTTCTGCAATCTTTCCAAACAGTAATACATGTTGTCTACCATGTGTTCAAATGGATAAGTTTGTAGTGGACCTTAAACTCACAATAGTACATACCTGGAGGCTCTTGGCTACAACTACTTGGGAGGTTAGAGGTCTGAGAGTACCCCTTCATCTGTCTAGTTGCCAATGAAAACATTCATAGGACTTGATGAAGTCTAATGGGATAGATCAGTATTATAAAAATATTATGGACACTCTGAACTTCAACCCCTTCTAGAACATGAAGCAGGCTTGGTGTGGTGGTGCACACCTTTAGTCCTAGCACTCAGGAGCCATAGGTATTAGGATCGCCATGAGTCTGAGGCCAGCCTGACTACATAGTGAATTCTAGGTCAGCCTGGTCTAGAGCAAGACTCTACCTCAAATGTACTAAAAAAGGGCTGGAGGGATAGCTTTGCAGTTAAGGGGCATGTCTGTGAAGGCTAAGGACCCAGGTTTGATTTTCTAGGTCCCACGTAAACCAGATGCGTGTGTCTGGACTTCGTTTTCAGAGGCTAGAGTCTCTGACAGGCCCCTTCTCTCTCTCTCTTCCTCTCTCTCTCTCTCCCTCTTTCTGTCTCTAATAAATAAAATTAAAAAAAAAAATCTTAAGAAAAAGAACATGAAGCAGTACCCATTGTAGCTCTGGAGCTAGAGGTGAAACAGAAAAGCTGAAAGAGATTTGTGGGATGCACAAAGCTATACATATACTAAATTCTGCAAGCAAAACAAGAAGCAAAAGCTATGACAGAAATCCTGTAGGCATTCTGGACCTTTCATTGTCTACTATGAAAAAGGCATTTTCACAGAAGAGAGGCAGATTCTCAGGCATTTGGACACCATCACAAGGAATTTTACCATGTGTAAAAATCAACTTAAAGAAACAAAAAAAGTTAAGATTTTTAAAAAACATAGAGTATGCATGAATTAAGTAGAAACAACTCACACATTACCAGTCAGAAATAAGACATGCAATCTGAATATTGTTTGCTTTAGTCTTCATATATGTTAGATATTCAGTAAAAATTATGACATAAAAAGGCAAGGCAGTATGATCTGTAATCAAAAGAGGAAATGGTCAAGAGAATCAGACAGGATATAGCCCATATGTTGGAATATTTAATGATGTATTTAAAATAATTTTGATAAATATGTCAAATTATATAGTAAAACGGTGTACAACATGCATGAACAGTGCGGTAATTTCAGCACAGAAATGGAAACTATAAATAAGACCTGAGTGAAGTTGGTGGGGAATGATAATTATAAAACCAAATTTATTTGGATGGCATGAGTTAGTGATGAGACAAAAAGTAACTATTAGATGAGATCAATGCATGTGAAGACATCAATTTACAAGATCTGAAAGATAACATACAATGTATAGCATATGTGTAAGTAATTGGTTTAAAAGAACAATGAGAAAGTCAGAAGAAATACAGAAAAATATAATGACAAAATTTCCATTATTATTTTGAAGGAAATCATGCTTTAGGCTGACAAAGGCGAGCTGAAAACAATGTGAATGAACACTAATAGAAACTAGAGACACAGCAATAAACATGCTGAAAAAAAAAAAAAAAAGGAATAGATGACTATGAAAGCAGCCAGAGAAAGAAGAAAAAAAAAATAGGCAGAACTTGGGAAACTGGCAGCTGACTTCTCATAAGAAACCACACATAACCCTTTTAAAGGGACAGAAAAAGCTACTACAATATTTCACACTTAAAAAAGTTACTTGAAATATGAATTATTGCAGTATTTATTTTAAAGGCATATCAGAAACACAGTGAGTAGTATCATTTATTTCCAGTGATTCCCTCCTATAAGATATTTTTAGAACAATAACACCAAAACAAAAATAATCTTTATTTGGAAAGACTATGATGTCAGGTAGAAACACGGTAGTTTAGAAAAGGATAGAGGACATTAGGAATAAAAATGTCAATAAATATAAAGAAACTTTATATAGAATAAAAGGAAATGGAAAGATAAGCATACACTTGAAATCTTAAATGTCTATGATTATTTAATTGTAAATTAATGTGAAATACATGTAACTATGATAGTATAATATTTATGTTACAATACTTATATTAAAATAAGCTCTGAAAATAAATATGAAGAAGAAAGGAGGCAATAAACAAGTATACTGTTGTAATTTATGACTTAATGGCCATGTGATGAATTTTTGAAGTTATATTGAGATAGCAAGTATTCATTTATATATTGAAATCCCCAAAGCAACCAATAAATGAATACAGATTTATATGACTCAAAACCAACAGATAATAAATAAGTGAACTAATTTATTCTATTCATGAAATAAACCAAGAAAGGAGGAACAGAGGTATAAAATGCAGAAAGGCTAAGAGAAATCAAAAATAAAGATGTTAGATCTAATCCTAAATGCACTGGTAATCACATCACTGTAAGTGGACTAAGACGCCACTGCACACATTGACTGGATGAAGAATTAACTCCTAAGTAGATATTTTAATGAAAATAAACATAAACAGAGCAATGCAGACTTATTGAAAGAAAATGAAGGGAAAAGATAGGCAATTCAGAATGTATTTGAAAATATGCTTTGGTCACATTAAAAAGGCAACATTCATGGATGAAAGAGATGACTCAGTGACTAAAAGCTCTTGTTAACAAAGTCTATTAGCCTGGGTTCAATCCTCCAGTACCCATATAAAGCCGGATGCACAAAGTGACACCCATGTATCTGGAATTCACTAGCAGTGGTTGAAGGCCATGGTGTGCCCTTTCTCTCTCTCTCTCTCTCTTTCTCTGTGGTGTTGTGCAGTTCTCCTCTCTCTCTCTCTCTCTCTCTCTCTCTCTCTCTCTGCTAATAAGTAAACAAAAAATTACCTTCTTAATGCAAAGTTTTTACCATGGTACCTGTTATACCATACATGTAACATATATTAATGAATCCTTCTCTATTTCTCCAGAGTATTAGATTTGACATAAGGAAAAAATACAGCCGGTGGTAGAGTCTACCTGAATGTGAGATTAATGATCAATATTTTCATAGGTTTTTCCCCTTCCCAAGTTCCCTCTTCCCAAACTCAGGCTTTAGAACCACCCTGCTGAGTAGCTTACACTATTATATGAACTTTAAAGATTTTAGTTGGGGGATGGAGGGATGGCTTAGCAGTTAAGGAATTTATCTGCAAAGCCAAAGGGCCCAGGTTCGATTCACCAGGACCCACGTAAGCCAGATGCACAAGGGGGAGCATGCATCTGGAGTTCGTTTGCAGTGGTTAGAGCCCTGGTGTGCCCCTTCTCTTTCTCTCTCTATCTCTCTCTTTCTCTGTCTTTCCCTATTTTTCCCCCTCTTTCTCTCTGCAAAATAAAAAAAAAACTTAAAAAGATTTTAGTTTATATCTTAAGTGTGTTAGACTTCAAAATAAAAATATGTTTTGATAAATATGAAAAATATTTTGATTCTCTGCTTTTTTCAGTTATAATGAAGTTGAACTTGGGTCATTAGGCTTTACATGCAGCACTTTAACCACTGAACCATCTCTACATCTCAAGAAGGTAATTTCTAAAAGGAAATATGTTTAGTCCTATTTTTTTGTAACTTGAGGTCCTATAAATCTAATCCGGCCTAACATACGAAAAGACAACAGGGAATAAGAGCGATGTGTTGGGAAATATGTGAGCATCTCTACTCAGTGCTCAAAGAGATCTAAGCACTCAAATGGGGTCTTTGAAATGTCAAGTCATGAGAGATGAAGGATTTAGATCTATGTTACCTGCCCAATTCAAAACCTGTATGCTCTTTAGTTCTTTCATACTAATGCCTGGTTGGTTACCAAAAATGAAAGGAGATGGACTATTTGATAGTGTTGCTTAGGTAATACTATATACTCAGTCACTGATGAATGCTATAATTTGGTTTACTGAAATAAATGAATTAAAAAGCACCACTAAATATGATTCACATGAAGAGGGGTGAGAAAAAAATATACAAAAAAAAGTCAATGTTTGATTGACTGAGCTTTGCCAGATATAGCACTGGATATGGTCAGTACTTGTGAAGACATCCTACTGTGTATAAATAAATCTCTCAGAATCAAAGTCTCCTCATCTATACTTCATCTGTGGTCTTCAATACTTTATGGAAAAGACTTCAGAAGCTTTGAACACGTTATGCTTGTTTTCATTTTGAAAGTGTGCTCTTACAATATTTAATAAGTGAATCCAACAGTCACAATGTCAACACAATTTAAATCCAATATAATGAGCATGCTGAGTTTCCTTTGGTAAAGGCAGTAAGTAAACACAGGAAATTGAGACTCATGAATCTGCAAAGACCCCCTGATTTGCCATGTGTATATGTGATATGTAATATTAGTGGTAATGATAACAATCCAAGTAACCACAATGGAATGAATTGATCAGTTCTCACATATTCTTTCATTTACCATCACAAGTACTTCAAAGCTTAGGGATATTCAGTATTCCGTTTACACATCAGAAAACCGAGTCCAGGAAAAATTAGAAATTTTCCTCAAATCACCACTCTGGATGGCAGAAGTAAATCCCAAACAATGCCTATGTGACTCAGAGAAGTTCATACTTAATCATAATGTTGTATGAAGATATCTTTTCTACCCTTTTAAAGAAACTTTAATAAAGGCATAATAATAATAAAAACAACATAGGTGAAAAATATAAACACTTATGGAACTGATTTGGTATATACACTGTGACCTTCAAGATAAACAAGGGCTAGAACTTCTACTAGAGACACCATAAAAGGAAAAGCACTTTTGTTGGCCAATAGCAATGCATTGGACTTTGATAGGAAGAGCATCAAGATCTTGAAAGCTGACATTTAGACTTTTGATACAATAATATACCTTGTAGTCAGTGGGAGTTTGAATTAGATGTCCCACATTAAAAGAAAAAAAAAGTGTTTTGAATGCATGGTCCCCAGCTGGTTTGGTCCAAGCCACATGAAGATAACTACAACATCCTGATTCTAATTTGACTAACATTCAAGTGACAGGGAACAATAGGCTATGGAATGGGAATGGGGAAAAAGAAAACATACCGATTCTTTAAGAATGTATGCTTAAGGGCTGGAGAATGGCTTAGTGGTTTAGGCACAGCAAAGCCTAATGACAAGAGTTCTATTTCCCAATATGTAAAGCCAGATGCATATAGGGCCACATGCATCTGGAGTCCATTTGCAGCATCTGGAGGCTGTGATGAGTCCAATCTTTCTGTCTGTCTCCAGTCTCTCTCTCTCTCTCTCTCTCTCTCTCTCTCTCTGCTTGCAAGCAAATATATAAAAAATATTTTTTAAAATTTTGTTAATTTTCATTTATACAAATAAGTTTTTTTAAATTTTTGTTTATTTTTATTTATTTATTTGGCAGCAACAGAGAGAGAGAGAGAGAGAGAGAGAGAGAGAGAGAATGGGCACGCCAGGGCCTCCAGTCACTGCAAACGAACTCCAGATGCATGTGCCCCCTTGTGCATCTGGCTTAAGTGGGTCCTGTGGAATTGAACCTCCAACTGGGGTCCGTAGGCTTCACAGGCAAGCACTTAACCACTAAGCCATCTCTCCTGCCCTCATTTTTATTTATTTATTTGAGAGTGACAGACAGAGAGAGAATGGGCGCGCCAGGGCCTTCATCCACTGAAAACCAACTCCAGACTCATGCGCCCCCTTGTGCATCTTGCTAACATGGGTCCTGGGGAATCGAGCCTTGAACCAGGGTCCTTAGGCTTCACAGGCAAGCGCTTAACTGCTAAGCCATCTCTCCAGCCCCAAAATATTTTTAACAAGGGTGTATGGTTAAAAAGGTGCGATTTCCTATGGTTGTTTTGGGTTTTAGTTTTGTTTCTTTGTAACTTGTGGAATTTTTTTTTTTCTTTGCTTGTTATGAAGGAAAAATTTTGTGAATCTAGAATTTTAGAGACCTATAGCTTCATGTCTTCTCCACCAGTGTCAAATACAAACGTGACAGGAGAGGTTTCTGCAGTGTACTTAAAAGAAGTGGTCCCTAAACATCATTTCTCTGGATCACTGAGACATTGAAACTTGTGTCCCCCTTGGTTCTTGGAGAGCTTCTAAATTACACAGATCAAACTGTGAAATCACCTTTTAGTTCTGAGATCTGTCACTGATCATGAAACTATAGTTTAGAGGGCAAACACTATTTTCTAACTGTGACAAAAGAAACTTGGAATATTTGTGTAAGTACATGTCACCACATCAATCAACCACAGAATTTTGCATATAATCTCAATGGATTCCATTCCTTCAAACTAATATTTTCATACACTGTAAGTTGATTATTACAGGACTATAGCAATACAAAGAATTATTATTTTGGTGAAGTCTGAGAAATCTAAAAGGCTAGTGTAGAATTCAACTTCATTCAACTTTCTCCTTTCTTATGCACCAGATGAAATACAAAGTTTCTTTTAATTTTTTATGATTACTGCAATAAAACTTTACAATTAAAAAAGACATTAGTGTGACTAAATTACTGCATTTGATTTTAGAGTATTAATAGTTAATGTTAATATTCATTGTTGTACTGAGAGAGTAACTTCTTAAAATGGATAGGACTTTTATAAAAGTTCCATTTTTACATTAAAATCATCTGCAAACATTTTAATATAAGTATCCAACATTATTTCTAGCTGGAATTAACTGATACAACTGACCCCTATGCTGTCAGCTTTTCATAAACTGATTTCTAGGAGCATTTCTAAGCTCAAACACTCATTGAATTAGTAGAATATGTACTTGAAATACAGGAATTTTACTGAGTATTTGGTATATGTTTTATACTTCTGTTAGGTTCCAGTTTATTTATATTTTTAATATTTGCATTCATTATATTTTATACTATTACTATTTTTCAATGTTTTGCAAGTAGAGGTGCAGGGAGGGAGGAAAACATGGGTGTGGGTGTATCAGTGCCTTTTGCAACTGCTGTTGAACTCCAGATGCATGCACCCCTCTGTGCATCTGGCATTATGTGGGCACTGGGGAATCAAACCTGGATGAGCAGTGCTTACAAAGAGTGCCTTTAGCCACCATGATTTCTCTCTACTCCATGTTCAGTGTTTCGATTTAAAGCAAGTTATTTCATTTGGCAGTGGGTTAAGTTGATGTTTTAAATTCTTTTCATCAGCCTCTACTTTTCCTTTTCCTATGTTACTTTGATTTTACTTGAAATTTAAAGAAACTTTATAGTAAATTACTATAAGCCAATGTGACTACTGGCCAAGTACTTTGAAATAAAAATAAGTTGGTTTTGCTATCATAATACAGCTTTCTCAAGTTGTAGACTAATAGAAGAAAGTGGTAATGAGGACTGGAGACAAGGCGTGGTGGTTAAGGTAATTGGCTGCAAAGCCTAATGACCTAGGTTTGATTCTGCAGTACCCACATAAAGGCAGATGCACTGGCACATGCATCTGGAGTTCCTTTGCAGCAGCTGGAGGCCCTAGTGCTCCCATTCTCACTGTCTGTCTTCCCTCTGTCTCTCTCTGCTTATAAATAAATAAGAAATATTAAAAAATACTAATGACAGTTAGAAATCCATACACAACATATGAGTTTTTTTAAAATGGTCTTTGAAATAGAGAAAGGGATTCTTTCCAAACTTGAGATCTAAGTAAATGTATAGGGAATGCAGCGTGTTCTCATATATAACATAAACACTACACATGTGTTTAAGAGGTGTGAGAAGAACATAAAACAATGTCAAACTCTGAAGAGTGAAATGGGGCATGGCATGGGTCAAGGTGGACATTTATAATGTAGAACATGTGCTCTCACAGCATTCATAGCATTGTGATTAGGAAAGTCTTAGAATGGTCAAAAGTTGGTAGAGGTGATTCTTTCTTTATTGTGACTACATTTGCTCAACTGTGCTAAGCAGTAAAAGGTTCCTGAATAAATTCCTTTCAATGCAAAGCTTCCTGTGTTTGTATAGGAAACAGAGCAGCTTACTTCACTGTGGTGAAGTTGGGATGAACAATAATGTATTAATGGAATGTAAGGCGACATCTTTAAGCTAGAATGAGTCATATGTTTTAGAGTGTCAATGGCACACACTCCTTCATGTTATTTTCAAAGAAGCCTTAGAAGCTTTAGATGTACAAGTCACCACCATAGGCAATAAGATTACAGGGATTACATGAAGGTAAAACTGTATCTAACTTAGAAATTGCCCCTAGATCTTAATTTCAGGAATTTTAATTCCTCTAACATTCTTGTTTCCTTTTAAGATATTTTCCCAAGTAAAATTGGATATATTTTTTTCACCTAAATAAACAGCTATATAATAAAAAAGAAGCGCAGATTAAATGGGTAGCTAGTAAACAGATAGGTAGATAGTAGGTAGAAGACAATTATGTCTACATTGCTGTAGAGCTCTGTGCCAGAGCACTTGACTAACATGTCCAAGACTCTTGAAGAAATCCTAATCACCGTCACCAGAAAATAAATAAAATAAACAGAAAAAATAAAAGAAAACCTGATGTAACATTGTATGGGTTTTTATAATTTTATTTAGGTTTGTTATTTTGTGATGCATTAAATACAAATACATTTTAAATGCATTGAGCACCAATGGCATACAATTGATTTGTCTAGATTATTAAGATTAGATTGCCTGGCAAAAATCTTTATACATCTCAATCCCTCAAATCTCTATCCAGCATTAAAAATGATGAACATGAAATTCAGGCAACTGTAACTGCCCTTGGGGAAGAAAGCAACTTGGCGCTGGTCGCAGTGATGAGAACTGGACAATGTTGTGTCCAAGTCATGAGCCATTTGGCTGTGGTGATTTCACTAAAAAAATTGGCTTAAGAAAATAATGCTAGTTATTTCCCTAGATAAACTTATAAAGAAATTAAAGCCTCAGATTATACCCTGTCTTTGAAAGTGCAACATAGCTATTCACGTAACCACCCAGTTTACTATATGTATTTAAATACTAAGACACAGCTAGTAAATCCTTAAATCAAACCACCAGAATCAGACAGAACACCTGTGTTCAAATCCCCTATCCCCTTAAGAGATTGTCATGTATTTCGAGTAAACTCTAGGAGAAATTTAGCTTAGGCAACACACTAATCTGCAATTAATAAAGTACCATAGCTGGGATTGTTATACGGAGGGGAATTGGAGCCAAGGAAGTTACCGACCCAGCTAGGTTTTCCTGGTTGTGTCTTGGCCAACTGAGAACATTGAAAACATACTCAATATTTTGTCAGAATCCAAAGAGGAAATATCCAGATAGCTGAGAGAACTTTTGATTCTTCCTCATGCATGGGTACAGACAGTATAGATGGCCTGGGCGTGCTGATAAGAGCAAGAAGGAGAGGAGTCTGTTCCTTTGGGTAAGAGTGGATGGACTCTGTGTACTCGGCGGTCAAAAGCACACACTGGAGATGTTCCTAATTACTTATGTTTGTTTGCACATAAGATTTGATATTTGTTGACCTCTAAGGAGGTGGCAAATACTGAATTTACAAATAATTTACTGTTAGAAATAGTTTTCAGGTGGGTAACATGTAGTCTTGTTATAGATAATGTAGCTAATAGGAACATGCCATAGCTATAGACAAGCTTTAAACTTTCAACCCTTTGTTCTGGCTGTAAAATGTCAGTTGGACCCATTTTGGGGCTTTTTATTATGGCATCAAAACCATGCTGTGAATTTGTAGCTGCCATAAATGCTTAATGCAAGAGCTCATTGTGCAATAAAGTGTCAGAACACTGTTTTTAAACACGTTTTTAAAGCAACATTTTACAGCTTACATTTTTTCCCACTGCGTACTATAAAAAGTACAGATTTTCAATGTCACATTCATAAGGACTGTATAATCGTTCCTAGGAAAGCCAAGTACGGTAGTACGGTGAGAATTAAACAATTTCTCTCCAGCCTTTTCAGAAACCCTGATCTCTCCTCCCCCCCCCCCCCCGGCCCCTTGGCACAGGCTGTTTGGGTTACTTCAAAGGAGGCACTAAACTATGCTTACACCTGACACATTGAGCAGCCCGTGGGCTGGTTTCTTGTATACATCAGGCTACTCAGACTTAAACATTGTAGCAGTTATCTTTTCCTTGTAGGGACAAAACACAAGACAGGAAGCATCTTATGGGAGGAAAGGCTTTATTTTTGCTGAAAGTCTTGAAAGAAAGCTTCCTGATGGTGGGGAAAGCATTGAAAAGCTGGAAGCTGGGTGTCCCATCTGTATAGTAGTGAGAAGGAATGAGTCTATCTACTGGGTTTTATCATCCCAAAGCTGGTCCTCAGCAGCACACCTCTTCCAACACAGCTTTACCTTCCAAAGCCCCATGACTTTCCCAAATTGCCACCAGCTGGAGACCAAGTATTCAAAATACATGAGCCTATGGGGGACATTTCATTCAAATCATCACAATAATGAAGTTGAGCACAAAGAGAGAGATTCAAATCATCTTATGTTTCATCTCAGATCATTTTTATGACATATCCAAACTCCTTTTAAAATTAAAGAACATCTCTTTCAATGTTTTACAGTTGGAATTTATTTTTATATGAATTTTTTACCCTAGCATTAAAGTAGTATCCTTAGTCTCTCACAATTAAAGAATGACATTATATCCCTTTTGGTAACTTGATTATTTGTGACCTTAAGTATACTTGGAAAATTTGTATCTATAACTTTCTAACTATTTCCTTTCATTTAAAAAATATTATTGGTTTGACAGAGGGAGAGAAAGTCAGAGAGAGAGAGAGAGAGAGATAAAATGGGTGCTCCAGGGACTCCAGCTACTGCAAATGAACTCTAGACACATGTGATACCTTGTGTATCTGGCTTATGTGCATCCTGGGGAATTGAACCAGGGTCCTTTAACTTTGCAGGCAAACAATTTAACCACTAAGCAAACTTGCCAGGTATCTTTCCTTTCTTGAACTTTCTGTGGCCAAAGACTTACGAAAACAAAACTAAGTTTCTAGAAATCCAACTTCTTGAGTTTTATCTCAGTCATTCACAGTCTAGCACAAAATTATCTTTTTTTTTTTTTTTTGAGGCAATCCCAACAGACTGGACTTTTTTTTTTTTTTTTATGAGAGAGCAAGAGCTAGTGCTATAGTGTGCGAAACAGAAAGAGAATTGGTGCCCCTGGGCCTCCAGCCACAATAATTGAACTCCAAAGACATGTGCCACCTTGTGCGCATGTGCAACCTTGTACATGTGTCTGAAGAGTCGAACATGGATCCTTAGGCATCACAGACACGTGCCTTAACTGCTAATCCATCTCTCCAGCCCCATCATTCTTTATTACGTGTGTGTGTGTGTGTGTGTGTGTGTGTGTGTGTGTGTGTGTGTGTGGAGTGTGGAGGCCAGATGTTCATGTCAGGTGTCTTCTCCAATTGCTCTCCACCTTATGAATTGAGACAGGCTCTCGCAGTTGAACACAGGGCTCCCTGATTTGGCCAGTCTAGCTAGCTATGTTGCTCTGGAGATACCCTGCCTCTGCCTTTCTAGTGCTGGGATTACAATCTGGCTGCTACAATTGCACAGCCTGTATATGGGTGCTGAAGATGTGAACTCTGGATATCAAACTCATATGGCAGGCATTTTACTCCTCAACGCCCCCACCCCTAAAAAAACCCCCAAATTTGAACTACAGAGAGTGACAGCATACGCCCTATCATTCTGTTTCCATCTATGATTGACAGTGTCCTATGATCTCAGGTTCACTGTGATGCTTCACTACTCTGTTGTTAGTCATTAGCTTTGACGGATGTCCACAGATATCTTTGTAAGCATCCAGAGGGCTGTAAGATGAAAAATAGCATTCATGTGCATAGGAACTCTCTGCCTGAAAATTATGACACTTAAGTATCAAGGCTTAGACTGGAGAGATTGCTTAGTGGTTAAGGTACTTGCCTGTAAAGCCTAAAGACTCAGGTTAGATTCCCCAGTACCCACATAAAGCCAGATGCATAAGGCAGATCATGCATCTGCAGTATTTTTTGCAGTGCCTAGAGGCCCTGGCAAACCCGTTATCTATCTATCTATCTATCTATCTATCTATCTATCTATCTATCTATCTATCATATATCTATCATATATCTATCTACCATCCACCTAGGTAATCTATTTATCTATCTATTATCAATCTATCTAATCTCTCCTCTATCTGCCTCTTCCTCTCTTAAATAAATAAATAAATTAATTAATTAAATAACTATCAAAGCTTGAGCAGTGAGGCTCATGTATTATTTTTCATCCCCAGGCACAATGCCAAGTACCTAGTAGGCACTTAATTAATATCTACTGGATATGTGAGTGGATGAATACGAATGCATGGAACTTAAACATTATTCTCATACTGGGGAGATGGCTCAGTCCGTCAATCACCCATTGTGCAAGCAGAAGTACCTGGGTGCACACCACTGGAACACAAGTCCAAAACTCTATTTGGTAGACATGTGTGATCTAGTGTATCTAGAGCACAAAGGGTGGTAGAGACAGGACACTTCCCCAAAGCTTACAAGCCAGGCAGCCTGGCACACTGAGAAATGACCCATGATACATCCTGCTTCCAACATGAGTGAAGGTGAGAACAGACACCCTACACTGCCCTCTGACCTCTGCACATGTGCCTTGGCCAGTGCACACCTGCACTCACACCTGAGCACAGACCATGTGCACACACACACGAACCCCTCCCCCCAAACAAGTTGTCCTCATAACATTTCCTATAACAAAATCTAAAAAATCTGGCACAAGATTTGTAAGCTCTCTCTCTCTCTGTGGGGGCTAGAGAGATGATGGCTCAGTGGTTAAAGGCATTTGCCTGCAAAGCCTAAGGACCAGGGTTCCATACCCCAGTACCCATGAAAATACAGAAGCACAAGGTGACACATGTATCTGGAGTTCATTTGCAGTGGCTAAAGGCCCTGGCATAGCCATTCTCTCTCTTTCTCAAATAAGTGAGTAGATAAATAAAATATTTTAAAAGAGATTTACAATTTCCAACATAAATCTTATTATTGAAGAAATTAGAAGCAGATTGGTCTCCACTTTATATCATACAGTAATTCTCATAAGACTGGACATGTATATGTAAAAATTTTACATGAATATGTCAAAATGACTGACTTCAATAGAGAGTTTAGGAAGATGTGCCTGTGACATTAGTCTTTTTTCTTCTTTTCCCTAGACATGGAATTCACCTTTTTTTTTTTTTAATCCTTAGCTTAAAAACAGAAAATCAGGTTGTCATAAAATAGATGAGTTTCTCTGTGGAGAGGAGTGAGTAACCAATTAACTTCTTTGACTGTAAATTGAGCTCAACTCATTCACGGAGTGCCACAGAGTGGCTCTCGGAAGAGACAATGCCCTTTGATGTTGCTGCCACCAAGAAAAGCAGGCTGAACTTTTGAGCTACCCTGGGTAAACATGGAAATAAGATGGCGATTCATTCTTATTCAGAAGAAAGCACTTGATTTTTTTTTTAAAGTCCAATGAATAGTGCCAACTATAAAATGCCAAAGAGATTAAAAGGAAGAACAGACATACACGAGAAGCCTTTTAAAAAGTTACTTTTGCATTCCAACAATTTTTTCCCTTCTTTTTTTGGCTACATGGCATGTATCTGTTTAATATGTATGAAGTTGGCAAAAACTGTTTTTTCCTCTCCTAGCAAGTGACAACCTAAGCATTTGGAACATGCAACAATTTTTTTGTCGTCTTAGGTATGACAATTTATTACTCATTAACTATTTTAGAATGCTTTCTAACTGCAGAGGTTGAAACTTTACTTAACCCTAGTTCCCTCCGTCCCACGGATCGTTGCCTGAAGTTGTTTTCATTTATCACAGGTCACAAAGAGTGGTGCCAATGGAAAATACATTCCACCACAGACTGTAAGGGGGGTGGGGTGGGGGGGGGTGAAATGATGTGATCTCTTATCAGCTGTGTTAAGAGCTTTTTACCAGCCAGTCATTATCTTGTGTGGTTTACATAGAGCATATTACCCAGTGCCTGGTGGTTGAATGTGAAATGACCCCCACATTATCTTGTGTTTGAGCACTTAAGTTGCAGCTGCTGGTGGTGTTGGGGAAAGTGGTGGAAGTTGAGGGGGTGGGGATGTGCTGGGAGCAGTAAGTAAGTGGGGGTGGGGGTGGGGGTTTGAGGTGTTATAGCCGTGCCCCACTTAATATTGTCCTTCCTGCTCTTCCCCTCTGCTGGGTCCTGTGATGCTTTACTTCTCCTGGCATGCTCTTCCCATCGTGATAGACCCTACTCTCTGTTAGCCAAGTTAAGCCCTTTTCCTTCCAGAAACTACTTCTGGTCAGGTATTTTGTCCCAGTAACAAAAAAGTAACTGACACAGAGCTTATTGACTAATTTAATGTGCTCTCGCTCTCTCTCTCTCTCTCTCTCTTTTAAATTCAAATTGCACTGAAGGTTTATAATGTTGGGTAACAAATCCTACCTCAGGCATCAACCCCCGATTTATATTTGCTTCTCAATGTTAGTTTTACTCTATAATTTTATGTCCCTTGATGAGTACCATAAATTTCTTGAATTGATTTTATTTGAAGCATTTCTGAGTTGATTAATGTTGAACTGATGAAATTCTGGTTAGACAGTTATGGCATGATGATGTGAAGAATGTGTATTGTTTGTTGAGAACTCAAAACCTTCCATTCTAAAATACTGAGTAAGTTCAGCTAAGGCAGTGAGAACTACTGAATACCAGTGGGTAACATTCCCGTGTTCTATTTTCTTGTAAGAGATGCACAGTTTCACAGCACACAGAGCCATTTTATTTGATGACAGCAGCATAAGAAAAAAGGTGAAAAGCAAAGGTTGGGTGTAAACAGAAGGAACTCTCTTAGGGCAGAGCTTCAGGGAAAATAGGAAGTAATCTTAATAGCAAAACATTAAGTACAATCACCTTTAAGTAGAATACCTAGTGTCACAAGTATGTTCCAAGAGGTCCTGGTAGATTATTCCATTTTGTACCAATATCAAAAAGGAGGGCAACTGCTGTGTGGTGAATTATTGCTAAGTGAAATTTATGTCAGCCCATTAGTTTGATTTTCTATACTACAATCAACAGACCAACCCAAAGAGGAGTCACTGTGGCTAAGTCCCATACCATCAAGCCAAAACACCTGTTTATCTGACTGGAGAAATTAGAACACTGAGATAATAGCCAAATCCCCAAACAAGCCAGGTTTTATCAGCATAAGGAAGTGCTCTCTACTTCGTTCTTTAGAAGGAAAGAAACAAATCGTTTGCCTTTTGCTCTGTTTCTGTTTTCTTTGGCCCCTTTCTGTCTAAACACCAACTTCATCGGCTCAGGTCTCCATGAGTGTGTTGTCTGTTCCTAGGATCAGAAATAAGAGTCAGTCAGGCAACATAAACTGTTTTGCCTTTTAACACTTTCTGATGCCCTATCCTTTTCCATGCTCACAGAATTGACTTATTCCTACTTTTGTGTGGTAAAAGTGATAAATCATTACATTCTTACGCAGGTAAGATCTGAGTTTCCTAGCTTTTTTTTTTTTTAATACAAAGACTTTACTGGAATCCTGAAGCATGATTTAAACAATGTATTTAATCTTTACACATTGAATTTCCATGTTTCTTAAAAGGAGGAAAATCAACCACCCACATCAATAGTTGTTACCAGTAAGATTATGCTTCATTTGTTCACTCAGTTTTTCAACTAATTCAATAAATATGAAGATATTGTCGCTGGTAGAAACAGCATAGATGTTTTAGAGAGCAAGGCAGATAAATCAAGGCAAAGGATAATCAAACAGAAATATATCACAGATCAAGTGAACATCAGAGAAAAAAGAAAGCCAACGTCATGAGGGAAGAGGGAGCAGTGAAATTGTAGAGTATGGAGAAAAGTTTAGATATTTTAATCAAGTGAGAATGAAAGGTACAAAACTTCTTTGGGATTAAAGTTCACCAAGAAGAGGGAACAAGAAAGCTGGGCATGTTCACCATGTTCAATCGTAGAGGACCCATACCTCCCCACATAAAGACTACAGCCCCATGGACAAAGATACTCTGGTTATAGGCGTTTGGAATGCTTATCACTTGCATTTATTTTTACTATAGCTATAAAATATCTATATTTTGCTAAATATAGAAGAGTTTAAATAACCTATGAGTCATCCAACCTCTGAAAAATTCCAAACCATTTTAAATCAGATAAATTCATATGCACTGACATGAACAGATATCAAGAAATACTTGTTTCATGAAGACTTGTCATGCAAATGACCTAGACATTGATTTTATTCATATTAAATAATGATAAAAGAATGGTCTTTCTATTCTTTCTATTCCCTTTATATATTTTGAAAAAGGTCACTTTATAAATTGATAAAAAGTGATCATCTTGGTGTTGAAATATACTTAGGAGTAGATACCTATTGGTAGACTTTTTTGGGGGAATATTTGTGATGGATCTGTTATGATTTTTAATTTTTATTTATTTATTTATTTGATATAGAAAGATAGATAGAGAGAGAGAGAGAGAGAGAGAGAGAGAATGGGTGTGGCAGGGCCTCCAGCCACTGCAAACGAATTCCAGACGCATGCGCCCCCTTATGCATTTGGCTATCGTGGGCCCATTGGCTTTGCAGGCAGATACCTTAACCATTAAGCAATCCCTCCAGCCCTTTAAAAAATATTATTTATTTATTTATTTATTATTTATTTAACAAAGAAAGAGGGGAGAGAGATTGAGAAAATGGGCATGTTATGATTTTTAAGAAGATATTCAGGTCCTTCCCAGTTAAATAGCAAGAACAAGCAATCATTTTGTTGGATGGACCACCAAATTGGAGAGCAATGAGGACTTTTGCTGTTGAGTGCAAGTTTTCAAATATATTATAAAAACCCAAATGTTAATTTTGATTAAAATAACAGAAACAAATGAACAGAACCTTTATGAAGCATGTACAAATAATTCTTCTCAAGCATTCTGTCTCATTAGTGACATGTGTTTCTGGTCTCATTTGATTTGCTTTCAGCCAATCAGCATCCTTGTGTGAGGTATTCTGATCAAGCACAACTCAGCCAGCATAGGGCAGATTACAATTCAGATTTAGTGCTTAAAATATGCTGGTGTTTCATCATCACACATGATGCTGAGCGGGTGCTCTATACCTCAGGTGCATTGCGCAGTGACGGCTCTGCTCTTTATTAGGGTAAGATCCCTCCCTATGGAATGGGATCAGTTAAGTCAGGCTGTCCCTTTCAACTGCAGCAGGAGGATCCCCCCTCTCTCCATGGGAGCTGATGGAGACTGGTCATGGGAAGAACACAGTTCCAGCTTACAAGGCTTTCTCAGAAATGAGCTTTCCCCCATGCTGTGTCTTCTGAATTTCATATAAGATTGAATGTGTGTGCACACATGTGCATGTGTAAATGAGTTTATGCCTTTATTTTTTTTTAAGACCAAGACACCAGAGGTGGAGGCATCTACATACAGATGTGTGCCATGTTCTTAACTTTTGCACATGTCAATCTAACAAAACAAAGGTCACTGCAACACCTCATTACAATGTGAAGTTCCAGATTCGGAATTTGAATCCCAGAGAACGTGGCAAGGCATGCATATCAGAGGGACTCATCCCCCCCCCCCAAAAAAAAAAAAAACAATGAGAGCCACACTGAAATCTAAAGATGTGAGAGTTATCTGTACTGTTCATGACACGTGTGGATATTTGGGTGTTTCTAACCATTGAGGAGAAGAGTCTGAGAAGAGGCCATATTAGGAAATATAGCAAAAGAGGGGAGGACGAGAGAAAATAGAAATAATGAATGTAAAATAATAAGAGCTGCCACTTCTGACCTTTATTTCCTCTCTTTGCTGCCTGCTGGCAGAGTCCTTAGGACAATCGCCTGAAAAATCAAGGCACTGGTTTCCTAATCTAGCATCCTGACAGGCACAGTTGAGTGCCTGCTTTTGTTGATTGGTTTGTTTGCAAAGTCTGATGTGGGTCTGTTTCATCACCAATATTACAATTAAACCTTAGGTGGGACACATAAGTTACATGTGAACACATGAATGGATGAACCTCCACATTATTTTTACTTCCATAAATCATTCGAAAAATGATGTAGTTAGCAATGTGAGAAAATGTGTGTATACTTTGGAAATACATCAGAACAGGTAAAGAAAAAAGTCTGTAGAGACAGGTGATGCTTTGTCTAACTTTGTACATCAAAATATATTCTAACGTTATAAATACAAAGTGGACTCTTAATGCCTAATCGCATGTAAACCCTGGGTGGAGATCTCCTGTCATAGATGGACCCAAGTTGAACTGTGGACAAATGGCATGGAGTTACTAGACTAGTTCACAAAATGTGAAATAGGAAATTGCCATTTCCACTGTCACTAGATACAGGGAATCTAAACAGGCAAGTGCTGCAAACATGGAGACAGAAATTCAATCTTGCCTCTCCACCATTTATCATATTGGAAGACCCAGGAAAAGTGCACTATGTTTTTGACAAAAGGGTTCCTCGATGTTGACGTGGTCTCTTTAACACCGACTTGAAAAACATTGTTAAAAGCTACCTTCTTCCCCTCCTCTCCACTCTATGAAAGACTCCATAGATGCATTATGCAGAATTCAACTCATTGCTATTCCATATCCTGTCAGACAGAGAGATCGGCCATCTCTCAGGAATGATCGTCAGATTGGCTGAGGTTTTTGATTTTACTTTACTTTTTGATGCAATCAAAACTGCAGCTTCTATAAATGAAAATTATGTGAGATAAATGCATATTTTCCTATTTTGTTGAAAGGGAATTTATTATGTGGGCAGTGGCCATTTGAATGATACTAATGCCAAAATGAGGTTTTGTATTACAAAGTAAAATGAGGCCAGCTTTTAATATTAGGCTGAAAAGTATTGTTATGCAGCCAGAGGTGTGACCTTTGACTCCAGCAAGAAAACTGATTTATGCAATAAAATGTAGGGAGCTTTAAAAAATGCCAACACAGTCTTCTCCTTGTGATGAAAACCAGGAAGGAATGATATACATATCATTATATATACAAAATATTTATGTAATATGTAGGCACACACACACACACACACACACACATAGCTATATATGTAAGTTAAAATATATCTTATATGCAAAGTTAAAATATAAAATGCTACCCTGCAAGGGTCATTCAACGACATGGTTGCACTTTCTGTAAAGCTTGGTGCAAAGGCCAAAGTCACAGGTGGGGAAGACACATTCCATCAAGGAGCTTGGATCAAGACCTTTCTCAATTATTTACTGCAGGAGAAAAAGCCAAGCAAATCCAGTGCGTGGAGCAGGTCTGTAGCTCTTCCTGAGTGGGTCGTCTTGCTCCAAGTATGCACCATACTCACAAGGTCCTATGGCTTGGATAGGCAGAAGCACAAGAGAAATTGTGCGATGTCCAAAGAGAAGTTCCATATGTATAGAGGTTAAAAACAGCCTTCAGCTGGGAGAGGCAAGAGAAGAGGCTGAATGTTCAGTGTGTCAGGCCTTGCTCGGTGCTGATCTTGCATTCTATCTAGAGTTCACATCTGACTGCCAAATTATTCGTGAATGCTTCAGCAAAACCACGCCTAAACTGAAGTAATGCTGTTGTCACTCAGGGGTGGGCACTGTGTGGTCCAGGAAACTTATTTGTGGACGTTTATTTATCATGGAGAATTGTGGGTCCATTCAATAGCAAAGCATTGTCATGGTAAAAATGGGTCAAAACTAGGGGGCACAGCCCCTTGATTAATAAAGTGACCTGAGAAATATTCTTTAATTATCCTTATTTTTTTATTAGCATACAAAGATTTAGGTTTTATTATGTTTTTCAAAAAGATTTCATTTTTGTGTACTCCCTTCTCTCCCACCCCATCATCCCTGAACCTTTTTAATAATCCAAATTCACATCTATACTGAATAGATTTTCAAAATGTGTTCAAATCAATACAATGACAGGCAGAATATACAATGACAAATCAGAGAGGTATGCATTTATATCAATCCTTGGAGCAGTAAGCATTGTGGCTTTCAAAATTTCATTGTACAAAAGAGTTATCCCTGGCTTTGGATTTGGTTTCCCTACAACTAGCATCGAATGATGCTTCCCCACCCACCCGCAGTTCCCCTCTGTCAGCTTTATTTGTACACAAGTCACAGAGGTTGGGATGCTAAAACTGAGGAATGTGTGTGCACATGTAAATTTCATTTTGTGAATATGTTTGAAGAGTATGTGTGTGCATGTGTGAATTTAGTTTTCTTTATATGCTTGAGGAGTGCATATGCGTTCATGTGAATTTAATTTTCTATATATGTTTGAGGAGGATATATGTGCGCATGTGCAACATTAATTTTGTGTATGGGTTTGAGGACTGTGTGCAAATTTAATTTGTGTGTATGTTTGAGGAGTGTGTTTATGCATGTAAATTTTATTTTATTTTTTTTTTATTAGAAACAGAGAGAGTGGGAATGAATGGGCACACCAAGGCCTCTAGCCACAGCAAATGAAGTCCAGATGCATGTGCCACCTTGTGCAGCTGGCTTCTTAGCCTTCACAGGCAAGCATCTCAACTGCAAAGCCATCTCTTTAGCCTTGACTTTTTGTGTATTTTTATGAATTTGTGTGTGTGTGAATTTAATTTTGTGAAAACATTTGAGAAGTTTATTTTTCTACCAGTAGAGCCACTCTGAGGGCTCTAGAGATGGCAAGTCCTGTCAAACTGCTGTGACTACAAGCAATGGACTTTGTTTATGACTTGTATTTTGTTATTTCTCTTTCTCATATTTTCATTTCTCGTGTCAATAATTGCAAAGTCTGTGACTTTTTTCAGACAACTAAATACAGGTTGTTTTATAAGGAGCAACTAATCCTTGAAAGCATAAAATCTGATATATCCATGTCTGGTCTTAAAAAAAAAATAAAATGATGGTGCTAGAGAGAAGGCTCAGCAGTTAATGTGGTTGTCTAAAAGCCTAACAATCCAGGTTCAGTTCTCCAGTTCCCATGTAAAGCCAGATGCACAAAGTGGTGGGTGCATGTCTCTGGAGTTTCCAGCAGCTGGAGGCCCTGGTGCACATATTCTCTCATATATTATACATATGCTTGAAAGTAAATAAAACATTACTTTAAAAGTTCTGGAATTAGGCTTTACTCATTCTCAAGCTCTTCAAACTTTGTCTCTCTTTATATATATTTCCATGATAGTTTTATTTGCTATATTTATCTAATAATAGATCACAGAGTCCAACTAGTATAAAACAACATATATTTAAGTGAACTCAAATTGATAGGTTCTTATGATTTTTAAAAAAATCATCATTCAGAATTGAAGCAAGCCAATTTTCCACAAAAATAAAATAAAGTGGGAGTAAATTTAATCAAAATGGTAAAAACATCTTTATATTGAAAACTGTAAGATACTAGTTAAAGAAACAGAAGACAAAATAAATGGGAAGGTGCCCTTTTTTCATGGAGAGAAAGAATTGATACTCAACATCTCTATACTACGAATTCAATTAAATGTTCATTGATTTTTCAAGACATTCCTCATTTAAATCAAACGAATGATCCCAAATTCACATGGAAATATAAAGGCCAAAGATAGCCAAAACGATCATGAGGAAATAAAAAGAAAACTATAGTTGAACACAACTAACTACCTGACCACAAACTCTATTACAATAATCAGAGAATTCATAGCCCTATTAAAATTGGGCAAAAGATCGGAATGGAGAGTTCTTTGAAGAAGAGTTACAGATGGACAGCATAGCCATGAGGAAATGTACAGCATCACTATTTTCCAGAGATATGTGCATTAATAAGACAATAAGACATTCCCATGCCTGTTTTTGTCCATTGTCAGAACATGTAAGATACCTGTTGGTAAAGATGTGGATGAAAAGGAGCCATAATAAGCTAGGAGACTGCTGGTGAAATTGTAATTAGGCAGCTATAAATAGAAATAGCATATAATCCAGAAACCCAAAGGCATGAATATCAGTATTCCACAGTTTCATTCTCATATTCAACATAGCAATATATACAATGGCAAATATGGAAGTAACCTGAATGTCCATTAAGGAATGAATGATTTGTGTGTATCCAATGGGGTATTATTCAGCCTAAAAGAGGAAAGTGTTTCATTGCAACAATGTGTAAGAACACAGAGGGAATTTTAGTAAGAGACCTACATGAGGTGTAACAAGACAAATATTGAATAATCTCATTTATATGCAGAACCTAAAAGCATTGCAATCTCAGTAGTGATAGAAGGGTATTTACCAGAAGCTGGCAAGGAGTTTTGGAAGGAGAACAGAGATCCATTGATCAAAAATTACAAAAGTTCAGTGGTTGGAGTTACTTCTGGTATTGTGTTGCACAGTAGAATAACTATAGCTAATTATAGCATTTTATATATGTACATATTGAATTTAATATGTATTACATTGATATAATAACATTTTATTTGTATTTAATCATATAGATATGTAATACGGTATAATATGTATTATAATACAATTACTATAATATAATATAATAATATATTTTAAATTAGCTAAAAGTAGGGATTGCAATGTTCCCATAATGTAGAACTGATGAAAGTATGAGATAGTTGATGGATACTGCAAACAATATACATGTACTGAAATATCACATTATACCTCCTAATATGAACAAGTCAGGAAAGTTTCCTGTTACTTTTGTGTTTAACTAGTGCATGGCAGTTATTTTCACCTGTAAAATGAACAGTTGGTTTAGAAATTCTGGGAAGAACTAAAATTCCACAAGGTTTTTGATATGTAACCCTCTGTTTTGCATCAGTAGTCTTTTTTTTTTTTTTTTTTTTTTTTTTTTTTTTTTTTGGCTTTTCAAGGTAGGGTCTCACTGTAGCTCATGCTGACCTGGAATTCACTCTGTAGTCTCAGGGTGTCCTTGAACTCATGCCAATCCTCCTACCTCTGCCTCCTGAGTGCTGCAATTAAAGGTATGTGCTACCATGCCTGGATTCAATAGTCATCTTAATAAAAATAAAGTTATTGAGGAATACTGTATCAACCAAAACCTAGATATCCTTGATAAAGTCTGATGTCATTTGAATTTATCTCTCCAATCATACATGTGAATAAAATATACTCTTTAGGGCTGGAGAGATGGCTTAGTGGTTAAGCGCTTGCCTGTGAAGCCCAAGGACCCTGGTTAGAGGCTCAATTCCCCAGGACATATGTTAGCCAGATGCACAAAGGGCCAAATGCATCTGGAGTTCGTTTGCAGTGGCTAGAGGCCCTGGCAACCCACTTTCTCTCTATCTGCCCCTTTCTCTCACTGTCACTCTCAAATAAATAAATAAAAATAACAAAAAATTAAAAAATACTCTTTAAAAATATTTTTTTTATTTATTTATGAGACAGAGAAAGATGCAGATAGAGTGAGAAAAAGAGTGGGTGTGTCAGGGCCTTTACCCACTGCAAATGAACTCCAGATGCGTGCACCACCTTGTGCATCTGGCTTATGTGGGTACTGGGGAATCCAACCTGAGTCCTTAGGCTTCACAAGTACCTTAATTGCTAAGCCATCTCTCCAGTCCCCAACCTATGAAATAAACTTTTTTTTTTTTTGGAAAACCAAATTTCTAAGCTCCTCACAGATCTGACAGTTTTCTTACGTCCTTTAGTTCAAGTCCCACTTTTGCAAGTAGAGTTCATGAGTGCCCTTGATGTTTTGTCAATGATGTCTTTGTTTAATAATGCCGAGCAGGCTAGCTCTCACTTATCTTCTGAAATGCCATCAACACAGCCTCCCTCAAACAAGATTTCTATATATGGCAGCTTTATGGAAGGGTGAAGGAAGGTAGAGACAATTACACTTTGGCAAAAAAATAAAATAAAATAAAATAAACACAAAACTTAAAAAAAAGTCATATACAGAGTATCAAAAATCAACCACACCTTTGAATATATTTTAAACTACCCCATTTCTCCCCTCCACTCCCCCAGATCATTTAGGGAGCAGAACAGTTTAGTTATGGTTTTATTAATTTGTTTTATGCTGGTCAATTCTTGCCAACAGCTTTAAATGATTTCTTAACATAGCATCTGTAACACAGTTTGTTCTCTCAGAGGAATTTTAGTGGGAGCATAGGAAATGCCTTTTCCACAATCTAAATAGGTATCCAACAGTCCCTCCTCTTTTATTCTGGTAAATAGAATCCCATCTGGCTGTTGACTCCCATTACTGTCTCAGAAAAGAAATGTCTTCACTTATCCTTGGGCAACTACTCAGAAATGTTCTGACTTCCTCCTCCGGATCCTGGGTGCCCTCCCTCCCTCCCTTCCTGGAAAGTACAGGACTGCTAAAAAAAATTTAAAGGTACCCAAAGAATTATCCATTTAAATAAATAGGAGAGGAAGAGTAATTGTGGTTTTTGTTTTTGGCATAAGGGTTTTGGACAATTAGAATGGATCCCAATATTTAGATTTTGTGTACAATTCAGAAAAAATAAAATGCTGTCACTTACTTCCGTATTTATTTGGTCTTCTGTGGAGAAGTGAGAGTCATATACCTCCAGGTTGTGCTAGGATGTTGTCCTTATAGCCCTTGAGGACAATTGCACTCTTGGTGACCTCATTAACATAACCCTTCAGATCTTTTGGGAATTCACCAGCTCCTTCTACACAGTGAATATCTGTGACTATTCAAGTGTGAATGTGAAATTTAGTACTTGTGTAAAACAAATCTGTTGTCCAGCTTTGACCTTTCACCTGTCATTATTCAGGTGATTTCAATCGGGTTTACCTGTTAATCATATAAACATGCTCCCCATATATTAAAATCAATTTTAAATTTCATTAGTATGCTTAAAATGGTGCCACTTCCCATGTATAAGCAAGAGTTATTTGATTTTATAAAGTATATTTATTTTATAAGGTACAAGGTGTGGTAAGTTTCTCTTTGTTATTCAGCCCATATATTATATCAGGATGGCTTTCCTTTTAGCTGGTAGACTGTAAAAGAAGCAACTTTCTTGCTCACTTTTGAAATGTGTTCTCTTAGGGAAATTCATTTTCGGTGGAACACAATCTGGGCTACCAGCAGCAGACTCCCAAACGTAGGACACAAACATTACAAGGAAATCCACGGTTTCCTGAACCTGGAGATTATTTTAAAAGACACTTACATGGAAGAAAAATCACCCAACACTCCCCAGCGGAATAGGGGCAGGGATGAGGGAGAAGAAGGTGCTAACACAAGACGTGTTCATACGGAACATCTTGTTAATAATAGTGATAATAAACCTTAACAAAATCACCATGTGAATAGGCAAAATAGTTATTGAGGGCATGACTGGTTTTAAATTTTATGGTTATTAACTGCTATAGTATGCAGAGGCATTACTGGCTGATATGAGCATTACAAAGGCTTTACCAGGGATGGTTGAAGACCATACTTGTATGCACACATCCCTGCTGTCTTCCCCTGTCCCTTTCGTGAAGAAAAACATTTGGCTCTTAGAAATGTCTGATACTCAGGGCTGGAAAGATGGCTCAGAGGTACTTCCCTAGCAACCACATAAAAAGCCAATTGTGGTCACACATATCTGTAACCCCAGTTCTCTGTGAAGCAGTTTGGATAATCTCTGTGGCTCACCAAATAGCAAGCTCCTGAATCATCAAGATAACACATGGATGGGAGAGAAAGGAGGACACACCTGATGTTCTTCTGTGTCCTCCACACACATGCACACATGGGACTCATGGATCTGCACACACACACACACACACACACACACACACACCATGCATTCCATATACTACATAGATGCATACATGAAATTCCAAATCAAAAAAAAAATAAATGTATAATAATCTAACATCTCACACTCCATAGCTGAGAATGTCAAGTTAGCATATTTTACACAAAAATAACAAAGTGAGGAGGTCTGAATATGATGCTATAATATATATCTTGATTAGTTTAATTAAGCTTACTCACTGACTTTGTGTAAGAAAAGATCTTCCTCAGTAAAAACATTAAATGGTAACATGTGACGAAAATAATACTGTGCATAACAGTGTTTCTACAGATTTCTGTAGACAAATGAGATATTTGCAAAGCACATAAAGGCATGGTATCTGGAATTCAGAGATACACACACACACACACACACACATACATACATACATACACATATATATGCATTGTTGTTGTTAGTTTTCAATACTTGCTTGGGCACAACCATCCTCATCCCATTATGCAAACTAAAGTCACCTCACATCTTTCTATTCCCTGAGGACAGGAAGACTTGCACTTGCTCATCAGAAGTATAAGAAGCAGAAGTATAAGAAGATTTATTTTATTTTTAAATACTATTCCAACATATTCCTCTAAGTATTTTGTCATGGAGAAAGTTTCCAGTGTTTGGATATATGAATAGATTTCTCAGCAGAAGGTTTTTGTTGGTAAAGGGTTAACCTGTTTGGAGTGGAATCTGTCCTGTCTGGCCACACCTCCGTGTCATCTTTTCTGTGCATGGGGACTTGCATTAGAGCCAGTAAGGCAACAAGCAGAAAGGAAGACTTACCATGCTTACAAGAAGTAAGTGGGTTCCAAACGTAAGTGGGAAATAATTATCTGTGGTTCTGTGGACTTATAAATGATCTCAAGGTCTATGCACTGTACGTGCATTCACTACTTGGCTATGTTATTACTGCTTACTCTGGTGTTAGAGCTTCCAGACAGCCACTTAAAAGAAAATGGTTGGGCAGATGAAATACTTTCCACATCTATCCTTCCATTCAAAGTTTCCTACATACTTTACATAATATTCTCCAGCTCCAAAGCACCAATATATACATATTCAAACATGTTATAATGAATTTATATGAATTTTAATTATATAAATGAAGAAGAGTGAAAACTGAAGAATAAACATCTTTATAGTAGATGACTTGTTTTTCCTGCTGACATAGGGCCAGTCAGATGATAATGAATTCAGCATCCGTGTTATTTCTTGTGGTGATAACCACCTTTGTTATTATTACAATACTACTCTCCTTTCTCCATGTGTGCTCATGATTTTTCTTCCCCTAAACTATGCCCTATAAATTAGATTTTAAATTATTCTTAATCAATATCAGCCATGCTAAAAGGAAAATCCAACAATGGAAAGTTATATATTATTGTCTGCTATACTTCCAACTGTGTCTCACACCATTGGACGTGTGTTAGGCAGAAAGTGAACTGATGAACTAAACATCATATCCTCTTGTAAAAATAAAAGCATGATCTAAATTTAAAGAAGAGGGTAAAATGGTGACAACATTCATTTAACAATTTTTGGAGGTGTGCTGTTCCTTAAGAGTCAAATATTTGAGGTGTACAAAGTTTCGAGACTTATGACAATAGAAATGAAAGGGAAAAAGATCACCAAAACAAAAGGTAAAAAGCGTTGAATGTAATAGCCTGTAATAGAGCTATGGTTTTCCATATTTTCTCTGAGTCATGTAGAGAGACCAGAGAATGTTCAAGTCATGAATGTCATGTCATGAGTGTATTGGATGGCCAGGTTTACCTACTAGTGACAGTAAAAATTGGCATCCTCTTGGAAGTTTTACAAATACTAGAGACTGGAATTGGGTGCACAACACTTTTTAAAGAGTTCAGTAACTAAAATTTAATAATATTATTAAATTATCACTTAATAATATTAATAATTAATCATATTAATCCAGTTATTGCACAGAAAACATATTTCTAAATGTTTTTAGTCTTCCATGCTTTCTTCCAAGAGGAAGTGAATATAATGGAACGTTTTATTGATGAATTTAGTTCAATATTACAAATGTTACACTTGTATAACAATTAGTGTTGTAATACATTGGTATTACAAATACTAATTAATCAATTTCTGCCTGGTTGCAGTACTCTGGGGGTACTGATTAATGCTAACATGCCCTACTATGTATGTATCATGGTATGCCCCTTCATTAAATGACATCAAAACCATTGGGTTTTACATGTTTAATTCTGTACATATTTGTGTATGTGCATGCATGTGTATGTGTGTGTATGTATGTCTTCAAGAGTCTAAGTCTAGGAGTGTGCCATTTCAAGAATGTAGAGAACAAAGGACAACTTTCTTGTCTAACATTGTCTCCATCTTAATTCTGATAGGATCTCTTGTTCACTGTTATCTTCTCCAGCCTGGCTGGCCTATGAGCTTGCAGGAAATTCTCATATATCCACTCCCCTGTTCATTATGGGCACACTGGGATTACAGAAGCTCAACACAGTTTCCTGATTTTATGTGGAGTCTGGGTATCTGTTCTCAGAGTTGTGCAATAAGTGTTTTACTCACTGAGCATCTCTTGACCTCAGGGGTTTTATATTTTCAAAACTAATATATGTTCATACTTATCATTTCCAATATTCAGTCCTATGCTTATTCTAATTGCCTATTTTCCTAATGATAATCAATGACACTAACAATTAAAAGTTGTTAATGGTTCAGTTTTGTAAAATATCTCCATACTCTTTTGGGTCCATACCAAACTCAGAAGTAAAGGAAACAATCAATGTACTAAGTGACTTTCTCAAGAGTTTTTAATTTCTCTTTAGACGAGAAAGGATCAAAGAGGTAAGGTTATTGAGAAAAAGAAAGTCTGGATATCAAGAATGGCTATCTCACAGTTAGAAAATGTACTACAATGGACTCAAGTATCAAATCTTTCCCTAGTATTCTAATGGAGCATATTATGATGATCATTAGTAATTAGGACCAATTAGAACTGAGGTGGCTGAGAACTTCACTTGCAAGGAGATTAAGTTTACATTCTATAAAGTAACAAGCATCAAAAAATACTTGCAGAAGCCAGAGAAAACATTACTAGCAAATAAGCCTAGAAAGCCAATATATGGCTTCAGGAAGATAACACCCTCGACTGTAAGGTTAGTATGGTTATGCAGACATGGACAGTCAGGTCATCCTGACACAGATGTGTAGCAAACAGATTCACAGAGAAGAAAAGTTTAGTTAATGGTTGTAAGAGAATATCTTGAAAAGAGTAAAACAAATACACTATGCAATTTTTGGTAGCAAGCTATAGAGTTTACCTCTCTCTTGTCAAAAAAAGGTAGGCTGTCAATATCGTATTGGCACAGTTAGTAAGAAATTCACCCCATAGAAAATAGAAAAAAAATGTAGATACTCTCTAACTTTATGTTCTTGGTACTTTTCATATAAAACTTAAGTCACAGCCCAGTATTTATATGTAACTGACATGTAAAACTACTTTCTATGTGTAATTGTGTGTGTGTGTGTGTGTATATATGCCAGGATCTCTTGCTACTCTAAAAGCCTGCCTGTATGGCTATATGGAGGTGGTGAGGAATTTCACCTGAAATGCAAGGTTTTTCAAGGCCATCTTCACAAGGACCCTGAAACTTTTTTGTAAAATTTTAGATAATCAGAACCTATTTTGAGGTTCTCAATTTAATGCCAACTATCAACTGGTGCGTAGTCCACTATACATCATCAAGACCTTTTCAAAGTCCCTTTTATCTTTTGACATTCCTCAAACATCTTGATATACTGAATTAGGTAGATGCTTATCTGTTAGCGGAATTATACCTCAACATTAACATTTCAGACTTTTCTTGGTAATTCTCTGATTTGTGCTATCAATTACCTCTTGCCCTTATCTTTATCACACCAAAGGATGTTGGATTATTTCTTCAGAATGTAATGTTCTTAGTAATTTCTGGAAAGCTCTCATTTTTTTTTCTTGATAACACCAGTTCCACAGAGAAAGAAATTTACAACATATTTGTCTCTAGTTCAAAATCATCTTCCTAATACTGTGTGAACTTTATTTTCCCTATCATCAAATGGACATGTTAAAATCAAAATCCTAGTTTCTTCTGCCACACTAACACTCATTGAGATGCATGAATTTCTGTTCATGGAAGCACAGTTCCTACTGGTTTTCTATCTCATACATTCAGGGTCAGAAAGAAACAACTGGGACTCCCTCTCTACCATTATGTTCTTATGTCAATGTCTTTTCATTTACAACATTCATGTTGACAGATTATATCCTACCTTTGAATGCCATCATCTGTCTCTGGTGGTTTTATCTCCACTGCTTATATTTCTCGCAATCCTTCCTACATGACCTCCTCATAGCTCGGATTGTCTCACTCTTGTCAAAATTATCACTAGTATAAATCCAATTAATTACAAATCACTCAGTCACTCATTTTTATTTTACTTTAAAGAGGTATGTATGATTGTTTTATACCCTCAATATAACTTCATCTAAATTGTTGTTCTTCCACATAAAGCAAAATACATACCCAGCTGAGAAGTTTACTTGGCATGTATTTAAATTTTTTTTTGGTTGCTGGGCATGGTGGCGCATGCTTTTAATCCCAGCACTCGGGAGGCAGAGGTAGGACAATCGCTGTGAGTTCAAGGCCACCCTGAGACTACATAGTGAATTCCAGGTCAGCCTGGGCTAGAGTGAGACCCTATCTTGAAAAACAACAACAAATTTCTGCTTTATTCTTGCATTCTGCCTTAGATATCAACTCACACATATATGACAAAGGCCTGATATATATGTTTTAAATAAATGTTTATCAAATTCAGTTAAATTGAGTGGAGATTCTTTCACAGACAGATTCATGATTTTTTTTTAAGTGTTGACCATACACTAGTCTTTATTTTCCTTTGGCCTCAACATATCAGCTTCTTTAGTATTCATCTTTACCACATCTACCCCTATGTGTTTTTTATGCTGCAAATGCATCAACTGAGAAGAATTTTTAAGGACACATGGGAACATCTGCTCTCAGAAGCCACTTAAAAATAAGTACACCACAGAATGGGAAGAGCATCTGTGTAGTGTTCAATAGATTACTTGTACTGCTGTGGGAAGATCCAAAGATGCACATCCATACAGACCTGCAAATAAGATATGAGATGTAGCAAGAGCTACTGGAGCCTCTCGTCATATACCAGAGTTCTTTTCCTCTTCCTTTGACTTGGCTAGTCAATGTTCCCTCATAGGAGACAGAGTGAAATCTCATCTACCCATTTGTATTCCCAAATAAAAATGTATACACAGCTATAACTTCACCTAATTAGTCCAAAATCACATATTTTAAAAAGAGTATAATTTTTATCACAGTGATACAAAAAAATCTCATTATATATGTTGACTCTGGTCAGTTGCCATTACTTTAACAGAAAATGATAAATTATCATTGGAAGATTTGAGCTTTGCATTTAGATTCACAAGTAGGATGTGTTACTTTAAAAATAATTGAATTTCTGTATATTTTATGAAATTTTTGACAAATTCAAAATGAATCCAGACCATCTGCATCTTACTCAATATTTCATTTATGTATGGAAAACTACTGTCAAGACTTCCTCCTTGACTCTACCACAGATGACAATGAACAATTATCTTTGTAAGAGAATATTAGAAATTAATTTACACACCACTACCAAATATCCAAACAAAAATCATGAATTTCATCCACAAAACAAAGTATGTTATCCTGGATAAATCAGATTGAGACTTTATAATATTCACTGGTTCAAATTTCTGTTTATTCTGTTTATCACAGATTGTCTAAAAATTCCAGGAAATGTGCAGCAGCTGGGGTGTGTTTTCTGTTATTCACTTTTGGAATTGTGGAGCCTGTAAGATGCTGGTGTGTTCTGTTTGGAGCATTCCTCTTTGGCTCACTGTGGAATTTACTTGGCGTGCGTGGATTAAACTTCCACCCACGAGCAGAATAGAATCTCGAGGAAGCAGAAAGCCTGCCACTGTTTTTCCTTAAACAAAGGTGAAGATTTGACATTTCGAAGTGGAAGACAAAATCATCATGTAATCTAATCTTTGGAGTATACTTCAAATACTGAATGTTAAAAAAAAATCACAGGACAAGGAAATTTGTTCATGGAAGATGATCATGATATCTTCCTGTGGCTCATGCTGAAAGTCAAGCAACTAATTCCTTAGGTGATTTTAAAATATGTACAAGATTTGGCCATCCTTTCCTAATTTCATTTAAAAAGTAAAGGGGGAAATTTCTTTTTGTGTATTAGAAACAAATTATCTTGGAGAAAAGGTGAGTGAAAAAGAATGATGAGTCTACTGTCGTATCCTATGGAAACAAATGTTAGAAGAAGGAGTCCTTTAACCTGTGTTTCCCCTCGAAGACAATATTGGGGCCACAGTTACATGTGAGAGGTCACCAGGCAGTTCATTTCTATAAAGGATGTTCAAGAATCAACATTAAGGGGCTGGAGTGATGGTTTAGTGGTTAAGCCACTTTCCTTCAAAGCAAAAGAATTCAAGTTTGATTCCCCATGACCCACATAAGCCATATGCACAGGCTTGGGCATGAGTCTCCAGTTCCTTTGTAGTGGCTGAAGGCCCTGGTGTGCCCATTCTCTCTGTCTCTCTCTTTCTTTTTTTAATTTAATGTTTATTTATTTATTTATTTGACAGAGAAAGAGGGAGAGAGAATGGGTGTGCCAGGGCTTCTAGCCATTGCAAACAAACTCCAGAAGCATGTGCCACCTTATACATCTGGCTTATGTGGGTCCTGGGGAATAGAACCTGGGTCCTTTGGCTCTGCAGGCAAATGCCTTATCTGCTAAGTCTTCCCTCCAGCCCCCTCCTTCTCTCTCTCTCTCCTTCTCTTAAATAAATAGATAAAATAAAATAAAATAAGAATTAGCATTAGGAATGGTTTAGTGATTGATGTGACTTCCTTATAGTGTAGAGAATGCTGATCTTGGTGGTATTAATTGAAATCCAAGAAGGGAACATATGTCAGGGATATTCCAGAGTACATTTTTGAACTAAATTGCATCTTTATTAAAGACCAATTCTTCATTTACTCCTAGTTGATAGTGATGACAGCAAATGAATTAATGTATTTAATAATATCTCCCTCTAGGGAAGAAAAGAAGCAGCCCTTTAGAATGGTGAGTTGATAAGAACTTGGCATGCAGATTTGGGAAGAACTGGAAGACAGGAATGATGTGTCTCACAACAGTCAGGCTTGCTCCACAGAAAGGAAAGGACCTAACAAATATCTTATCAGTGGCTTGCCTAAAATGATATTGCAATTAGTCAGCTTATTAATTGTTCTTCAAATTCCTACCCATCTGTCAATGGCAGAGGAAAGCAAACATACATTTGTCCTACATTCATATGAATTTGAACACTAAAGATGTCAATGATAGCAATCCAAAGGTGTCATTGGGAAGTTTGCTTTCTCATTCTAATGTTTGATTATTAGTGATATACTATATTGCACATTTTAGTTTCTTGAGGTAAGGTCTCAATCTAGCCCAGGCTGACCTGCAATTCACTCTGTAGTTCCAGGCTGGCCTTGCACTCACAGCAATCCTCCTGCCTCTGCCTCCCTAGTGCTGGGATTAAAGGCGTGTGCCACCATGTCTGGTTTATATTGCACATTTTTAAATACTGCAATTTTTTGGTTCCAAATCTGCCTTCTATATTGTCAAGAGGAATTGAATCTGAGAAAAAAAGGATATATACTCTTAGTTCATTATAACTCCCCTTGAACTCACTGTGAGGATAGATAGTTAGGACTGAGAGAATTGAGCCTTGAAAATTTTCCAAGAACAAGGGCATGTTTCAGAAGACTTTTCATATTTATATATTCACATTGCTTTTACTTAAATCCCTCATAGACTGAAATAGAGTCCCAGGGACCTTGTAGCTATATGTTGAGAATGACTATGCATGTTTTACTTCATCTCAGGCCCTGCAAAGAAAAATGTTCATCCTATACAGCCTGGCACCGAGGGATAATGAAGCTATTTCACCATGGCTTCCTGATGGGTCAGCATTCTCGTGAATATTCTCTTCCTACAGGGTGAAGAATAAATCTCTATATTTCTAAAATGCTTTGAGCACTTTACAAGGGAAAACCTAGGATAAATTTCAGCTATTATTATTATCATTATTATCTCACTCATTCAATATAATCTGACATATTATATTCCCTTTAGGCATATGGTACCTCTTTTCTGAATAGTGGTTCATGAAAAATTCACATATAACAAAAAGATCTGTGTGACTAGAAATTTAGTGAACCCCATATTTTATAGGAAATCTGTTCCTTTGGATGATTAAAAAAATCTATTTTTACTTGGATGTTTTCCTTTCTGTTAGGGACATGTTTTATCAAAAACAATCCAAGATACAGAAGAAAGGTTATTGGAATAGAAATAAGATCACACTATATGATCTGTTTCTATAAACCAATCTGTGTTTCAAGATTTCTTTCAGAGGCATTAATTTTTCCATATTCTCTTCATAGACTCTTCATAGACTTGAAATTGGTCTTTTTGAGGAGAGGTATGAATCTTTTCAAGAGGTGCCATTTAAACTCTGAGAGCATCAAATTCAAAAATGAGGAATCCTTGCAAGGACTCCATAATGCCTCAGTTTCAATGCATTGTGCAGACTCAAGTGAATTGTGTGTGATTCTTCCAAAGTGGTACTTATTAGTATATTGGAGAGGAAAAGGAATTGCAAAATGACTGAGCATCTTTTCAGTATGTAAGTCACTTCCTGGGAATTAGATGCTTAAGGACACCTGCTCATCACGTTGTTGTTTCTAACCTCAGCAATGCACAAAACTGGAAAAATGGCTGACATTTGTGCCTCTGTCAAGGAAGGAGGGTTGGTACCTGAGTAGAACCTTGCCTAAAAGTGCAGGTTTCATTATGACTTTAGTATGTATGGACAGTCAATTCCCAAGTCAGTCTTTGGAACATAGAGGCTGGACCACTCAGGATTTGTAAATAATTAATGGTTACATGCTTGCAGCCAAAACTCCTTTATAGAATTTTCTATTCTAGGAAGAATTGAACGTATTCTCTTGTGGTATAAAATTTTAAGATTTGGGAACACATACAGGCACGTAAAATATGCAGTCTAGATGTCAGCTGTTCCCATGCGCTAGGTCCAATTCTCTTCTCTTTCAGATTCTATGTATGCAGTACAAAAACCTCTCCTTGTGCTCATGAGAAATAACCTTTGATACGAAAAGGTACATCTTTATGGTTTTGGTGGAAATGACAGAGAGGTTCTGTATTGCTGACCTTACTGCCAAAGTCATAAAGATCTTCATCAGGGCCCATGTTCCCCTTTCCTCGTCTTTCCCACTGGCGGAGATGGTAAGGGGTTCTCTGCCATTTGCATGGGTACAAAGCCCTCCTGCTTCTGGTTTCTACTCTTTGTGTGCACTCTTTCTATTATCTCTCAAAATTCTTCAACAATAATGCTAACCATTTACTCTATTAAATTCTACATCTGAACTTAGCACTAGCAAACTCTTAAGTCTAAAGGAAACCAGTACCCATCACTCCTTAAGCTACATGATTTATAAAAAACAAATGGAAAGACAAAAAACAATTGTGATAAAACACCCATATGTTGCAATGCTGACAACATTGTGTGGACATCAGAAGACAGATATATTAATTTACTTGGTGGGATTTGTATGAACCGAATTTGGAGCTGAGAACATCAGTATTTGATCTCCCCTTGGTATCAGGGTCCTTGATGCCGCAGCACCCTCTGTAATGAGGAAGGGGAAGCAGGAACCACTGCCCTTTTCTGATGATATTTATGGAAGTTTAGAAAAGTAAATGCAACTTCATATGCAAACGTATATTTGCAAGTGTGTCCCAGAGATGACAGCAGTTATTGGCTTTGTAGTAGATATCAGGGAGACAGATGGAAGTGCTTAGATCTAAAATTTCCGAACCCTGGGTTAAAAGCACAAATGAAGGCCACATTATCATGTTTAATTATTGATGTTATCAATAAATCAAACAAACAAAATGTTTAGTCTGCTATCTACTTCAAATATACATATCTGTATGAAACAAAATTGAAGAAGTATAAAGCCTTGATTTCGTAATTGAAAGTGTCCTAATATAAATGACATGAATTGTACGGCGATCATGCATGCCTTTTATATGTTTTGGCATGTGTACTCATGGTGTGTTGATATATGTGCTCATGTGTGGATGTATATTCATGTGTGGAGCCCTGAGGTAGATGATGGATGTGGCTGTGTAACAGGATTCCTCCGAATTGAAGAGAGAAAGGAGGCTGTGGGCATTCAGGAAGTCAAGTCTGGAAGACCTCAATCTTAAAGGTCACAAAACCACTCCAGAAGATTACGTTAACTAAACACTGAAACATCTCTTCCAAACCTTGGGCTTGGGTGACAGGAAAGAATTTACCAAGAATCAGGAAGTCAGCAAGTCAGAGTAAGGGTTGCAAGACCTTGCCCTAAGGCTATACAAAGGGGAACCTGCTGGGGAATGGGAGATTCTCCAGTCGATCTTCCTGAGAGTGGTGCCCTGTGCTCCCATGAGGCTTCGTGTGGTGCAGCTGGGTTTGCGTCATCATCAATTGTTCCTGTGAGTAACCCCAATGAACCCAATGGTTCACCAAACTGGCGTTGCTGTAATAGTCCTTTGTTCTGTCATCTGTGCCTATCTGGGGAGAAGACCCTGTGTTTGCATCACCCCAGGGAAAAGGTTTCTTCCACGACAGATGTCCTTCTGTATCATTGGTTATTCTAGACAGATTTTTCTCAGTGAATCTTGAGCTCACTCATTCCAGTTTGCCCCTGGAGTTTCCCTGTCTGTGCCACCCCAACACTGGGAGCACAGGCATGCATGACCATGCTCAGCATTTATATGAGGGTGCTGGGTAGCTACACTAAGGACCTCATGTGTGTGAGGCAGGTGCTTTACTCCCCACGGAGTCATCTCCTCAGCCCTGATGACATATTTCTTATGATTCAAGTTGACACTTAGATAAGTTATGAAGATTTTATATATCATTGTATATTTAGTGCATAAAATGATTTAAAATATGCAGCCAAAATGATCAAGTGATAAACTATAGTAATAAATACTATATATTTGTTCATAAATATATAATATTTATATACTATATATGATATATATGATATATATGATATATATATATATATTAGGTTAAGTAAATCTGTCTCCTTAAATATTTATAAATTCATTATGAGGAAAACTTAAACATTTTTTAAATATTTTGAGGACTACCATACATCATTATTATCCATTATCACAGTTTTGTGTGGCAGCACACTAGCACTTCTTGTTTGTCTTTTATCTGTAACAGAGGACCTACTGATTCATGTTCCTGTGTCACCTCACTGTTCCCGCAGCCTCTCGTAATCTCTGTCCTGTTCTTACACTTTATGAGATGAAGCAGTTTAGATTCCACACAGGAACCACACCCCTTAGTATGCCTTTCTGTACTAGTTTTACTTCATTCCCCAGTTCCATCCATTTTTTTTCACAAATGACAGGATATCACACTTTTTATGGCCAAATCATTCCCCACAGTGTATGTGTGTCATGTTTTCTTTCTTTTTTTTTTTTTACATTTTTAAAAAAATTTATTTGAGAGCAACAGACAGACAGAGAGAGAGAAAGAGAGAGGCAGAGAGAGAGACACACAGAGAGAGAATGGGCGTGCCAGGGCCTCAAGCCACTGCAAACGAACTCCAGATGTGTGCGCCTCCTTGTGCATCTGGCTAACTTGGGTCCTGGGGAATTGAGCCTCGAACCGGGGTCCTTAGGCTTCACAGGCAAGCGCTTAACCGCTAAGCCATCTCTCCAGCCCAATGTGTCATGTTTTCTATACCATTCATCAGTTGATGGCTACATAGATTGTTTCCATATCTTGGCATTCTGAATAAAGTCAAAGTGACACAAAAATGTAGATATTTCTCAATATCTGATTTCATTTCTTTGGATACATCTACAGTAGTGCGGGTGCCCAACTACATTGCAGTTTTATATTTTAATATTTTGAGGAACCTCCATGCTGTTTTCAAAAAAGGACATTCTTGGGGCTGAAGAGATGGCTTAGTGGTTAAGGCATTTGCCTGTGAAGATGAGAGACCCAGGTTCAATTCCCCAGAACCCATGAAATCCAGAAGCACAAAGTGGTGCATATGTCTGGAGTTTGTTTCCAGTAGCTGGAGGCCCTGGCGTGCCCAGTCTCTCTCTCTCTCTTTCTCTCCCTCCCTCTTTTTCTGTCAAATAAATAAATAACATATTTAGAAAAAGAAATTACATCCTGCTGAGTACAGATCAATGTATAAATTAACTCCATTTACTGAAAAAACAGAGAATATATATAATAAATTATTGAAATATGTACAACTGTATAAAAATGTTTAACATAGAGCTTTCCATTTCCATTAGAACATGTCAGCAATGTGGACCTTTAAAAGAAATGTAAAAACAACATATGGACTTGCCTCAGGGGTCAGTACAACATGGCACTGGAACTATAAGCCTGCTGCCTGTGTTTGTAAATAAAGTTTTATTGCAGCACAGCTATGTACAAACACAAAAGGATTGCCTATGGCTGCTTCTGCCCTTTAATAGTACTGTTGAGTAGCCACTACATGGAGAAATGTCCTGCACAGCTTGACATATATACTCTTTGGCATTTTGTTGAAGGAGTATTAATTGTTTAGAAGATGCTTTAACAGACAGTGATGTTGCAAAGAAACAATAATTGCATTAGAAAAAAAAATATCTGACTTAGTCTTACCACCATTGTAACACTCAGGGCATAAGAATTTTGACCATAAAAATATTAATTATGGTACTTAGTCAATGAAGATATGAGGAAAAATGAAGTGGCTACATAAAATATTATCTTTTATTATTGCTTATTTAAGTAAATTTGAATAAATATATAGTGTCTTATTACAAATACACATATATATGTGTGTTTTGAAGCATTTATTGGTAACCCATTAATAAGTCTATTTTTAAGTTTTTAAGTTATTTATTTATTTATTTATTTGAGAGCGAAAGAGAATGAAAGAGGCACATAGAGAATGGGCATGCCAGGGCCTCAACCCACTGCAAAAAAAACTCTAGACACATGTGCCACCTTGTGCATTTGGCTTTACACGGGTACTGGGGAAATGAACCTGGGTCCTTCGGCCTTGCCAGCAAGCACCTTAATCTCTAAGCTATCTCTCTAGCCCTATTTTTTAAGTTTTATATATCAGTTAAATAAAGACATTTGTCTCTTAGAGTTTCATTGAAAAATCAAATAATATTCTGATGGGTCTTTGTGTTTTACTCGATGATTCTTGCAATTTTCTGTACCCCTTCCTTGTTCAGTGTATTTTGCGTTTTGATTAGAATAGAATGTAGGGAGTTACTTATCATCTCTTCTCTTACAGCTGTTCTATGTACCTCTTGTATCCTGATGAGCATCTCTTTCATTAGATTTCACTGTAGAAATTCTTCTGCAACTTTATTGAAACTATTTTATATGCCACTGGCCTGAAGTTCTTCCATGCCTAATTTTTGAACATTCAGTCTTTTTATTGTACCTCAAGTACGCCCTATGTTCTATGCCTAAAATTTTCTTGACTTCTCACTGGTTTTGAATAACTGATCAAATTCATCTAACTTGTCTTCAAAGCCTGATTTTTCCCCTTTCCAGTTGAACCATTCCATTGGTATGACTTTCCATTGGGCTTTTAATTTGAATTATTATGTTGTTTTTGTGTAATTTTCAGCTGCATTTCAGATTGGGTTTTCTTCAGGATTTCTACTACTTTACTGAATACATATCCTGGTTTGACTTCCTCATTTAAATTAGCTGTTTCACTTAGGCATTTATTTATGTCTTCTGAAGTTATTCTGGATTTCATTAAGGCATTTAGCCACATTCTCTTTGACTTCTTCGCATGTAGGTATAATCATTATTTTGAATTCTTTGACTTTTTCTCTAAGTAGCTCTGGGGCTGGGTAATTCCACTATGGAGTTGGTAATTATTGAGGGGTCGTATGTTGCCTTTGTTTTTCTTGTTACCCATTTTGTATTGAGACTTTTCCTTCTGAAGATAATGCACTATTTAGGTCATTTTTGGTACCTCTGTGTTAAGTGGATATTGGGATTTGTGGGGTGTGTGTGCTTATGATTGCTTTGCTTCACTTTGTGACGTTTGGTATTGTATATGTGTGTTCCACCTTGTGCTATTTGGAGTTCATTCATATTTGGTGCCACATCATGGTTGAGGTAGGACAAACAATCACAGTTCAGCTGCAGCTTGTGCCCAAGTTCAGGGAACAGAATCCCCACCCCATGGCACAAATATTGATCATCCAGAAAGGGGAATGGAAAAGATGCTAGAGGACAGTAGCAGTGCCCAAACTCACACTTCATCTCTATATTCAAGCCCCAAGGGTTGAATCACCACCCTATCTATATTATTCTAGCACAGTTTTGACTTCAACACAGTCTCAATTAAATACAAGTGATTTAATTCAACATTCACACAAACTTAATTTAATTTTGTTAAAATATAAGTTAAATAAAATATGTACAAAACATGAGCAATCTTTGTTTTTAAATATCATCTTATAAAATAATTATTAAAAATTAAGACAAAATACAATTAATCTAAGAGACCAGAATCTTAACTCAAATAATTCAAATAAACTGAAATAATTTACTTGCATTTAAAATTTTAATTCAATATCCTAACATAATTGTGCCATGAGAAATTATAATCCTAGAATTCATTGTCTCTCTAGTGGTTAATGTCAAACATCTGTTTCACACTAAAAATATTGGCACGATTTACACAATGCATATAAATTGAAAACAAATCTAAACCGTTAACATTTTCAAGGTTCTTTGGCATCTCTGTACAACTGTGGAGAACAACACCCTAGGCCAAAAACTTCCTCTTCCCTCCAAGCTCTACTAAAAGAGAGAGGAAGAGCAGGAGAGAGAGAAAGAGGGAGAGAGAAAATGAATGAATTGGCTATCTGTTACCACTGGGAAGAAATTTAACTAAGGAATATTCCATCTATCCTATGTGTTTAAAAGGACATGACAAGTCAATTAATATGTGTTCTTTATTAGTTAAATACTTTTGTACTCAAAACAACCCTGAACTCTGAGGCAGTGTTCTTTAACATACACTGTGGTACAATGTGCAGGCCTTTGGTACATTTGAACACCACTATCTTTTACTTCAAAACACACCAGAGATATGAAAACCCTGGGGTATGAGCTGCAATGGCAGGGTTGATAATTAGCCTTGGTCCAGCACTAAATGACAAGCCCTAGATCGGAAGCGCCTTGCCTTTTGCAATGAACTTACATCTTTGTGTATCTGAGAACAAGACACTCTAAATACCAGCAGCCAGGCAGAGTTCTCTTGTATTCTTACCTAAGAGATTTTTTTTTCAATTTTTTTTTTTTTTTTTTTTGCTTTGCTTCCCGTGTTGGAGGAAAAGTGTAGTAAAGAGAATGATTCTTCAGTATGTATTTCATCCACGAGTTATTAACCACATGAATATGTAACCAATTCAAGAAACACACATACCTTATGTCAGGTTTTCCTAAAAGCATGGTAAAGAACAACAATTTTTACATAGTTGAATAGATCATGATCTCAGGAAACACTGGTAGAGATGTAGGAAATACCACAGGAAAGGAAAGATAGCCAACGAAGTGTACACTAACAGCCATGTTCTCAACTGAAGCATAACCCCGTGGGGACTTCTCCCTGCCGTAGGCTCAGGCAGCTCTAGTCTGCTGAGAGCATAAACCCATCACTCAGTCCAAGAGTCTGGCAGCAATAGTCTAGTTGGTATACTCAAATACAGTAGTTTTTTGGGGGGAGCATAAGTGAAGCACCAGCATGGTTTGCTTTAATTAAGAAAGTAAATATTTAGGTTGTGCTAAGTTAAAAAAATAAAAGTGAGATGCACCTTTCCCTTAAGGTCATGTGAGTCATTAAGAAGTTTGCAGTGGCTGGAGGCCCTGGCATGCCCATTCTCTCTCTATCTGCATCTCTCTCTCTGTGTGTCTGTCTGTCGTTCTAAAATAAATAAATAAATAAATAATTTAAAGAATAGCTTCACTAAAAAAAATAAATAAATAAAAGAAGTTTGCCAGGGTAAGGAAAAGTAGACAGTGAAGTCTGAGATCTACACAGGTCCCTGAGGCTAAATGTGTACCCACATCCACATTTATTTACAATATCAAAACAGAATTACTGCACGATAAGCAAGAAGGCTTGGGATTGGAGTTACTATGCAAAATGGCTGGATTTATCCAGGCAGCAGCATCTGTGTAGTATTTTTCCCAACATCCTCCAAGGGCCTTTCTAAACACTTTGTATACATTTGCTTACAAAATCCTTTAAAACCAAATCAATGCTTTCTCTTTCCCATGCCTCAGGCCAGGAAAAACCCACAAATCTCTGATATTATATAGAAATACACCTATTCTCAATGGACATAAACAACCTTCTCTCTCTCTCCCTCTCTCTCCTTTTCTCCCTCCTCCCCATCCTCTCATCTTTCTATTTCACTTCCAATAAATCTTTAAAGAAAAACATAAATTAGTTGCCTGTCTGATAATGACATCAGAGGCATTCTACTCAAAAATATTACCTGGAGTTTAAAAAGGATTTTATTCAAGTAAAGAAAATCCCAATATTTGAGAGTCTATACTTCCTGATAGTCCTCAAAAGGAATTAATCCTATTTAGAGTAAGACATTTAAAATGAATAACCAATGATAGTAAGCTCCAGTGGCCCATTTTTTTAACCACTTCAAATATACACCAAGTATTTTTTTCTTTTAATTTCTGTATCGCTGTGTTAAAAACACCAAAATTTATTATTTTATTTACTGATTCGTTATTTTATTAAAATTTATTATTAAAGCTTCATAGTTTGAATTGCATTTTGTGAAAAAACAATAAGGAAACCATGGGAGTAATGACTGTTAACAGTAATAGGCAAAGCCATTGGCTTCAAGATTTTCTTGGGTGATGGAAACTGGTCTTATGAAAATGTATACTTACAAATGAAAATAACTAATTTTATTTAAAATGTCTCCTTTATTGATTTTTATAAATATTTATTTATTTATTAGACACAGAGAGAAAGAGGCAATTGGAGAAAGAATGAGCATACCAGGGCCTCCAGCCCTGCAAATGAACTCCAGATGCAAGTGCTACTTTCTGTAGCTGGCTGAAGTGGTACTGGGGAATGGAACCTAGGTCTTTAGGCTTCCCTGGCAAGCACCTTACCCACAAAGCCATCTCAGCATTCTCTAAAATGTCTCCTCTTCTGTAGCAATTGTCTTCTCATTGTGGGGATAAAACATCTGGCCAGAAATAGCTAATGGGAGGAAAGATTTTATTTCATGCTTAGAGATTCCAGGGGAAGCATTGACGTGGCAGAGGAAGCTGGCTCACTTCCACATCCACATCCACAGCAGACGGTAAGAAGCAGCCAACAAGCCCCAAGAGTCTGAGCTCAAGCTGGCTCTCAACATACCTCTTAGTGCTGCAATCAAGATCCACCCACCACCCCCACCTCTTCCAGTAGGCTGCTGGATACAGAAGGAAGCTTACTTTAATAAAAAATATAAGAGGGTGCATGCATCTGGAGTTCATTTGCAGCAGCTGAAGGCCATTGTGCTCCCATTCTCTCTCTCTCTCTCCCTCCCTCTCTCTCTCTCTCTCTCTGTCTCCCTCTCTCTCTCAGTAAATAAATAAATAACATTAAAAAAAAAGCAACTGAGTCTCCCGGGCCACTTACATTCAAACCACCACATTTTCATTTTTTTTTTTTGTAAAGAAGGATGCAGATAGATTTTGCAGATTCTATGAATTTAGAGTAGACAGAAACAATCTTGCTGCCTACTCATAACCAAAATATTATTTTTGTTAGGAACTTAATCCATTGAATTCCTTGTTTTCTCTAGTACTTAGGTAAACATGTTTGTGTTGTGTCTCTCTCAGTAATTTCTCCTTTTAAATACTAACATATTTAAGAGGACAGAAGTAGTATAGTAAAGGCAATAGGATATTTTTTTTGCTCAAGAATTTATGGATAGACTTCAATATAATTAAGGAGGAGAAGGATGAGAAACACACTTAAAATTGTCACATAAAAGAAATATATAGATACAAAGATAGCTGTGAATTTGTCAAACATTTTTCTTTCTCCTAGCCACAACACACAATTTATTTTTAAAAAATGTTTTACACGAGTGTGGGACATTTGTAGTTTCCAAAGTTTATTATTTTAAAGAGTTCTCAGCTTGTGATTATTCTTCTGCCGAGCACAGTGATCCTTTGTGGCTCCTGTCCAGGGACACCGTCAGCAGAGGAGCATGAATTCAGGAATACACGAAAATCAGGAGGTAATGAGGCTAAAATCCATTAATATGACAAATTCTATTGTCTCAAGCCAAATGCAATAAATACTTTTAACAAAATCAGGTTCTGGAGTATATTTGTTTCTCGGTGCTTTCTGAAAGATTCCTTCCAGCTTTGGTAATCATTAAGAAAGATATCCTCAGCTAGGTACCCACAAAGGTGTGAGAATTCATCATCTTGGTCACAACCCATCCTGAGGTGTCCATGAATGAAATCACCAGGATTCAAACAAAAACTTAGAAGTAGTTCACAGGGAGACTGCAGATGTGCAGCAAAGAAACAATCAAAAACAGTGATGTTGCAATTCTGAGTCCTCTATGTGGGGCTTTTCAAAACATACAGAAAACTCTTAAGTTATAAAAGATTCCTGCAAAGTGCAGAGAAAAATGAGGTGCTAAGTTGAATTAAGATGTTTCTCAACTCTTCCACAGAAGCATGTGCTGGCTGATAAAAAGTAATACTGAATATTAATATTAAGTAATCCTAAAGAGTAATTCATAAATCATGTTTCGTTCTTTGCCTCACTGGAAATGCCAGCACTGTTGAAAATGTCTTTGAGTTAGTTACATTTGGTTTGCTTGATGTCCAGTTTCTGGGTAAGTGAGAAACATTTGCTTTGTATTTCCCAAGGCAAAGTGAGATAGAGAGCTCAGAGTCATTTATGTAGCCTTTATATTTTCACTAGAAGGGAAAAAAGCTTTCCACACTGGGTGGCTGATTTCTCTAAACCTGGGCTCCCAAGTCTCTACCCCATCATCATGGTTATCTACATAATTGCTTTCATTATCCAACTTTGTAAACATTACCTTAATATCTGTCTTCCATACCTTGTGAAACTAATTCTTTTGGATACCGGGAAATTCAATTTACATGTTTAAAATCCTTGCTTTTGGTAAAATCACACATTTATATCAACAAAGTGAGTTCAAAAAATACCTGTGTAAAAAAAATGCCCCCAATAACTAAAATATTTTGGGTTCCCAGCTTCACACTTTGTAAAATTTCAATGAATATGGTAACTATTTATATTAAGCTATTTTAAAATAGCCATCAGGCATGGTTGAAACCATGCTAGTACTGAGCCACCAGACCTCCAGTGTTTATCAAATAGCACTGCTCAAAAAGGTTCAATTAGATTAAAGGAGAACACAAACAAATATGGGTACTTAATTTATTAATAGCCTGATTGTTACTAGGATTTGAAAATGTGGGCTCTGTGGCAGGGAAACATGCACACACAGTTCTAATTAACACCAATCACAAACGTTAATGGTAGAACCTACTGCTTAAGTAAATGAACATCCTTACCCCTGCTGCTTTGAAGAGCCTGATAGGCATGCACTTTATTGACAAAGTAAGCTAATTTACAGAGTGATTGTCCAAGAGGGAACTGCTGTTTATTTGCAGAGTTTTTCCCATTGAACTCACAGGGCAAACATTGCACTTAAATTGTTAATTAAAATATCAACAGATAAAAATGTAAACATTGGATTTTCTGCAGAGGAAGAGTGAGTGACATACTCAGAATCAAATCCTATTGTCTCTTACTGATTGAATTCTGAGGAAGAAGAGTAAGGTCTATGAAAAGGTCAGTTGGTTCAGCTGTCTTTGTACTCAAAGAACAAAACTTACTATGATTTAAAAAAAAAAAAAGAAAAGAAAAGAAAAACCACTGATGAGTTCATCCAGAAAGAGGAGTTAGAAACCTAAGGAGATCTTCACTTCCTTTGGGTTTTCAGTGATCTCCATCTGTAGGTAGCAGATGGTAACCTCCTAAATTTCAGAGCTTAAGGGCAGAGTGAAAGCAGGCTGCTGTGGGTGTGTTTTCTTTACAAAGCATCACAAAGATTAGGAAAAAAAATAATCCCGGTTTCCACCAATTTCCAAATGGGACATGGAGCTCAAAGTCTGAAACAAATGTCTGGGACTTGTACTGAAAATGTGGACTTTTATCCTGTAAACAAAGCCTGTACTATGTGAAATACTCAAATCAGTGGATAAATGCATGGTTAGTTTGATTGGTATGAACTGGGTTCCTTACAGTGTCTTCTTTGGTGATGTACACAAGAAGGATCCCTTATTGCTCTGAGACTAGTCTTTGGTTAGTTCAGAAAATGCATGCAGAGAGTCTGACATTCAGTTTTGGAAAACTTAAGAACTATGCCTGAAATTCAATTTTCTGGGCCTCAATTTTCCTTTTGACCTGTATTCTTAATCTCAGAGCTCCATTTGCAATGGAAAGGAGAGATAGAGTGAGTGGGATTCCAAGGTACTTCCTCCCTCCCTTCCTCCTGTGCACCAGCATTCTTGTGTAACTGGTAGTGTTGTATAGTCAGCTTGTTGAAGAAGAGGTGAGAAACTAGGGTAGGGGGTGAGGAAGGAAGGAAAAGCTTCTCTGACTCAGGAGGCTCCAACTTTCCCATTAGCTACACATTTCGTAATGTGGAATTTAAACAGACATTTTAAATGATGGTGCTCTTTAGGGAGTGTGTGTGTGTGAGTGTGTGTGTGTATGTGTTGTACAAAATGCATGACAGTGGGAGGTGAGAATCTGAATTTATGGGTGTGGTGGTTTTAGTCAGGTATGCCCCATAAACTTAAATGTTCTCAATGCTTGGTCCCCAGCTCATGGCAACCTGGGAAGTGGAGCCTTGCTGAAGGATGTGTGTTGTTGGTGGCTGAGTTAGGTGTGTTATAGACAGCTCTCCCTTGCTAGAGCTCAGCTCACTCTCCTGCTGCTATTGTCCACCTGCTGTGGCAGAGGTGATGTCCAGTGTGCATGTCCTATTTTCTCTGCCATTATGAAGTTTCCCCTTGACACTGTAAGCCGTCATCTACTTTCGGTGAGGTGCTTTGTGCTTCCAATAAGAAGGTAACCACAACAACGAGTCTGTTTATGTGCACGCTCTTTATCACATGGCGAATATAAAGGGGAAAACTATAGGTCAGGTAATGGAAGGTCAGAAAAAGGTATGAAAATAAATACTTCACTAATCAAAGCAGACAAAGCAACTAGTCTAGTGCTTTTCAGTAGACCTGAGAAGTAAGCTGGAGTGTTTTCCTCATGCAAAACACTATACAAAACAAACTGGAATAATTATGAGGATAATTGAAACATTTTGTCCAGTGTTATACAGAAAACTATTGTGTAAATTCACAAGGGTGAGCTATGCACATAATGCTAAATTTTCTGTTAGTCTTGTTTGAAGGTTTAAAAAGTTGAAATGAATTCTAATAAAATATTTTATTTGCCCCAAACTATTATTATTTTAAATATCATTATCATTTTAAATGAATTGCCATTGTAAATGTCACCAATAAGAAATTATTTAGCATATTATCTTTAACTGTTTTAAATCTGGCATGTATTTTACACTTATTGCACATGATAGTTTTGCTGTTGTCATATTTTAAGAGTTAACAGCTCCACGAGGCTCATGACTACTATGCTGAATAATAGAATTCAAATGCTCCAGTCAGTGCTCTGCACATAGGTAAGCTATGTTGAAACTGAACTCATTTCATTTTTATAAAAAAAACATAATCAGAAAAAAATTAGGGTCATGATAAATATTCTAGTCACATTTGCCTTAGTTAAGGGTCAAAGTGAGTCTGAGGCAGAGGAGAGTGTCCCCACTTGTCTAGGACCACTGAAGGGTTTCCAAGACTTGGTGGGACATTCTCAGGAGTCATGAAATAGTGCTGAAGAAATGGTGTTCCAGGCTCGAAAGTCCCCAAGGAAAAGGTGTTAGTTCATAAGTATTTATATAAAAAAATTGTGGTTGAAACTCAAACCTTTTCCTGTCCCAGAACCTTTCAGATTTTTGATAACTAAAAACTTATAAGTTTTTATTTGTGTTTTTTGAAGCCTGATCACAAACAAGTTGAGTTCCCCCCCCCCTTCTATGAGACAGTCCCAAAGCTGTCTATGTGCTGTTCTGTGTAGTGTTTATTGCTATGTTCTGTGATTACCCCTTAATACCTAATTCCTCCTGCATCTGAAGAATTCCCGGATGACGACATTCTCACTTCTTTTCTTTTCTTTTTTTTAATCTGCAGTTCCAATCACAAGGACTGATACAAGGTAGATACTCAATAAATGTCAAATAAATAATTTACTACTTGAAGATAATTTGTATTTTTAAATGTCATGGTATAAAATTAATACCAAATATTATTTCATGAAGGTTTTTCTTAAAAGAGTAACACCTCATTGACAAAAATATGGACTATCAATAGGAAAGCATGTTAGGTCACCCCAGTGGTGCTGCCAAAGTAAGTGCTCCTTTTGTGATTTTTATCTTGCAAATTTTTCTTCTCAATGTGTAGGCAATAAACAAACAAACAAACACTCATAATATTTTCACTTCAAAATTTCAGATATCATATCTCAGTTTCTTAAATGTGCAGTTTTAGTTAATTGTATTACATAAGTTTTTTCTTAGTCATTATATAACGTTACGTATATATATATATATATATATATATATATATATATATGTATATATGTGTGTGTGTGTGCATATATATATATATGTGTGTGTATATATATATATATATATATATATATATATATATTGCGACAAAATAGTAAAATAAACCTAAGGTAATCCAATGCCCAAGTGTAATAATTTCAATATTTATCCAATTTTGTTTCCTATAATCTTCTGTATTTACACTTTAAGGATTTATTCATATATTTTATTTTTATTTTTTTATGCCAGGAAGAGCAATTGAGAGAGAGAGATTTGGCACACCAGGGCCTCTATCCACTGCAAACATACTTCAGATGCATCTGCCATTTTGTGCACCTGGCATTATGTGGGTACTAGGGAATTGAACTTGGGTTGTTCAGCTCTGTACCCTGTGCCATCTCTCCTGCCCTGAATAATTTTTAAAATTGGAAACTTTAAGTCTAAGGACTTGCAAAGTAATACTTTTGCTAACTGGTATCTATTAAGCATATAAAATAACTACATTTATGTTCTTTTTGTAATGATTTGGAATTTTTATGTCAATTTCCTTATTTCATTACTGAAATTTATAATTACTTGACATTCTAATACTTAAGAAACACTTATATTTTTTCTTTAAGAATTAATTTTGTTCATCATTTCTCTGTTGGGATATTTGTCTTTCCTCAATGATTTCAATGGTCTATTAATTCTTAAAAATATAATTTTTCGTAACAAAAATTGCAAATATTTTATTTCATATTTGCCAATAATTTTTATTGAAGGTTCCCAAAGAGTGTCAATTACATGGTAATGTGCAGGAGGGAACTAGGAAACTGCACTCCACGTCCCCCCTCTCTTTAACCTGGGTATTTACTTTTCCAGAAACTTCCACCCAGATGAACCTCCAGGGTTCATGGCTCCCAAGGCTAGGATGAATTGTAGGAATTGCCAGTGAGTGAAGCAAAGCTAAAATGATGATTAACAAGAAGAAAAGGTGCTTCCGCATAGGGCAAGAAGCAAAATCATCTGATGACACAGACATGGGCTTTCCTAGAGAAGAGTTGTGCTTCCCTGCCCTGATCAATTCACGTGTATCATTGATGCTTCCTAAGTTACATCTCTTTAAAGGGTACTAAAAGAGCCCCCCCCCACACACACTTCTTCTTAACATCTTCATATAAGTGATAAAAGTTACAGAAATTTTCTCACTAACAATGTTGTAAGGTGGACTTATGAGGGGGGTACTGTTCAGGTATAGGAGAGTGATATGCTGGGGACTTATATTTGTAATCATTTCACCCCTAAGTAAGCTTTATTCATTTAGTGTCTTGGACAAGATAGCTTTGGGAAAATAGATTGTCTCTATGGGCCATCTGCTCTTTTTATTATCAGTGGCATCTCAAGTTTTCTTCCTTATCACCAGAAAGGACAAGCAAGGCCCCTGGGATGCCTGCACACAGTGCCTTCTGAGTTATCCTGAGTCCTAACAACAAGTTGCAAGGCCTGGAGTATGTGAAAGCTTGCTGCAAATTGATGTACACTCTGTGGTTAGAAAAGAAATAAGAGTTCTTGACTCTATCCATTTTCTCCTCCCTTATCTGATTTTTTTTTGAAAAAATGCTTTTATTTATTTGGAGAGAGAAAGAAAGAGAAAATGTAAAAGTGGGCAGACTGGGATTCTTGTAGTGCATGTGAACTCCAGACACATGGACCACTTTATGCATCTGGCTTTGTGTAGGCACTGGGGAATTGAACCCAGTCTGTTATTAGGCTTTGCAAGCAAGCATCTTTAACTACTGACTCATCTCTCTTGCCCTATTTTTGCACTGAAATGCACAATTGTTCCTTAAACCTAGAAAGGCTAAAGGGGGAACTGGTTCCTTTCCCTACTTTCCCCCTGAGTGATCTGTGCTTCTTAGAAGTTAGCCACAGATATGTCATGTTGGCACATCTATGTCTCAACTAAAACTTCAGAAATCCGACTTAGAAAGTGACCTGCAGTATACCAGAAGCCTGGTGCGAAGGAGAAGCTCCTGCCAGGCCTTTGTACTGGTGGGTACACAGGCAAAAAGATTTCTTTTTATTACTACACTTTATTAATCATGTTGTCCCCAATAAAGCCAGCAATGATTAATCACACACATGATCTACAACAGTTCTTCTCCTGGATTTCTAGCCCTGGTATAAATTATAATATCAAAGGATTAATCTGTTCTTTTTGCCTTAATCCTGTTTTCATTCTCTCTCTCTCTCTCTCTCTCTCTCTCTCTCCCCCAAATGTTACCCTGTTTACTCAGGTTTTGTGCAGTAGGGTTACAACTGTCAATTTGACAACTGGAAATCTGAATGATTAATGACATCCATTGAAGGGAAATTTGATAAAGGGTTCAACAAACCATGAATACAAATATACAGCCCAAGGTCACCATAGGTTATACTGAAGTTTCCTCTTTCTCAAATAAATACATAACTATAAATAAATATAGAAAAAAATAGAGTCGGGTGAGGGAGAATACCAGTTTCTTCAGGCATTAATATATTCTCCCTAAGGATAATAGGAACACAGCTTGTCTGGCCACCCCCCACCCCACACACACAACTTATGCCTTCTGTCATAAGACTTGCTTTGTAGGCCACCCAGCCTGGTGGAACGGCTCACTTCAGCAATTTCAAATCACAGTTAAATGCTGATGCCTCCAGGGCTTTGACTACTGCAAACAAAGTATGCTGGCAATTGTGGAAACTTCCCTAAAGCGAGCTATAGGATTGCACATTTCAAATGATGGCTATTAAGGGGGCATAAGTTGTCATCAGAGCATCTAACAATCAACGCTCCCCTGCCATCCCCCTGCCTGGCCTTTCCAGTCAGTGCTGAGGATGCCCAAACCCAACCAACCAGCAACAATGTGGAGCCCTGATTAATTAAGAGACAGTCAGAAAACTTTATGCATCTGATATAGGATTGTGTTTAAGATAGTTGACAGACCCTTACATTTCAGGAGGAATATTTTAAACAGTGGGAACAGTGCAGAGCAGCACACAAAAAAAGAAAAGGAAATAAAGAAAGAGAAAGAAAGATAAAAATGTTCAATAAATATCAATTAATGATGAGAACCTAGGTGGATGGCTCTGGCAAGTGGAGAAATGAGACTTAGCCACTGTGTTGGCAAATCCGTTATCATTGAGCATAAAATAAATATTAGGTGTAGTTTTTCAAAGTTGGTCATTATGGAAGAAGTGTATGATTTTATTACACTGAAAGGCTCATTTGGCCCAACTCCAAGTTAATAAAATACTAGGCTTGTTCATCTCTCAGATGTGTCAGACATGGCTTTGTGACAGACAGCGAGGATGCAATACTGAGAAAAAAATGTAGTGATTGCTTTAAAGAAGTCCATATTTGAAAAGATAGACAATCACACAGAAATAGCAAACAGCCTGTCTAGCTCATTAAAAAGTCATCTTAAATGTCATTTTGATATTTACCAGAGATTACTTAGAGTGAAGAATAAGTCTTTTGAGAACACCCATTTATGTGTCATTCAACTCAAAGCAAAACCCTTACCCAGCTTAGACTATTTGCTGATCACGTGGCAGATAAATAGTAATATTTTGCAATTAACAGTTAAAAAGTTGACACAGTATAATAATATGGAGATCCTCATGACCCTAATAAACAGACAGAATTTAAAGATGACAGAAAATAAAGATGCAAAGAAGAAAGTGTTCTAGGCAAAATAAGAAATAAACTAGTTTATTTTTAATTTACTGAATTACAAACATATTTCTAAGATGTCACTGATGGCAAGATGATACTTTTACTTTGTTGGGTAGAATTTTCAACACCCACATTCAAGTTCATGGAAATACTTCAGTGATAATTAGCCAACATGCCAATTGCACTTATAAAAGCCAGCTTATATGTTGATAGTAGTAAATGTCTATATTTGGAATGTTTTATATAAACATAGACATTCAGTAAGTTTCACAGTTGCTGTTCATTTCAATGAGGGTAGACAGCACAAATGCATGACCAGTCATTTCATTTATTTAGCAACATGTATGCTTTGGATAATCATTAAATCATATTGGGAATCCCTAGTAGGCAGTAAGTACTTCTTTAAACTAAACCCTGTTTAAAGTATGCACATATATGAAAAGGCACACAAACACGATACCTGAAAATAAGGAGGAAACATGAGAGTTTGAGGGAGGCCGAGATAAGAGGATTCCCAAGTTTAAATGCCACACACTGAGACATCTTCACAAAAAATAAAAATAAAAATAAAATAAAACAGAGGAATGGTGAGATAGCTCAGTGGATAAAGTATTGCTGAGGATGTGAATTGGGATCCTCAGCACCCAGATAAAATACCAGGTTTGGTGGTGCATGTCTGTCATCAGAGCACTGGGAAGGCAGAGACAGGCAGAACCATATGGTTTGCTGGCTAGCTCATGAAGCTCAATCAGTGAGTTCTAGGTTCAGAGAGACTATTTCAAAAACTAAAGAATGGACAACCCTCTCACACATGTTCACATGTGAATATATATATATATATATATATATATATATATATATATATATATATATATAAAATGTGTGTGTGCCACACATACATATACAAGCAAATAAATAATGAGTAAATAATAATTTTACAGAATATTTATTGGATTCACAGTTCAGAAATACATTGTTTAATGGATTTAGCCCTCAGGTCTGTTATTCACAAACGCTATACCGGCAAAGGCAATGAGTAGGAGGTAAATCCTTCAAACAGTCCATATATGTGTCACAACAGTAATAACTAATATTAACACACACATAGAGAGACACAACAGCAGTGGCACTACTATGCATCTCCTTTGCTTACACCTGAGATTTCACTCTTCCTTTCAATCCTTCAGAACCCTGGCTGCAGAATGGAAGAAGCATTTCCTCTTAAACATATATATTCTCTTGTTATAGCTTCCATTAATTTTACTATATTCCCTATTTTATTTTGATTTGCTTTCTAATTTTATATCATATCTTCATTTCTATTTCCATTTCTTACCAATACATGATGCTGCTATTTTTAAGGATGTCCCCAAGAGACTGTCAACCAATAATACCTTTCATGATCCTTCCAAGAGTAGGCAAGAGAATGTTATAATTGTCAAAGGAGATAAGAAGAAAGATGTGTTGAATAATTAGTAAGCTTCAAGAGTACTCTGAAGTTCATTTCTGATATGGATATCAACAATTCTACTATAAGATTTTGAGAAGATAGGAAGGACAGTGTGGTTATGGGGTTAACTGAAGGTAAGTAAATGTGGAGGGATTTGTGGCTCCATCCTTCACTAATAGATGAAGACCTGGCTGGAGGGTCTAGAATGTAAGTGTGCACTTTCAGAGGAAACAAAAGATATATAGTTGAGGTAGAAATGGTGCTAAATACACATACTGGGGCACAAAGGGCAAGTTTTTTTCTCTGTTTGTTTTGTTAATATTTCATTTTTATTTACTTGAAAAAAGGCAGAAAGAGAGAGGCGTAAACAACAAGAGAGAGAAAAGGAAAGAGAGAAAGAAAGAGAGAGAATGGGCACACCAGGGCCTCTATCCATTGGAAATGAACCGTAGTTGGATGCACAACCTTGTGCATCTGGCTTACTTGGGTCCTGGGAAACTGGATTCTTTGGCTTTGCAGGCAAGTGCCTTAACTGCTAAGCCATCTCTCCAGCCTTTCTCTGGGTTTTAAATTTCAGTACAGCCAACAAAACTATGCATGCCTTCCACAACTCTGCAAACCTCCAATGCTATATGTAATGACAATTGCCTAGCTAAGTTAACCTGAAGATTATTGCATCTATTATAGTGAAATCTTTTGCCATTATCCATTCCACATGTCCATGTTAAATGCTGATAAATTCTGACTGTGTATTTTTGTGTAGTTAATTGCAGTTTCAAAAATGCATAATATCATAAGGACAAATTTCTTGCGAATCTGTGAAAGGAATACATAAGTGCATAGCATCTGTCATACAGCTGGTTCTTTCCAGAAGTCATGGGTCAAGGCAAATGCTCTCAAGAATGAATGACAGATTGTATCTGCCAAAATAATATAGTAAAATCTAGGTGGACGTCAGCTGGCGAAAGTTTCTCAGTAAATCTTTTTTTTGCAGGATTTGTTTGATTTGTGGGGGGCATTCTTATGTGGGTGCCTTTTGGAAAAGTAGTGATAACTTTTCTCTGACTTGAACATGCAGACCATGTAGATAGATCAAAGTCAATAGGAAGGGTATGCAACTCACTTAAAGGACCAACTTCAAAACCAGGAGAGATGAAAGGGCTCGACAGGTGTTACCACATAGGCGGTGTCATGTGGATGCTGAGGAAGGTGTAGCACTTGCTAGCTGAGAATGGAAAGCAGATATCAGACAAAACCTGCCCAAGCTGGAGTGTGTCACAGATGTGGTTCAGCCTGACAGGGTCCTTCAGACTATTAATACCAATGATTTTCATTACCAGCATCTCAACAGCTGCCGTGAGGTTGCACGGAAGAGGCTCTGCTTCAACAAGCGATCCCATTCCCAGTTCCATCTCAGCGACGCTTCCTGAACAAAGCCACTACACACAGATCAGGAGCTGTTACTGGACAGTGTTCTGTGGTTTCACAGTGGTATCAGAAAAGAAAGGGGTGAGGGAATGGCGGGACTTGAATCCCAGAAGGTAAGAGTTCAATCAATCAACCTCTTCGTTGACAAAAGTCATTCTTTTAGTTTCAAGTATTTACATTCAACAGATTTCATTAAAGTAAAACAACTGAACATATCAAAGAATAAAGGAAGAGTTTAGCTTTATCTCAAAACAAAATGAAACAAAGGCAAGAACTTTGTTACAGATAATTTTATGACACTATATTGATGGGAATACGTTATGATGTATTTGTATAACCTATTGTTCTCCATCAATAAGAGTGAATCCTAATGTAATCCAAGGATTTATGGTAACAATAGTATGCTCCTACTTGTAACAAACTCATGCTGCTCTGCTGTAAATATTGATATAGAAAGGGTTGTATATGTGGTGGGGGGGGGAGGGTAGGAGGCAATGGGAATTCTCGATTTCTTCTGCTCAACTCTTCTGTGAACCTAGAATTGCTCTCAGAAATCAACTCTTCAACGGAAACAGAAACCACATTTATGACAGCATTGGTTTAGTCCAAAAGAAGTCTCAGAGAAGATGAATATCTTGCCTTAGGTTATCCAGCTGAAAAACATCATCATTGTTAAGTTGCCTGTGTGGTTTTAACATGGTAAACATTTAAAGCGTGTTTCTTGGCATTGCAGTTTTTATATTGTCTCAAAACGAAAACACATCTTATGAGATGGCGACAGCAGTGATGTTTTGGTTAAAGAAAACTCTTCTGAATCCCACATAAGTGTATCTGCAGGAATCATGGCAGGGGATGCAGGGTGTCCTCACTGTTCCCGTGGTGTGTCAAAGTGTAGCGCCCTGGAGTTGAAACTAAATTTTCAGAAGAACCTAATAAAATTTTAAAAACATGTTTTATGAAATAAATCACAATTTGTATTGTGAATAGGGAAGTATGTGTAGAGTTGGTAAGGGACAAATAGCATGGCAGACAGTTGGGGAAATAATAGCTGGAACAGTTCTCTGTGAAAAGACTGAAAATTTTGCAGAAGGAGTTCAAGGTACTGAGAGAACTGAGAAGACTGTAAGAAAGACTTATCTACACACATGCATATTTAACACACACATGTGCACACACACACACACACACACACACACACACACACAAGATGGAAGCCATTCTAGACATAGCCATGTGTGAAGAAATAAAAAAAAAATTGTACTTAGAAATAGAATTGAGTAGCTTTATAATAACTTAACTTGTAATATTTTGACAGAGGACAGTTTCATTTGTAGTCACTGGATGCCGCCATCATTGTACCAAGAAAGGTCCAGCACAAATATATAATGTGTATAAGAGAAGGCACTTTAAACATAGAAGACTTGAATGTGAAACAGAGAATGGCAAAAACATTTTTATTAGTAGATATTTTGTTTCTTCCCTTGCCAAGTAAGACGGGTCAAGTGCTAACAAAAGAGTAACAGAACATTTAGTTACTCTCTCTCTCTATATATATATATGATTTCTTCATGATTTTCATTAAATTATTATATCTTAATTCCATGGGCCAAATTTCTCATGGCTTGCGACACTGTAAAGCTAACCCATTTTATTATAGGGAAATGGTGAGTTTCCTGGGATAGCATTTTTTAGAATTGTTTCAGGACACGATCACATTTTACAAGGCAGTGATAAAAATGTTATTTCTGCTGTGTGAAATGTTTCTGGATTTAACATAAAACATGCACATAGGAAAGCAGACCATATCCAGCTGTTATCCCAGTGATTAAAGTTAATGTCTTTCAATTGAATAAACATTTTCAAGGGGACACATGACAGTGGATTGAGGCTTGAGCTGGGGTAATGTAGGAAGGACACACACAGGCACTTGAGGCGCAGGAATGGACTTGTATTGCGTGAGCGCTATGGACGAGGTGGTCAGGATGGAAGTAGAATTCAGCCCCGCCCCTGTCCAATGTAATGAGCAGCCACAGGAGGACAGACCTCAAACTGAGTTTTTAATAATGAGAACCACAGATTCTGGCAGATAGGGAAAAAGACTTGGTCCTGGGCATGAAAATTCCACGAGCAAATTCACATGACTTTATGATGAGTAAAAGCAGGGGAAGGCAGGCAATTTAGCTTGGCTGTAATTGAAAGCCTAGGTCTGGTGGTAAGGGGGGTGAGTGATTAGAGAAAACAGGAAGGGGGTTCTGCATTCTTGGAGCAAGGAGGGGAATGTATCCAAACAGTTAATTCTGTTGAATATAATTGTTTCTTTTTTTTTCCCCCTCACCTGAATAAAAGAGTGTGGGACAATGTTGTGGTAGGATTGGGAGGTTACCAAATGTTGAATTACTTTTTTATTCACAAATTAACATCACTTATTGGAGTACTTCAGACATTAGTAAGAAGAGTTTTCTGGATGTGCTATTAAGAACTTCAGCCCAGACCTAATTGCTGACAAGCTAGAGTACGGTGCTCCATTGCTCTCCTGCTACACATCCTCAGAAAAGTCAAATATCTGTAACTGGCTTGTCAAGTTTCTTCATCATCTGACCCTCGCTGACCTCTGATTCATTTGTCATTTTTTTTTCACTTGATTAACCTTTATGTCATCTTGTGGATGTGGCTTAGAGTTCAACTCTTTCTAGAAGCTCCCTTACTTATAAGAGGGCTGTGTCCTTTCTGTTCTAGTGATAACCTGTAGATACTGTCATCATCACGTTTTCATCATTACTGCATATGATGCATTGATGTGCCTGTTGTCCCACTAGACTATCTTATTATTACGTCCTCAGATCTTAACCATAGCTTTCCACACATTCAATATTCAATATAAAATTAGTTAAGGAAGGTAAGATCTAGGAATAGGTTTTGAAGCATTAATGTTTACGTAAATCACACCTGGGAGTTGATCATGTCTTATCTAATTGGATATTTACAAATATTCAGTTTTATATTAGGAGATTAAATTAGATCAATTTATTCTTTCAATGAATCATAAAATTATTTCTTTATGTGATCTGTTTCCTTGTTTTATTTAGTTAAGCAACCTGTAGAATATTTTATAAGTATTAGCTAAAACTTGTTTTCGGCCATGTGTGGTGGCACACACTTTTAATTCCAGCACTTGGGAGGCAGAGGTTGGAGGATCTCTGTGAGTTAGAGGCCACCATCAGGCTATAGAATTCAGGTCAGCCTGGGCTAGAGTGAGAGCCTACTTTGGAAAAAAAAAAAAGGGGGGGTTTTGAAAATGCCAGAATAAATGATAGCTATAGTTCTCTTGCTCATGAACACACTGTAAATAAATTAAGAAGTAAATGAAATAATTTAAAAAGAAGTATACGGTAGATTCCAGAGAACCTAAGCTTCATTTCATGTACATGATCATTCGGGACTTTTATGTTACTACAGTGGAAGCTTATGTTCTATCTAGAGCTGATCATTGAATGTGGGGATCTGAATGGTCAATAACAGGTTCCTACCTATGAATTCTGGAACTAAAACATAACTGATAGCTATCTCTTTTGGAATGATTAGAACATTTATAGAAATGATAATTATAATTATAACCACAGATTCTAGCAGATTGAAGAAAAGAGTTGAGGCTGGGCATGGAAATTCTCATGAGCAGATCCATATGACTAGGATGAGTAATCATGTCTCTTTCCAGGAGGACCTGGGAAACATAATAATGCTCTCCTCAAGAGAAAGTAAAGACTGGCCCTGAGCAGTGGGAAGGGATGAGTTTTGAGAAAGTCTAACTGTATCTAAGTGTGCTGTGTCCTCGGATTTTCCATCTCTGGCTTATTCCTTTGTCCAGGTTCCCGGAGTGATCTGAGGATCCGGAGAATATATGTTATGCACCGAAGTCAGTCAGAGTCACGCCTCCATCACATGCAATAAGGGTCCAAATGATTGCAATATACAAGACAAGGTCAAAGTTTCTCTTCAAATTATGTATTTTAATTATTTCTCTGAAATGTGAAACTTTTCTTAAAATATTTTAGTTGAGTAATTGCAAACTTAATTCTAGCTACTAATTAGTGGAAAGGCATGGTCTGTGAGAAACAACCATTCCTACACTGCATGTGTAAAGAAGGAAATTAGAGGCAATTTAGAACTGTGCAGGCATAGAATGAATGAAGTCGATCCCCTACATTTAATATTCATTTTGTGTTCCAAGAACTCATTTAAAATATTAGGCCCCTAGAGCAACTAACATCAAAAGGAAGGGGGAAAAAAAACTATGACCTTGAATGGAAGGCAAAATACATTTGGAAATTTTGCTCGAATGTTTTGTTTTCATAATTTGCCTGGAATTCTCACTCATCTCTTCATTTTGTTTGGATGATGATGAGAGAATTTTGTAAAGTCTAATTCCAGCAATAATCATTTCTCTCTGCCACTGGAGAGTACCTCCCTCTTCAGTACACCTCACAAATATTTCTTGATTAAACCTTCCAACAATTCTTGGAAGGAAATTGGGTGATATTTTCCGTGACTGCCTTGTGTCTCTGAGGAGAGTATCTACTGGGATAAAGCAATTATAAGGACAGTAAGTATATCTACCAGCAAAAGGATAAAAATCACAACATTCTGAAAGTCTTACTGCTTTATTCATCACGCAGGAAGTACATCCAAATCAACATTAGGCTAGTTCCCTAATGAAGGTCTGGCTGTGGCTCTAAGAGGGTAGACAACATCATATAAGTGTAGCCACTGCTTTATAACAAGATAATGATGATTAACTGTTCAAATATGTTTAATTTCATTAACCTATTGATTTATAAGGATTTTTAAGCTGGAGTCAGCTACCAATTAACTGTATATAAGTTGCAGTGCTTTTTGGTAAGGAGGAAGGAAGAGAGAGAATATTAAATATTAGAGTCACATTCTATATATGTACTGATGAATACATGTCAATATAGGTTGAGTGATAAGGGAAAATATTTTATTTACTTTTTATCCAATAATGTTGATCCACTAATGGGATTTAATGCTCAATTATATCATACTAATTTTCAGTATGATTGTATCTTCTTTTGTCTTGTTTGGAAGTTGCATATGTGAGGAATGATTATAATGCAACAAATTTTGCATTATGACTTTGAAAGCATATACTTGGAAGAAACTAAAGCATTATGAGAACTCAGTGTAGCTATGCTGGTTTATACTGACAATGTCAGAACTTTCGCAGGTTTAAGGGGTCTCTACATATTACATGATGCTTCATCCATGCTTACTGAGCAAGGGTGCATGGGAAATTTCTGACAATTTTGGGTGAGTTTTTGTGCCAAGTCACAGCTGAGAAGATGTTGATCCAACTCCCATCTTTTTTTTTTTTCCCCCTTAGTAAGTGGTGGTCAAATATCACTCTTCAATAAACTGTACTTATTTAAACACATACGTTCATTATACATGGAAAGATTCATTGCTAGTAGGAAAACTGGTCTGATTTGTATGTGGTTTTTCCACAGAGTTTAGCATGCTGGGCATTTTGTCTTGAGTGGAGTGATGTTTGGGCGCTAGTCCTAGTGGGAGATGATGGGGTCATGACCAATTTTGGACAAGATAAACACTTTCTGAGTTGGTCAAGTCTGTGGAGAAGGGATGTTATCATGGAAAGGGTGACCACTCTCTTTCTTACTGACATGAAGCTTGTCACTCTCCTATGTACTCTACTGTTATGAGGCAAAACACATCACCTGACCTCCTGCCAAAGTGGTGTCATCGCTAGAGCTAAGAAGATACCAAAATCATGCCCTTGAATCCCCCTAGAACTATAAACAAAATAAGCAGCTTGTCTTCACAAATACCTAGCCTCAGACATTTTGTTGTCACAACAGAAAACCACCTAAGATAAAACAATAACAACAACAACAAAAAGTGAGCACACACGTACACAAATTCATATTAGGCTGTACTTCAGAGAGAGGTAGAACAAAGGAGGGGAAAAAAGATTTTAAGTGGCAACTGAATGGAAATGGGCAAAGCAATCAGAACAACATTAGCAATACTCCTTATGGGGGTTTTTATTTATTATTTATTTATTTTAAGTATGTGGTTTATTTGGACACATCATGTGTTGGTTATTTTGGTTGGTTGGTTATCAATTCCCTTCTCCCTGCACCCATTGCATTGAGGGTCCTCAGTGGGCTTGCTGGTATTCCCCATGGGGTTGTGGGATATGAGTTGTGAGAGCAGTAGCCAGTCATTGAGACACTGAGGATACTCAGGAGAATTTTGTAACACTTTCTCCAAATATCTAGGCTGGTGAGGATCTAGATAAGAAACTATTTTTTTAATTATTTATCCAAGCCAGATAAGATGATGTCCTGCAGACATATTTCTGCAGCATCATCTAACCTCTTGGTGCATTTAGGCCTGGATAGGATTTTGATTGATTCATTTATTATTTATCCATGCAAACATTATCAGTCCATTTGCTGCTAGAAGATGTCTTGCATTTTTATTAAGTAACGGTGTAAAAATACAAACACAACATGATACATGTTCACTGTTTGTTCACAGTCTACAACATACCCAAAGGATGGAAGAGTGATAGCAAGAACACTGAGGTTCTGAGACTGTGAACAGAGATTCTTAGAAAGGGTTTGGCTGTGAGGGTCCTGCATGTACTCAAACTGTGTACAAATGTACAAATATCAGTCTTTTATTAGAGATATGTTTTGCAAATGCACACTTTTTGTTGTGAAGAAACATACGCACAGATTTAATAAAAACAAAACAACAATAACAACAACAACAACTAAAATCCAACCACACACACACACACACAGAGGCCAAAGCTCTATCTGCCACCTTTGGAAAATGGCTTATCCAAGTCTCTGTTTCTCCCTGGATAAAATGGAGATACTAGTGACTGGCTCCCTAGTTTCTTGAGGATTACTTAGGAGGAACGCTACCACACTCCGTCAGGTGCAGCATACAAAGCCAATATGCTGGCACCAGTAGTATTTTCAATTGTTGCTTCAGTAGGAAGGAAATCCGTTATATAAGGCTCTGCCTGTGGTTATCACCGAGACTAGAAAGGAGTATGGAACATGCTGTGTGTTCTCGTTTGTGACTCAGTTCAGGGGGTGAAACAGAAAACATTCCATCAATGTTCAAAGGGCATAGAATGAACGTGTTCAGTGTTTCTACATGGAGGTAGTGAATTTGAGTTTTACAAAAACAACAGAGCCATATTGTACACATAAGCAGTGGTAGGTTTTCTCCAAGATGTCCCTCTTGCCTAAACAAAAACAAACAGAAAAAAAAAAGTACAAAGTCTTCACAATGATTTAAAATTTATTAACTCTTAGAACTTGGACTTTTACCATCTAATTATCTCTCTGGGGGAATATTTAATCATTGAATAAAGAATTCTAAATCATGATGGAAGGTATATATTGAGAGACAAAGAAATGTACAGGTCAGCTGTGCTGAAAGCTTGATACAAGAGTAGATGAAATGCAGCATCCCTTTCATGTGTTGTCTCCCACTGCCCCAAATTTTTGTAACTGGTCTTTGTACTGACACCTCTGACTGCCATGGGAGGAATGAATTCATACAATGCCAACCATCGCACCCTTCTGACACTTCCTTGTCTTGAGAGGTATGGCTTCTATGATCTGGACAATTCTAATCCCAGGAAGTGATTTTAGAAATTTAGGGAAATGACAGAGGTACTACACTATTCTTAACAATTTCAGCTAGACTTTATGTTAAGGTATGTTTATATTAAAAAAATGTGGTGAGGATTTAACCAATATGCACACTTTTACCCAATTCATTTGCTAATTACCAGTAATGAAGACGCTGAATTTTTATCATGCATAATCCAATCACATCATTTGGGAAATGGTAATAATGAATGGTTTATATGATGTATCCAATCAGAGATAAAGACAGAGAATGTGGTTGTCTTTGATGATTTTGTTATAAATGGTAAAATGTGCAATCTTCATAGGAAGGCGTGATGAAAGATGTAGAAAGGTGTGGTAGACTGGAACTCATGCTCACTGCTATGAGGCCATGTATAAGAGGCGATGAGACATTTTTATCAAACTCATACTCGAAAACAGAGGGCACTTAAAAATAGGAAGTTGGACCTGAAGAGATGGCTTAGTGGTTGAGGTGCTTGCCTGCAAAATCTAACAATCTGAGTTGAATTCCCTAGTACTCACATAAAGCCAGATGCACAAATTTGCACATGAATCTGCAGTTTATTTGTAGCAGCTAGAGGTCCTGGTATGCCCACCCTTTCTCCGTCTCTTTCTGCTTTCAAGTAAAATAAATAAAATACTTTAAAAAGAACAGGCATTAATAATCATTGGTATTAGGCTTGGATCACATCGAGGACCTTATGATTCCTGAATACACTAGCACTGTGAGTAGTGGTGGTGAAGCACGCTAAGAGTAAAGTTAGAAATAACTCGAGATGCTTTGTTTAAGGAGTTTGATTTTCAGTTCTTATACACTAAGCAAACATCAGTTTTACTCTGCTCAGTTCTGAAAGGGTGAATGCGAACAGTAAGAAAAAAAATACCATCACAAATTTTACAGTTTTTAACATGAGCCAAAATCCATCATGACTAATGTATTTGATAATGAGGCTACTGCTAATGATGATTTTAAAAAATAACAAAATTATGGATCCCAGAAGTGCTTGCTGTTCATGCATGAAAACCTGAGTTCAGATCCCTGCACCTACAGGAATGTTCCACATGGTGACATGTCCTGTAACAGCAGGGGAGGCCAAGACCGGGAATTCCTGAGGCTTATTGGCTATCTGAGTTCTGTGAAACTCTATCTTAAAAAAAACAATCAAGTGGAAAGAGATGGAGGCAATGTCTGACAACAACCTGTGTCCTAGAAGTTCTCTCTCTCACACACACATGCACATGTATATATATCTATCTACATGCATACACACACACATGCACATGCCACACACACACACACACACACACACACACACACACACATATCAAAAACTAGAAAGAAATAAAACTCAAGGATAAGAGGAAGTGAAGAAATAAAATAAAGCAAGAAGAACAAAAATACAGAGATACCTGTAATTAGATGCTAAACTTTGTCCCTCAAAAACCCTTTTCTCCTGACCATGATAGCCATCACTCCTTCATTTTACACCTAATAATTAATTTTCAGAGAATGAAAAGGTTCTTCCAAAATAATGTTGGACAATTGATGATTCAAAGTTCAGAATCACTCCCCAGTCCAGACACAATATAAGCATATCAGCTTTCCAAAGAGGAGTCTTCATTTTCAGTTCTTGCTATGCGCGCTGCAGTGGGGCCTGCAGCATGGGTATGTACTGCACGCATAGCAGGTCTGTGAGGGATACCGCCCTCTGCCGTCACTTATTGTTGCAGGGAAGTATTCATCAGCTACATAGTACATTCAAACTATTGGCCCAGGAGGTATACTTTTTGCATTGAGATTAAAGCTGAGGAGCATGTATAGTAGATCTGGTGGTCTCTGGCATGTCACAAAGTAGAGTCAGACAAAAAAGACAGAGAGGAGAGGCTTATATGAAGGTCTAGTTTAGGTTTTAAAGACATAGTCTAGATCTTGAAAAAAAATCATATCAAAGGTTGGGTTATTTTGGAATTTCTAGTTATATGAGGAAATATTTCTCCTCATCCTTTTCTCTTTTCCTTCTTCATCTGCTCCTCCTCCTTCGTTTTCATATTCTCTTCCTTTCCTTCTTCTCCTCTTCTTTCTCCTTTTCTTTGTCCTCCTCTTGTTTCTCTTCCTTTCTGCTCCTCATTTTTCCTCTTTTTAATCTTTCTTTTTTTCCTGATACTTTACTTCTTCTCTTCTTCCTCCCACCCCCCACAACATGTTCCCATGGCTTCCGTATTTTCTCTCTCACTGGCAACAACACAAATCCTTATTGATACATAAAAGGCTAAGGAATAAGTATTGAAGCTCTGACTTTGACCACCAACATGCAGGCCCACAAAAAAAAAAAAATCCTATTAAATCCCAAAATTTAAAGGACAAACTCTAACACAAAGTATATTTATCAAGCAGACTGCCCTTAACTAGTTTTAGTTGAGCCTATTATAATATATTTTTCACCTCATTTTGGAAGACCAGGAGGTAATAATACCTACAATTGGGTTTGTAAGAACTCAAAGAAATAATATGTTCCTAAGTGGTGGCAAGAAGAATATAAGAACCAAAGGAAGGGGTGGTGTGCTTTGGAACATACTTTCCAGATATTAAGTAGCTGCTATATATTCGTGATCTCACAGTGTCTGATGCTACCTACAAAGCCTGAATAATAGGATGGGAAAATAAATTTAAAAAAGAGGAATGATAATATTACTATAGAAGAGAGACTATTTGGAGAGAAGATGGGGCTCAGTAGAGGTGGCTAGAGGAAGTGAGACAAAGGAAGGTGATGGGAGAGGATTATAATCTGAAGACTGTGATTGTGAATAGTGGTCATCAATATAAACTTAAAAGAGAATTTTAGTTACATGATGTGGTAGTTTGAATATATGTTCCCCATAGACTCAAAGTATTTTATTAGTAACTTGGGTCTCCAGAGAGTAACTTGGGTGCCCTTCACCTGGGTTCTCACTCTGATCAAATATTCATAGCAAATCAAACTCGAAGGGAGAAAAGAAATAAAAAACTCAAGTGCTTCATACCGTCAAATACTATATAAAAGTTCTGTGTGGGCTAACTGGTAAAAAAGATATATGATTTCAAAGACTGATAGTTCAGGTTTGATTATTCAGTACACAAGTAAAAGCCAGATACACAAAGTGGCACATGAGTCAAATTCATTTGTAGTGGCAAGAGGGCCTGTCTACCTCCCTCTCTCTCTGCTCAAAACCAAATAAAAGTATTTTAAAAAGTGAAAATTAAGATAAGTTCTGTGTGGACAACATTTTTCAATAATCATGTTTAAAAAATCAGTTCAATAAATGTGTGCATTGGCACATGCCCATAGCCCCAGCACTCAGGAAGCAGATGCAGCAGGGTTGTGAGATCAAGAACATTTGGGCTACAACAGTGAGCTCCAGGGTTGAGGAAGGTAGCAAGTCACCATCTCAAAGAAACCTGGAGTTGTTGTTCTGCGCCTATAGCACGTGCCTAGCATACACAAAGCCATAGGTTTGATCCCCATAACTACAGAAAACATAAACAACCACGTAACAGCAGCCTAAGTTAGCATACAGCACCGCTTTTGAAATGCATGTAGGGGGACAAGGATATCACCAGAACATGACATAAGATTTGGGTATATGTTGCCATTTCAAGGGCTCATTTAGATAGGTGTAAATGCTTGATGCGTTTTCCTGTTCTGATTTTCCTGTGAAAAGTTAGTTTTTGTTTAAAATCAAGGTACATAAAGAAGGTAGAGAAGTCTGAGTACTTCCAAGGGTAGCAGCATTAACATATGAATGAGAAGACCAATCAAAAGCAAAAAAAAAAAAAAAAAATCATCAAGCCCCTTACATTTATGTCAAACACACAAAGTAATCTGATTGCAGTTGTTCACAGGGAGAATCAAGATAAAAAGTCTGGGTTACAAACTATTACCAGTTCCTACCAGACAGGATCATGGACAGACAACCTTGGAAATTCCAAACTTTAAGCTCTAGAGGTGTATTTAGAAATACACTACTGATATCTTTCAAATCTTCCCTTGAATATCCATGGCATTCTACCAGTGGAAGTGAGTAAATTAAAAAAAAAAAAAAAAAAAAAAGGTCTACTTAATATTTCCCAAAGCCACAGGTGCAAGCTGATTTCTAGAGTCAGCCTCTAGAGACAATCAAACATTATATTACCACGGATGTCATTAGACATACAGAAGGTAGCATAAAATGCCTAATTTATTCACAAAGTGACATTTTATTTAGTGCAAATAGGCAATTTGGGCATTTACCGGAGGCACTTTCAGTAATAAAGGGGTGTTACTAAAATAGGTTGGAACACCTGACATTGTTGTCTTTATAACACAAGTTGCTGTTCTTCAGCTGTGACAGAATTTAACCATGAAATATAAGATACCTAGTGTTTACTAACCTTCTTAAGATACACGGGTGCCTTCCCAGCCCAGTGGTACAGGATACTTCCCCTAGACAAACACTTGAGAAGTCAAGTTACTACTAGTCTTTTTTCTTCTTCTTTTATTAGGCACCATGTTTCCAGAGTGATTTTTGCAATAGGTATTGTTCTGAGACTTGAATTAATTTATTATGACAGTCAGAGGTTAACTATTACAGTGAATGCTATACTTAAGCTGAACACAGGGTCACTATGTATTCTTGCTGTTCTGACAATTTATAGCTGTTTATGGTATCTGGAAGTATGGTTTGATTGTAGGGTCATCCTTATACATTAACAATTTTATATATCCTCGCCAGTACTCTGAACATTAAATAACTGTTATATGATTCAAATCAGAGGGGATTTCTTTCAACTGAGCTTGTTGCTGAATATACAGAAAGCATATTAGGATTCAAATGATATATTTTGACAAGTGGCTGTCAAGTGTACAACCTAACCAAATGTAGCCAAGTCTATTTCTTATTGAAATTATAAGAGAAGTAAAATTAGATATATTTAAAAACACAGACCTTACTCCTAACTTAGTACGAATATCTAGCATTACTTCATGTAAGATCCTTCAGAAAGAACTAAATTATACATCCATCCTTGGATGCCCAAGGTCCATAGAGTCTCAAGTACTAGTTTTATTCTTTCTATTTTTATTTTTTTAAGCTGATAGAAAGACCATTATTTATATTATTCTGGCACATTTTTATTTAATTAAACCAAACTTGGGGTGTATTTGCCTTTAGGAACAAGAAGAAAATTTCTAATTGTGGATTTCAGGTGCTGACAAGAAGAGGTATTTGGCATAGGACATTTTGATGCTTTCTTTTTATTACACTTTGGACTGATGCCTGCTGCTATAGCTAGACCTGAATGCTATCTGGCTTGAAAATAAAACTAAAGCCTTACCTCTGGTGACTAAGCTAGCTCCTCACATTACATGTCTTCATGCTGGGACAAATATCAATTCTTCAAAAACAGACCTCTAACGGCTGCAAAATATAAGCTTCATAATTAGGATGCTGGGATGGGACTCCATCAAGCATTTCATTCTTATGACTGCCAATGTGTTTGTTACCAGTACAGCGATGGCTTCCGGGGCCACACATGGCCACAAATGCGAGCTTTTCAGGATTTATTACACCCTCTAAATAGAGCATGGTTACTGATCTCACGCAGGTTTTCTGAATACCATCTCTGAATGTGGAATGCAACCATTCAAAGAAAGTTTGAGGCATTTCTCTAGCAGATTTTTTGAGGTGCTTAGTATAATAGAGCCATCTGCCAGAGGTGAAGGCCTACTTTTCAATGAAAAGGTAGCCTACAAATGATGGCTGTCCAGGAGCTGTGTTCAGCATGTAGCCAGAGCAGGAGCGGTCCGCCCAAGACACTGTCTCCTGTCATCTCCTTTCTCCTGAGTCAGCAGGGACCAGAATGCATAGGGGTCCTTTATAGGCCTTTTATCAAAGAACATGGATTTGTTGATGCTGTTTCCCAATGGCTCACAAGAAAAGACCTCTCAACAAGAGGGACAGGCAAAGCACATTTTGAAGCCCTTTTTCCTAGAGGACTTCAGACCCTATCCTGTCAATGTGAATAAATCCCAAGGCAGTAAAGCATCAACAATAGTTTTGGTTGGATTAACTAAGGATAGCAACTAGAAAGGAATAAAAAAAATAATCTGGGTTCTATTTTTATTTGTGGTATATAGAAGTTACTGTTAGTTTACAAGCTATGGCAAGCAATCAGATAGCTGAGAGATTTAATGTTAAATCACAAACTTTTAATGTGCTACTTTGATTTATGTAAAAAATGAATATATATATATATATATATATATATATATATATATATATATATACATGGTTTTATTTATTTATTTGCAAGGTTGGGGAAGACAGTGAGAGGTAGAATACAAATCACCAGGGTACCTTTTTCTGTTGCAAGTGAACTCAGATGCATGTATCATTTTGTACATCTGGTTTTATATGGGTACTGGAGAATTGAACCCTGGCCACCAGGCTTTAAAGTGAGTTTGTTTAAGTACTAAGCCATCTCCCCAGCATATATATCCATTTTCCTCTGTTTAGGTTATTGCTTAGATGTGAGTGTGTCATATGCCTGCAGTTCATCCAACAGAACTATCCATTTAATCACCCAATCACTAATGCCTTAGTGATCACAACTGCAAGAATACAATGATAGCTACATCGACACATTTGTACTTTAGGGGAAAAATGGTCTCATTTGAGGAAGCATTTAAAACAGTGAACTTAATAGTCAAATAAATATGAAATGGGACATGCTCCTGGAACATATTTACTTATTGAATCTTTCATTTTCCCACTCCTTGGGAATATATATATATACACATATACATACACACACACACACACACACACACATATATATATATACATATACATACACACACACACACACACACACACACACACACACACACATATATATATATATATATATATATATATATATATCTTTTGAAAACACCTTTGGAATCTGAACAATGAAACTCTATTGTGATATCACTCAGTGCAGCTGGGAGAGTATCATCTGGCAATTTTATTGGATAACAAAATCTAATATGATTAGGTATACTTTTGAGTTTTCTTGGTAATGATAATTAGGATTATGACTGTGGCCAATCTAAATTTCAGCCACTCAAGTCTTGTAGTCAGAAGTCTTAGCATGGTTCAAAGCTCTTCTTGCCATGAACTGTGGGGATACAGTCTCTGCACCAGGCAGCACTCCTCAACAATGGATTGCAACAATTTTGAATTGCAGCAATACCAAGATTCCTTGAGGGCTCCTCTTCCAGCAAATGCTGCTAGAAATAGCAATTATTGGGGTATGTGTGTTTGAGTCAGTGTGCACCCATGCACACCCTACAGAGTTATAAAACCATAATTCTTTGCATTAACACTGAGGTTTTAGAACCACAGCAATATATCCATTGCTAAGACACCACACAATGGGAGTCTTATAAGTGAGTAAAAAATGTTGAATAAAGATTAGCCTTGCTTTAAGCAGCATTACAAATATCTGATTCTGCATTTATTTTTCAATTGTTCATAGTCACTCTTTTATGCTGTTCTCTGCATGAGACTTCTATTTGACCCCAGATTGCTCATTATTACCAGAAACACAACATAAAAGCCTACCTTTCTGGATTTTAATATCCACCACTAAAGCCCTGGAGTTTTATAGAAATAGATACAGGTATTGATTTCTCTCCAGAAAGATCATAGGGGATTCATGACTTCTTGTGCACTTTTAATTAGCATACAGCATACTTTTTTGAGTATAATAGTCATCTCTAAATCTTTGAAAGGAAATTATTATAGCCACACTACAAATATGATAATCCTGAGGGTCTGGGTAAAACTTTATAAGACACATGCTCAAAAGCTCTTATTTATTTATTTTTGATGTAGGGTCTCACTCCAGTTCAAGTTAACCTGAAACTCAGCCCACCCTGGCCACAAACTCGTGGTGATTCTTCTACCTCAGCCTTCCAAGTGCTGGGATTATAGGTGTGAGCCACCACCCTTGACTGCTCACAAACTCTTTATGCTGAAGTTAGACTTCACATACTTTCCATCTTTCCCCTATGGCATTACATTTAGTTGTTTTTTTTTTTTCTGTACATTTAAACCATGTCTATAGTTGATTGAATTGTTCAAAGAAATATAATGTTATTATGAAGCTTTTGCGACGCTCTGCTGTTTGTTCTGCCCTTGTACATTACTTGTCACTGTAGAAAATGCACCAGTATAAACACTGAGATCTTAGTAGAATAAAGAGGTTATTTCCAAACATGTGCCTTGCACAAAGAAACATTTCACACTGAATTTGAAACTATTAAGTCTCATTCTTGCTAAGGACACTGTACATTATGGTAGCAAGGTATACTTGTGCAAGTTATTTGTCATGCTAAGACTACTTGTCACTCAAATATTGAGGAAACAAAGCCAAGTCACCTTTTGGAAGTTCCTACAATGCAGCTTTAATGCAGTTAGTTTTAGTAGACAGAAGCCTCTCAGAGTGAAGGTCATATCTCCTTCAGAAGCTTCATGGAGGCCACGGATAGCACCATATTTTCCATGTGCTGGATATCAAGAGTGACTTTCACTGGCAAAAACATTTGAACATATCTTGAAAAACATTTCCTGTTCTGCTACTTAATATGTCTGAGAAAATAATTGTGCTTTAACATCCTTTTTTGTTAACAAATAGGATGCATATTAAGGCTCAATGTTGTAAATTATTTATAGCTTGGTTGTTCATATGCTTTTGATAGACAGCAGTATCTATCACAAACTATCATCATATTTTTTGTTTGTTTTCCAGAGGGAGGTGGGTTGAACGATGATCTATTTAAGTTTAAGTTTTATTTTAAAAATATTGTTTTGATTTATTTGAAAGAGAGAACGTGGCTGATAGAGAGAAGAGAGAGAATGGGTGCACTTTGGCCTCCCACCACTGTAAACTAATTCCTGATGCATGTGCCACCTAGGGCATCTAGTTTTATGTGGGTGCCTGGGAATCTAACTCGGATCCTTAGGCTATGCAGGTTAAGTGTCTTAACCACTGAACCACCTCTCCAGCACAGGTTTATCTTTTTATATAATATTTATTTATTTACTTCAGAGAGAGAGAGGAACAAGGGAGAGAGAGAGAGAATAAATAAGCACACATGAAGGCCTCTTTCCACTGAAGTAAGATTCCAGATACATGTGTCATTTTGTGGATCCAACTTTCCATGGGTACCATGGATTCAAATCCAGGTAGGCAAGCTTTGTAAACAAATGTCTTTAACTGCTGAGTCATATCTCCAACCCAGGTTTATATTTTATTCATATCAACTAATACAGCTTAAAGGTTTTTTTAATCATAAGTATTAAAATTAGATGAGAATGGCATTTAAATGTTTTGGAGAAAATAGTATAGTATATGATATAGCACATCTGTTGGGGTTGGAAGTAGGGAAAACCAAACATTCCCCAAATATTAAGTGTATATTAATATTTGCCACTTGAAGAGGGTGTGATGCTACAGAGTTAAACATCTCAGTGTCAAAATAAACCAATGTTTTTCCTTTATTGTAGTGAAAAATTTGAACAGAGACTGACTACCTTCTGTGACATGCAAAGAAGCAAGTGAGGTCCACATGAAAAGCTTTATAGCATGTAAAGGTTAGAAGAAGGTTGAGATTCTGTCCATCTTGAACCGACAAACCAAGCATTCAGTAGGAAAATGCAGAGGAGAGGAAGTTATTAGCCAACCTGGGCTATAACACCAGACCATAATCTCAAACAGAACAAAACAAAACAAAAGGTTTTGATGAAGTAGGAAATTCATGAGTCATATTTTACTAGAAAACTGATGCCTGAATCTCCTGAGAGAGCTTTCACAGTATATATTTCAGTAGGTTTGGGATTGAGACCTGAGAGTCTGCATTTTGAACTAACTTCCAGGTGAGGTATTAGATGCAACTCTAGGGCATCAGAAACAGAACACAGTTTGAACTCTGGATCCCCTCAAGTTCTTACCAGAAAGCATGGGTGAGATCCATGGGAGAACGACATGGTGATGTGCCAGCGGGGGTGCCTGGTTTCTGATTTCCTAGACCTTATCAGCTAGAACTCCGGGTTACAAATTAATTGAAGGCTCCTCCGCCCCTGTCATTCATGGAAGCTCTGCCCACCCTGAAAGAAACAGGCTGCTGAGACAGGAGACAGAACAAGGGTGATTGTCTTGGGGACATACATATGTACGGAAATGCCCGGACCTTAGGGCAGGAACAGGCTGGACATCATATGGGTTAGGAGAAATGAAGAACACAGAAGTTCTGTCATGAGGAGAGAATGCTGGAATATATAGGGGAAATGTGCAGGGCTACTAGACAGGGAATGCTAAATTGGTACAGGGAAAAGACAGAAGAATGTTGGGGATATCAGCTCTCCAGGCATCTACTAGAAGTGTCATTTGGATAACAGCAAAATGCCTAATAGGTCCTTCACTTGCTCTTTTAACACCTTCATCTCCCAGAGGAGAAAATTTCCTGGAGGAACTGCCATCCTGTACTTATTTTTGGCAATCCAGGAAGAATTAGTTGGCAGTTTGGTAGTTCTGTGTAATTTAGAAGGATCATATCACTTCAGAGTTCATGAGCAGGTGGGAGAAAAAAAAAAAAGATAATCACATATACTATAAATTATTCTATTGGATTGCAAGCAGTTTGGAAATGCTTGACGAGAGATCTTTGGAAGTGAAATTATAAGAGCTCTTAAAAATTTATTTTAGGGGTTAGAGAGATTTCTTAGTGGTTAAGGCTTTGACTGCAAAGCCAAAGGATCCTGGTTCAACTCTCCAAGACCCATATAAGCCAGATGCACAAGGGGGCGCATGCATCTGGAGCTCATTTTCAGTGTCTGGAGGCCCTGATGCACCCATTCTGTCTCTCTCTCTTTCTTTCTCTCTCTCCCTCCCTCCTTTCCTCTTTCTCTCTCTCAAATAAAAATAAAATATAAAAATATTTTGTTTTCATAATAGAAGTAAAGAAGAATCAGAAATAGAGGGTACCAGGCAATGTTGGGAATCCCTAGGCAACACTTAGATGGCCAGAGAGAGACTGCTTATTCCGGGATGACAATGCAATCCCCAGCACTAGGTCTCTTTGTTGAGAGCAGTGGTACTATTGGGTGACCTGAAGTTGCCATCTCTGGAATTTGTTTCCACTTTATTTTTCCTCCTTTCTTCCTTTTTTTCTTCTTTCCTTCCTTCTTTTCTTTTGTCCTTCCTTCTTTCCTTCCTTTCTTCCCTGCCTCCCTCCCTTCATCTCTCCCTCCTACTCTTCTTTCCTTCTGTCCTTTCTTTTTTCTTTCACGGGCTATCCTCAAACTTACTACGTAGCTGAGGCAGGGTTTGATCTCCTGATCTTCCGGCTCCTACCTCCCAAGTACTAGGATTACAGGCATGTGCCATTACATCTAAGTTACTTTTGTACCTCTGAAAGATGACACAACTTTCTCACACATTCAAGGACTCTTGTATGTTGTACTATTCTGGACATATCTCTGATTGATGACTTTCTAATTCTAATTCTTCATTTGGTCTCAGATTACTCATGACATAGCTGTTCCAAATAAATTTGTTTCCCCAAAGAAACCCAAATTTCAACATTACCAGAATAATATTGTGTTTCTACCTTCTCCAAACATTGTTGGTTTCAGCAACCATATTTGTTCTATTTCCACTCTGTTCCAAGCTTGTAACTAACATCTTTTATGTGTTAGAGTGCTAGACATATAAAATATATTTGTTCTAAGAATAAATATTAAATAGATGGCATCCTTGGCGCTTAAGGTCAAGGCCTCTATTTAATTAGTGTTTCTATGATCTTCACATTTTAATAAAGTTTATTATACAGAGCATATTCTCACTTTAATTTATTGGGTGGACCAATATCAATTGTCATCTCCTTTTGAAAGTCTACTTCTAACTTCAAGTTACCTTCTCAGAGGGTACTGACAAAGACCGGTGCACATATTGATTTATTCTTGACAACAAGCACGATATGAAAAAGCCAAGTTAACAAGAATCATGGCTCAAAGATCAACAATTTGAAACCAAGAGTGGGACAAAAGTCACAGGACTAGGCTGGGGACATGGCTCAGGGGTTAAAGGCACTTGCTTGAAAAGCCTGATGGCCCAGGCTCAATTCCCTAATACCCAAGGAAAGCCAGATCCACATAATGGTGCATGACTTTGGAGTTTGTTTGCAGTGGCAGGAGGTCCTGGCATCCCCTCTTCTCTCTTTAACTCTCTGTCTCTCTCAAATAAATTAGTCCATAAATATAGATATTTTTAAAAAGTCATGGTGCTAACTGGGGCAGGTACATTCCAAGGAGTGCTGGGCTTTGAGACTCAGAACACAAGAGGCAATGTATGCACAAATAATGAGGTATTAAAGTGCTAAAGTTGTCCTGTGTTTCATGGAGAACCTAGTTTTGTTTACCAAAAATACCCGTTAGGACATTCTCTTCTACCTGGGATATGAGCGAGTGGTACCTATAACTGCAGCCATAGGAAGCCCGAGAGGCTTCTGAAGAGGTCAGATGTTACTGAGTTGAAGGCAAGTGTCCACTGAAGATGAAAGTTAAGGTTCATATTCTCAAGCTGTTTGAAAAACCTAACCATGTGCAGCATTTAAAAATCAACAGTCAGGCGAGCATTTTCTTCCAGAATAAGTAAAAATGAAATAATTTTTACAAAAAAATGACTTTAAAGTGAATGTGTTTAGTACATTGTGAAGATACGTGAGGAAATAACATCCAAAATATAGAATAGAAATTACTTCAAAAATCATGCAAAGAGGAAATAGAAGCAGGTGGAAATTTTAAAAAGAACTAATTAGTATTACCGAAATGAGAAAAAAATGTCATCAATTATGTAAAAAGAAAGAAACAAAAACATCAATGTAGTGGGGGAGTTGAAACAATAAACAGGTGATTATACGACAAAGTGGTGAACGGAGCTGTGGGGAAAACAGATGGCCCAAAAATACTCGAACACATGTGTCTGTGAGCTGACCTGTGCTTTGCTTTGGAGGAAGAAGAAATTGGAAAAGTAGAGGGGCTTGAAATGAGTCTTTTAAAAAGAGGAATAGAAGTTAGTGAGAAAGAATAGTGGGAGATTTAAAAAAAAAAACAAAACTAAGAGATAGCGATGTACAGAGGAGGCGAGTATAAGGCAGTGTCACTGGGACCTAAAGCACGCAGGTAGAGTGGATGACACATGTGGCTACAAGTCGGCCAGGCTGTGAGGGACCTTTGACACTATGCAGCTCTGGAAGCCCAGATTTTATCTTGTGATAGTGTGGTCATAAGAGGGTTGAGATGTGACATGGCCAGCTTTGTTTCTGAGATATGTCACTTCTAATGGCTGGGTAGAGAATAGATTAGAAGGGATGAGAAAAACGAAAGCCAGGAAATGACACAAAGGCTATTCTGGAAGCCCAGCTGAGAAGTTATGGTGTGAGGGATGAAGAATGTTTCCCTTATTCCTCTTTTCACTCCCAGCCCTCAGCCTAGAACCTGGCAGAGCAGTCACGTCAATCATGTCTGAAGAAGTAATTTTGTTCATCTTGAAATCAAAATGGTCTCCAAAATGACAAAGATGAAATTATTCATAGACTCGGAGCCAAAAGCAGTGTGTCTTTAGACATAGCAGCAGGAATTCCTATCAACATAAACGCCGTGCATCGTTTTCAGAAAGATAGCTGGATGAAATCTTGTTCTAAATGATTCATTTTAATCTCATAGTCCTGGAGATAAACTGGCCATTGGCGGAGGATTGGAATCATATTTGTCATGACAGGATCTGAACTGCGTCCAGAACTTCTGTGCAGTTGGACAAATCGTGTGCCAAAGGATCAGAGAAGCATTCCATTCTCATTACAACACTCATGTGAGGAAGTCAGTGGGAGGAAACATACTTCATTGAGAGGGTAGAGAGAAAAATGAAGTGGTAAACATGGGCAATGATATGAACGTGCAGAAAGCACAGCCCACATTTCTGCCTATGGCACTGCAAAGGGCTCCTTTCTGCTCCTGACTATTGACACACAGCAAATGTAGAATATTAGCAATAATAATTGCACTCTGCATGTACTTAATGTCTATCCATAAGGCTATGACTCTTAAATTCCCTCAAGCTTCTTTCCATTAGAGGCAGCGAATTAAATATATATATTCAAACAAATTAAATGCTGCTAACAGCTTTTCTAATTTGTAAACACTTACATAAACATGAGCTTTATCAAATGCTTAATTAATCTGAAATGCCAACTTAAAAAAGTGAGGCAATGAACAATAAGCACATCACCAACTTAGGATGTGATTCCACCTGGGTGCTTTTTAAAAGTTTAAAGAAATGTTTCAATATATACCAGCTAAATTCATGAGAAATCATTTAGCTCTGAGGGATTAAGAATAGTTTGAAATCAAGCAAGGATGGTTAGCTTTCTGAATATATTATTTAATAAAAGGGAAGATTTCATGGACTTTTAATGAGCAAGTTAATTTTAAGTCAATGAAAGTAAAATCTTGATTTTATGCATCTGCATTTTTATTTATTGCAATATACACTAAACCAATCATTTTTCTATAATATTAGCAAGACACATTGAGCTATAGGTCTTTAAATATAGTATTTTAAACTTGGAATTTTATATCTGTAGATGTTAGTAACCTATATTCTATCTTATAATATTTTATTATTGACAACTTCCATAATTATAGACAATAAACCATGATATCCCCCTCACTTTCCCCTTCACAACTAAATTCTCCATCATATCCCCTCCCCCTCTCAATCAGTATCTTTTTATTCTTTTTATTTTGGTGTCATGATCTTTTCCTCCTATTATGAGGGTCTTGTGTAGGTAGTGTCAGGCACTGCGAGGTCATGGATATCCAGGCCATGTTGTGTCTGGAAGATTGCATTATAAGGAGACCTCCCCTTCCTTTGACTCTTACATTCTTTCTGCCACCTCTTCTGCAATGGACCCTGAGCCTTGGAAGGTGTGATAGAGATGTTTCAGGGCTGAGCACTCCTTTGTCACTTTTTCTCAGCATTATGGTGCCTTTTGAGTCATTCCAGAGGCAACCTCCATATTAAAAGATACGCTTCTCTAACCAAAAGTGAGAGTAGCATTAGTAGATGGGTATTAACATTAAGAGAAGTGCTTACAGGGCAGTTTGGTTACTATAATATATGCACTTAGCCAGACACCCGCAGGCGTTACACTCCTAGGGCTCATGACCTCCCCCATCATAGGTTTTCAGGAACAGGCTTGTCTGCCCCCCTGGGGAGTGGACCTCCAGTCTGATATTCTATTTTAACAGTCATTTGAAATTATTACTTTCCAGGTTTTTGTGTTTTTTTTTTTTTTTTTCAGTACTGGCCTTCAAACCCAGAGCTCCATGAATACTAGGTAAGTAGCCTGTCATTAAGCTATTGCTCCAGACTTTTGTTTTCTACTTTGGGACAGGGTCTTAGTAAGTCACTCAGACTGGCCTTGAACTTGCAATATACTTTATGAATAGCTACAATTACAGAACCCCTGTCACCACACCTAGTTTCTAAACTTTTCAGAACAGGTATTGTATATTATCCATGAAATGTTAAGTGTATCCTTTGGAAAAAAAAGTCATTTTCACTGTGCATGCATTAAGCATTCAGAAGGAGCTGGGGTGATGACTCAGTACAGGAAGTGCTTGCTGCTCAAGCATGTGTTTGGATCCCCAGTGATCACACAAAAGCCAAGCATGTCAGGATCCCTGGAGCTTACTGACTAGCTAGTCATTTGATAATCCAGGTTCAGAACAAGACCCAGTCTCCAAAAAAATAATGTAGATGATGACTGAGGAACACACCCAGCATGGACTTCTGACATCTATGTGCATGTGCACACTGTCCACATGTACCTGGACACATATTTGTGCCTACACACATATGACCATGGATATAAATGCGTGCACTCCACATTGCAAAAACATTCAAGTAACTACCATTCAAATGAGTCATCATACATAGATGCAGGGTACCATAAACACAGAAGCCGGGCTACCTATACTATATAACTTTTGTTAGCTAGAGGGTACAAACAAAAGGAATATCAAAAACTAATCTATGGAAATCACCACCTTTATCACCCAGCACATAGCCAGAGCATGCCAAGAACGTCTCTAAACCCATCTGTGATACAGACTATGAAACTGCGGCCCACAGTGAGGAATCACCCTCACTCAAAGGTACAGTGACAAAGGTGAACAGGACACCTCTCTGTCTCCATGGCTCAGCCCCTCCCTGATGGTTCTTTCTGTAGCATTGTGTGAGCTACCAGGTTCCAATACCCCCGAAAACACCCTCCTGTCCTGCACCCAAGATAGCCCTCCTGCTAGGGCAGCCTTGCAGCATTTGTGCTCCTTCCTAATTGCAGCTCAGCATGGACCAATCTTCCCAGCTACCGATGAGAATGTTGAGTAGGAGAGGAGCGGATGCCTTGGAGCACCGAGGTAGATTACATCTATTGCCTCCCCTTTATCTCAAGGCCTGCCACTCTATTATAGAAGGAAATTAAGTTGGTCTGGCATGATTCACTCTGCACAAAAAAAAAAAAAAAAAAAAAAAAAACCCTGTTTGCTACTCACTCAGAGCTCTGTCCCTTTCTAGGAGATTTCAGTACAATATAAAAAATATATATATAATTTCTTTTAGTATCTTGTTGGTTGTTACCACTAAGCTGGCCGAACTTTAATGAGTCGATGGTCGGTTTTCTAAGCACCTACTTTTTAAAGGTAAGACCTAAATGCAGTCTTCACTTTTTTGACCTTCCCTAAGATTGTTTGAATGTTCCTGAATTAAAAGTGAAGTGGTTTTTTTTTGGAAAATGATGCACCAATTTCTGAGTGTGGAGATGTCTTAGTCATTAGATACTGCCTATTTTACTATGCAATGATTTGTGAATTATCTTCAACAAATGTTTTCTATCTGCCTATCCTTCGAGATATTCTTTTTTATACTATCTTTACTTGAGGCAACACTTCTGATTATCTGTTCCAGATAAATTCTCTCTTGAAGACCGAGAAGCAAAAATAAATAAATAAGTAAATAAATAAAGATAAAAATGAAAATAAAGCCTCCATGTTATTTAGTTTTGATTTTCCCTCTTGTTTGTCTATCATCATATTTCTTTTTCTTCATATCAGCACTCAACATTTCTCTTGATTCCGTTTTGCTTCACAGAGCTGAGAAACCCTTTCCCTTATCTCTTCTACTTTTCCCTTTTTCATTCTGATATGTAAAGATGTTTTTGGTTTGCTTTTGGTTTTCGTTCTTGTTGTTTTGAGACAGGGTCATGGTCTGTTGTAGCATAGGCTGGCCTAGAACTTGTGATCCTCCTGCCCTAGCCTCCCCAAAGCTAGGATGATATTATGTCATCACTCCTACTTTATGTGTAATGATGAATAGCTCCCCTTACTGAAGACTAGTAGCTGTATACTACTCTCCCTCCCAGCCTGGTCACTGGGCTAAGAGTCTTACCACATGACTCCATGGGCACAGAGATAGCACTAAACTCCACTCATTCACTCTTACATGATCACTTATTCCACAATCATCATTGTGCAGGTACTGGTACATGCAGGTGTGTTTTTTTGGTCTGGTCCTTTTGCGTTATGTAACCTGGGAAGACATAAGCACATGCCTATCCAGCCCACACAGTGAGGACAAACCAAGAAACAGTTCTTCCCAAGGCTAGTTTAGTGAACCCAGGCATTTTATCAGGGTTACTTACAGGAGCATGTGTGCATCTGGCAGCACCTGCATCACTAGCAAGCTTACCCATCCTGAGTGGTGGACTCATAAGAGCCGCATCATTGGATTTTCCTGCACAACTTACAGGAGGTCACTTCTTGGAAGGGTCACTTCTTCCCCAGCAAGTGTTTGCACTTTACATAACATTCAGAAGGGGCCTGATGAGTCTTGTCTGTTGTGAATTTCATGAGCCTCCTAAGCTTCCAGCCAGGAGGGAATATTTCAAACTAGATGAAAGAGCTTCATGACAGGTGACTTTGCTGTGAAATGGACAAGGCTGCTGCTTTCATGGACCTGATTTCCTACTGGGAGACACAGACAAATTTGCACAGCAAGTAAAGAAAGTTTCCCTTTGCTTAGATTCCCTGCAACTACCAAGAGAGTGTATATGTGTGATCCAATGAGTTCACTGTAAGGATGAACGGCGTGTGTGTGTATGTGTGTGTGTGTGTGTATGTGTGTGTGCGTGTGTGTGTACAAATGAATCTCTGGACACCGTGCAACCCTGTCTAAGCATCCTCACTGGGTTTCATTACTACTGTGGTCCAACACCTCCTTGGGAACCCACATTTAGGAACCAATTAGAGGGACAACTGTATATTTATCCTCACATAACAAGAAAACAGTGGGACTCAAAGTTTGAGGAGTTTTCTGCATTCCCCTACACTTTTCTTTCCCTTCTTATAACCTAAAGTATAATCTAAACCCATATCAAGTGAAAGATTGTCACTGGGTGAGTTACTTCATCTAGGTAGGTTAAAGTCTCACACAATTTCTTTTGATCTTTCAGTCAACCCAATGTTTCCAAAAGTCAGCACTACTGATAGTCAGTGCAGAATGGTTCTCTTTTTCTTTGGCCTGCAGGTCAAATGCAGTCTGTCATTTATTTTTTAAACTTACAGCTATACCTGCATAGATACATATATACATATCAATTCATATATACAGATATATGAAACTGCCCATATTTAACATAAACATTTCATGAGCTTTGACACCATGAAGCCATCACCACAATGAGCTAATAAATATATTCACCACTTCCAAAAGTTGCTTCCTGCCTTTCTGTTATTGTTGTAGCAAAGTGGACATTAATTCTGCCTTTCTAACAAAATTTTGATCCCACCTCACAGCATTGTTAACTACAGACACATGACATTGCAGACTTCTAGAACTGGCACACTGTGGAAAAGTGCAACTTTTAACCTCTTAACCAGTAGCTCACCATTTGCTCTCTGGCCCTAGTCCTGTCAGTAACCATGCTATTATTTGATTCTACAAGTCTGACTGTTTGAAAACCCCTGTATCCAAAACAGAATCTTGTTAGCTCTGTCCTCCTGTGACTGCTATATTTCACCTACAACAATATATGAACCTGCTTCATCCATATTGTTATGCAAGAATCCAATTTCTTTGAATGCTGAGTACTACTCCATTGTGTGCATTTGATCTGCTTTCATCCTCCATTAGAGATTTCAATTGTTTCCATGTCAGACATTGGGAATGATGCTGCAGTGAAAATAGGAATGTAGAACCTGATTCCTTTGGGAACATACTCAGAAGCAGGGGTTCTGGGTAAAATGGTAGTTCTGCTTGTCATACTTGGAGGAACAAAATGAAATTTCTGTTTTCCCATAATGCCTTCTCCATTGTACTTCACTGCCAATGGTTTTCAAATACTCCAGTTTTCCAGTCCTCACCAAAACTTATGATCTTCCTATTTTTTTTTACTTTTTTTTAAAATAAGTCACCAAATAGGTGTGATGTTTTACTTCACTGTGTGGATACTTCCTTTTTTTTAATGGCAGATATCATAAAGGTGATATCAGAGACCATATTACTCTCACAGTAGGTAAGACTTTCCCATAGAGTAAAAACCTCAAACAAGTTAACAAGTTTAAACTAAGAGCAGGATAATGTGTGGCAAGGCCAGGCTATCCACAATCTTACATAAGCACAGACGAAAGAAGAGTTCATCTGCCATTGACATTGTTCCACACATGCTTCTCCTGCCCAGGTGAATGGCTGTGACTTCTGTCAGTCTCCACTTTTCCTAGTTAAGAGCGGATATGTCAATCAGAATTGTATCCATTTTTCCTAGCAGATTTTAATCGATATCAAATTTCCACCTTAAATACCTTCTCCAAATTTCATAGTCAGATACAATTCCCATAAGTGGTTCTTTCTAAATGCCCTCTACTTTGACACACCAGGGTCCCCATGTTATTAGACAACCATGCTTAAATAGCATATTTAACTATAGCTATGTTTCTGGTAGTCTTTGGCTACATAGCCTTGACAGTGTCACCCTTGCTGTCAATCCAGTAGATGCTATTAACACCCAAACTACATTTATTATAAATAAAAACTATCTCCACATACTTCCAACTGACCTGTAAGAGTGGAGATACATTGTTTTTGGTTGGGAAGAACTGAGGCCATTGGGCCATGATCTTAAAACCAAAGTCACCCTTACTGTCCCACGTCAATCATTGGAATCACTTAAAAAAACCTCATTCTGAATATTTCCTTTGAGTATATCCCCTTTCCTTCTTCTTCCTTTTGTTTCATCTTAAGTTCATTGGTCAATAACAATATCAATGATTTATCTTTTTCAAATCCTTTGTGTAGCAATTGAAGAAATCTCGTTATAGCTTCCAGTAAATACCACATGTAAAAGGAAAAAGCCAATGTTTCACCTTATTTTTTAATAAAATCTGTTTTGCATGGATTTTAAACCCTCCAGGCACTCTGGTATTCTGTAGTTGTTTTCTTATTTACACTCACTGGAGAATCTCAGAAACAAGGGATGTTTCCAGAGACTGCTGTGAGAAGTCATTGTTGTGTTTATTAATATTTTGTACATATGCCCATAGGCCTTGGGGCAATGAGTTCATTTAAACAAATAGAAATGATACACAAATAACCACATTGCTCCTAATCCATCTCAGTGATTAGTCCCTCCGAACAGCTGTACAGTTTTGTGATCCCACCTGTGCACTGCAAAAAAAAAAAAAGTACAAATTTGTGTTTACTATCTAGGGTATGTATACCATTTCACCATGATGATGTGGGATAAATCCTATTTATTCACTTGGACAGTACTTCTAATTGCCTTCAGTCTCCACTGTATTCTGTTATTTCTTTTATCATTAAGATTACTCTGCTAATAATGCAGAGTAAATCACACTCACTTGGTTAAAGGAAACCAACAGATCTTATAGGGAGAAAAAAAAAGGAGAATAAAGAATAAGGCAAAGAAACTAAGAAATTTTAGATAGTCTGTGACAGAGGTTCTATGACAGTCTCATGTTCTCCCACTGAAATGGACATAGTCAGATCTTTTTAGTACCAGGCTAACTTTGTTCAGGTACAAGTTTGTAGCATAAAGCAGAATTGGACATTCCTAAATTGTACAAATGGCAGCTCTTAGAACAAGGGAAGACAGGACATCTTGTTAAAAGACTTTGTGAGACTATCTTCCATGGAAGACATGTATTGTGCGTGTGTGTGTGTGTGTGTGTGTGTGTGTGTGTGTGTGTGTCTTCGTAGTAGGAAGATAAATGGTTCACAAATGTTGTCCATTCCTGCTCCCTAAAATCCATGAAGGTATTTTGTTAGTATGCCCAAGGAACATTAAGTTTATAAATTATCTGACCATAAAATCAGAATACTAACCTGGATTATCTCAGTCAGTGTCAGGTAGTCAGCAGAGTTCCTATAGTGAAGAAAGTAGTAGGAGGAGAGAGTATGTGTGAGGAAAATGTGATCTTAAGAGAGATGTCACCCTGATGGCTCTGAAACTGGACTAACAAGTCAGTAAGCCAAGAAATGAGTTGGCTTTGAGGAGCTGGAAAGATCGGGAAACAGCCTGTAGGAATGAAAAGTCCTGCCAGCGCACTTGATTCTCATTCAGAGAGACTCATCTTGGACTCCCAAGCTCATAAACCAAAAGATAATAAAACTGTACTGTCTATATCCCTAAGTGTGCAATCATCTTTGAAGCAGCAATGTGATATTAATATAATTACTCATGGAAAAGGACCCATTAAATTTGTAATAAGTATTTGAAAGTTAAAAAGGAAAAATGAAAGCCAGGTGTGGTGGCACATGCCTTTAATCCCAGTACTCAGGAAGCAGAGGTAGGATCATCATGTTTGTTCGAAGCCAGCCTGGCACTATAGAGTGACAGAATGTGGTCCAGCCAGCCAGCCTGAGTTGAGTGAGACCCTACCTCTAAGAAAACGAAAATAATAACACATATATGATAGTGCACATTTAGCACAAAATAAAATAAAATGAAAATAAAAGGCATGATTTTGTAACGTGCTTCATAGTCAAATTATTTCTTGACTTTGAAACTGAAAAGATGACACACACAAAAAAGTGCTCCTGTGTAGGTATTTTGCAAAAGGTCCATCACAATGAGGAAAATCACCCATCATCCTAAGGAAAATGACTCAGTGAGGGACACTGAATTATCTTACAATATTTTTCAATTCTTAGTTTCTCTCAGGATTCATCCATCCAAAGCCTTATTTTACACAGAGCAAGCACAGGGCTTATAAAAGTTGACTTGTATTGGAATTTCTGTCTTCATTTTCTGCTGTTGGAGTAGGATCGTTCTAAAATCTACAATATTTCACAAACGCAGGTTCTAAAAGAGAGAAACAGGCTAAAAAAGAATGATATTAGATACCCAGTTTTATATGCCCGCATGACTGGACATCCATAGGTTGTAGGACAAATGCTGTATGCAAATTGAAGGTGCTTTTCGGTGGTTTTAACATATATATTGAAAGATACCATCAGATTTACCTCCTTCATGTGATTGTGTCTCATATAATAAGGTCCTAAATAAATGAGATGCCTATCTCTGCCTCTATTGCAGTTACCTTGTCATAGCTGGAACAAAACACCTGACCAAAAGCAGTTGATGGTAGGAAAGGTTTGATTTTTATTTACTATCTTGAGGACAAGCTTCATGATGGCAGATTAATATACAGCATGAGCTGAGACTGGACATCAAATCTGACTCAGCAGGTGGAAAATAGCAGCAAGAGAGTGAGCCAAACTATGGAAGTGGCATCTGGCTATAACATCCCAAAGTCTCCCCACAGAAATATCCCTCCTCCAGCAAAGTTAATCCTCCTACATTGCCATTAGGTAGGAAATAAACATTCAAAATACATATGGGTTTATGGGGATCATAGAATTCAATCCAGCATATTTTTCATATATATATATATGTACATATATATTTAATAACCATGTGTGCACACATAATTGTCATTGGTATATATTATTCTATTGTGGACAGACAAGAATACATTTTATGTGGGTGGATGGGTAAATTCCTTTCATCATTAATTTTGTAATTGATTATACTTCTTTGTAGTTTTGTTCTTTACCATTTGCACTCTCCAAATCACTTTCTTATTCTTTAGGAATTAAGATGCTCTTGAATTAAATGCACTCAGCAACATTAACAAATTCATCCTACTATGTGTTGAGAGTAATTCTTGAGGGTAGAAATCCTGAGTATGAATACTATGGGTGCAAAATATCGAATTCTAATACTTTGGAGCCATTAGCTTGCCATTATTAAATAACTGGTAAATTGGAAACTAGTTATTAACTTTCTGTAATAACTTTTTGCAGGGAAATAAACTAAGTTGCACAGGGCACATGGTATTACCATTGTTGTGGAATGTCTTAAAAAAAAAAAAAAAAACCATCATTGGGAGAAAAGAGAAGTTCTAAAAAGCCACTCTCCTAATGGTAGCCTTGGGTGAAGTATACAACTGTCAGTCATTTGAGCGGTGAGCAGACTGTGTCTCATTTGTTCAGGAGTCTGGGTGCAGCTGGCTTCCACACCAGCCGATTCTGCATTCCTCTCTCTGGCTTCCATTGCTTTGTGTTCTCCCATACCCTTCATACTCCACACATAATGTGCCGGAACAAAATGCTAGCCAGCTTCTCAAGAGGAGAGGCATTTAAAATCACATCACTAATTATTTTTGTGTTTCTTGCCATTAATTTTTAAGTGCTTGAAACACTTTAATGAGGACACATCTTTAGAATTAATAGAATGGATTTAGTAGATGAGAATACATACATGTGCATATATATCATATATATGGATATATATCATTATACAGGAGAGCTGTTTTTCTTTTAGTTCTAATAGGGAAATCTGAAGACATTTAATCTATATTCTCTATTTTTCACATGAATAAATTTGCCAATCTCTAGCAAGTGCCAAATGCAAATCTATTATAATTTTAAATTGGCTCTATAATGGGCTCAGTGACAAAACATATGATTTAATATTCTTCATTATGGTATTGTTTATGTTCTATTGGACAGATCCTTTATTACTATTTAACCACATTAAATTTCCCTGAGGAGTCTGATTATTCATTAATTCTTTAAATAAATGTGTCACTCTGGACTGACTGACAAATGCAGTTTAACCTTTGAAAGACCATATGATGTTTGAGAAGGGACAGGATCGATCTATCCTGTGTCATGTGACTAGGGAGTGAGGTAAGGAGTAAGGAGGTTAGGGGCATGGTACAAGATATTCTTTGATTTAACCAAAAGTTCATGTTATATCTTATAGCAAAAGATTAAATGATTGTTAAGATTTCCATTTTCCCCAGCCTATGTGGAGATAACAAACAGACATGTTTGGATTTCTTGTCTCCAACACAAATAATACTCCTCCTCCAGAAAAACAATACTACGAGTAAGGTCGTATTAAACATTGGTCTCATTACTGAAGAAGCAAAGATTCAGGTAGAAAAGGCAGTCAAGTGCCAAGGATTTATGTTTAACTGTTAAAGATATGCTGTAAAAAGTCATTTCTAAAGTCAAAGTGGGAATTTATTTAGATTTTGAGATATTTTCTTTGGCAGAGCGTAAAATAATCAGAAGAAAGGAAATCACTCCTTTTACATCATTCATTTCTGGAACTAAACATTCAATAATTCTTCTCAAGTAGAATACATTCCCTTGGCTTATCCTTTTCACTTCATTATTTTTCAACATAATTCAAACAACATTTTTATCAGTCTAGAAGCTAGGTCAGAAATCTAAGCCCTTGAGGAACTTGCCAATAAATCATTTCAGACTTCCTATTCATGCCCCAGTTATCCATGAGGAACAAATAGCACTTATACAAACATCACCATTTCATTCCGACATTCATTCAACATATGTTTACTGGGTACCTGCTAGATGTGGAGCCCTTGGGAAACAATAAATGTGCAATATTTTCCATCTCAGAGAAAGAACAGGTCCTTTGGTATGGCTGGCTCCTTCTCCAGAAGTATTTCTCTGCTCTTCACCTCCCAGGCTCAAACCCCACTGGAGTTCTCATGTCCTCTAACCTCCTATCCAAAATTCAGATTCCATCTTCCCATTGTCCTGTGGTTCTTCTATTTCCCTTGTATGGAATAATCTTATTACTAGCCTGCCCTCTCTTATTTAACTCCTGACATAAACCTTCTAATCCATCTTTTCTTTAACTTTTCACTGATTCTCAAGCCTGGTCTATCTTTATATTCTTTTCTGGCAAATTAAAATTGTATAAATATTAAAGTGAATAATTTTTGTCATTTATCTTCCTCTATACTGTAATCTTCAACAATGAAGGGCCAGGTCTTTCCTATAGGCAGCTATTATATTTTTGCATAAGCATGTTACTGGTACATCAAATATGTGCTATAAAGAATGCTTACAGACTAGTCCACAAACTAAAATGCAAGCCAGAGACAATACCTGTAACAGAATACCAAAAAAGTAAAAACGAAAAGTAAAATTGCACTCTGCTTGAATGTGATATGATTGATGAATATTGTAATTAATAAAGGTTTCATAAAATTTCGACCTGTTAAATAAGGTGTGGTGGAACAACCACAAGAAAGAGACAAGACTTACCATTCTTTTTTTTTTAATTAATTAATTAATTTATTTATTTGGGAGCGACAGACAAAGTGAGTGAGAGGCAGAGAGAGAGACACAGAGAGAATGGGCGCGCCAGGGCCTCCAGCCACTGCAAACGAACTCCAGACACATGCGCCCCCTTGTGCATCTGGCTAACATGGGTCCTGGGGAGTTGAGCCTCGAACCGGGGTCCCTAGGCTTCACAGGCAAGTGCTTAACCGCTAAGCCATCTCTCCAGCCCAAGACTTAACATTCTTATTGGGCATGTAGAATTGAGAAGAAGTATAATGAAAGCAAATTCCAGATTTTTTTTTTTTTTTTTGGTAACATGTCACAAGACCCTAGTATAAAGAAGAAGGATTTACAGAACACAGGAACAGCCATTTCAGGAGGACAGTATTTGAAAGGGATAGTGAAAGTATGACCCAGGTTGCTGTCTGGTGCAAGCAGAGAAAGTGGGAAGCCATCTCAGGTATTTCACTGGGGGAAACAGTTCCGGCAGTCACACGTGCAGAGAGTAGAGTTGTAGCACATATTTATTCTTAAAAGGACAAAACACCAAGCTTTCTCTGGAGTACACTTGTACAATAAATCTCATATTGAATGTTAGTATACATAACTGTGAGAAATTATTTGTAGGCATCTCTTCACTCTGTCCTCATCAACAGCATGAAAGAAGCTTTGCTGCTCCCTAGGGTATTAAGACCATTGTCCAAAGTTGTATCGGTAAGATTGTGTGTCAGGATTCAGACCAACCCATCTTTACTGTACTACTCCTAGACCAGTAAGGTGGGCTCCCTTCTACAGTTGACCTGTCATGTGTTGTAATATTAACCTGACATTCATCTAATGCTACCTTCATACAAAATAATAATGCGGCATAGGAGAAAAAAAAATATAGGTACAGTTTGTTCAAGACTTTAGGTAATTCTCTCAACTCTTACTTGAACCCAACATTCTCTTTACTTCCCCAGGGTCTCTGTTAACCTGAGAACATCCCTTACTCTTCCTAAGTACCAACATCATTCATAGGCCATACATTTTCTATTGTAGCTCTGACCTCAAAGAGTAAAATTCTATGTCCATTCATTCAAAACAGATTAGGTCAGAGGCATACTTAATTCACGCTAAAGTGTTCATGTTCTTTGTAAAATCAGCTCACTTAAAAAAAATCTGCATCTTAACACTAAACTTCAAGGAACACTTAACAGTAAATTAATGATCATTTAGCAGAAATTTGGGGCTGGAGAAATGGCTTAGCAGTTAAGGCATTTGCCTGCCAAGTTAAAGGACCCAGGTTCAATTCCCCAGGACCCATGTCAGCCAGATGCACAAATTGATGCATGTATCTGGAGTTCATTTAAAGAGGCTGAAGGCCCTGGCATGCCCATTCTCTCTCTCTCAAATAAATAAAATAAGTGAAAAATTTTACAATAAAAGAAATTTTAACTACAGTTTCCAATACATACAAGCATTGAGACTTACATATTAAGGACAAGAAAATATTAAGGCACCTAGTCTTTAATTGAAAACAAAAATTAAGCCCCATGAGCAGTTACAATCAGCAAATAATACATTGAAAATTCCATAGACTGACCAAGAAGAAAGATGAACAGATTAGCTTCTGGCAAATAGGGTTGACGAGATGGATGGATGGGAGAAATCTTAATCTTAGAGTTGTATAAACAGCAAAGCACATAGACAAGCACTTACTCCTCTCAGACATAAGGATAGAGATATTCCTGGGTTGAATGAGTCCAAGGTATTGGTCTTCCGACAGTTTAATCAAGAATTCACAGGACACAAGTTATTTGCCTGGTCTTGGGCCTGCAGTAGCTTGAATAGCCTTTCCTTGAATTTGGATGATCAAAGGAGAAAATAGAGATTGATGAACCCTCCTCAGAAGCAGGTGGTTTAATCGTGCTGTGATTGTGTTTCCTGGTGCCACCTGGACGTAAGTGTCCCATGCTGAACACCAATGAAAAATGGCCTTTTCATTTTGCTTAGGATTCTCTCCTGATCCTTAATGCCTTCCATAATTAAGGAGTAACTACCAAGGCGTGGGGCATTTCCAGGGGATTAATGACCAGCTGGGAGAGTTGATGGCCCAGAGCTGAGTGGGGACTCATTAACCTCAGCTGATCATTAATTCCTTAGGAACTGCCTGGGGTTGGGGGTGGTTGGGGAGGGGTAGCTCATTTGATTGTATTTTCAGGAAAAGCCAAAAGTAAACTTCTAAATACACTGAAGCACAGTACATCGTCCTTGGTAATGCCTGATGCTGTCTCTTGAGTGCCAACAGCCTGGGGCTGTCACAAGTATCTCATCAGATATATTTTTTTTAACTTTTAATTTTTGCTATGAGTACTCATGTCAGAGCTAACAGAGGTAAAGAAGATAGCCTCTTGAAGTGGCCACTGAGTTGAGGAATCTGAAATCTGCTAAATACCAAAGTTAGAAGGCTTACATTTCACACCAACCAAGCTTCACACTTGCAAAAATCACAGAACTTACACAGCAATAAGGGCAACACAGGTTATTAGATAATGCCCCAGCCTTACCTCTATGCCTCCTGATTATTATAATAATAAAACTGAAGATTCTTAACAATGTCACGTGTTGTGACAAAACAGGCCATCTCTGATGTGAATAGAATAAGAGTTTGTTGGAACAACTAATTTCAGAAGCAGCCAGATACCTCCTGTGGGAATTTCTGATTGTTATGTTGCATAGTATAGCATTTATTTCTTTCTGTTCATTACTAGAGAAAGTTTCTATGTATATACAAGGATATGATAGGGAAAGTTGCTCACTAAAACACTGTATATACCAGCAAAAATTCCTGATCTTCCTAAATGTGCATCACAGGAGAACATTATGCCATCTTTTTATTTTATTTTATTTTATTTATTTTATTTTATTTTATTTTATTTTTGTTTTTTCGAGGTAAGGTCTCACTCTAGCTCAGGCTGACCTGGAATTCGCTGTGCATTCTCAGGGTGGCCTCAAACTCACAGCGATCCTCCTACCTCTGCCTCCTGAGTGCTGGGATCAAAGGTGTGCGCCACCATGCCCAGCTATGCCATTTTTTTGAAACCAACCAGCACTGAAAAGAATAAAAGAAAAACTAAATATATGAAAGGCATCTTAAATAACTTATAACAGAAAAAGATATATAAAAGAAAGCTGCATACCCTAGGATATACTTAGGGTCTCAATAAAAAAAAAAAATTGGATAGGTTTTGTAGATACATAGATGTTAGAGAGTAGAAAGGAGCCTGGAGGGAAAAAAAAGCACACACACACAGAGATGGGATGGCACACACAGGCACGTATATGCCTCCAAATTTAAAATGGTTGTTAATTCTGGAAGTGTCAGGTGGTAGGCTATCAGCATTATCCCTATTTTTTATTATTGAAAATATTATGTTTATTCAGTATTTTTTTATAATTAATATTAAAATAAGAATGCAATAAAGGAGAAGCCACATTTGTGCATGGTGCTTAAGGTTTTACATATTAGATGGTTGGTAAGAGGTTAGCCTTACGCATATTTTTAAAACTTAATTCACAGAAACAACTTGCAGAGTGAAAATCTCTATTTCCTGATTTTCCCTATCACCAAAGTCTTGAGATCAGAAACAGAAAAGTCTGGTACACAGATATTGTATGTAAGGATGGTATAAAGTCACTACACCTCCGTTGTTACCCACAACCTGGAATTCACTACATGAGGGGGAGATAATGTCCCCTGTGCCTATGGTAGAGGATGGTCAGACAGAGCATCATGTCCAGATGACCTGGCAACAGCCTCAGAGTTTGGGCTCTTGGAGTGCAGACAAGCATTACCACCTAGTACTTGTATGGTAACAGTGTCTGTCTATGAGAATTAGAGACCCTTTAAAATGTATTCAAGATGGTTTCAGGATAGATGTTGCAGTCACTTTCTTGGTAATGGAAGAAAGTACTTGATCCGAAGCAGTTTATGGAAATAAAAGATGTCAGGCCTCCAGTCTCAAGAGTAAGTATCATCATGGCAGGAAAGCATGGCATAGAAGAAGCTGGGCATCACATCTTGTTACACCAGCTGGGAGGTAGCAGCAAGATTGAGCCAGGTAATAAACGCACAGTAGGGCTGTACTAAAAAAAACCTCAGGGTCCTCCCCAGTGACACACTTCCTCCAATAAGACTCTAAATCCCAATTCCAGCTGGGGATGTAGAATGAGGAACACATAAGGCCACAGGGGACACTTGCCATTCAAAGTAGCACAGTAGACATACCAGTATCCCAAACTTTTCACAGTCTAAAATGGCTGCTGCCTCTTTTCCAGCTCTGCAATCTTCTGGCTATTTAACTGTGGCAAACTCTTTAGATATTCTAAGCTTCGATGTTTCCATTTATAAAGACAGGAAACTAATGAAAACACTTGATCCAAAGCTTGGTACAAGGATTAAATAAGATAATTTATGTAAAAATGTGGCTTGTAAGCACTTAATAAACACTATCCATTATTCCTAAGCTGCTATTGCAAAGAGCTGGTGTTTGAAATCAGAATTAGTATACCCCCAACTAAGACCTTAAGTTGAAAGGGCAACCTCTGTAATTTAAGTGACTCTCAGGGCAAACTTCTATTATCATGTAAGTGAGTTGAGGAATAAATTTAAATATAATATATCAGAGTTAAAAGAAAGTTAGGGAAGTAAAATGTTCTTCTTTCATATATTATCCAGTGAATAAGGTGAGTATGTAGTTTGTAACAATGTTAGTTGAAGTGGTGGAGAAAGGGGAATGCTAGTTCCTATTCTTCTTGTATGTTGCACCAACAGTTCCCAACCCCATCATAATGAGGAACTAATACTCCGAATCTCAACAGCCCAGAAATAAAAGACACTTTCCTTTTCTGTTTTACAAAGGTGACAATATCTGTCCATGGTACTCTGTGAAATGATATCGTACTGTCTAGTTCCTGAATCAGGAACATGCACCGCATCCACATTTCATTCTACGGTGATCCCTAGCAAGGACTAGTCTAGCTGCATTTTCATGTAGGAGTAAACAGATAGTTAAGACAATGAATACCCCGTTTGAAGTACCTGACAGAGTTGGTCATAAGGGTTTGGCCAGTGTATTGCATGAAGCACATGAGATTTAAATTTTCCCTTTCAAGCTGGAGCAATGCCTTTGACCTGAAACGACTCCATAAAGGTGGTATGCACAGTTCATTCTGTCACTCCAGTAACATGTGGACAGATGCCTGTCTTCACCTGCTCAGATTCTCTTAGTGTCTAAAAGTACCATTCAGGATGGTCAGTCTCATTATTCTTAATGTTCCATGCCCCTCCTAGCTGTGTTTCATTTATTAATTTCTCCTGAAAATGGGATAAATGCTGAAGTATTGACACTAAAATTAACATAGTAATTTAGTATCACAAAGAGTAATAAATACTGAATTATTTCATAAAGTAAAGCTCCCCTTTCTAGATTCATGTCAGAAATTTTGACAAGATTGATTATCTTTCATTGTTTGTTTATTTATTGAATGATTCATTTGTTTGCGCATTTAAGCAGAGGCCTCTGGCAAAGCTGTTACAGGGGGCAATGTCTAGGGAGGTTTTTCATAGTCCTGTTGCAAATATCTTTATTCATTTCAGTTCAGTTATGACATTTATGACAAGCACTGAATTTAACTTTTGTGGTAATGGTATAATAATCACCTTTAAAATAGGCCTTTATGTGCTGGAGAGATTTTTTAGTGGTTAAGGCGCTTGCCTGCAAAGCCTAACAACCTGAGTTCTATTACCCAGTACCCATGTAAAGCCAGATGCACAAAGTGGCACATGCATCTGGCGTTCATTTGAAGTTCTTGGGGTACCTGGCTCACCCATTCTGCCTGTCTCTCTTCTCTCTTTGTCTGTCTGCTTACAAATAAATGAATAAATATATTAAAGAGTAGGTCTTTTTATAGAAAATGAAATTGATGAAAACTATACTTAGGAAAATGCTGTGTACTGAGTGGAGTCCTATCACTGTATTTATACCCATTGGTGTGCAGTGAATTAATTCATCTGAGGCACCTAAATATATCGAACGTCCCCAGGACATTAGAGCCCTTCTGTAACTGCAGAGCCGTTACTTGGTGTCCAGGTTCAAGAATTTGTCAATAAATACATTTATGACACAATGACAAAAACCGAGAGTAAGAGGAAAAGAGCCAGAGATGGTGGTGCATGCCTGTGACAGCAGCGCTTGGAAGGAAGAGGCAGGAGGATTACTATGGAGTCTAGGAACATTGGGCTACATAGTGAGTGCATGTAAAAACAGGCTTATATAGCAAGAACAAGAATGGAACCAAAATGTGTGGGGGAGGGGACTAATAAGTGGAAAACTGCTGAATCTATCAAGAATAACTGGAAGATGAACAGGCTGCTAGTTGTGTCCCCATAAGTACTTTACTCCACTTTGTGCAAGCAGGGAAAGGAAGTGTTGGAGGATGGGAGGGACTAAGACCTGCAGTAGAGATACCCCTTTACTTAGGAGGCTCCTAACCTTCTCAAAGCACTGTTCCCAGGCTATCAATATCTGCATTCACTGTTAATTCTTACAAATATAGATTCTGGAGCTTGTTCTATACCTCCTAAAGTAGCTCAGACCCTATGACACTTTCATACTTATAGAGTCAACCAGGGGATTTTGAATGCACACTAAATTTCAGGCAGTGTCACCGTGGCAATTACACATCATCAAAGCTGTGATTCCTACGGGTAGGAGGAGACTCAATCTCAATTAGCTGAGGTGTGGGAACCTCAGGGAATAAGTAGCAGTAGTTATCAAAATGCTACATGGATTTTAAAAATGCAAGAAATACCCTTGGTGTAACTGTATACATTTAATATATGCAAAATACTTTGCATAATGTCATCGCTTTAGCTTTGTAAAATAAATGATGAACACTCAATGAAGCACTGATAAAAAAAAAAGAAACAGGCACACTGAGTTTCAGTCAGTTTTCCATCACTGTGACAAAACACAAGAGAAAATTAACTTAAATTTAGCTCATGATTACTACAAAATTTGTTTTGCCATAGTGTCTTGGGTGTGTCATTTTGGGATTTTAGTTGCAAAGGATATCATGTGGACGATATTATGTAGTGATGGAGGCTGTGTATCTCATGGTGATGGGCTAGAGAAGAGAAAGAGGGAGAAATAACAAGGTTTCATTACGTCTTTTAAAGGCCTACCTGTAGTGTCCACTCACTGAATAATGTCTTCCTACTAGGTGCTGCATCTTAAGGGTACCATCCCCTCCCAAGAGGGCTCAAGGTTATGATCAAAACTTTACCACATGTTCCTTTACATGTTAGTTCAGATGTAAACTGTGGTGGTCCTCCTGGATTTGAAGAGAAGCTCATGTTTTCTAAATTCAGTAATTGCAAATCACAGCAGCAAAGAGAATCATAAGTGAACCTATTGCCTGAGTTCTTCATACATAAGACCCAGGGCCATTCACCTTTTTAAGTATGTGGGATACCTGAGATGGGGTTTTCTCTTCGATCATCCCCATAACATAAAAAGGAAGAGAAAGAAAAGAAAGGAAAGGGGAGGAAGGAAGGAAAATAGACAGTAAAAAAAAAAAAAAAAAAAAAAAAAAAAAAGAGGGCTCAAGAAATGGCTCAAGGGTTAAAGGCACCTGCTTGCAAAGACTGATGACCTGGGTTTGATTCCCTAGTACCCACATAAAGCCAGATGCAAAGTGGTGCATGCCTCTGGAGTTCATTTGTAGTTGTGAGAGGCCCTGGAGTGTCCATATTCATTCTTTCTCTCTCTTTCCTTGCAAATAAATAAATGAAAAAAAAAAAAAAAGAAAGAAAAGAAGGAAGAAAAAATAGGGGGGCTTATCTGGAGAGAGTGAAAAAGCCATTTTCAGAGCTCTTATAAGCCTATTTAAAGCATTTCTTCAAAGCAGTTCCCTGTAACAATTATTACAGCTCATTTGCCTGCAAATGTGCTCTCTGTTGTTAATCAGTCAGTCATTAACCTCCACAGTATCAATGCATTGTCACCGTGCATTTCAAAGAGGTGAAGGAAGATGGGCAGACAGAGCTGTTTAATCTGAAAGAGTCCATTACCTTATTTATTTTGCTAAGGTAAACCCTCAAAACAAGGATTTTATCTTGGCCCTAGGCCTTCCCTCTGAGTGTCCTTTATTTAGGTTCATGTCCAGAGTTTCCTGTGATTGCTAAGGAAATGGTTCTGCACACCAAATAACATAGTTGGAAAAATTGGAGGATTAGGACAGAGATGAAATTCAGGCAAAGGTCTCCAGTTAAGGGGTGTGGAAGAGCAATTGGTCTTGCTTTTCAATAGCAGAAAACCAGAGGCTCAGACTAAGAAATCAAGAAGAAGCCAAAGGGGGACCATTAATTATCTAGAGGATAAATTCTTAATGTCCTCAGACTGTAGTTTTTCTCTTAAAAGCAGTCATTTAGAAATCTCTGCGGATGCCAAGCTTGCAGCCTGTCTGTACATCAGTCTTCTCCTGAGCCCGGTGTATCTTCCACATGCTACGTGGCCCTTTGGGAGCTACCTCTACAAGCCATCATGCACTGAACAAGGCTTTTAAGATGGTGCGATTATTATGGAATGCTCCTCAGAAAGCAGTGATGCCCCTAAAGTACTGTGTGCCTGCCCAGCTTGCAGGAAGCCCTAGGTTCAATTCCTAGCTCTACCTAAACCAGGTGGGGTGATATACTCTTGTGATCTTAGTACTGAGATGGTGGAGGTAGGAGGATCAAGTTTCAAGACCAGCCTAGAATACATAAGACTTTCTCATGCAAGACTGAAAATCAGTAGAACTATCCTAAATGTGACATTGAGTTACACAGAATATCAGTTTTTATGGAAGAGTCGTCACCAGGAATTACAAATTGCAGTTGGTTCAATCTAATAGATAAATATTTGATTATAAACCCACCAATGAGTAAGTATATTACTAAGTTGTATAGAAATGCAAAAAGACATTACAATATTGCATACAAACAATATATTCAATGGTGTATTACAGAAATCTATGAGTAAAATTTTATTATATTGGTATGTGGCTGTTTAATATGTAGTTATGAAAGGCTTATAATAAATATACTATGTATAGAGGCATTTATAGGTTTATAAAATTGGACATGTTTTGTATCTAGTCCCTGATCTTTGGGCTAAGTGACATTTGTTTTTGCCTCAAGCTGTATTTTTAAGGATATTAGTGTATCTAAAATGTAATGGTATCAACATAGTAAATCTCCAAATAATAAACAGATCTCATCCTCCTAAGAGAGTGGCTAACTAGCTCTGAACATTTAAAGATCTCCTTTCCATACAAGTTCCCCTAATAAGAATTACAACCTCACAGGCCAATCTGAAATCTCACTGGAAGCACACATACCTGATTAATAAAGACTCGTTATTCTACAAGGACAGTCTCTCCCAACTCTCCCCTATACCATTTTGCATACTCCCTTCTTTGGTTATGGCAATTTATACACATGAAGCTATCAATTTTGTTAATTAGGCTTTAAAACTTCTATTTAAAGCAGGATGAAACTTTTTTTTTTTCTTAGCTAAAGCAATGCTACTAAATGATTGCTGTTGTCATAGATTGCCTGGCTGTGACTTTGCCCAAGAGCTTCAAAGTTTAACTTTGATGTGAAAGTCTGAGGGAATATGCATATTGAGAAATCATCTTGAAAGGGAAACTTTAGCACCAAGACTTAGAAACATTAAAAAAAAAAATTGCAATGAGTCAGACCCTCCATGCTATCAGATGACAAACGAAGAAATTCAAAGATGATTTCTCCTTTTGGATCAAAGTGATATTCATAAAAATAGACCTTTATTTTGGGGGATCCCAAAGTTTTAGATCTCCGTTGCTGTCAAACATTGAAATGGAGCACGTGTACTGAATATTCATAGACTCTGAGAAGTACAAGGAAGGTGCCTGTGATGATCAGTGTGGAAGCTGCTGAGGTCTTCAAGGGCCTGGCTTATTCTTGGGGTAGTTTGTTTCTAGTTGATGACATGTTAATCAAAACCCAAGGCTTTCTCAGTGGCCATGGGGCCCTGGGCCACAGGCAGAGCTCTGTTTGATGCTTACAATAGCCTGAGGAGTTTGTTTCTGAAACTCCCCTTCTCAGGAGAAGCCAGGATTTTTTACTTGAACTTAGAAAGGAATTTCAGGAAGGTTCAGCATGACGTAGAGTTGGAATTTATTTAAAAAGAGAGCCATTAATAAACACATATTTAAACAAGGGATACAAAAAAAAAAGAGCCAGGTGAGGTGGTGCACACCTTTAATCCCAGCACTTGGGAGGCAGAGGTAGGAGGATTGCCATGAGTTCAAGGATACCCTGAGTTTACATATTCCAGGTCAGCCTGGGCTAGAGTGAGACTCTACCTTGAAAAACCAAAAGAAAAAAAATTAGTATATACCCAAGAAAAAGCATTTGAACTTCTAAAAATTGAGTGGAGATTAACTATTATTACCATAGCCATGTATATGATCTTTAATTTGGTTGCCTAACTTAAATGAGACCACAGGGTAGTTCCTCATATGTACTGGATGTGTTTGATGGGAATTATAGATGTTTTTACTGTAGCAAAAGGTTACAGTCTTGCTTCAAAGATTTCCAGGTCATTTTAGATTCTACATATGGGAAAGGAGTAAGGCTATCCTTACAGGAAGAAGGTCAATGTCTCACTTCTATGTCTGTGAATCTATCATTTGGAGACTCAGTGGCTTTTTCTTCTTTATTATGATTATTATTTTGCTTGTTTGTTTGTAAGTTTGTTTGTTTTGGAGCCCAATATTGTGGGACTAATATGGTACTTTGATTTAATGATGGTCTCTGAAACTGTTAATTTCTTTTTGTATTCTATTTACATTTATGGAGCAAAAGAATAAAAATTTGATGGTTAGCTCATTTCTCCTTGCCATAAGCCACTCTAGCAATGGTATTAACAGAGGAATATACACACTTTTTTTTCTGTCCCTGCATACTTTAGTCTTGATGAAGTCTTACAATTTGTCATCAAAAGGCAGTCGTAGATTTCTGCTGCAAAGCAGTGTCTGATAAACACCTTCACTCGCCACCAGGGAAGCAGCAGAGGTAATCTTTAAAAAATAAATAAATAAATTCTCAAAAAGCTCGGGATGACTTGATAAGGATAAGGCAGTCTTAAATGAGAAAGCCTTGCCTGGGAACTGAGAGGGAGACACCACACAGTTCCCATCAAATTAAAATGCTAATCGGGAGGGTGGCAGGCTGCTGTATCTTAGATGGAGTTTGAGTTTTCTTTGGTTTTTCTTTCCTGTCAGGGTCATTCTATCATAATGTATCAGGAAACGCATTGCACTCACATCAAATCAAATCGTTAATGGAAAGGGTGGCAGCCTAAAGTACTCTTGATCAACTGCTAATTTTGTTTTATTCTTCCTCCTCTTATAGCTATTCTCTGAAATGAATAACTCTGTATTCAAAAGAGGTTTTTTAGAGAAAAGCTGGGCGCTAAAACAGATTAAGATGAACGGAAGACACAGAAAACCATTATGTTCACAGAATAAACAGTTTTAGTCATTTAATGTTATAATAAATGTATTCGGCTGTGACATGCAGTTTTCACCACTAAAAGGTGTCCTGCTAGATAGGCACACATCTCCACATGGGACACTGGTACCTGCAGGACAGTCCCACTGTCCATCCTCAGTTTGTTCTTCTTAGGAGTGGACAGCTGCTCAAAACACCCCTCTGTTCAAAAGAGAGAAGGAAGTGAATTTTGTATGGCTGCAAAGTATCACATTTGCTGCTTTAAGGATCAAAGTAATCAATTTATTCGGAGGATCAGGAAAGAGCCAGACAGGCAGATCTTGCTCCATTGCCTTTGATGACCAGAGCCCTGTATAACAAAGGTTTGTCAACTCTTGCCATCCTGGATCCTCAGGAATCTGAGCTAAGAGAAAATTCAGATTCCTTTCCTGCCTTCTTAGCAAATCAGGGGGGTGCATGTCCGGCAGGATGCTGGACAGTCGAATACACTATTCACAATTTGGGAATGGACACAGCATACACGGAGGGGCAAGCAATTCTGAAGTGTGGACTCACTGATGGGAAAACCATCAAGCCGTCGAGTGTGGGACTCCACTACTACACTGCTGGGTAATGCTGCTGGTAACTGCTATGCGGTAAAGCTGCTTCCATTTCAGGAAGGGATGCCCATCTCTGTCAATCGTCCTGACAGTCAATTGGCATCTAAATGTCCATTTACCACTCCGGATGTAAACCATTCCTTGTAAGCGCAGAGTGCAGGGAAACAAGACCACCACCACCACCAGCAGCGACAACCTGATTTCATGAGCTGCTGACCTTGTGGGTTTGGGTGGTGTTTTATTTTTATTTACTCTGGAGATTGGCTTCACAGATAATCAGATATTCCAAATGTGACTGACTGTGTGTTGCATTTGACATGGCCTTCAGGGAGAAGTCCAGGAAAATAAGGGAACTGAAAGAAAAGGAACTGAAAACTATTGTTAACGTTCTCTTGCCAATCCAAGATGTAGGCAGAGACTTAGAAGTCATCATGCAATCTACATTGTTCTTGCTTGGAGTTGAGGTAGCAAGTCACTCACTGAGTCCAAAGATATATTTTGAAAAAAAAAATCTTTTTTTTTTTACATGTCTTGAAAATTCTTCTCCCAGTTTATCATTTCTCTTTCTAATTAATAATTTGGCTCCATTACTATCATGAGTTATTCCATGTGTGTGTGTACATATGTCTGTTTGTATGTGGATGGGCACATGTGTGAATGTGTATACATATGTGTGCATGCATGTGGTATTATACTCAACCTTCCTCTCTACCACTTCCACTTCCCACCTTTCTTTCTTTCTTTCTTTTTCTTTTCTTTTCTTTTTTTTTTTTTTTTTGGAAATAGGAGCTGTCACTGAACCTGGAGTTCAGCAATTCAACTAGATTAGTTAGCCAACAAGCTCTAGAGATACTCCTGTCATGGTATAACAGCCCTGAGATTACAGGCACATGCTAAAGTGCCTGACTTTAAGGAGGGTACTGGGGATCCAAACCCAGGTCCTTATCCTTCCATGGCAAGCACTTCACTGACTGAGCATAGACATCATCTCTGCAGCTCATATGAATCATTCTTGCTGTGAGAACTTGTTATTGAGTTATGATTTTATTTGGCTCTGGGTGACATGTTGATCTTACATCTTTATAGTCTCCAAAATAATCACAGTATTTGAAGTCTGAAGTAAATAAATCATCTTGGTTTCCATTTTAAAATAGTGTTAAAGTGAAGACACCCCTATTTCAGCACAGGTACTATATCTGGGAAGGCAAAAATAAATAAAACCAAACAACAAAATACCTCGTAAAACAAATGCACTATATTAAGGGGTTTTTGTTTGTTTGCTTTGCTTTGCTTTTAAGATTCATGTACCTTAGGCTACCCTGAGGATGATCTTGAAATCATGACCTTCCCACTTCAATCTATTCAGTGCTAGTATCAGAGCGGTGCATCACCATACCTGGTTTATGTGATGCTGGGGCAAGCACTCTACCAACTGAGCCAACACCCAATAGCCATTTTTGTTCGTTCCTTCCCCGCAAACTGCAGTGGCTGGGAACCTGGAATACTGAGTTATTTCCAGAGTGAATGACAGCTGAAGCTAAACGCTAACTCAAATATATTATTCACAATTTGGGTATGGACACAACATACACAGACGGGCAAACAATTCCGGAGTATGGACTTTCTGCTGGGAAAACTATCAAGCCGTCAAGTATGGGAATCTACAGCTACAATGTTAGGTAACGCTGCTGGTAAATTGTTATGTGGTTCTGGGCACCCAGGTTTCTGAATGGAGTAAAACTGCTTCCATTTCAGGAAGGGATGCCGATCTCTGTCAATGTTGAACCCCTGCATACAGTGACTCTGATCACCTCTCCTTCCTATAGTCTGGCTCCTTGAGGCTCGCCTACAGATTCTCACCAAGGCTCCCCTCTCCTTTCTTAAGACATGCTTGTGGGCTCCTGCACAGGATGCTGTTGGCCAGCATCTTGACGAACCTTTGCTATCAATGAGCGTCTGTCATTTTCCACCTAGAGAGTTGAAGTTCACAGTGAGTCGGTTTATTTCTGTAGTTTTTTTTTTTTCTTCCTGATTTAGTCTACCCATTTTTCTGGGTGTGATATGTATATATTTATCTATATATCTAAGTGTTGTGATGAGTTGCCTGCCTGTTTTAAGTGTTCATGGATGAAATAACCCTAAACTACTGCTATCCATATCCAAAGGGGGGGGGGGATCTGGATGGTAAAAAAAAAAAAAAAAAAAAAAAAAAAGTACCTGCTTCTGAAATGCAGGTTTTGATCAATTTTATATTGTTCCTCTTTGAGGACTATAATGTCTATTTCAAGGGAAGTTTTAACACTGCAAGTTTTACAGCGGCTTATAACTGATAAGGAAGACTTTCCCAGGACTATTTCTCCTTTGACACCTGAATTGCAAACTGAGATTTAGATATATAGTAATTATGACTGAAATCACAGACGCATATTAGATTAGAGCACAGCGCATATCAGACATCACAAATTCCTTTGTTAATGTTAAATTCCCAACCAAGGAAAGCTCAAAGAGGCATCAGTGAATAGTAGAAATAGTGGGTCTTTTTATATGCTCAGTGAATTTCTCATAGACTTTCTTTAGAGGAAAACCTAAAGAGAATATGTCAGCATCAAATAAAATTACTACTCTGTGTCCTATGGATTTAGATTATCTTGCACTGCGGCTTTAGAAAATTTGAATACTTTTAAGGGAGGATATTCAGTAGAAAATAACTTTTGATAGGTAAATAATACCAAACTTTAATCATTCTAGTGTTTCAATTTAAAAATAAGTTCAGGGATAATTCTATTCTGTTCACCAAGGAAAAACAGTAATTTAAAATACAAAGCCTATGAAAAACCTTTCATCTATAGTCAGGCTGGCTAGGCAGAACATAGCATGCATAGCTGACTAAAGTTTCTCTCAGAGACAGCAGGGGAACTGGAGTGATGGCTCAGTAGTTAAGACAACTGCCTGCAATGCCTAACAACCCTGGTCCGATTCCCTAATGTCTATGTAAAGCCAGATGCACAAAGTGGCAAATGCATCTGGAGTTTGTTTGCAGAGGCTAGAACTCCTGGTGCACCCATTCTCTCCTTCTCTCTCTCTCTCTCTCTCTCTCTCTCTCTCTCTCTCTCTCTCTCTCTCTTTCTCTCTTTCTCTCTCTCTTCTTGTAAATAAATAAAAAATATATATTTTTAAAAAGATAGTAAGAGATCTTCCCTCATAGAACTCAATTGAAGCATTCACAGTGCAGCCCCTTCTCCCAAAGCACTGATGTAGATCATGTGGGGTTTTGAAGATGAGTATGATAGAGTCTCTAACTTTGGGAAACAGAATATTTTATAAAAACAAAAATGAAAACCCAATTAACTCAGAGACAGACTGCCAATACAGTAGGGCTGAATAGAGGATCTAGATTCTCAATCCAACCAAACAAGGTAAGGCAAGAATCACTAGTCCACAGTGTGATCTTTGAACCTTTAAATCTGCAGGGTATGGGCTCTGAATACCTATACACTGGGTCTGAGGCTGTCCTATCACTAAAAGTAGGAAGGATGGAGATCTACTTTGAAGTGGGAGGGGAGGAAAGATGAGATGGAGACATGGGAAGAGAACAAGGCAAATTCGGACTTGGAGGAAAGAGGAACTAAAGAGATTTGTCACACCTCTTTTGCAATTATGTTTGAATTCTCCTAATTCAGGGCATAGTACACCCCTTGCCGTCTGTCATGTTTGTAAGGATAACCTTTAGATGGACTTAGTTATAGCTGCAGATGTTATTTTGTATGGTCTAAGCCACTCTGTAACCATGTTCTGCTGTCATGAAGGGGGCCCCATCAGAATGTACTTACTGCCAGTACTGATGAAGTTCTTAGTCTAAAACAGAAAAGTCTAAAGGAGAAACCTCAGGGCCACATCATAAGCTTCCAGAGGGTCAGGGTGAGTACTAATTTGTTCTTCCATTTGAGTTTTTTTCCTTATATCCATTCTCAGTTCCTATCCTCATATCCCCAACATAACCCATTTATTACTCTACAAGGCTACTGTGGATGCTGTGGCCATATTTCTCCATTACCACTTAGCAGACCATACAATTTCTGAGGGAATCATTAACCAGGCCTTCAATGCAGAGAACACATGGAGAAAGTGAAATAGCAAATGTATTTGTAAGACCTCTATTCCCCTACACAGTAATGGCTTAACACTCTGGCATTAATTCCATTTGTCAAGCTGTAAGATAAATACGTGCACATCAGACACTTTCCCAGCATTTATTCAAAGGGCAGACAGTGAAGACCACTATTTAAATGGGAAATGTGTTCATTTGTTTTTTGAAAACAAAGCTGAGACTCACAATTCACAATGTCAATCCTTTTAAAGCGACAGCACAATTTTCAGAACAGCCAACTGCTTATTCTCCCTGTAAGAATAACAGTATTACCAAAAATTCAGGAAACCAAATTAAATGACATTTGTATTTATGATTTGTGTGTATCTGTATTAAGGATTTAATGTAATTTGATTCTGTCTTTTCTAACCTTGAAGAAACTACATTCAGCCTTTCTTGCAGTGAAGTTTTTTACATGCAGTGATATTCACACATGGATAAATTATCACATCTTGAAAGAGGTTTCCAGATTTCTCCTTATGTCTCTTGCCTAAATTGGTCTCTATTTATATTGCTTTGCCAGGTTGATTCTCTTCTTTAAAATGATTACAAATTTATTTTCACTGGTGTTCCAAGTGATCTAAAGCATTAAAGTTCTAGTGCGTGGTCTCAATCCAATTTATCCTTTAAAAATATAGTATACATGAAAGAGTATTATTAATCATGGTTCAAAAGGTATAAATACAATTTTAACAACTATTTATTTATTTGTAAGCAGAAAGAGATTGAGAGAAGAGAAACAGAGAGAATTGTTCCTCCAGTTACTCCAGCTTCTGCAAACAAACTCCAGATGCATGCACCACTTTCTGCATCTTGCTTTACATGGGTACTAGGGAATCTAACTGGGTTGTTTGGCTTTGTAGGCAAGCACCTTGACTACTGAGCCTGCTCCCAAGCCCCAGGTATAGATATTTTGAATCACCATGCTAACTCATCATTGTCCTGTCTATAGATATACCTCTATTTTTTTCTCAAAAAGATATCCTATAGCATCATTTCTATTGTGAAATGTTTTATGCTATAGGAAAATGATCAAGAAAAATATATCTAATCCAATCATGTATTTGTCTTGTCTCTTTATTAGTTGTAAGGCTCCACTGAGAACTTATCTCACTGCTCTGCTTAGATCTCCTTAGATGATCATTTTACTGAGAGGAAAAATAAAACAAACAACAAACCCCCCAAAACTCCAGTCCTTACTGAGGTTCTTAAAACTTCAACAATCAGATACCCACATCTCTCTGGCTGGGGACCTTATATTAGTTACTTTTTCATTGTTGGGTAAACATACCAGACCAGAGCAGTTGAAGGAAAGAAAGGTTTATTTGGGTTCACAATTCAAGAGTACAGTCCTTCATGACAGTTAAGTCACATTAGCAGGAGCTTTGGGCAGTTGCTTATAGTGTGTCCACAGTGAAGAAGCAGAGGGCAATGCAAGGTGATATTTAGCTCCTTTTCTTTATTTTTATTCGGTCTAATACTTCAGTCCATGGAAAGGTACTGCCCACTGTTAGGTCTTTGTACCTCCATTGTCCTAGTCTAGAAACTTTCTTGGAGATAGTCTCCCTTAGAGAAGTCAGTCTCTTGGGTGATGTGAGACCTTGTCAAGTTGACATTCCATGATTAACAACCACATGGTGTTTTCCTCTTCTGCTTTGTCATTTCTAGCCCCACTTGCTTCCTTGCTTTCTTCCCTTTTCGTCACATGCCATTCTCTCAGGGCGATGCTTCCTGAAAACCTCTGTGTACTGGCAGAGACCCACTCCCCCAGGACCACACTATTAATGCTCTTACCCACCTCTGCTCTCTGGTGCTCTTAATAAATAAATAATGAAACCTAAAATTTAGTGCAGCTAAATGTGCTGACCCTGCCAGCATTCAAGTGTCATATGAACCAAAAAGAGGCTGCAGGTGTCAAGAAAATCCAAATCAAAATGGTGTAGGATTGGTTCAGGACACTGAGATGGAGTCAGAAAACCAATGTTACCTAAAACCTTGTTTATCGCCAATTAACTCTTGGAACTGAATTAACTCTTGGATCTGGGCGGTAGACACACCCTTCTCTAGATGAGCATTGACCTTTGAAACATCCTAACCTCTGCTTATCTTTTGTATAACAGACTCCTTCCAAACTACCAGGTAAGAAAATGTCCCATGTTACTATACACTTTTGAAAGGATTGTCATTTTACTCACATTATCTCCTGGGAAACACAGAAACAACGGTGTAGATAAGAGATGCAGGTGTGCCCTTACATGGCCTACAAACCACGAAATAATCTGATGATGGGATTCCTTACCTGGATGCCTGAGGGTCAACCCTCCCCCTGTTTTCACTCTCCATTTTAACACTGCTGTTCTAAAGAGACTACATGCTAGGCAATATTGTTACACATTAGAACTACTACAAACTAAACTGTCAGAGCTAAAACAATCTAATATATTTAAAGCATTATGCTGTCAACTCTAAATCAGGATTTATTTCTAGAGTTGCAATACAAAATCAATATTGGTACAAACATGTAAATTGAAAGCTCCAAGTTCCAAGCAGAATAGTCTGTAAGGAATAGTCGGAATTTTTATTTTAATGTATGTTCTATATTTAATATCTTATAAAATGTCAATTGCAAGCTCTCAAATTCATAATCATGGATAGTACTCATGAAAAGCAATGGTCTGTTGACTTAAGCTATCAGTAGTATAATACAAACTTAGTGCAAAACAATGATAAAATATATAGTTCAATGAATATAACTTTTGAAATCCAATTATGAGTATATTTGAATCCTGCCTTTGAATTTGTGTAGAGAATTAATTCATGTGTAGGTCACAATGACACTAGTGGTCCTATCTTCTTTAAATTCTGAAACATTTCACTTTTTTTTTCTTTTTTGTTTTTTTGTTTTTCAAGGCAGGGTCTCACTCTAGCTCAGGCTGACCTGGAATTCACTATGGAGTCTCAGGGTGGCCTCGAACTCACTGCATTCCTCCTACCTCTGGCTCAAGAGTGCTGGGATTAAAGGCATGTGCCTCCACGCCCGGCTCACATTTCACTTTTTTGTTTATTTTTATTTATTTATTTGAGAACAACAGAGAGAAAGAGGCAGACAGAGAGAGAGAGAATGGGCGCGCCAGGGCCTCCAGCCACTGCAAACGAACTCCAGATGCATGCGCACCTTTGTGCATCTGGCTAACGTGAATCCTGGGGAATGGAGCCTCGAACCAGGGTCCTTAGGTTTCAAAGGCAAGTGTTTAACTGCTAAGCCATCTCTCCAGCCCACATTTCACTTTCTTAAGAAATATATTTTTATGCTTAAGCACTTTGAATGCCATATGTGACTGAGCTATCATTGTGTCTCTCAGACACCACATTTGTTCAGAGCCGTTCTTTAATAAATACATTTTTAAAAGGAAATCCAGCAGAAAACAGCTAGCATGAGAGTTACAAATATGCAAAGAATAAAGTGCAGTAACATGGCTACAAGTATTACACAAGTGTTGCTAGATTCTAATCAACTTCTCAGATGACATCCATTTCTACTGGCTTCTGATTACAAACCAAATGAAATTTAAACAGAAGTTCTCTAACATCTCAATGGAAACACCTTAATGTGACAACTGCGTACCACAATAATGATCTAATGATGCTAAAATCATGCATGCCATTTTCGTTCCTTTTGGCATGTTTTCATTTTTCTCATCTTTGTTTTCCTTCTGTTTTATTTGTTTTTCTTTCTCTCTCTCTTTTTTTTTTTAATGGTTAAATCTAGGACCTCAAGCACTTGGAACAGCATCCAGATTTTCTGCAAGTAGGGTTTGGCAAGCCTGCATCAACGTGACCTGGAGTCACATTCCAAATATGGTCTGCTGGATTTGGTGGTTCATACCTGCACTCTGAGAACTCAAAACAGAGGCTGAGGCAGGAAGATTGTGAATTCTGAGCCACTTGTTTCAAATAACAACACAGACAAGTAAACAAATAAACAAACAAAAAAAAAAAAACAAAAAAACAACTGAGGAAGCAAACACAGATCAGAGCCAAAGACCTGCTCAACCAGTATTTACCTTGGGGACCAATGTATGTAAAGGGAATGGACACTGTAAGGGTGAGTGAATGCTCACTGTTCTAGACAGTTTTCAAGAGGGTTTTTTTTGAGGGAATTTTATCCTCTTTTGAGTCTTACCATTCACGTTCAGATCGGAAAGCATGAGACTACATCTTGAGAAAATAAAGCAGAAAGTAAAGCAGAAAAGTTCCCAGGGTGTGTGGGGTCCCCAACAGGTGAACACATGTGGTGATTTGGATTCGACCATCTTAGAACCTTTTAGATGTAAAGTAGACATCCAGTTTGGATGAGCCGCATTGGCCAAGTCCAAATGTATATGCAGGACTGGAGTGGTTGGTTGTCGTGGAGGAGGGTGCAGATTCTGAGGGAGCCCATATCCTCCAGATAATTGAGAAGGAGAAGGAAGAACCAGGAAGCTGTTCGTGATCGTCATATTCAGTCAGGTTTAGGTGCAAAGGAGAGTTGCCTCCTAACCTCGCCAGGAAAGGTTGATAACTATGTTCTTCTGGGCCGGTGTCCCTACCTACCTATCTACTATTTTCTTGCTCCTAATCTCTATCAGAATGTTTTGTTGTTTTTTTTTTTTTCCCCCGCCTGCTGCTTTTTTTCCATAGCATAGACTCTTAACTATTCCAGCTCAGGAAACTTAGAGAGGATCAAAACACCCAGCTAGCATGTTCTAAAATGGAAAGCCCATCTGAAGGCATACTGTGCAGTCTGAACTCTCAAATTTAAAGCCAACTTTTTTTTCTCAAATTCTAGGCAGAAAAAAAGGATATTTCAGTCATGTAAAAGCATTTCCTGATGGAGAGGTTATTAAACACCACAGTAGGCAGGTAATAATGTCTAAATGTCTAGGATGGGGTAAATGACCTCTTTACCAAAAGCCAGACTGGGGAGTTTGGGACAGGATAATGTCTCAAATTCCCCTGCAGCCACAGGAGTTCACAATTTTATTACTGAAGGATGCAAAAACATTTTGGCACATGCTGGGCTTACGCAATTCCGGTATAGCCCAAATGGACTTTAAGATGCATAGACTTTTTTTTTTAAATCCTGCTCTATGAACATTTAATATCTGAAATTATTTGAGAAGAAAGTATAATGCCCAATTGTTATCACTTCTTGAATGCCTCTTTTACTTGCCTAATTGTGGCAATGCTATCAGTAGTAAATATTTTCAAGAGACAGTAGTAAATATTTTCAAAAGATTAACACTGTACAATAAGAGACCCTGCACTAGCCTGAAAACCCTATTTTGTATATTTTTGAAATGCTGAGTGGGCAGCCACACATTTTCACATTTACAGACAAAATGATCTTCAGGTGAAGCAAAGATCAGACTGAAAAAGAACAAAGCAAGGCAGAATGACATTCTAAATTTTCAGGTTGAATCTCTGAAGTTGGTAGGCACTCTGTGCTGACACACAAAACAGGAAGAAATAAAATTCATGCATCCTCTCTTTGTTAAGGATCTCTAGAACTTAATACCCTAGAGAATTTTAGAAGAGATGAGAAATCTGTCTAAAACAGATATATTCTCTGCAAAAAATATTCCCATAATGTTTATATCTTTGTAAGCATGAATATGTTCTTTCTCCTTTGGTTAATTCCACAGTTAGCATCCGTTAAAAGCTGCAGCGGGTATTGAGGGTCTGTCTTGAGGAGTCATATCTGAAACTCTATGGATGCTCCTCTCACTATTAATCAGTATCAGTACACAGTGTTCTCACCTTGTCTATAGGTGGTGCACTTTCCAATTTAGCAGACCACCAGAATATATAGACATGCATTCTAAAGCGAAAGTTTATAAGAAAGGAAGAATGTCACAATAAGATTCACCAGCTCTCTTTCTCTCTCCATTCCCCAGGCCAATTCCAATTGCCCAGACTTAGAAATCCCTGACACTAGTGTTGACTTTCAGATTATAAATTCAGGACTCTTAAAGGTCTTCTTTATATCTGGCCTACCCATCAAGTATGGAGTTCTATTAATAGAGAAGTATAACCTTTCATCCCATAGTTAGAAATGCAAATGCTATTAGAAGAGTCATTGATGAACATAATTCATTATGATTATTGACAGCATATACCCATGTGTAGTTGATCTAGGCCTCCACTATACTATGAGAGAACAAATAGGCATGTAGAGGGTACTGTCAGGTTAACATCACAGAGCAGCACAGCACGGCCACTAAACATCACTCAGCTCCATCAGACAATTGTGATTGCATTATGCTGTTTCTACTCTTGAACTATGTCACTTTGCTCAATTTGCTTATACCCTCTCTGAGTATCACCTATAAGTGAGAATAATAGCATATACTATTTTATATTATGGTATGAATAACATCCTGTGGTGAGCAGGGTTCTTCAGGGGAGCATTACCTAAAGTGTGTGTGTGTGTGTGTGTGTGTGTGTGTGTGTGTGTGTGTGTTAAAAGGGAAAGGATTATATTGAATTATTTAATAGAGGCCTGTTATTCCATCTGCAGGCTAGAAAGGCAGAAAACCGTAGTTGCTCCTCAGTTCAAAAGTTTGATGCCTCAGAAGACCTGATTTGGAGCTTACTCTGGTATTGAGTCCACATTAAAATACAGACAAAATTGGCATCTAACTTCTGTCAAGAGTGACAGTAGCAGTGACAGGCTCACCTGCACAGAAGAAGAGTCAAAGCAGGCAGATACACACTTGTATTATCTTTGCACCAGTCTTTGGGAGGTGCCCACATGGAGGACAGATCTCTCACCTCACCTAGTCCTCCTTCGCAGACATGTCCAGCTATGTCTTCTAGTTGATTGTAAATCTCGTCAAGATAACACCAAACCACATCATGGGTCAGGCTTAGTTTCCAAGTAAAGTCAATAATAAGATTATATCTCTGCTTCATGACATCTCCTGAACAACCATAAACATGGATTCTTCTTCTAGAATATGTAACCAAGCCTTGAGGTATGCTTACTCTTTGTATATTCCATAGCAAACATGGTAATACATGTTCAATAGCATGCAAGTGGTGACATTAACTATGAATTATCAATGTTGTGTTACATAGTAAAGGGTCAAGAGAGGAAAGAAACCATGAATTGCTACTTAATTTAAATCATATATGCACAAAATATTCTTACCGAAATAAGAAATAAATAGTCATGCCAATTTCAATCCTCATTTGGGTAACTAGTGATATTAGTGAAGCTAGTATAGATTATTTTAAAATGTTTTATTGTATTTATTTGTGAGACAGAGAGGGATTGAGAGAAATGAGAGAGAGAGAGAAATAGAGAGAGAGAGAGAGAGAGAGAGTGTGTGTGTATTGGTCACCAGGGCCTCTTACCACTAAAAATGAACTTCAAATGCATGGCCCATTTTCTGCCTCTCACTTGGTGTGGATACTGAGGAATTAAACCCAGGCTGGCATGCTTTGCAAGCAAGTGATTTTAGTTGGTGAGCCATCTCTACAGCCCTGCTTCTGGTATTTAAAGCTACCTTCCATATTCTCTCCTTATTCCATATTCTCACCACCCTTGACCAATGCCTCTTTTGGGCTTTTTTTTTTTTTTTTAACCTGGAAAGGTGACAGACACTTTCATTCCTGAATGGCCTGGGGCATTTATCATCCTGCCTGCATTGGGGTGTTGTCACCATTCACTTAATCACAGGCCATGGCAACACCAGCACATAACCCAAAGGACTATGCTCTAGACAGAGTTTTTCTTACCTCCATTTGTGTGGTTTAATTTCACTCAAGCTCAGGATCAATCATTCCTGCTAATACCACAAGTTCTTTCTTAGCCTATTGACTCAAGACATCTAGAGCCAAAACTGGCCAGGAGGATGTCTTAGCTTCCAGTTCAAGGTTGTGCCTCCTGACAAAAGCCTCTCTCCATTTGCAACTAAGACTTACCAGCCAGCTTAAGGACCTGGGAACAGAACAGAGTCTTTGCTAGCTGGCTTCTATAGATGACGGCGAGTGAAGCCATTCCCTTTCTCACCCCTTCACTCCTGGACCATGGAACTCTGGCTATGGGGAAAAATACTATATATTGTGTGGAGAGTCAGAGCATAGACAACCTTCTAGAGAACCTTGACCCAGTGTCCCTAAGCTATTGTCAGCTGCTTGGCATTGCTGTGTTTTCAAAAAGCCATTCTACTCTTTTGTTAAGCCAGCTGCTTCAGGATGGTGGGAAACATGGAAAAACAAGTGAATTTCATCAGCATGAGCCCACAGCTGCACTACTTTGGCTATGAGGTAAGTGTCTTGTGAAAAGCCATGCTATGGGGAATACGAGAACAGTGGACCAGCATGTGAGCTCATGGATAGTAGTTTGAGCAGAGGCATTGCATGCAGAAAAGGCAAATCCACACCCGGGAGAAATATCTATTACAGTAAGGACAAAACACTGCCCTTTCTGTGATGGAAGTGATCCAATGTAGTCAACCTGTTACCAGATTGTGGGTTAGTCACCCAGGGAATGGTATCATATCAGAGACTCAGTGTTGTCCCTATCACTGTCAGATTTGTCACTCAGCAGGAGCTGTAGCAGGGTCAGCCTTAGTGAGGAGAATTTCATGTTCTTGGGCCCATAACTCCCATCCCTGCACTATGGTATAGGCTGTTTGTCAATCACAGGGATGGATGGGCAAAGAGGTTGTCTACTATTCACAGAATGGGGTATCCTATTGAACTGATTATTGAAGTCCTCTTCTGTTCAAGTTGCTTTGGATGATCATTTACATAAGACACAAGTACCCTCACATCCTTAGCCAATTTGGACCAAGACCTCCATATACCCCTTCCTCAAAAGTCTTTCTTAATCAATTTTCGAATCATAGTCCCACCAAATCCTTGACCATCCAGTCAAACCACAGGCTCCCATGATGTATTCATGTATAATGACACATAGGACACTTTTCCCTGTATGGAAAATGTACAACCATATGCACTGCCCAGTGTTGTGCAGTGTGAAGATTTCTCATCACAAGCTCCTTCAGGCATGTCTCAGAAAGGGGCTGTAATGATGTAGCTGTCCACTTCTAAGTGGTTCCTGCATACCCCATGTAGAACATTCTGTCACAAAAATCATAGTTTACCAGTTACAGGGCACACTGCACGAAGCCATAAATGCACCTTGGGGACAGAAGACCCTGTAGCAAGGGTAGAAACAATAGAATTGTGGACCACTTCTTCAAGAAACATGCTGGTGCCTTCAAGACCTGATCAAGCCTTGTCACATGCTTAACACTTCTATTTGATGAGTAGTTATTGCTGTGCACATCCAATTTTATGGTTTGGTGGGTTGAATAACACTCATTTATTATGGATAGCCCATGTTCCAAGGCAAATGGGTGGTGCATTGACAAACATTCAGTTTTCACTGAGGTCCAATAACAGGTCAAGAGCTGTCTCTCAAAGGGAGAGAGTTGTCTAGAGATGATAAAAGACCTTGACCTAAAATATCAAGGGCCTGTGCTGTGATTCACCCATGGGGGCCTGTCAAAGTCTCCAAACAGCATCCCTCATCTGCCACTGATACCTCAAGTACCTTTCACTGATACCATCAGATCTGCTGGATCACATGATCCAAGTGGCAGAGTAACTTGGAACTGCAGAAGAGCCTTCTCTTACTCCAGACCACATTCAAATTGCAGTCTTTTAGAGCTCTTGGTTTATGAGCCAGAGCAAATGATGAATGTGTGGCCTCCCAAATCCAAACCTTCCCTGTATGCATTCTCTTTCTTGTTTGCAGTGGAAGAAGCCAGTAGCGAAATCTTTGTCATCACCATAGAAGGGCCACTGTTGCTCTCTTCCCAGAATTGTACTCCTAGAAACTTAACTGAGGTAGCAGGCCCTTAGATTTTGTTTGATGTAGCAGTTCTCTGCCATAAAGTCCAGCGTGGTTGTTATCTCCTGTTCTCTCACTCCACTCAGTCTAATGCCATCAATGTAAAGGAACAGTGTGATGCCTTATGAAAGACCCAAGAAATCATGATAACTGTGAACTGAGTTAGGACACAGGGCTGGAGGATTACTATGCACTGGAGATAGGCAGTGAAATCTACTGCCGGCCTCGTAAGATGAAGGAAAATTGCTTCAGGTATGCCTTAAGAAGAAAGCATTTGCTACATCAGTAGTTGCAAACCAAGCAACAAAAGCTATGTCAATCTGCTAGAGCAAGGAAACCACACCTAGTATAGCAGTAGCAAATGGAGTTGCCATTTATTTAAGCTCCCAAATCATCTGTCCTTCTCCAGGCTCTAATCATGTTCTGCCCGAGCCCAACAGAGTAGCTAAATGGAGGTATCATAGGAACCAACACTTCTGCACCTTTCAAAACCTTGATGATTATACTAATCTCTGAAATCCTCCAGGGATACATTATTTTTTGGGTCTACTATTTTCCTATATATAGGCTCTAAATACCTTTCATTTGGCCTTTTCAACCTCAATATCCCTGACATCACTGGATGGGAAACCAATGTGGGGATCTTACCCAATTCCAAGTATACCTATTTTAACTATGCATCTTGAGATGTGGGAAATAGCTGAAGGATGGGTTCAGGGACTCATTGGACCTACTATGAGTTTGACTTTTGCTAAAACCTTATTGATATCCTGGTCACTATGAACCCTTACCAGATTAGAGAGCTACCATCCTGGCTGGATCTCCCAGAATCAACATCAATATAGAGCCAGTGTCTAATAGACACAGAAACATCTAATTATATTTTTTATCTCACTGCACAACTATGCAGTTGAAATGCTATAGGTCCCCTTGGGAAGGGATAGGAGAAAGATTAACAGTGAAACTTTTAGGTAGTGTCACAGACTCCTTTCTCCAGTGAACTTGACTTTCTTGTCCTTCCAACTGCCTTCATCCTAAAGTGGTAAAAGTCTGGAAATTGGTTCAGAGATTGTGATTGACTGTTACTATGAATGGAGGTAGTGTTTCCATTTGTTTTCGCCTGAATTTTTTCCATGTATGCAGATCAAGACAGCATGTAGTAGGCTTCCCATGTATTTCACATCTGGGAACAACATGATTAATTAGAGCCATAGGTCTACATAAGTCAGACCATTATAAACATTGATTTGCCTCTGCTATCCATAGTGGTTCTTTCACTCACCTGGCCTTTGTCAACTGAGGGATGCCACCTGGCCCTTGCCATCTCAAGATTCAGTTAGACCCCTTGTACTTAAGTTATCCAATTGAGAAGCTGTGACTCCCACTCCAGTGTCTACCATACAAAGTAGAGCAATGACAGAGATTTTTGGGTGATGGCACCCTTCTTACACATCTGTTCCTTACCATATTAAGAAAGGAAACACTTCCTGGATCCTATTTTCCCACAGAAGCCAGATGTACCTGTGAAATACATTCTAGACTTACAATTTCCCTGTTTTTAAATGCACTGATCAACATTAAGCCAAGGAATATTAAACATCCCCAGCTCACTCATAGTAGGCTGCTATTTAGCCCAGCCTTCAGCAAACCTATCAAATAAACTGTTAGAACCTCTTGAAAATGTGTAAGCTGACAGGTTTTTTCTCTTCCTTCTTTACTTCCTTCATTTTTTCTTTCCTCCTTCCTTCTATTATCTCTTTATCCTTTTCCTTCCCTTCTGTTTCTCTCTTCCTTTCTTCCTATCCTGCTTTCCTTCCTTATTTCTTTCTTTATAGGGTTTCCTGTATCCCAGGCTGGCTTGAACTCACTGTGAAGCCAAGGATGGTCTTGAACTTCTGACCCTCCTGCCTCCCTCCACCTCTTAAGTGCTTGGATCACGGTCATACACCATTGTGTCTATTTTTGTAGTATTGAGGATCAAACTTTGTGTATATTAAGCAAGCACCCTACCAACATCTCCATACCTGAGTTAGTTCTTTAAAAAACATTTTATTTATAGAGAATGGGCACACCAGGGCTTATAGCCACTGCAACAAACTAATTCCAGATGCATGTGCCACCTTGTGTATCTGGCTTTGTGTGGGTACTGGATATTTGGAGTAGGGCTTCCTAGGCTTTGTAGAGAAGTGCCTTAACCCATGAGCCATCTCTCCAGCCCCAGAAATAGTTTCATGCCAATACTCAATAAAAAAGCACCTAGCACTGGTCACATTAATGCACAGTTTAAATGAGTAGTTCAAAGCCTGGACAAGTGTGCAATGGCCTATGGAGTTTTGACAAATTTCTAATCTATCCTAGTGCACTCACAAAAGTCTCACTAGGTCTCCATAAAAAAGAATTGCTTGTAAAATGCAGATGAATCTTCCATATAGATAGATAGTAAAGTGAGAGCTTGAAAATATGAATCAAAGAAAGGTAAAAAGAAATAGCCCAGCTTGGTGTGTTGGTGCATACTAGTAACTCTTATACAAGGGAGACTGAGCAGGAAGTTCATAAGTTTGAGACAAGCCTAGGTTACAGAGCAAATTCAGGCCAGACTGAGCTATATGAGACCCTTGCTGATAAGCGCATAAAATACACAAATGCATATATAAATAAGTAAAAGCTGGCCTTATATTTTGGGAGAAATATTAACAAGAGTTTTGGACACTTTGTATATCTGTTTAAGGGGGCCTAGTCTTTGGCCTCCAGCTAAGAGACTTTAGCCAGGGTACAAAGTCTAACCTAAGAACATTACTAGACATTTAGGACTAATATTTGTTTAAAGACAATAAGTAAGTGTTTTAAATCTTACTATTTTAAGCTAAGAGTTCATAAAATGCTTTCCTCCATTTTAATTGATCAACGCAGAGTAATAATCTGAAAATATAACATTTTATTATGTAATTATTTCCATTTTCTTCTGCCAGTAAGTTAACTTTCCTGGCAAGGTTCTTCTCCACATATTAATGCCATTCATTAATTTATTCATTGATTGATTGATTCATTAATTAACTCACATATTTAGTGTCCACCTATTTTGCATTAGCTCAGTTCTTCTATGCACTAATAGATTTAAAGTGAACACAGATGTAAAGAATTTAGGGAGGAGAGATTATTTTGACTCACAACTTCAAGGTGTCAGGCTCCTTTGTTTTGGGGATGTGATGAGAGAGAACGCCATTCCTGACATTTCTAGAGGAGCAGAGATGCTCATCTGTTTGTGGCTAGTAAGTAGAGAGAGAGAAGATACCTGAAGTAACGGACTACACCTCTTTTCCAAACTTTTGTCCCATGTGGACTGAAATCTATTTGAAGGTGATGCCCACATTCACTGTAGGGTTTTATCTTTGGCTAATTGTCTCTGAAAGCACCCCCAGAAATACCTCCAGAGGTGTGCTTTATTACTGTGTAGCAAACTCCTCCAAGTTGAAATATTCCATACTGAAAGGAGGACAGAGACGTTCTGGAGACTCATGAGGCCAAGTTTGAAATAGCTGCATCTTGAAAGGTCGTAGGACCATTCTCCAAGGTTACAGGAGTGGTAAGCAAGTGTTGAGGGATAGACATTGCCGGAATTGTGTAGATACTGAGACAGTTCCCTCCTGGGGGGTGAGGGTTGGGGATGCTCAGGAGACTCAGGTCAAGAAATCTGAAGAAAAAGTTGAAAGACCTTTCCCTAAATTCATATATATATATATATGTGTGTGTGTGTGTGTGTGTGTGTGTGTGTGTCAACTGCTTAGAGAGAGAATTTCTGATGATCCCAGCTGCCTTCTGGTTGTGCAGTGTTCCTGAGAGATTCAGCTTCCATGAGTCAGCACCTATGTGTACTTTGGTCTAATCCCTGAACCCTTTCTGGAGTCTGTCCATAAAATAAAATAGTTTCATGCCAGACCTATTTATCTTTATGTAGGTATCTCTCAAACCAATCAAAGTGAGTCAAGATTCGCAATCACAATGGCATAATATGGTATAAGGCTTCCAGATTTTTGTAGGGACTCTAGCGGTTCTTTAAGGGTGATAGGGACAGATAATCTGCTGTTTTCAGAAGGGAACACTCTCTCAAGGCCAAAAGGAAAATGGGCATGAGGAATGTAAAGGAAATTCATATGTCTTTAGTGAAGTAAATGTACAACGTGCTGTCCCAGATGAGGCTGAAGATGTGACATCTTAATGACGGGACAATTGTTGACTTTTGATTACATTTGAAAAACGTCATTCTGGGCTTGGTTTGAAGGAACAATGGAAGAGGCACGGAGGGTGGTGGATGGTTCTTGGATATAGTTCAGGTTGGAGGTGCTATGGATGACACAAATTAAACTATCATCAGATGAACCATAGAGGGTGAACTGGGGGAATGGTAGAAGTTAGCGGAGAGTTAATACTTGGTTTTAATACTGAGTAGTTCAATAGCAAGCATGGATTAAGTACTGTGAGTTTAGAATTAATCTTCACAAGGTCCTCATGGTGAAGGGGGGAAATATGTATGGCATATGTCAGGTTAAAGCATTACAACACTCCATGGACTGGGAGTCCTGGACTGTATTAAAAGTGAAAGCTAACTGAGAAGTTCCATTCACTGTGCTGTGATTTAACACTGTGGATGAATGTGCCCAGCTGGCTGAAGCTCATGCCGCCATACCTTTCCGTCCACGATGGACTGCAACTTTGAATCTTAAACTGAAATAGACTCTTCCTTCCTCACGTTGTTTCTTGACAGGTATTTGGTCCCCACAATGAGAAAGCAACTAATACATGCAGCATTTTGTGTTCACTGAAAAAAATGTTTATCTCACTGTTTCCTACGTACTTCACTGAGGCCTGCATGATTCCTAGCATGGCTGTGTAGTTGTCTCTCTGGTACATCCCTTGGATATCACTCTCTAAATTCCCAGTGCTGGTTTCCTACAGCAGGAGCTCAATTATCTTCATTCATTAATTTCCTGTCTTGATAGATCACATTCTTCAAAGTTACACGAAGAGAAAAGTATATATTCTACTTTTAAATCTTGGACTCAAGACTGAAGACTTTTTGGACAGGTGTGAAATTCCATATTGAAAACAATCTTCTTGTGGTTTTGTACTTTTTCTAATCTACTAAATTATTACCACCAACTTTGTCATTTTAATAATGTTATTCCTTAGGCCCTGTATTTATTGTTGATGTTATTGCAGTAGTAGGGAATCGAACTTTGGGCCTTGCATATGTGAGGAATTCCACTGATATACATCTTTCGGCTCCTCTTGTGCCTTTAATATGGTTTTTAGAAGTAAGGAAGGTAAACAGGTATTCAAGTAACACTTTAAGTTCATATTAGCTGCTCTAATAAATGAGCTGCTCTAACTTGGCACAAGGCAATGTGAGCTTCCCTCCAACATACATCCAGCTGTGTTTGTTGTTTATCAGTGAAGGAGATTTGGCTAGTGTAGAATCCAGGTCTGAGGAACTCTTCAGGATGTAATGGACATTAGTTTCCAACTGGCAGATGGAAAAAAAAAGGTATACCTTTCATGGACAAGAGATTTTATTTTAGCATCAATCCACTTCTGACTACATTTCATTTGTCAGAATGCAAACACATCACTACCACTATTATGGGCCGGGGCTAATGGTCATATCTAGTTACCTAGACATACACAGAAACTTCTGTAGGTGCTGTATAAGTATTGAAGATGAGTCTAATTGTTCTATTCATTGAAATTTGACATAATTGGCTACAGGGTTACATCATTGTAGCATTACAGTAAATTAGGTAATATTCCATCAAATTGAAAATACACACCTGCTATGACTTTGAAAGAGAAATGTCACCTTTATTCCATTCTCTGCCACAACGTGCAATTTATTAGATTTATCCAGAGAAACTAAATTCTTCAAATTGCCACAAAATCTGTGGCGATAATTATGAAAATAATTGTAGCTATACTAGGGGACAGTCATTACATTCCAAATCAGTATCTGATACTGTGCTGAAATCTTTGTAGGCCTTACTTACTGTGAATGATATAATGAGATATGAAACGGATCTTATTTTTTAATATACATTTTTTTAAATGAGCTAGAGATGCCGAGGATTGGAGTCCAGTCGTAATATTAGGATACACAAATTTCAAGCTTAGGTCTGTATCATTAAAAAAAGAAGAATATATTATTTCCAGTGTGCCATGTTGCCCTCCCTTGTATCGCTGGTTTTTAAATGTCCATGATGTGATATGTTTCTCTAAGTGCCTATCACTAATATGCTTTCTCACACTTAATAAAAAGTGGGGCTTGGAATATAAGAAGCCAATGTACAAATTTGGTACTGCTGAATTTTTTTTTTCATAAAAATCTTGGGTCTTTGCTCTTTATGGGCTAACTGCTAGAATTCATAAGTGGCATAAATAATTTGACAATAGCAAGCCTGTTGTGGTTAATGCATGTTCAGTGCTATAATTCAGGCTCACAAATAGTCCTCCCCGGTAAAGCTGCCAACCGGAAACAATAAGGGGTTTTAGCTGCAAAGCAGAATTTTCTGGAATTACAATATTCCTTTTGACCTCTGGGATGACTAAATGCTATTTAATTTCTTCCCTTTATTCACTACAGTGAAAAAAAAGCCTTGGGATCATGGTGGCATAGGGGTAGCATTTCCTTTCAAAACTCCAGCCACACATTAATACTCCCAAGGGGGCGGGGAAGTGAATGCTTTCAAATTGAGGTTGGAATATTTATTTACCGTAATGTTACAAATGTCCTTCTTTCTGGTCGGTACTGCAAGCACTATGATGCAACACCAGAGTCAATTATTTCAAATTACAGTGACTGGAACAATTAGACTCTTTCTTCCATAACAGTGCACTAAAAAATTTCACCGAGGCTGAAATGGAACTAGTTTCTGACTGGCTGGAACTAGCTATCGAGGAGCAGCATGACAGCTCCTTTTCCGTGAGCGCTGGCTTTTAGGTACTGTTACTGCTAATTACTTTAGGTGAGCAACACTATAGCTGTCAAGCCTGACAGTCAACTCTGGCTTTGAACCAGCTCAAACAGAAAGGCTTGAGTCTGAGTCGTTAGGTATCGTTCCTTTCACTTACCATTTCATAGAAGTACTTAATGCAAAGAATGTAGTCAGAGTCATTGTACCCACTCCCCTCTCCTAGCTGATTCAATAGCATCTAATCTGATGGGAAGATTTTTAACTTCCTTGCTATACATAGCCCCAGCGTGATCGATGCAGAAATTGGGAAATGGAAATGAAGTCCAATTGGGACTACTCTACATTCCATTCGCCTAAAAAAAAAAAAAAAAAAAAAAAAGTATGTGTAATGAAATTCGCAAGCAGCAAAATGTATAAATGAGTTCCGGACAAAGAAAGAATGTCACCTAGAGATGCTGATTCTAAAAAGGAAGTGATACCTGAGGCTGACTGATAAGGGTTTAAAGCACCATGCCTGTATCTTCCGTAGCACAGGCATCCCTAGCCTAGGCCATGAAGGAGAGCCAGCTCCCTCTGGGGTGGATGGTAGATCACTGGAGTTATGGTACCAGTCAGGCCTTTCCTACTCTTACCCTAGGTGCATGGCACACTTGTTATCGACTCCAAATCCAGTTTTCAAGCCTTCTTCTTTTTTTTTTTTCTATTCCTTCCTTTGCACTAAGCTCACCAATGAGAGATGAACAATGTATTGCCACATTCCTTAAGAGGAGAGCTTATATATTTGTGTTTTTAAAATAAATTTTATTTGTTTATTTGAGAGAAGAGAGAGAGAAAGAAAGAGAATGGACATGTCAGTGCCTCCAGCCACTGCAAACGAACTCCAGATGCACAACCCCCTTGTGCATCTGGCTTATGTGGGTCAAGGAGAGTCACACCTGTACCCTTTGGCTTTGTGGGCAAATGCCTTAACCGCTAAGCCATCTCTCCAGCCCGGGGCCTTTACATATTTGTAAGGAATTAGTGTAGGTGAAGAAACATACTTGAATTTCATACTAAACCAAAGCACTAGGGGGGCATATGGGATCTTCTTGGTATCAATAAGACCCACACAATGTAATGAGATACCTTCCTTTTTCTGTGGGTAAAAAATAAATGTGTATGTTCAATGAATTTGAGAGCACGAGGAGCTAGGACTAGTGGACACACCTAAACTGGTGCTTCCCTTTTAAAATGCAATATATGAAATAGCTGTCTATCAGTTAGCAAACACTGGAGGTGCTTGTTAAACAAGCCAACAAATACAAACAGTCTCTGCTGTTCCTGGGACTTTGCCAGCTAGAACAGAACCACTGATGTCTCATTTACTTAGGCACCTCCAAGCATTCCCATGACAAACAGTGTTCATGGGGCCAGTTTGCCTGGATCCCTATTCCTAGATCAATTATGGGTAAAATATTTAGGGGAATCTCTGCTTCATTTTCTTCATCTGTAAATTAGGGGTCCTCATGAAGCTGTCACATCTGAGTGCTATGAAAAGTAAACAGATTATAAGGTACCTTTCTAGGTGCTTGCTAAATAAATGAAGATAACTGAGAAGTTCAGATCTATTGGGAATGTCCTTCAAATCATTGCCAAGATTTCAGGTTATCATTTGAGGAAATGATGTTGGTGAGGTAGAAGAATGTCAGATTTGCTTGGTCATTGTACACAGCTACAGTGGCAGTGCTCTAACACTTCTTCAGAATTCCCTGCAGGATAGGAGGGACTTTTGTCATAGGCAATGGGCACCTTTCCTAACACCTTGGGTAAGGGTAACGAAATGACTTCATTTGGGACTCTTAGGTGTCCCCAAGATCAGGATAGATTCTAGATAGACAGTGAGTCCAAGGTTATAATTTATAGCCCTACTTGCTAACTTCTAGAGAAGAGTGGCAGGTTAAAATTTACGATTTAGCCCTACTTGCTAACTTCTAGAGAAGAGTGGCAGGTTAAGATTTACGATTTAAGGACTGGCGAGATGGCTTAGCACTTAAGGCACTTGCCTGTGAAGACTAAGGAAACAGGTTTGATTTCCCACTACCCATGTAAGCCAGATGCACAAGGTAGCACATGTGTCTGGAGTCCATTTGCAGTAGCTGGAGGCCCTGGCATGCCCATTGTCTTTCTCTCACTCTCTCTCTCTCTTTCAAATGCATAAATAAGTGAAATAATTTTTTATAAGTTAAGGTTTAAAAAATTGATGAAGTATGATGAGTTTCTGGGTCACAGAGCAAAGCATTATCTAGGATGGGCCTACAATATGCTCACAGAGTGCATGGAAACACGTGCTCTGTGCCTTTTTCATCTGGCCTTTCATCTGTAGACTTTGAAATACCCTGTATAATAAATCACCAAATGTATTTTCTCTGTTCTGGTAATGTTGGAGACAGTCGTGTAGGATTAGAACTCCCACACCAACAGCTCTCAAGTATAGGAACCTTATCCACTTAGCAAAGTATTAAAAATGCAAGCTCATAGGAGGTTAACTTATGAATTACGGGATGTCTTTGGGGGGGGGCTTTAGAGGGGAAGCAAAACAGGAAAATGCCCAAGCAAAAGAAACTCTCCCCCTTCCCAATGTGGCTGAGAACAGAGAGAGGAGACTAAGATCTGCCTCACAAAATGAAAGAGAGAATAGTCTGGAATCGTAATGAGCTAAGATTGCTCACAAAACATGGCTCAGATACATTTATATGAACCAGGCATCTAATTAGAATGAGCCTCATCATCATACTCAGGAGGGGTGAAACGGAGGCATCTGATTGGTTGGTAGGATCAAGAGGCTGATTTTAGCAGGCCCATCCCATGGGTATTATGCCTAGAAAACATTGAAAAAGAAGCAGGAAGCTATTGCTATTGCTATTGCTGAGTTTGGGTAGAAGTGGATAAGAAATTGTGGCTTATAGAATCTTGGATGGAAGTGGATCAGATGTGGATTCTAGACTTTCCAAGGTAGGCAAGGTAGTATCCATGTTTCTATGGCCCAATCCCTAGCAGTCTACCAGGACAAAGCTGCACTATTATCACTGGGGCCACCCTAGCAAATCGATCAAATTCACATTGAATTTTATGGTACTCATTGTGGTGGGATGTGGAATTGTTTGATATGTGAAGAAAGATCACCACATATTTGATCAAAGAATATCTGGTCATGGCACTCTAGGAAGAAAATAAATAAGCAAGAAAACAAACAAAGCCAGCTTGTTTTGCCCTTATAGTAAAACATGTGGTACTAATTTCAATCACTGCATAAACCCTAGGGGGAAGATTCCACTGTTCTTTGGCCAAATGGAGATATTATGGCTGTCAAAAAGTGTTCTAAATGTATATTTTTATCCCCTTTGATCCATGCTTATTTCACTCTTGGCTACAGAACCTGTTTTTTACAGATGTTAGTAAATACTAGGGGGAGCCAAGACCCATCAGAATGACGATAAAAGAAGCCTGATGATCATCTTTATATTGCATCTCCAGGGCCCAGGAAACATTGCAGAGGAGTTTGTAGATTAAATATGAGTGCTGCTTTTACCACTACCCTGACACCCATCAACAAGATGACAGCAGACACAGAGCAGACTCTAAAATCATCAAAGCAGAAACTAGAGGCGGCTGAAAGCTCAACACCAAAGGAGACTTAGGTGTGTTAGTACACCCTCCTCAAAGGTCAGGAAACACTGTGGAAGAAGGGGAAAATGAATGTAAGGACCACATGCTGAGAAGGCAGATTTTGAGGCATTTCCCCTTCCCAGGGACTAACTGGTACATTCATGACCCCACAGTGGTTACACATAACTGCACTGAAGAGGGAGCTCAGTGGAATGGGGACAGGGGGGAAGAGCCATGAGAGGATAACACAATGTGAATATGAAAATTTTGCAATATGATCATGTATTAAATTTATAAATAATATTTTTTGAAAATATTACATCATATATGCTTAAATAGAAGGTACTTCATTTGTGTGGAATCCATTAAGAGGGAAAGGTGTGCAGACTTACGGCAGTGACGTGGTTCAGTTTCTTTTTTTTTTTTTTTTTTTGCATTTCTTTTGTCAAGGAATTAATTTATTCTAGAATATATTGACAGGTAATAAATATTTGCAAAATAGTTACGTCATAGAAGGAATCTGTGAAAACAATGGAGAAACCAGAGAAGGAAATAACTGTTCCAATAACCAAAGAGGCTACCTCCAGAGTGTGGTTCAGAGGGCATTTTTTGAATGAAATGCCCATCAAGTATGTTGTATCATGTACAAATATGGTTGAAATGTGCATAAGTCATCCATGGAAACCTTATGCAATGATACAAAAAGAGAGTGGTTTGAATTTCTTTGAAGAGTTTTCTTCTAACAAGAGATAAAAGCAGGCATCTATTTTCTTTGATGTTTTTATCCTAAATTTTGTATTGGATTTTCCTATAAGCATTATAATTTTTTTCTTTCCTGTAATTCTTTTTAGAGGAGGAAAGAATTATAAGAATGGTATGTCCCATGTGAATATCTCTACTGCTGAGAGGAAATTTCTTCCAGTGGGGCTCTGGGTTTTAATTTTGCTTCTCTAAGTTTTAATCCATTATGCAAACTAATGTATGCACCTTAAACCAAATGTTCTCTACTTCAATGATCTGCATGTTGTTTACATCTCAGAAGAGCAAAGAGAAGGGTGTTAAACCTCATATAGGCAAGGCGCACATCGAAGAACTGCAATAACGTCATTCAATGCCAAGCTTATACCTAGCTGGAAATAAGTGAACATCTGCTGATTAAAAAATAGAACTGTAATAGTGGCCAGCAGGGAATAAAACACTTTATTGAGCTTTGTTATGTAGATGGAGATGGGCTTTGTAGAAAGTGCTTTATTTGCAAATAAAATGACTAATTCCTAGAACTAGAAATACACATGCAAAGTAGATTATGAGATGATTTTGAGAAAGTATTTGTTATATTGTATCATCCAATGCAACTCTCTTCCCCCAAATTTGTGTTGATCACATCTAGATGTCTGTTTTTGATTATTATTTTGAAATGGCTGTACACAATGAAGAGGAAATGATTTCATTCTATTATCTTTCCTGGACTTTTCCCTCAATTTCTTCCTAACTGTTATTTATATCTTTCATTCATCATTTACTTAATAAAATATATAATTTGGTGTGTGTGTGTGTTTGTGTTCGTGTGAGTGTGGGCATGCATGTGTTACAACACATGTGGAAACCAAATACAACTTCCAGCGTTGGTCCTTGCTTTCCACCACCTTTGAGGCAGGATCTGTCATTATTCACTACTCTACCCACCAGTTGAACAGGAAGATGAGCTTCTGGAAATTTATCCCTTCTCCACTGCCCATCTTTCTGTAGGTGCATTGTGATTACAAAAGCCTACCAAAGCATTCAGCTTTATAAGTGTGTTCTGCGAATCCAAATTCAGATACAGATGCTTGCATGGCAAACACTTTATCCACTGAATCTTTTCCCCAGCCCCTGATAGGATTTTGTGTTTGTGTATGTGTATGTGTGTGTTTGTGTGTGTGTGTGTGTGTGTGTGTGTGTATTTGTGTATGTGTGTGTTACATTCTCACTCTAGCTAAAGCTAGCTTGGAATTCCACTCTGTAGCCCCAGGCTGGCCTTGAATTCATACTGATCCTCCTACCTCATGCTTTTAAGTACTGGTAATAAAGGTGTGCATCACCATGCCCAGCTTCTCTCTGATATGATTATTTTAATGACGTTGAAGGCAATCTTAGATCATATGAATGTATGAATAGCTTAAGACATTGGCTCATCCTACTTTTCAATCTGTCCCTCTTCTCATCCTGGAAAGTAAGTTCTTAGAGTACTCAGGCTTTCAAATTTTAAGGCTAACATTTCCTTTTCAGGCCTCATCATCCTGGAGCTCTGTGTGCTGGCTGATGGCTGCACCGAGTGTCTGGGTTTCTACCTCTGCATCTCAAATTATTCCTTCTCTAGCTCTCCCAAATCTACTGCCTCACAGAACTAGGTTCTAGAATGCTCTCTTTTGTTCATATTCTTCTTTTGTCCTTCTTCACATGTGCATCTAGTATGTGGGGTGTAGTATGTGTGTGTGTGCGCGCGCTTGTAAGTACATATGTAGGAGAACATTTGGTGTTACTCTTTATCACTCACCTGCATATTTTCTTGAAGCTCCCTCCCTCTCTCTCCCTGTCTCTCTCTGCCTCTCTTTCTCTAAACCTGGAGCTGCTGTTTTTGTGATCCCCTGTGATTCTCCAGTTTCCAGTCCCACCCCCCGCCAAGAGCCAGAGATATAGGAATATGTGGCCATGCCCAGGTTTTTACATGGGTGCTGGGAAATCAAACTCAGAGTGAATCAGGCAATCGAGTGCATATTCTTGTCCTACGATAGATCTTAACCACTGAGCCATTTCCTCAGTCCCGTTCCCTTCTTTACAATACTTAGGATTTGTCCTGGTTATCATTTCCTTCCTTCCTTCCTTCCTTCCTTCCTTCCTTCCTTCCTTCCTTCCTTCCTTCTTCTTCTCTCTCTCTCTCTCTCTCTTTCTTTCTTTCTTTCTTTCTTTCTTTCTTTCTTTCTTTCTTTCTTTCTTTCTTTCTTTTGCTCCCTGATGCTGTGGCTGTGCCCTGGTGTGTTTTTCCACAAAATGGCTTTCATTCTCTTCCTGTATAAGTGGAAACCACTGTTGTGGACTATAATAGTTAATTTTAATTAGAAACAGGAAACTTTTGGTGAAAAACGCCTTGAGGAGGAAAACTAAAGAGAGTACAAATATTTGTATAGATCAAAATAGATACACCAGTTGAATCTTCAATAACATAAGGAAGGCAGTGTGTGCTGTAAAGGTTGTATGCTATGTGGACAAGGGAAGCTTGTGTGATTCATTCAAACTCTTTGAGAACTAGACATAAGGCTAGCATTAATAGGACTAAGACTGTATGTTTAATCATTTGCTGATTTAGTACTTACTACCTTTTGTTAAAAGTTAAATACCACCAGGCATGGTTGCACATGCCTTTAATCCCAGCACTTGGGAGGCAGAGGTAGGAGGACTGCCATGAGTTCAAGGCCACCCTGAGACTACATAGTTAATTCCAGGTCAGCCTGACCAGAGTGAGACCTCGAAAAACCAAAAGTAAATAAATAAATAAATAAATACCTACTAAATATTGGGTTTTGTAAGATTTTTATATAAATGCAACAATTAGTAACATTCTTTGCTGAGGTTTGGTGATACATATCTATAATCATAGCACTCAGGAACTAAAGTATAAGGGTCAGGAGTTCAATACTTAGATCTTGACTCAAAATGAACTACAGAGATTATCTCTATTTTCAGGTAGTGTCTATTCTTACATGAAGAGACAGGAATTAGAACATGAAATATATAATCTAATAATTTCAAATAATGCAAAGAAAGTGCCAAGGGCAGTATTTATTCTTTTTCTTTTCTTTACATTTTGTTGATATAATTAGGAATATTTGACATATAGATTTTCTTTTCAGATTGCTGACCGTGTGGCATGCTGTTGCTGAACATCTGTGTTCTGTCCTTTGTCTTCGTGTAAACAGATGATGGGGCCCAGAGGTCTCACTAGCCTTATGTATATTTCTTTAGGAAGATTATTGGTGAGACTGAGTTGTTTTATTGGTAACCTTTTAAAACTTGGATCCAACTTTACTGGACATTATAAAAGGGAGATACTTTAATTTTGTCAGTTCAGTTCTCATACAAAATACTTTTATAAGGAGACCCTTCCCTTCTCGCCTTTTATTTGGATACCCAGTTGTGTAATTTATAAAAGAATGGTAAGATAAAGACTTGATTTTTTTTAAATCAATTTTTATTGAAATAATTTATTCTCTGTAATCTTTCACAGATAACATTTTTGGCAATTGTTTCTCTAGTGCTATGAAATGTTAAGTTTTTTGGCATTTTCTATATAAAAGCTAAGTAAGCATTGTTATAGATACTTTTTAAAAGATTTTATTTTCATTTTTATTTTCTTATTAGAGAGTGAGAGAGAGCACATGCCAGGGCTCTAGCCACTGCAAACTAACTCCAGATGCATGCACCACCATGTGCATCTGGCTTATATGGGACCTGGAGAATCAAACCTGTCCTTAGGCTTTACAGGTATGCGTCTTAACTGCTCAGCAATCTCTCCAACCCTATCGTTGCTTTTTGTTGTTGGGCAAACATCTGACCAGAAACAGCTATTGGGAGGAAAGGGTTTATTTCAGGCTTACAATTCCAGGGGAAGTTTCATGATGACAGAAATAGTGGGCTCACTCCAACATTCATTGCAGAGAGAGAGGCCTATAGCCAACAAGCATGAACAGCAAGAGCTCACCCTGGCTCTGTATACCTAGTAGGGCTGGACTGAAGATCCACCACCAATGACACACGTCCTCCAGCAGGCTGCTGAAATATAAGTAGGAAGCTTAACCTAAATACTTGAGTGATGCGGGTCATATATCCAAATTAGCTCAAGTATACATATCTCATAATTGAAACTTTCACCACTTGGTTTGTTTGTTTTTATCTCTGAGACAGAGTTTCATTCTGTAGACTGCGTTCACCTGGAACTCATCAAAAGCCACATATTCACGGACTGAAACCTTTGAAATCATAAGCAAAAATAATTCACTCTTTTAAAGTTGACTGTCTCAGCTATTTTGTCACAGAAACAGAATGTTTGAAACAGAGACCAATCTCAAATAAATTACATCACATGGAAGAGTGCAAACTCACGGACATGGCTCAACAGTAAAAGCCACTTGCTTGCAAAGACTGATAGCCAGGGTTCAATTCCCCAGTACCCACATAAAGGCCAGAAGCACAAAGGGGCACATGCATCTGGAGTTTGAAGTGGCAAGAATAATATAATTTCTTTCAAGAGTCTGGTAAGACCTGAATGACTTTATTACAATGAAAAAGCTAACATAATCAGAGGCCCTTGCAAAGCATTATCAAGAAATATTATGGAATTAGTAACTGACAAGATACACCATCTCATGGTCAAGCCATGGATCTAGTTTTCTCACTTGTGAAATAAAAATAATGTTACCTACTCAACCTATATCCAAGACTTCTCCTGTGAATTAGACATGAGCTTTCAATTTTATAACAAATATTTATCTGGAACGTCATATGTACCATATCACAAACTATAAAAGTTTTCTGGTACATAATAAAAGACTTGATCCATACTTCCATTATGTTAATAAATGAAAATAAGACAGATTAATAAATTGTCCACATGAATGTATGTATGCATACATACATGCATTTAATAAATTGTAAGGTTTTAAGTGCAAGTTTAGCACCACACTCATGGCATTGTACTTGCATTATGTGTGTTGATTCAACAGATCTGTATAGTGAATTGTCAATATGTCCAGAGAAGATCAATTGCTGGAGGAGGGCAAAAAGAAAACTGTCCCAAACTATCCTAAACCTTTAATTAATTGGTTCCAGCAAGTAAGTTAATTAATGAATAATGGGAAATAGAGAAACCATGGGGAATAATAGTCAAAGCCTCTGGTCAGCACATTCTTTCCCAAGAGAAAATCTCCCACTTAAGATCAGAGATTTGCTTAGTGAACATGTAAAGTAAGAAGAGTTAAGACCTGTGAAACTCAGGCTTGGCAGGCTAATAGATGTAGGGACAGCTGAACCAGGAGTCCTTCCCTGGAAATACATGCCCTCGAAATGTGTATTGCTATGTAGTCAGATTCTGCCATGATCCTTCCCATACACCATCTCTTTTTGCAAATATTTATTTTTATTCCCAAATCTCTTTATTCTCAAATATTTAGCTGTAAGGATAACTGTAATATATCTTAACTAATAAGCCAGACACACAAGGTCATATATGTGCACAAGGTGGCACATGAGCCTGGAGTTTGTTTACAGTGTCTGAAGGCTCCATCCTCCCTCTGCATGCCCTTTCTAATTAAAAATAAATAAATAAATAAAGGCCAGTCTGTTGGGCTTGCCTAAAAAAAAAAAAAAAAAAAAAAAAAACAAAATGTAAACCCTGGAGTCATTTGGACTTAGTGATGAGAATCTCAATTCTTTGTTATTTTAATAATCTTGTGGCCAAATCTTCAAAGCAGTAAGCAAAGATATCATGGATAAAGTGGAGATAAAAAACAATGGACACTGAAAGCCTTAAATTTGTCCAGCTAGACCAAATGAGCCAATGGGTGGAATAGTGACATGTCTGTTATGGGGAAACCAGCCGCTCTCTAATTGGAATGGAGACCTGCTCCATGGGAGGGAATACATGCCTGATACTGAAAACCTATGATGGGGAGTCATGAGCCCTTGGGGTGTAATGTCTGCTGGTGTCTGGCTAATTGTATATACTACACTCACCAAAGTGCCTGGTATGCACTTCTCTTAATGTTCATACCCATGTATCAATGCTGCTCTCACTGTTGGTTAGAGAAGCTTCTCTTTTCAGATGGCAGCGACCTTGGGATGACTCAGAAGACACCATAGTGCTGACATGAAGTGAAAGAGGAGTGCTCAGCACTGAAACATCTCTATTACACCTTCCAAGGCTCAGGGTCCATTGTGGAAGAGGTGGCAGAAAGAATGTAAGAGCCAAAGGAAGGGTACAATGTGCTTATATTGTGCTCTTCCAGACACAAAATAGCCTGGATATCCATGACGTCACAGTGCCTGACACTACTTACACAAGACTATCGTAATATGAAGAAAAGATGATGATACCAAGATAAAAGAGGGACTGATAGAGCAGGGAAAGAGTAAGAATGGAGAGTGGAATTGCAAAGGGAAAGTGTGTGTGGGGGGGAATTACAATAGTTTATTGTCTATAATTATGGAAGCTATCAATAAAAAATTAAAAAAGAAGATATCATGGATGAGATGGAAAACCTTACTTCCAGAATAGAAAGGCTCATATGTAATTATCTGTCCCAATATTAACTACTACATGATCTTGTATAAAAATTTCCCTTTCTGTTTGTTTTAGTTATGTATTCTCGAAAGTACAGGTGATAGTAGTTCCTTTCTACTGGCAGCTATGATTCTCTAGGAGAATTAATAAGACACTTAGAAGAGTCCCTCATGTACAGTATACTCACATGTACATATACTCACTAAAAATTCAATATTGCCATGTATATGACCAGTGGTGTACTCTTAGTACAACCCCCATTGTGTTGCTTGAAGCTTATTTCACTTCAAAACCATATTACTGTAGGTATTACTGTAGGAGTGCCACGGGTAGGCAGGTGACATAAGTTGTTTCAACATAATATTCCACATTCAGACAATTTCTCACCATTTGTCATAGGCTGACCTAGCCCCAGGTACTGGAGGTGGCTGAGGAGTAGTGAGATAGCTGTCATCATCTGCTCTGCTATCTTTCCAAGTCCAGAGCACTAAGTCAAAGAAGTCATCACTCTTGTGCAGCCAACTTCCAATTCTCGTTTGTCCAGCCCCACTATTTTTTTGTTTTTATCCCCTCCACATGTTAGCTGTCACAGAAATGCAGCCTGCTTCTCTTGGAAGTTCCTTTTCAGCGGAAACGGCTGGGCTGTGGTTTGAGTGTGCTATGGTTCACAAAGTAGATCTCCTGGAAGTTTGGTCTTTACTGTGCTGATGTTGAAAAGCAATGGAGCCTTTAAGAAGAGAAGCTTTGTACACGGTAATTAGGTCTCTTGCAGACACTATCCTCAGACAGAATGAATTCTAGTCTATAGAGTAGGTCGGATGCTCTCATAAGAGTAAGTTCGTAACAAGGAAGAGCGTACCACCTGGATTGCTCTCTATGTTCCCTTCCAGACATGACTACTGTCTTGAAGCCATTGTTGTGAGGCTCTCACCATCGCCACAGAGAAGCTGGAATCATGCTTTTGGATCTGCAGAACTGTTACTTCAGTAAACACGTTTTCTTTTTGCAGCCCCAGTTACTTTGCAGTTACAATGGAAATCAATTCATAGAGTCACAAATGTGTCCTTTCCCTCCAGAAAATGGCCAGAACAGATAAAAGAAATCAAGATTTCTTTAGTTAATATATGAAGAAAAAAAAAGAAAGGTATATGAGGAATAAAATAACCAATGAAGCCAGAACTACCACATATGAAATGAAATGAAATGAAAGAATAGAAAATGAAACTGTTGACTTAATTCAATATTAATGATGAGTACTTGGACATGCCAATAAATCCTTACCACCCTGCAGAATCCCCAATGTAGACCATCCATTTCCCCTGACAAGGAATATATTCCAATCTCGAGCTAATGCTAAGTAAAATAATATAAAATGTTGTTTTCTATGAATTAGGGTTCTCTTTTTTTGTTTCCAACTTTCCTTGATAAATCTGCCTTTTGGTTCTTTCTGTTCCAATTAAAGTAGTTCCTGGGATTGAGTTTGTGAGTGTAATAACTAGGATTGCTTTCAGAGCTCCGTGGCTAATTAAAAGCAGCATTTACAGAGAAAGGGTTTTACATACTTATGTATTACCTTATTCAATCCAGGCAAATTGCTTCCTTATGTAAACTTCTGAATAGTTTCATTTCTTCAAACATTGAAAGCTATTCTAATGTAGATTCTGCATTAGTTTGGGGGAAGGAAAATGGTACAATGTCTAAATGGAATTAGTATTTCTAAAATTAATTCTTGATTTTTTTTAAATTGATAAAACATGCATGTATTTTTTAAAGTCTATGAGTATTATAATTTCTATAAGCTTAGTGGAACCTGGATGTTTGATTCTTTGGATATTTATACAGTTTACAGGCAAGCACCTTAACCACTGAATCATCTCTCCAGCCCTCCCTTTTTTCTAGTTACCAAGAAAAGAGGGATATAATTGGGCAGGTGATAGAGTAAAATTGATCAGACATCACAGGTGATTTATTTAAAGTGGCCAGTTTAAACCTAAGTACCTCTATGACTTATTGAGACCCTCATGTTTAGAGATGAGAAAGCTGAGGTAAAGAGATGCTATAGAAGTTGACTCAGCTCACCAGCTTACACATGCAGAGATTGATTCAAACCCAGGCAGCTGTACTTCAAAGTTCTCTCCTTTAACCTCCTTTATCCCAGAACATCAAGATGTTCTAGCAAAGATAAGGCACCTTTAGAGGCAGACTAATTGAGATCTAGGATCTGGAATCATCTAGTTCTGGCTAGATTTAGAAAAGGAACCTTTGCCTTTTGGATGTCAAGATTTATTTATTTATTTTTTCCTGTCTGATAAAATGGGCAATCATGTCTATAGTACTATGCCTAAAAGGGAGGGCAAATTTTAGTTAACCTGTCAAAGCCTCTGCCTTCCCTTTTTTACTTTGTCTCTGGAGGTCTAATTAAACTCCACTCATAATTAAGCCTCTCTCCTCTTTCTTGATGTAGTCTCAGACTGACTGATGGCTCTGTGGTGTAATGTACTTTTATTTTTTTTAATCACAGCATTTTATGTATATCACATTGCGGCTCTGTCCATCCTATATCTTATCAAAGGAAACTTGTGTGATGACCTCATAGTTAGCATTTTTATTTCATCTGGTTAAAAAAAACACAGTCTTTAAAGGTTATAATCATATTTGCTCATTTTCTTAAAAGTACACTGATACAGAATTGATTTTGGAACATTTGCAACTATGGCTACGTGAGACCTGATAGCATTGGATTCCAGCCCAGGTTGCTGTACAGAGAAGACCCAAGGTGCCCTTTGATTCTAGAGGCGGAAGAGTCACCCTCCCATTGTTCCTGCAGGTCTGTTTCTTGGCAGACCTTGGCTGCCTTATGACGGTCTAGTAATAACAGAAGGTTGAGGCTTTCAAAACTCTGTGTTCTCCTTTGGTTTCCACAACTCTTTCCATGACCTTAACAAGCTCAAAGCGGAACCCAGAAAGCAGCTTTGTGACAACTCCCGTCATCAGCCGTCAACCTGGTGAGCAGATTGCTCAGATCCAGTCAATATATTCTGACAGTTCTTGATTAGAAGCATCAGAATTGCAGGGATGCTGATGAATTTAATAAAACCCTGGTAAAAGGAAACTGGAGCATTTCCCTCTATCCCTGCCCAATGTCATAGTGATAGAAAGGTTCAGAAGCAACAGGTATGTCTCTTTTAAAATATGTGATTAGAGACAAAAATATTAAGCATGGCTCTGAAATAAAATCAGACAAGTGAAACGTGTAGTGAAATCAGTTGAGAAAGGAAAAGAGAAATGTTAGACTGATGTTTCCAGCGACTCACTGTCCTGGATAAAAAGCTTCTAGGTAAGCGGTTTCTGAAGCCACAAATATCATATTAGATGACTTTATTTAAAGACATGCTCCCCAATATTCCTCCTTCTTTCTCTGCTAATAGCTATGTAAGTATTTTCCAAGCATACAGTTTGAATGTGATAATTGCATGAAGGCTGATTACCTATAACATCTTGTTAGTCTGCACTTTACATTCTTCTGAATATCTAAAAAGTTAATCTTCACACAGGTGTGCATCAAATTTTGAAAACGTGCTTAATTCATAAAAAGTACCCACTTTAACTTGCTACCCATTAATACCTAGACACTTACATATCATTAATTTGTTCTTCACATGTAACTTAGCAAGTTTATGTAAGCCCTGCATGTTAGCCATTAGTAGAGTTTCAAGGTTATCACTATTTGTGTTTGTACAAAAATATTTGTGTAATAATTTGAATATTTTATTGCATTTGGCCTTTAAAAGTAATAAAACTCCCAAGCATGGCAGAACACCCTTGGAATCTTAGCACTTGGGAAGCTGGAGTCAGGAGGATTATGAGCTCCAGGCCAGCCTAGCTATATCATAAATTTAAGGCCAACCTGGGCTACATGGATCCTGCCTAAAAATAACAGAACAATACTAAGATAAAAAGGGATAAAATGATCAATGTTATAAATTAAGTACAATTAGGAGGATGGTGGAAAGTTAGTTTACGTCATAATGTTTAGCTGATTAAATTTAAACATTTGGGATATGAAAGAATTTAAGAAAAATAAAACTTTACCAATAAAATATTGACTATGCATCACCATGGGTGATGGGGTGAAGGGAACTATGTAAGTTCTCAGGGTACAGATAATCTCTATATCAATATATGAGTCTATTGCTAGTGTTTCACACTTTCAGTTTGGGGCTCATTTTCAGACAAGCATCGTGGATGTTTGTAGCTGGCACAGAAGCACTTCCCCATGGTATCCTTCTCCTAGAACTCCAGTTATGCACATAGAGCCTTCTTATCCACCTGTGTGCTCTTAGCCAGGTATGTGAGGTCAGCCACATGTTAGTATAGCTTGTTTTTTTTTTTCTGAAAATTTTGCGCTTAAAAATAAATTTCAGAATCTCTGTTGCTCGTATGCATTTTGATTTTGTAACTACTTGATTCATGGATTCCTATTTTATCTGCTACTCATCCTTTGGTTACTGGTGATAGTAATCAAAATCATTTCCTGGACCCTCTTATAAACTGTGAAAGTTTGAAAACTTTTAGTGTCAAGGATGAGCCAGTGGTCTCAATTTTTAGGGACACCAGATCTATTGTAACTGTGAACATTGTGGTTATAACATGCAAGTGGCCACAGGCAGGATAGAAATGAGAAAAAAAAAAAAAAAAAAAAAAGAAAACAGACTGTATCCCAGTGGAACTTTACTTACAAAACAGGTGCCAGGTAGCCGATGAGGGAGGAGTTTGGTTCTCAGACTAGAGTTTGTGGACACCTTCTAACAGCTGTTCTTTTCTCTCTCTCTTCTCTCTCTTACTGATTGATTTTAGAGTCTGCATTCTGTCACGGTCTAGTCTTTCTGGAGCCCTAGATCCTCCAGCCTCTCACACTTGCTTCTGTTTGTTGTGAGCTGCAGTGCCTTGTGCCAGGCACATAGAAAATAAGAAAGAATGTGCCTGTGAGCAAACAAGATGAAATCCTTTAATAAATTTAATAATAACAGCTACAATAGCTGCAATGACTACGTATTGTTCACTCGTATGTGTCCTGTGATTTGCTAAGTTGCTTAGATCCCTGATGTCATTGAACTCACCAGGTCTTCTTCAGGACTCGAAATCATTAGAACCTCAATTCATAAATAAGACTTTCAAGGCTTCCTTAAAGTGACAGAACAGTATTCAGAGGTAGGATTGGATTCCGTACCTGCCTTTTCTTCAGGGGTATATAAGAATCATAACCTAGTTATACATGGCCTTGTTTTTCATAGTCCTTATGCTACAGTGCCTTCCATCAGTAAAAGGAAAATGATATCTATGATCTGAAAAGCAATCAGAGTATATGACTTTCTTTATATTAAAACTTTAAATAGTAAGTCAGATGCAGCGATGGCCATTTTCTTTCTGGTTTTTATAGCAGTTCACACATAGACATAAACAGAAAAACAAAACAAAACAAAACATGATTACTCACTAGCTGTGAGCCAACAGGAATTCTGAAATTCTTACTGCGTTGCTTATAGTCAAAGAACTAGATGTATTAGAGTCAAACTAATACCCCAATAAGGTCTCAATGCCTTATTTTACCAGCAGCCATCCCTCACCGGTTGTTTCAGTTTTACCTTCAATATATTTTTTCCTTGTCACTTAACTAAAGGCAGGGAAGAACACTATAGGAAAGTTTAGATGAATCACTCATTGAGTGAGATTTTGATACCTTATACTCAGTCTACAACAGTGCCTTTTTATTGATGGATTATGTGTGTGTGTGTGTGAGAGAGAGAGAGAGAGAAGAGAGAGAGAGAGAGACAGAGAGAGAGAGAGAGACAGAGACAGAGAGACAGAGAGAGAGGAATGAACTTACCCTAGCAAACAGGCACTAAGAGCCACACAACAGGTCTTGCAAAAGGTCTAAAGAAATTTGTTTTTGATCATTCACATTTCTCTTTTGAAACCAAATGCTCAGCCAGGTATCTGAGCTGTGCTTCTGAGGACTAGAGACAGGTAATAAGTTCTTCACCATGTGCGTGGAAACCCAGAGAATAACTGTGGCTTTAAGTAAAATTTTAGGTTCTAAAAGGCAATAATGTTGTCATTTCATTAAATGCCCTTGTGGATATAAAACTGGGACTTTTTTTTTTCTGGAAGAAAGAATCAAGCCCTCCAGTGCATTGACTAGACTGGGTTATCAGTTCTCAGAACTGGTGCTGGACTCTCCCATTGAAATGTAAAAATGGAGCCTATCTCTTCATTAGTAATATCATAATTATACTTTGGTATTTCCAAATTCATTATGTTTGATGGAACTTTTACCCAGTCAAGGACATATCTTTGTCGTTTGCATTTTTAATTTTCTCAGTACATAAAAGCCCAGCAGAAAATGGGCCTTAATCCTCTAGGAAGCTCCCTGGATGCCATAGAGAGGATGTGTATACTTTGCTTACTATATGATAATATTTACTCATTATACCTATTTTCATCAATAGCAATTGATTTTTTTTTTGTAAAGTGAGGTGAGGACTCTGAATAAATTTGTGCTCATTAAATCGACATGCTTTTAAGCTATTCTTTATTTCTCTTTAAAATTCAAGTTTCTGAGCAACAAAGCAGAGGCTGTTCTAAGAAGTTGTATTCAGCACATTCTAAAGGACATATAATTAATAAAATTTGCACACACTATTTTAATCAGTAATCAGTCTCATTCTCTCTGGTGAGGGCTATGGAACCTATGTGACTAGCTCACAGACCAGTTTTGTTGTGTTTGAATAATTCACTTCTTAAAAATTTCATATAACTTATTATTGTAAATTTAGTCACTCGTATTTTCCAATTCACCAGTGTGGATTTATTTGGAGCTGAACTTAGATACTATATAAGTAGCATTGATATTATCAAATGATGTCAGATTTAATTAGTAAAAGGCAGATTTTACAAACATTGACCTTGGTTCAGGGGTAATGGAAAAAAAAGTCTGAAGATAAGGAGATAACAATTGATGGATGGAACATTACTCTATTTGAGAAAACGAAAAAACGATAGAGCGTTTAGAAATTGAATTCATGACCTGCAAAACAGGATCAAATTAAAAACTGTCAGACTGGTTAAAAAAAAAAAAGTCTCCAAATGTGTGAAGGCAGGAGAACATTTTAGCTCAGAAATGTAAATGAGGGTACTTAGAAATGTCTCCACTGAAAGCTGCTTTTCTTATTGTAAAAGAAAAGAAAAGGGAGCCTGAAAGGGAAGTGAAAAATAAGTATGTGCACACACAGTTTGGAATGGATGGTGGCACTGGAAGGAAGATAAAGTGTGCACAATGCAGGAAGTGGTCTAATTATGCATTGACAAGGAAAACAATTTTCTATCTATCTGATGTAGAAAGAATGGAAGTTTGCCACTTTAAGAAGTGTAAACGTTTTTAACCCGAGATTTTGTAAATTATAGCATGCTTACATCTCTTAAATATTGTAGTACATGTTGTATACACTCCATAATTATTTAGTGAAGATATGTAGGGAAATTCATATGAATTTGGAAAAAATGGGGAATAATATAAAATCCTATCAGCATATCCCTTATGAATATGTGAGGACATAGGTGAAGTTGATAGTCTTTGAGGTTTGAGGGAAAAATACAGAAAGAGTACTGATGAATCTGTGGAGTTTTGTACTTATAAGAAATCCTAGTACTGGTTCCCTGAGCTACAATTTACCTCTGTGCACTCTGATAATAATAAAGAAAGAGGATTATTAAAAATATCACACAGAAATCCTAAGGATATAAACCAAATCTAAGAGGGCAAACGATCTTAATTTACCAATCCCAGAGAGATAGGAACAAAAAATAAATAGATTCTTCACACTGGTATATTTTAAAAGAAATGTAAGATGGAACTGAATGTTGAGCCAATTTTAGATAGACAGTAATGACAACAACGCATTGTGTTAAAAACACAATTGTATTTTTAAGATCTCACACTTCATAATTCATTCAAGGATGGGTGGATATTAAACTGCTTGGTGAAAGAAGACATTGGACCTTAGCAAATTTCATTCAGTCACTCATTTGCCCAATATTTATTGAACATTTTCTATTGGCCTTGGGTTTCTGCCAGAACCCAGAGATGTCATTATGAACCTCTGCTTTCATGAAGCCTACATTGTAGAGAGGAATTGACATTAATGAGATCATCACACAGTGTATGCAAGACTGCAAAATGACAGACTAATAATAGCAAACAATGCCATCCTATGAGTATCTTCTTGTGAAGGGAACATGAACCTCCAATGTGCAGGACTGGAGAAGGCCTGCCTCGCCATTGTGATGATGGTGCTGATACACAGAGAATGAACCGTACTGTATACAATAGCAATAAGGGTTGGAAGAAGGAATGTGAAGGAGAAATCAAGTGCAAAGGCCCTGTGGTAGGAATGTGATTGCCACAATTTCTCTGCTAGTCTTTCATCTCTAATCATGTTGGACATTGCCCAAGCTATCCAGGAAAATATATTTGGTCTCCTGTCCTCGAAATATTCAAGCTGTAACATTGCTGCTCAAATATATTCCTATTTTTATTATAATCCTAAATTGTCCATTTGACCATAAAAATCAACTCAACATGAGACCTCTTGCAGAATCACTTCTCAGTGTGAAAGCACAATTTGTAACTCAGACAAGGTAAAAATAAGTGAGGACACAAAAATTCCAGGGTCCATGGACTAGCCCACATATTCTTACGATTTCAAATCCACAAATATCAAAGTAACCGTTTACCAACAAAATTTTAAGAAAGAGCACTTAATAGAAATGTTCTATAAGCAATTAAAAACAGGTTTTATAGGGTTAAGTGCATAGTATGATCAAGTGTTCTAAGGGAAAATACCAAAGAAAATTGGATAATGGCTGTGATTTTCATGGACTGGCAAAGAGGTAATACAAATATGTCTTGAAATCCTGTAATCATATTTAAATATTATTTTCAAAATCTAATAAGTAGGTTATTCTGTCCTTCCAAACAATTTAAAAATATTATTTGGGGTCTGAGAAGATGTGAATGTATCTTCCTTTTAAATAATTTACTTTGGAGGTATGATACATCTTCCTTTCTCTCCTATACACTGCAGTTTTATATTTTTTTCTCCTGGATAACAAGGCAATTTATACTCAAATTGCTAAAGAAAAATATCCCAGAAGACTGGAATGCAGGCTTCCTGCATGTCCACTGAGGCTGAGCTAGTATTGATCTTGGCTTGTGTGGACCAATATTCTTTTTCTAACTACTGCTGCCTCTTCCATTTTTATTTTGGTAAACAAGTCAATATTTTACCATCTAGGTACCTCTTCCTCAACAGTTATCATATGAAATAGAAAACAATGGAGGTCTAAACTCCAAATACTATCCTGGGAATATTATTAGTTTGGGTTACTTGAGTTGTTTACTAAGAATTACAATGTTGATGCAGTCAAGTTAAATTTAATTGATTTCATATAGTTAAAGTGACCCTATTAATCAGTTTGTGTGATATCTAACTGATGTTTCATGTAGGAGAAAAAAAAAGACTTTTGGGAGTGAAGTAGAAGACAAAAGGATGGTATATGCTAATGTGCATATAAAGAGTAGACTTAGTCTGAGAAATTGCATGCAATATTTGAGACAATTATATATTAAAATGTTTTGAAAGACTTTTTGCCTCTTATTATAAATCATTTTAAAAGAAAATCTAGTGAAGACCTTCTTGGCGAGCAGGTCTCATGCTTGAAATACCAATGAAAGCAATTTTGTTTGGTAATCACCAGTCAATAAATCACTGAAGGACCAAAAATATATCACAATGTGTGTATAAGAATTGCTGAGCCTTTCTCTGGTCCTGTTTTCAGAGTTTTCTATTGAAGGTTGCTTAGGTTGGGGGAGGAGAGGTTGCTTAGTGGCTACGGCACTTGCATGCGAAGCATAAGGATCCACGTTTGATTCCCCAGTACCCACGGTACAGCCAGGTGCACAATGGGTACACACATCTGGGGTTCTTGTGCAGTGCCTGGAGGCCCTGGCAAAACTTCTGATAACTGCCGCGTTCTGGTTCTAACACTATGCCAAACTCTACTTCACCCTCGTACTCTACTGGAGCCAGCAGTACACTACTACTGGCCACAGACTCTACAACTTCTGTGACCTGGTTGGTTATTTTTCTGTTATTATCCATATACAAATGAACTTATAAGTATGGTATTAAACATGTTATTCCAGTATCTGCTTAATTTTTGTTCTTAAGTATCATATGAGATAGCACATAATGTCAAGTCTATATTTTTCTCTCTTAATGACTTTAATATTCATTCCTTTTTAAAATTTATTTTTATTTATTTCTTTGAGAGAGAGAGAATGGACACATCAGGACCTCTAGCAGCTGCAAACAAACTCCAAATGTCTGTGCCACCTTGTGCATCTAGCTTATGTAGATCCTAGGGAATCTAACTTGGGTCCCTTGGCTTTGCAGGCCAGTACCTCAACCACTAAGCCATCCAGTCCTCATACTCAATCTTAATATGTCTTTAGCTAAACTACTCACTGGCTGTACAACCTGAGTCTAGTATAGAATATCGCTATAGCTCAGTTAGCTTTTTCATCTGAAATGTGGCCTAGTTCTAGTAACTACATTAATGGGATATGAAAAAAGCTAAGAGACATAACAAATGTATGGCGCCTCGTCTGTGGCTAACATGTAAGAAGAACTCAATACAGCTGATATTTTACTGACAGTAACACTTGAATTATCCTTTGTGTACAGTTACACACAAAGAAAGGATTTAATTTCACAGTAAATATTGCAATAGACACCCCTGCTAATAATTCAGTTTCTAGAATCTTCATATCCTTCTTTTATGATTAATTTCTAGATACTCAGTCAATAGATCAAATATCTGCACAAAGGGTTGGGGAGATGGCTTAGCAGTTAAGGCACTTGTTTGCAAAACTAAAGGTCCCAGGTTTGATTCCCCAGGAACCATGTAAGCCAGATGCACACGGTGGCACATGCTTCTGGACTTTGTATACAGTGGCTTCCTCTCTCTCTCTCTGAAATAAGTACCTAAAAATAAAGTATTTAAAAAGACATCTGCACATGAATATGGTGACATGCTGTTGCTGGTTCTCCTAAAAGATTGAATCAATTGATGCTCCTAAATCATTCAAATCAATCAACGCATCTACCTTTACTTCCATAAATGTTCAAACAATTAAACATGAGCTTGGTGTCAATTTTGCCCCCTGATTTCAAAATGAATATTTCTTGTGATCTGTTTTCCATAATATTGCAAATATTGAAAACAGTTATAAAGAGAAAGGGAAAATGGTGTTTGGGGAGCATAAAAAAGGAGTTTTCCAACTGTGAGTCCTACTGCTGTTGATTAAGAGGGTGTCAGCGGAGGAGTTAAATAATACTTCTGGGGTGAGCGGCCTCAGTTACTAAGTAGAAGATTCAGGAAAACAGCCAAGTATACTTAATTTCCCACAATACATCACTTCAGCCATCTGTGAGAACAATAATGTTCTCTTTAAAGAAGAAACAATTGCTGAAAAAGGGGGTTTAGGGGAATAGCAATACATATTTCTTGTGGTTCAATTAGATCTTTTTTAATGGGTTTCTAAGACACATAAAAATAACTAATTAATGCTTGAGACACTAATGGTGAATGAAATAAAGATGCATGATGTAAAACAAAATATTATTCTCAGTTGTAATTCTGTCGTACCTATTTGTGAACATGATAAACTGATAATCCCTTCTTTACTTTTTTCACAAATAGATGGACAGATAGTTCATAAAATCTTATTATCAACTCATTTATATAATAATATATGGTAACTTAGATGACAATAGGAAACGTAACCTCCAATAAATAAAACAAAGTAGAATATAACTAAAATATTTTTATGGAGATATTGTTCTCTTTGATTTTTCTTTCCCATTCAAAGAATAAGCTTGATTTGTTTCTTGATAGTTACCCCACCTTACTTCAAGTTCTAACCTATCTCTAAACTTTCCTCTTGTCTGTCTTCCCAATGTTTAGATTTTATCAACATCTTCATGGAAGTAAGAGATTCTTCTTAAAAGTTGCCTCAGAGGGCTTGAGGGATTGCTTAATGGTTAAGATGTTTGCCAGCAAAGCCCGAGGACCCAGGTTTAGTGCCCTAGTACCCAAATAAAGCCATATGCGCAAGGTGGCACATGTTACTGGATTTCTTTTGCAGTGGCTTCATGCTGTAGCATGTCCATTCTCTTTGTCACCCTGTCTGCCTCTTTCTCTCTCTTAAATAAATAAATAAATAAATTATAAAAACGTTTTTCAAAAGCTGCCTCTATGGCAGAAAGACTTGAGTCTACAAAGAACAATGCAACACATTACAGGATCAAATATCTTAGTGAACACATGCTCCCATAGCACATTAAAATTCATCTCTATAAGGGTGCTACAAACAACATTTTTGGGGAAAAAAATCATAAGACACTTCAACTTCAAATTATGTGAAACATTTGGTTTGTAAAGACAAGTTTTTTTTTTTTTTAATCCTCTGCAAAATTTCCTAGAAACACAATTTATGTCCTAACATGCTTAAGGGCTAGGGTTGTCCCAGGCAACAGCAGCTTTTGTTCAGCATTTCTGGCTTTGGATGGATTCATGGACCGTTTGCAATCAGTGTTGAAATGCAGGCTTCAGTGAAAACTGTGAGAAGCAGAGAAATGTTACATGCATAATTCATAGTTCCCTCATCGCTGGGTGTATGTGTGTGTGAGGATTCAGGGTTACATGGCTACTCTAGTTCACTGAAAGTATAATTTTGGATAGAGTCCACAATTTTTTTACTTGGTGTTTAAAAATAAAAAGACATGCATTTTATGAGAAAGCAGCATTTTTTTTTTAATCACTTGGAAGTGTACTTAATTTAATGCTGTGGCTTTTTACTTTTACCTACGGTACCTGGAATTGTTTAGTTTCTGTGTATTCCTCAGTACATGCTCTTGTCCCCTCTGCCACTTTTCAACTGCAGTGGCTTCCTTGAAGTTCCTAGAATGCTACTTTCTGATTCAACCCTTCTTTATAGCTTACTGCTCTTCCCAAGTGTCTTCAGCAGACTATGAGACCTGACACCATCAGTTATTTAGTGTTGTTTGGCTTGAGACTGCTTCCAGTGCTTGGGCATAAGGTCCTCATCATAGTGTCCCCTTGCTTTTCAGAGAAGAGTGAACATTCAGGCTTGTTATAACCCAATCATAGAAATGACATTCCTTCAATGCTCTATATTCTAGCCATGAGAAGGAAATCACAGAGCCCAGTCTCCATTAAGCGGGAAGGGACTAAGAAGGGCCTACAGTATCGGTAAGGATGGATCATTTGGGTCTCCAGGTAACCTCTGATCTTTGGTTAGACAACAACCAGGCCAGAGACCCAATGCCACCCGCCAGCCATCTGGAGACAGAGGCACTCAACAAGTCTTGGCCTGGTTTTGCGGCCAAGAGAAACTATGAGTGATAATTTCCTTTGAAGAAGTAAATTGTAGATTCATTTGTTATGCAATAACGGGTACATATTATGCCACCTTGGTTTTTGTCTTTTCAGTTTGTACACTTCTCAGTTAGGCCCTCTTTCTTAGAAAGTCTTGTCTTTCTCTAATACTCCCCTGTGTAAAACACTCTTATCTCATCATTCATTCTCTAGTTTGGTATTTGTTAAGTTTCTATTAAATTGCCAAGTAGCATAATTTTCTATGTGTTTATCTTAAAATTTAACATGATGGAAGGTTTATGCTTGTTCACAGGACTTATCATGGTCTCTAGTTTTCTAATATGAGAGCTCAGTGCATACATAGTGAATGGATTAATATGATTAGCTATCTGTCAATGGTTCTCTAGACTGTTTCCAGTTCTAAGCTACTGTGAGTAGAGTTGCAATAAGCATGGATGTGTAGGTATCTCTGTAGTAAAATGTAAACCCCTTAAATATATGCCTGTGGGTAATATGGCTGGGTTGTATAGGAATTTTATTCTAAAATTTTTTTTTAGCTAACTCCATACTGAGTTCCATAATGACTATACTGTGACTATCAACAGATGAACGGATAATGAGAATGTCGTACATACATGCAATGGAATTTTATTCTGCATGTCGGAAACATAAAATTAAGAACTTCTCAGGAAAATGGATGGATCTGGAAAGAATCTTTGTAAGTGAAGTGCCTCAACAAAACTGTATGCTTTCTGATATGTGCATCTGAGCTTGTAACCCAGTAAGTATATACGTGTGTGTGTGTGTGTATGTGTGTAAATATGGACAAAATTTATTAAGGTAGAAGTATAACTAAAATCCCCTGTTAAGAACAGAAGAAAAAAAAGACACTGGGGAGGGAGTGGGACTGGAGAGTAGAGGGGCTTGTGAATAGGAGGTGAGATATAGATTCTCACAAAAGCAAATTACATGGGAAAATTCCAGAATGAAGGAGACCAGAATCTATGCATACCAACTGAAAAAGAGGGGAACAAAAAAGATCGGCAGTAATTAATATGAAACTGTAGTTAGACAAATTGAAATCTCACAGTAAATTTCAACATTAAAAATATATTTACTCCACTATTGTTAAAGTTTTAATACTTTTTAAAATTATTATTGGAAGGACATTTGTGTTATACAAAAGACTATGGAAGAAAAAAATAACAAAATAATACAGATATCAGACATATGTGATAAACTACATTTGAGTATCTATTTCAAATGTGTCCCTCAGAATGTCTGTGTCTACTTCAGATTTGTAGGTGCTCACTGTATCTTAGATAGAAAATTCATCTTGGAAAAATTCAAGAGATAAATAAAGGAAAGAAGCTGTTTCAGTATTACATAAATATCTTACATGTCTCCAAGCTTAGGTTTCACAAGGACGATTGTACTGATTAGCATGTAAGGCATAAGGACCCTAGAACAGTCCTTCCCATCATTTAGAAAAGTCACCAGTCCATCAATGTCATCAAATACTAAATTTTGATCTATGAACAAACACGAACATTTTTAAGTGAGTCAGACTTACATATTTATAAATATAAGAATTTAGCACTGAGGTTAAGTTGATAAACTTCCAATCTCCTAAAATGTTTTGAAATACATTGTACAGATCAACTCTTACTTCATTTATGACAATATCCTCAGGTAATGGCAAAGAGAACTATATGCTTATTTAAATCGAGTTGAAGAAACATAAATGATAAAAATAAACCATATGGAATCATGACGAAATACTTTTGAAAACTTAGAGATCAGAAATATTCCAGTTTTATATCATTTCTAGATGAAAAATATAATTAATGTATGCCAAAGAATGATTCAAATAATAAACTATCTAGGATAGAGTAACATACTTTTATTTTCATTTGTTTTATTTTATTTTCTTGAAACAGGCTCTCATGTACCACAGGCTAGTCTTGAACTTGTTATGTAGCCAAAGATGACCCTGAACCCTCATTCTTATACCAGTCATATGCTGGGACTGCAGGCTTGTAACACCTCATCCAGATGACACACTTCTCTTAAATCATAAATTATATCTTGTATAGGTCAGATACACGTATCTGTTATTATTTCTATACTAAACCCAGGATGTTACCTCATGCTGGCCATATACTATACCACTGGCCTTTAGACATTTTTGATCTAACATTTCGGTATGTAGTCTGGTCTCACACTGATGATCACCCTATTTCCATTTATTCAGCTCTATGATTATAAGCATGTGCTACCATGCCTTTTTGGACTTACATTTCATATTTTTTGAGACAGTGTCTTATGTATTTTAGGCTTGCCTCAAACTTCCTATATAGCTAAGGATATAAAGGACCTTGAACATCTGATGTTCCTGTGTCCACCTCTCTATTATTGGGATTAAAAGCACATGGCACATTGCTAGATTTTTGAGGTGCTGGAGATCAAATCCCAGGTTTTGTGCATGCTAAGCAAGCACTCTACCAACTAAGCTGCATCGCCAGCCCTGAGACCCATATTCTTTTCCTCCTTCTGCCACTTAGGCGCTACATGATTTCAGTAATTTACTAAGAATTTTAACTGTGAAGCAAATGACAGAAACTGGCTTTGGATTAATGTGAGAACTAAATGAATTTCTGTATATAAAGGTCAGCACTTAGCAGAGGGGCCATTACACAATAATGTCAAAATAATACCAGCTTTGAAATCTATAGGAATCATTATCGCCTCATTATCATTATTATCCATGGCCTTCTCTGAAGTCATGGGAATGCCAAGGAAGTATGTGTGTGTGTGTGTGTGTGTGTGTGTGTGTGTGTGTGTGTGCATGTGTGTGTGTGCGTGCGCACACGCGCGTGTGTGTGTGTTATCTATTACCTATTTATCTCAATGGTAGAAATGAGCATTAGGTTAATGTGATGTGGAAGTGGCAGTGGTTACTCAGTGACAACATAAGAAAAACTACTTTAACAATCTCAATGAAATGCAATCTTCATGTTCAAATAACAAAGAATTTTAGAAGACTTGTTCCTCCCAGGAAAAGTTTATGTATCCTGTCTTATTTGGTTGCATACAATTCCCATTTAGAGAAATATTACAAAACAATTACTGAATCCGAATTATTTATATTGTACCTAGTTTCCTGATATCTAAGGGAGTTAAGGTGACTGGAGTCAATGTTGTACTCTTCCCCCCCCCATATAGATTACATACATGAATTACCAATATATTCTTAAATCTCCAATCATGCAGGTGATCAATTATAGATCTGATAATATGTAAGTTTACTATGGATTGGATCATTTCAGTATCTTTATCAACCTAAATTAGAATAAGTACCAAACATTTATCCTGCACTAAAGACTCAAGAATTTCTTCCGATTACTTTCTAGAGCTATGTTGTGAGACTGGCCACAGTCAATTACAGTTGTGAATCAACTAGAACAGAGTACAACTTGACTTAAAGCATTCCCTGGTTTCCATAGAATATAGAAACACTCATCATCAGCAGTCAAACTTGTCTTTTCAGACTTGCCCTCAACCCCTCTCTCCCCATTCTACAGCTTAAAAAAAAAAATTCATTATTGTACTGCTGGAATCACTGGGCTGAGTATGTCTTGTATCTTCTAGCTGCATGCCATTGTGAAAACTGTCACTTTTGGATTGTTACCACCCCAAACTGCCTTTAAAGTCTACCTATATGTGTCCCCAATGAATTCTCACCATCTCAATTAAACCACAAGTTACTTCCTAGCCATCACTTCTACAAAGAATTAATGGCTTTATATCTGCATTTAATTTGCATTGCCCACAGAGCACTATAGTCAATTGTTGCCATCCAACTTATATACTGTTTTCTCTGCGAGACTATAATCTTTGTGACAAAATCCTATAATTCATACATGTAATCATTCAGGGATAGCACAGAGTTTGGTAACCGTAAATTGTACCTACTGCTGGATTGAGTGAATTGAAATGATTTCTTTATGATACTCAAGGAGTCCTTGGATATTTCATTACAGATGTAGCATAGTGGATTGTACATGGTGGAAATCAAAAATATTAATGGAGAGTAGGAGAGATGGCTTAGTAGTTAAGTTGTTTGCCTACAAAGACAAAGGATACAGGTTAGATTCCCCAGTGCCCACATAAGTCAGATGTACAAAGTAGTGCGTGCCTCCGGAGGTTTTCTGCAGTGGCTAGAGGCCCTAGCACACCCATTTTCTCTCTCTTTCTCATTTATCTACTTTTTGCCTCTCAAATAAATAAGGAAATATAGACATATATTAAAAATTTAGTAAATATTAATGGACTGATGAACAATTGTTTTTACTCCATATGGAAAATAAATCAGAAAAGATGAAGAAAATCTTGCTAACATGCCCTCCTCTACAAACACATGCACATGGGCATGTAGGCCTAATTTGAGATAAAATAATAATATAGTGATGACAAGGAAAAACTGATGAATGCAATGCTTATTTCTTTCCCTCTTGATTGTATAATCTTTCTCATTTTAAGTAATACCTATGTAGATAAACAACACAAACACAGTGATGAATGTTCATTTCTGAATATAGGTTTTTATTGGCAAAACTCTAGATAGACAGATTATCTTTGTTGATTAGATGCAGCTATCTAAAATTAACCATTGGACTTTTAGAAGATTGTTAAGGATTTGTAATCATCTTTAACTATATACTTATTGAAGAGAACAAAATATCAAATCACTGATATGTCATGAAAGTAGAATGTTTCAAAAACAAACATCCTATTTTAAGGCAAAGGGACCTTGAGAATGAAAGCCTGCAAGTTTAAATGATAGCTGTTCACTCTATGTGCCATTCTGAAGGGCAATGTAAAGTCTATGAAGTTGGGGCAGACAGATGGACACACAGCAGAGGTAGTATGCATGCATTTAAGTGTCTTAGTACATTCAGGCTGCTATCATAAAGTACCACAAAGTAGATGGCATATGAAAACAACAAATAATCATGGAAGCTGGGAAGTTTGAATGATAGTTCCATCATGGTTATTTTCTAGTCATTTTCTTTTCTCAATTGATATTGTTGTCATCTCTCTTTGTCCCAATACTGAGAAAAGGATGGACCATCTCTCTTGAGTTGTTAATCTCATTGGTGAGGTCACTACCCATATAGCTAAGCCAATTCCCTTAAAAGTTGCCACATAACATCACCTTTAGTATTAGGATTTAGGGAAGGCAAAATTTGAATTCATTACCTGAATGTTGTGCCATAGCTGTACATATTCATGTATACATAAATATGCTATGGATGCACATATTTATGTAAGCATGTTCATAATGTTAGAAACAGTAAATGCAGAAAGCTTTCTTATATGAAGTACACATAGATGCTATGCACAAATGACTTTCTCCCAATAAAAGCATGAACTTTTCAAAAACTAAGAATTTGATAAAAGGTAAAAGGAATAGTTTCTAGCATATACAAGGTTAATAATCTCTAGAGAAAAATCATTTTGGTACAGTTACCATAAACAAGGGCTCTGAGTGAATATTCAAATAACATGAAGAGTACGGAGGCATTTTTTCAGAAAAGTCCATTGAACCTGCTGAGTGAGAAGCTATTGCATGTAACAAGTGCTTATTTTGAAAAGCAAAGCAATGTTGAAGGTGCATCACTCAAATCAGTACATAACTAAAGGAAAAAAAAAAGGGTTTGTAAAGCAAATACAGGATCACAGTCTCATTTAGAGCTCACCAGTAAAAACACAGATTCCTGGGGTGAAAGAACAGAGGTCATGAAAGGATTCAGGAAGGAAATCTTACTTTTTCATTTATTTCCAGGCTTGCAGAGACATGCAAAGATGCATAACTGAGCTAGATCTCCTCAGCTCTGAAAGTTCTCACAGAATGGCATAGCTATGTGTTCCAGCCCAGTCTGCCTTCCCATGTGTAACATGTGTTATGAATAATCTCTCCCACTTATGACCATACACTGTAATCACTAGATTCAAGACATACTAGCTTTCCTCCACCTAAGGAGAGCTGAACTTGGTCATTTTTATTCATCATTCTTCCCAAGAATTTCCTATGTTGTTGAGCTGATCTTGATGATTTTCATTAAAAACAAATACAATGAACAAGATTTTCCCAGGGGTGCTTGTCTGTGGTGGCCAAAGCAGAACATGAGATATCCTGTCTCTTCCATCCATTCTTATTTAGAGCCAGAGTTACTTACTGATACTACAACTTGCTTTTTTTTCCCCATGAGCCCAGTTGACGACTTGGTCTCTGCTCACTTTGGTGAGATTGGGGTCACAGGTTCATGTAGCCATACCTAGTTGTTTGTGTGGGATCTGAATATTTGAGCTTGGGAAGTTATAGGCCCCCTCAGGCCTTCATGTTTGTGTAGGAAGCACATTTAAACCACTGATTCATCTCTTCACCCCTCCACTTGTTTCAGAAGGTTTTATTTCATGCTGGTTCCAGATAGGATTAGGAGTAACTAGGAGTAATGTGTGTTGTATATCAATGCTTCCCAAACTTTACTGTACATGGAAGTCTCTTGGAAATAAAATGCAGATTCTGAGTCACAAGTCTGGCTGAGGATAAAATTGTGCATTCTAACAAGTTTCCTCGTGGCTGGTGGTACTGACGCCTCTGATCCCTGGGCTATATATTGAATAGCTTTTATCCACGTGCCTTGGTGTAGGAAAAATGCACTAGTTTATACAGCCAAACAGAAACTTATTAGCCTTGCGACTTATTATAATTAAAATCCAAAACAAAGGACAGTTAAAAGAATATCAGACAACAACCATTTTGCATTTCTAGTTTTATGACATAAACCAAAATATGTTGCTCCAAATATCCTGTGATGACTCACACACAGAGATGAAAGTGTGTCTCATGAGAGTCAGTCCCCAAACAGTTAGCTCGTCTAGTGCTAGAAGGTGCTACATGAGCGAGTGGGGGAAAATGACCAACATTTGTCCAAGCAACTAGTGGTCTAAGCTGCTCAGTAGCAAACAACCTGACATGACACTCACACAAGTGCATTAGGGGCACACAGTCATGGGGGTTGGGGTGGGTGGGTAACCAATTGCTCTAGATTTGGCTAACTGAACTGCTCAGTGGAACGGAACCCATAGCTGGAGCTGGGAAATAAGTAAGAACCATATCCAAAAAATGATGCCACTATACATTATCAAGCTTCCACCAATTTGGGGCTACAAGAGGGCCTACACCTATTAAATTATCTCTAAAACAATGGTTTATCCCATTTATCTGGTGCTGACTTCACTTTCCATTGGAGAATTTGCTTCTTCTTTTTTCCACATGGATGCAGATCCTGAGGAGAGAATCAGCCCATCACAAGTCACTAGGCCTCCAGCTGGGGAAATGAGAAAGAGTGCTGCTTTCTTGGTGAACCTGGTACCAACACAAGGAGATAGACACAGAGATCTCTCAACTCCTACCAACCAAATATCCAGTGACACAGAGGCTCCCAAGACCTCATCACTGAAGTAGACCTAAAATGAACCCAACCTGGCTCAGGGAAATTTGCAGAAGAAGGGGCAGAAAAAATGTTAGAGACACATGTTGGGTCATTGTACACATAGATATGGTCTCTTACCCATAACTGATGGCTAACCCCACAATGAATGACCCGTATTCCCCAACGAGGAGGGTCCTTGTGGAGAGGGGAGGACAGGGAGGAGATTAATGATGGTACCATCATGACTGTTACACACTGCGTACATAACTAATAAAAAAGTGTGTCTCATGTAATAGCTCATTGGAATTGAGCAAGATATTGTGAAGTCACTGGCATGCAGTAAGAGTAGAATAAATGTCATTCATTTACTGGTACTACTGAAAATATAATGCTGATGACTATCCTACCATCATCAAACAGAATATTAAGAGACTGCAAGAGGAATCTAATTCATTGTGTTTTTATAAAGGTGAGGAAATTGAAATCACAGAAGTGGAAATGACATGTCTATGATCACAAAACAAATCAATAGCAGAAATAAAATTGAAATAAGATCATTTAAACTCAAGTAATTAATTCAGACACTCATTCATCAAACATTTGAGTGTCAACTATCTGCCAATTGCTGTGCCATGAATAGAAAGTGAGAAGACACTGTCTTCAAGAAACATACAGGAATTATTTTCTACTAGAGTCATTTAAATAATTATACTGAAAATTGCTTTAATAATGGGAAAAAATTGCTACAATGAAGGAGTATCATGAATAGAAATGGGAGATTTCACAGAAAAAAAAAATAGAAAATTAGGAGTTTACTAGGAAAAAGGAAGATATTTTGGTAAGAGGATCAGCATGTGCAAAGTCAATAGCTAGGCTATGCACAAAGTTGGATCCTATTATGAAGGACAAGTAAGCACACAATTGAAAAGATGGTCTGGTAGCAGAACATCCAATAGGCAGCCATATCACCAGTCCTCTACTAAGATTTTTTTCATATTCTCTTTTTATTTATTTATTTGTCAGAGAAAGAGAGAGAGAGAGAGAGAGAGAGAGAGAGAGAGAGAGAGAAAGAGAATGGGCATTCCAGGGCCTCCAGCCAATGCAAACAAAGTACAGATGCATGTGCTTCCCTGTGCATCTGGCTAACGTGGGTCCTGGGGAATCAAACCTGGGTCCTTTTGTCTAGCAGGCAAAGGCCTTGACAACTAAGCCATCCCTTCAGCCTTACTAAGACATTTTTGCTATATACAGTGTTTAAAATTTTTGAAATACTTCTCAATATTTATCAAGCAAGAGATTTCACATAAATATCAAGCTTTTTTTGGCTTCTCTTGAAAATGCAAAGGTTGTAGCACACTGGGTCTTTCTTTACATGTAGTGGAGCTCAGAAGTAGGTAACAATGACCCCTTAAAATAGCATTTCTGCTTTTGAGACTCAAGTCAATAATGTTGCATACCTCCTAGAGTGATGTCTTTGCGATTTATGACTAATGTACTTTGTATATTAAAATCTTTTACATTTAACGCTCAGCTGCTCAAAGTTGTTCACAATCTGACTGTACTTCCTCCTTTCCCCTTTTATTTCTTTTCCTTCACTTTACTTCCTTTTCTTCTCCTCTCCCTCCTTTCTTCTCTTTTCTCCTCCTTTCCTTTTCCTTCTTTCTTTTTGTTGTCCTATTTAGTTTAACCTGGCCTCAAACTTAAGACTTAATTCTTGGTCCTCAGAAATATCCCCAGCTCCCAGATCTGTGACTATAGGTTTTCTTCCAGCAAGCTCAGAGTGTAAGAGTTTCTTGTTCCATGAAAAGTCTATCAATGATACCAAGAATTTGCATTTTGGATGTGAGGACCTCTGCTAGTTATTGATTAAGTTCTTTGAGGCCAAAATCAATAGTTCAGTTTTTTAGAAAACACAATTCTTTAATCTGTAGCAAAAAAATGAATTACATTAAACTATTATCCACAGGAAAAAAATCATTAATTTTAGCAGAAAGTATTCAAAGCAGGCCACTTGTATACCCATATTAATATTCAAATTTCTACATGAGTAAAAATGAATGAGGCCCCTGTGTAAAACTCATGAATCAAATGCACAAAAAACTCCCCCTTGAAATGTGGAATGATAGCTTGACAAAAGATATGTTCATATATCAAGTGCTAAGATACATTTACCAAATAGACAAAAGGTCCTTAAAATGCTTATGTGATGATGAAAATTTTTGATTACAGTGACCCAACAAGTTGTTTTTAATTAAGTCACAAATTTTCATTAAGGTATTTGAAATTAGAAGGGAAAATTTTACTAGCAAAATTTATTTGCATATACAGTGTGTGCTTAACTCTCCATGTGATAATTTAGAAGAAATGAAACTACTACTCTCCATTCTGGAGGTGTAATAAGTACTTATTCAACTTGGGACTTGGGTGAATGACATAACATGAGCTAAAGGATAATTTCTCGTACTTGCTGGTATAGAATAGATAGGGATAATGTTGAAGATTCTAGGCAATACTATAACAGGTGTCTGAAACGAAATGTGTTGGAGAACTATTACTATTCCTTGTTTGTCTTTACTTTCCTTGAAGTGGATTTCACTATCTACCATTTTTGTTACACACATATAAAATATTTATATTTACAAGGAGAGAGAAAAGAGGGACAATGATTGAACGGAGAGGGAGAGAGAGTAAAAGTGAGTATATGGGCACACCGGGGCCTCTTAGCACTGCAAACAAACTCCAGATGCATGTGCCACTTTGTATATCTGGCTGTATGAGAATATTGAGAAATGGAACCCAGACCAGCAGGCTTTACAAGCAAGAGCCTATATTGATGGAGCCATCTCCCCAGCTCCAATATTTAAATTTTTTAAGGTCCCTCATTTTTTCTTCTTCCCTTCCCATATTTCCTTCCTTTCTATTTCAGAGAAAAAAATAAAAATAAAAGTATAAACCATCTCTATATGTGTAGTCCTGAAGGCTTTGAAACAAAGATCTTCCTGACTCAGCTTCCTGACTGCTGGGACCACAGGGAGCTTGTAACTAATATTTTAAGTTGTTATTTCCACACAAAATATGAATACCCTTAAGAAACCATATATGTAATATTTAATAGTCTATTCCTCATCATTAATATCTATGTTTTACAACTTTATTGTCACAAGTTATATACCATGAAACTATGCATTTATTGTGTATAAATTGTTTTGTTAAAAAGATTGAATTTGTAACCAACACCAATTTTAAAAACTCTCTTTGTGAACCCACTAAGATCTTATCCCCATGACTAGCAGGCTATCACTAATCTATTTTCAGTATAAACTGACTTGTATTTCTGAGATGTTCAGATAAGTTGGTATCTAATATATATGGCCTTTGTGTCTGGCTCCTTTGCATAGCATTTTTAATCTCCATCCTATTAATAAAGTATATGACATTTAATGTGTTGTGAATATACCATATATTGTTCATCTATTTACCAGACTAATTATATACCTTATTTTGAATGGAATTCACAACCTGTAAATAACTATTTTCTTATCTTCCTTTAAAATCTTTAGATAAGCCGGGTGTGGTAGCTCATTTCTTTAATCCCAGCCTTCTGGAGGCAAAGGTAGGAGGATTGCCATGAGTTCAAGACCAGCCTGAGACTACATAGTGAATTCCAGGTTAGCCTGAGCCAGAGTGAGACCCTACCTTGGAAAAAAAAAAATCTTTAGACAGGCTGGAGAGGTGCCTTAGTACTTAAGGTGCTTGCCTGCGAAGCCTAAGGATCCAGGTTCGATTCCCCAGAATCCATGTAAACCAGATGCACATGCTGGCACATGTGCCTGGAGTTTGTTTGCAGTGGCTAGAGGCCCTGGTACAACCATTCTCTCTCTCTCTCTCTCTTAAATAAATTAATAAATACCTTTAGAAAGCAGAAGTAACAATCAAGATTTTTCTGCTATTAGACAAGAATATGAAACACATGTCTGGATTATATTTTGTATTTGAGTTACTATGACTTTGTATTTTGTATATGAGTTATTTAACAAAATTATTACTAATTAGCCAAATATGCTATAATGTAATCATGACCTGAAATTTCCTTAAAGTTTTTTGTCAGAAAACTAAACATGAATTTTCTAGATACTGCCACACACATAGTCAATAGCCTGAGCCACATGAAAGAGATTTGGGGAAAGAATTACAAAGGGGAATCCATTAATAAAAAGAGCATGCTTAAAGCTATATTCTGTTATTTCTAGCAGAGGTCAGAAGGAGCTGTTTTCTTCAGCAAAGCTTTAATGCTTCGTGAACACACAGAAAGCTAATCCCCAGCTAGTTAAAAATGCCAAGTTCACGTGATAGCAAAAAAGAAATGTTATACCACTTATGGATTTGTGAAGAGAAAAGGAAGCCATAAGAAAATACTACAGAATATGTTACTGTATATGCTAATGGGCTTTGGAAGGAATTTTATTCCGTGTACAATCAAAATGCTGATATTGGCTGACATAAACTCAGAATGTGTAAACAGAGAAGCGAGAAGCAAGAGAAGGTGCAGAAGTTTAAGTGGAATATTGTATAATTTATGAGCCACTGGAAAACGATAGCATATAACAGAACACCAATGAGGCTCATTATCAGTGCACTACATGGAAAACAGAGCCTCTCTAAGTAGCACTCAATTTTCATTGTATGCCCAATATACTTAAATTTCAATTAGTTTTTTTTTCTCTAATAATCATATATTTTATGAATTATAAGTGAACAGATAAGTCACTATCTATTCATTCACCCCTTTCCATATATCCTTTCTCTTTAAAGTAAAGGAAACCTTGGGGGAAATATATACATAAGTTCACACCAAATTCTCAATACTTCTTTTGACATGATTTCCAATGGAGTTTCACTTCAATGGTTTTATTTTGTCTGCACTAAGTCTAAGTTCTTAACATTTGTAAGTAGTAAAACCTCTGCTTCATTAAACAAAGTCCTTGGAACACAGCAAATGTCTACCCCATAGGTCGGGGGCAGTATTTTTGTCATGACATTCTTTGCTGAGCTGCTGGAGAGAGAAATGGAGTCTCAAGGATGTGAAGTAATAGCATCATTTCATGGATGTTTGAAAATATTTTATTTCTCTTTACAGCACATTGCCGTAGTATCAAGAGTTTTGATATTATATTTCTAAAGACATAGAAACTTCTCTCTGAGCTTAGGGGAAAATAATTCTATTATCTAGAATTCACCATCTTAATTTTGGCTGTAGTTTTATTCCAGGTTTCTTTTAACATGGCAAATGGCACTATCATTTGCTATCTTTCATTGACACACTTTAGAATTTCTGCGTCTGAAATGTCTCAGCAATTTTTCAAAATGGTCCAGGTGGACCTGGGAAATGAGCTCTTGGAAGTCACAGTGTGTATATTATTTCTGCATGCTATCCTTCCACTCTGATCCATTGCAGTTAAGTAATTCTTCTAGTTATTCTAAAAAAATGAATGTTAAAAATAGCTATGATATATGACAGGCACCATGATACATCCAAGGGTGGAACAGAGAATAAAGTACAAAACAAAGTCCCTGACTCATTGGATCACACTGTCATGGAAGTGCCACCAGAGCATTACAGACAAGCACAATGTAGAGAGTATCGAGGAGCAACTATAAGACAAAGGAGGGAAAGAGCACACAAAATGTAGGGGAAAGATGAAACTTTAAAGAGGCTTGGATTGGTCCTGTAGACAGAATGTAGGATTTGGTAAGTATCTGGAGGTGAAATATTAAATCAAAAAGAATATGTAAAAAATTTGAAGCAGACAATGTGATGAACTAATTCAAGCTCCATCAAAAACCCAACCACCATTTAACATCTACCTTTCTGGCATTCAATTCGGCCACCAAAATTACTCTATCTGGGTTACTGCCAATTTGGACACCACCTGTTACTATCTATATGTTGGTTACTAGAGAAAGCAAGGGAAGAAGAACAGAGGTCACACAGGACCCATAGACCAAAGGAATCTGCACGATGAAGTTGAATAAGCACTCTGCTCCCCCAGAACCTACTGTATGGTCATGGGTGTCCACATCCAGCTGTTTACATGGGGTAATAGGGAGTCCAACTCAGTAGTCTCTGGCCCCCTTGGGCCCTCATGTTTCTGTGTGAAGTACACTTAACCACCAAACCATCTCTCTAGTTCCTTATACATTCTCTACTTAACCATATACCCTGATCAGCTTATCTTTTTTTTTTTTTAATTTGGTTAATTAACTTTTTTCTTAAATCTATTTCTTTTTCCCCCATTTTTTTTCTGTCATTCTATTTTAAAGTTTTCATCAAGATGCTAGGATCATGAGAATATCTCTCTTTCTCACCAGTACATCTACCACTTGAAATTTTTTAATATTTTATTTTTATTTATATATTTGAGAGTGAAAAGGAGAGAGACAGAGAGAGAGAGAGAGAATGGGCGCTGGGCACACCAGGGCTTCCAGATTCTGAAAATAAACTCCAAATACATGCTCCACCTTGTGCATCTGGCTGACATGGGTTCTGGGGAATCAAGTTCTGGTGCTGTGGCTTTGCAAGCAAGCACCTTAGCCACTAAGCAATTAATTCCTTAGATCTATCTCCCATAGGATGATCTCAGGAGCTGTCCAGCAGCTTTCCGAAGCTGCGCAGACAAGTCTGAATTGAAGGTCCTTCCTGTCTGTGCTCTGCCTTGCTCTCCAGCCTCATGATGTTTTCACAGATTCTGTAAACGTCAGCCATTGAATCCAGATCTGGAGTTGAAGTTTGGCACTAGCCTCAAGACTCCACATAAACTATTCCCCTTCTGGAAACTCCTCTTCCTAGCTTCAGCTCTCTTATCCTATCCATATTTCAGCACTGAGATAACATGCCATTTTCTCTAGGTGTTCATAGCACTGGTTCTCCTTACCTTGGATTTTTGGCTGCTTTACTGGTTATGTATTTGAGCAATAATAATACTGATTTTTCACACTCATTCAACTTATTTTGACAGAGTTTCACTCCGTAGCTCGTGTCTGCATTGAACTTACAGTCTTCCTGACTCAGTTTCCTGAGTGGATTCACAGTCATGGACCATCAAACCTAGCTTCAACATGTATTAATTTGTTTGTATTCTCACTATGCAGAGCATAGTGTTTACTTTATTTCCCACAATGCTGTCAGGAGCATTGCATATATTTCGTAATTAATTCCTACATAAATAATGAGATGGAATTATCTGCCTTGTTCCTTTCCCTCTCCTGAGTAACAGCACATCTAAGCTCTTGCAGTCTTTCTTCTGGAAACCCAAAGGACGTATTTGTAATGTACATTCAAAAAGACTCTTACCCCCGGTGTGACAAAAGGAAGCTGTTCTGTCACCTTTTACCATACTGTACTATGGCTCTTCCCTAAGGAGCAATGGCAAGCGTGTTCCACGGCTGCCGTGGTGTCAGAGAGCTCCTGTGGTCAGTGGAAACGAGAGAGCTACTCACTGCCATTCTGAGGCAATGGCTATATCCAAAGACATAAGTGAGTTTGTGTCCTGTTTCTTTATTGCTGTTGCATGAACAATCCCTTTTGTTTCTATTAAACTGTGGTTCATACTAGGATTTTAGGACACATCCCAGAGAATACACTTCATGACACTAATTTCTAGGTTTTTTTTTTTTTTACTTGACATCTCTAGATACATAGATATAAATTCTAAGTCCTGACCTCTAATCCCATTAAACCAAAGTGAGACTGAGGTTCAGACAAGGGTAAATTGTTCTAAAACTAAGACCATGTTTAACCAGAACACGATCATCAGTACCTCTCCTCTGTAAATGCTCAGAATGGTGAAACTGGATCACCTGGGATATTTATCATGGAGCTCATGATTAAGCAGAATAATCATTAAATATTTGTTAACGTTGCATGATTTTAATATGTTTAGAAGCATTTTTAAAAGTATTTATCAATTTATTTATCTGAGATAGAGAATGTGTGTGTGAGAGATCGAGAGACAGAGAGAGTGAGTATGGGCATGCCAGGGCCTTCTGCTAGCAAAGAAACTTGAGACACATGGGTCACTTTGTGAATCTGGCTTTATGTGGGTACTGCAGAATTGAACCTGGGCTATCAGGCTTTGTTTGTGAGCACCTTTCACCACTAAGCCATCTCTGCATCCCAGAAGTAATGTTTTTAACTAATAAAAATATCACACTTTTAGGATGGAGGGATAGCTTAGCAGTTAAGGCATTTGTCTGCAAAGCCTAAGGACCCAGGTTCAATTCCCCAGGACCCACATTAGCTAGATGCACAAGGGGGCAGCACACATCTGGAGTTAGTTTGCAGTGGTTGGAGGCCCTGGAGTGCCCATTCTCTCTCTCTCTCTTCTTTTCTCCCTCCCTCTTTCTCTGTGAAATAAATAAATAAAAATAAAATATTCAACAAAAATATCACATTTTTGTTGACTAAGCAGGTTTTTACTAGTATTTAACCAACATGGCTTTCCTGGAAAGGTTGTTCACAAGACTTTGTTTCTAGCATTAACTATCATAATCACTTTTTGTCTATGGGTCAATGTTTATTTTGGTCCCCCAAACTTGCAATCCTATTATGTTCTGTTCTTATTATTCTTTACCCTTTTATAATAATTCAAGGTTAAATCTTCTTAATGGTGTTATTAGAAAGCAGTTAACTCCCCCCCCTCATTTTCTTCTCTTATAAGTTGAAGCTGATTTATACCATGTTTAGATGGCTCTCCCCTCTTTGAGAGGGAACATACTTTTGAGAAGCATTTTGACAGCACACATAGTGCTCAGTGTCTCATCAGACTTATAACAAAGTAGAATTTCTAACAAGCCTTATGATTTATTTTTGTCCTTTTATTAAACTGTTTTCACACACATCTTTGAAGATATGATTATTTAACTTCCTTCTGTGAAGACCTTACTGAATATTTTCTGGACCAGATATACACAACTATAGTCTTTACATTTCTAAATAGATTTTCCAACCAAAACTACTACAAAAATGAACATTTTCTCATATTCTACATACTCATGTTTTTCTACTATAAATGGATTTCTTTTTTTTTTTGTTTATTTATTTATTTTGAGAGCAACAGAGACAGAAAGAGGCAGACAGACAGAGAGAGAGAGAGAATGGGAGTGCCAGGGCCTCCAGCCACTGCAAACAAACTCCAGATGTGTGCGCCCCCTTGTGCATCTGGTTAACATGGGTCCTGGAGAATTGACCCTCGAACTGGGGTCCTCAGGCTTCACAGGCAAGTGCTTAACCGCTAAGCCATCTCTCCAGCCCTATAAATGGATTTCTTGATCTTAATCATTACTGATAACAAATGATTCAAAAGAAGTGACCCTCCATCTTATTTTATATATGTGTTGCACCAAGTTCTAGCAGAGTGCTAATCACAGAAGATGTGACTAAGGTTTATTTATTCATTAATTATTTATTTAACTGATGGATAAATTGAATAATATTTTAAAGCCTCAAGTTCATATGCCATTAAGCACCATTATCTTTATTAAGGAAAGTAAATGCTATTAAAAATATGATAGCACCTTTTTAGTACATGGATGACTTCACAGACTGAGAAACAATCACTTTTCTTACAATATTTCACATGGGTTGTTAGGAAAATTATACCCAACTCTCTCAAAGAGTAAATAAGAGCCTTATCATCATATTTCTTATTAGATCCACTTACTGATCATTTAAAAATATCTTAGTTATCCTTTTAGAAAATTCCTAACTAATGTGATTTTTCCTTCAGTGGAAATTTTGTCTCCTATAACTCATACTAAATACTCAGAACTTAAAAAATTCTTAACATCAAACCTAATAAATAAGTTATGACCAAGTACTAGGTTCTAATGGTCATTTCATTTTCCCCCAAATCTCTAAAGCTATTGTTAATTTTGAGATAGAAGGTGAAATAAAGTGATGCTCCTGATTTGTTCTAAAATATTTCTGGAGTTGGCAGAATAATTTGCTAGTGATAGCCTGCCAATCTGATAAGAGGGTCTCAATTGCCTATTAAAGTACTTCCTTAAAGCTTTGAAAATAATATTTATCACCAAAGAGTGTCTTCTAACTATTTTTGAAACCTAATACTATATAAGGCAAAGTTACAACTGTAGGATAGCTCATATCATAGCATGCAAATTTGCACATTTCCATTTGATTGACTGTAAGAAAACCACAAATTCATAGTCAATTCCAAGTAAAACCTTTGCTTTCTCCTCAGACATGGGCAATAATAAGGAGATATTTGTTGCTCATTCATTTATAGGACACTCTATTATTTTTATTTGCAATAGCAAATTGTTTGTACTTGTAGATGCTAACCTATTCAGATTATACACATCATTTGCATTTCGGGGTCAGAAATGATCACAAGTTTTTCAAGGGTCTCTGACTGTTCTGAAATTTCTTAGAGTAAGCAAGTTTTTATACAAAATAAACCTGATTAGAGAAGGCAGACATGATCTATGGCAACTCATCCATTTTCTTAGATGAGTCCATATGTCAGCTTGGATTAATCAACAAGAACATGATGGTCTACTGTGTAGTTAAAAAAATAAAGTATTATTAAGCACTATTTCAAGAAGCACAGAAAATGAATTATATCTCAATTGACTGTTTTTACAATTGTGTGTGTTCCTATGCATTATGAACTTACATATATGCATGTAGATTATTTTAAACACACAACTGAATTTCATAGTTCATCCACATCTTGGAATGTGGACCCGATGTGAGCCTCATTGTTACTCTGCTTACTAAGTGTTATGACTTTAGCCTGTAATTCTTGAATGTCTGAGAGGAATATTGCTTACAGAATGTACTGTATAGAGGTTCTAAGTGTTGAGAATGCTTTTCTGATTGACTAAGCCAGTGACACTTGAAATTTGGCCAGACGTCTACAGTCACCCTGATAGAAAAAGGTATTAAGACAGAAATTGTGATGCTGTCACTTGGCCATGAGAGTGACTACTCATGTCAGAGAGTCAACTAATGCCTGCACTTGTGGGGAAGGAACACTTGGTAGTTCAGCTGTGGGATATTACTAGTTTTGTATCTCTTCCTTTATGCCTAAGTATCACGGATACTATGTGTTTCAACGATAGGTCACCCTAGGATGTGCTTGTCAACACCAAATGAAAAGACTAGTGTATACCAAAATGCTACCTTTTTAGTATTTTTATTTATTATCAGAGAGAGAGAGGGAGAGAGGGAGAGAGAAAAGAGAGAACAAATGGGTATACCAGGGCCTCTAGCTGCTGCAAACTGACTCCAGATGCATGCACCACTTTGTGCTTCTGGCTTTACATGGGTACTGGGGAATCAAACCCAAGTTATTAGGCTTTTCAGGCAAGTTCCCTAACCACTGAGCAATCTCTCCAGCCCCCAAATGCTTCTTAATATGGTTTCCCTTGTTTTCTTTAAATATATTTAGTGAACAATTTTAGAATCGTTTTTTATGAACTGGATAGCATTTATGGAAAATACATGGCAGGTGTAGCCATGCTTACCCCATGGCTCTTTGGTATGCAGATTCATGTCTGTAGAACATCCTAGACTGGAGAGCTAGTGTCTGCTCCCTCAATGTACCCTTCTCTGCACTGCTGCTAAGAAATTTCTCTTTCAGTTTGACCTTCACTTGCTCAGCATCCTCCATGGAATTTCCTCTTCTTGGTCTCTCCTTATTCACATCAATCTGTTCCTGCCCCCATAGATCTCAAGCCAAAGTTAAGTGTATAGATACACATGGTATATAAATTATTGACTTAAGCAAATGCCTGTTTAAAATTTAATTTCCACTCTCAAGTCTCCTCTCATCTTGCAATTATTGGAATATTTTTTAAACTTTTATTGACAACTTCTATAATTATAGACAATAAAACATGATAATTCCCTCTTCTCCTACTTTCCCGGTTACATATCTAGACCCTCATAATAGGAGGAAAAGATAATGACATCAAAATAAGAGAGACTGAGGGGGGAAAAGATATGATAGAGGGTGGATATACTGAGATATTTTTGAGGCTGTATGTACCAAGCTTTCGTTTGATATGTACATGTTGCCCTCATTTCTTCATATCATAAACCCCATCTGTTCATTTCAGCTTTTTTATTTTAAAGGTTTATTTATTTATGGGGGGAAGACAGAAAGAATGGATGCAGAAGGGCCTCTAGCCACTGCAAATGAACTTCATACATATGTGTCACCTTATACATCTGCCTGTACATGGGTACTGGGAAATCAAACCCAGGTCCTTAGGCTATTCAGGCAAGCACCTCAATCTCTGAGCCATCTCCCCAGCCCCATTTCAACTTTTATACCATTGCTTGTAAAGACAAAGTGATACTTCAGTAAGAAGAAGGCTCAGAGGGAATTCCTGGCTGAGTCTTGAACCTATAGTTCCCACAGACAGAGTTAAACAATGGTCAATTGAACATGGAAATGCTAAATGCAGATGGATTCCTGAAAAGGGAAGCTGTTATGTTTCTGAGTATCTCTGAAAGCCCTGCATGTTAAAGAAATGGTCCCTGGCAAGGTGCAATTGGAAGGAGGCAGAACCTTGAAGAGATGGGGCTTAGTGGGAGGGGTTCTAGACACTGGGGACATGCTTTTGAAGGAATAGTGAGTCTGGTCTATGCTTCCTCACTTTGGCTTCCTGTCCATGAGGGGAGTCGCTTTGCTAGGTTATGTACTCCCTGCCATTACCAGCTGGCACCAACACCAAGAGACAGAGAGCAGTGGATCCACCCAACGTCTTGTAACAACCCAAACTATGTTCCAGAAATGAGCTGTCTCTCTTTGTGAGCTGATTCTCTCGAGTACTTGCCACAGTGACAAAGTTGACTTAAGCCTTAATCTTTGTCCCAGACTTCAGGTTGAGAGGAAATAGGAAAATTATCCCCAAAATGTCTGTAAGTTCTCAAATTATGGGGAAGTTGCTGCTACTATGAAGGATGATGAAATAGCAGATATAAGAAGGAACTATAGACTTTGCTGTCATCCCAAGCCAGTGTGGTTAGATCTGATATTAGCATGGCTAGCAAGGACCTGACTGACTAGAATTCCTGAACATAAAGTAGAAGCTGACTCAGCTTGAGCACACTAATGTGAACTTGGTGTGAATCCCAGGCCTATGATTAAACATGGGATGAAACATCCTTCTCTACAGAACCAGTCATCCTTGTTCACACTCTCATACCACCTAGAGTCCCACATAGACCCTAACTGTGGGGTACATGGAGGAAACCAGGAATGAAATGAGTTAAACGTTCCATAAGAGAGAAGATTAGGGATTGAGTTTGGATCTTGAAAAATGCAAAATCGAATATGTAATACCTATTTGAGAAGCTAAATTGTAGTTCATATTTGCCACATATATAGCACTCATTTCAAAAGTAATTTCTTCTATGGAATACAGAGGGTGCAAGTATTTGGATGATGTTTATGCATAGGAAAAAAATAAAGACCTGTAAAAATGAGTTTCTGGTTATATGGGTTGAGTCTAAGTCTGTTAGATATTACAAATATTATTTTTCATTTATATATTTGAAATAGACAAAGAAAGAAAGAAAGAGAGAGAGAGAGAGAGAGAGAGAGAGAGAGAGAATGGCCATGCCAGGGCCTCCAGCTGCTGCAAACAAATTCCATACACATGCACGACCTTGTACATCTAGCTTACATGGGTTCTGAGGAGTTGAACCGGGGTCCTTTGGCTTTACAGGTAAGCGCCTTAACCACTACACCATCTCTCTGGCCCTAAAAATTTTTAATTCTCCTGAACACTACATTATAAATATTAGCCCACTTCACAGAATAGATAGCCGTGGTGCAGGGAGGCCAAGTTGCTTCTCAGAGTGATTAAGAGTTGATATAATCAAGATTTTTTTTCCTGTCGTCATATGTATTCAGAAGTCTTCATGTACTTTTTAAATTTCCAACTGAACATAGGCATGTTAATTGAAATAGTCAGATAATGGAAAGATACTGTAAAATGTACTAGATATTTCTCCTGAATCATGAATAAAACTGCCTACATTTCTTACTTACCTTTATATGCAGATATAAAAAGATATTGATATCTAAATTTTAAAATACTCTCCATTATCACACTAAGAAATCTAGCCAACTTATCATTAAACCTTGCCTTTGAGAACTGACCATATTTTTGTGATTCTAAGTGTGCTTAAATAGAGGATTAAGTACTGGACAGAGAAATTAGAAAGCTAACCTGTAACTCATTACAGAAGAGTTTCACAATACATAAAGTGGCTACAATGCAGTGTGTTAGGAAGAAGACAAAGGAATGTGGGTTGTAAATAGTTTGTAAAACACATAGCAAACATGTTGGACATAGAATTGAACTTGGGGGGCTTTATCCTACAACACTTTTTAAGTTGCACAGCTTTATAAGAGCATATCTGGTCATTAGCATAAATAAGATGTATATTTTTCATGAACTGAGATAAATTCTCATTAACAATTTATAAAATAACTGACAATAATGAAGGTGCTGAAAGTCTCAGAATTCACTGACACTTGGAAAATCTTATTTACTAGAATTAGTGATAGTTCTAATGGAAACTAATTCATTATTTTCTTAATCCAGAGGTGACAGAAAGCAACATTCAATTGTGAGTCAAGTAAGAAAAAAATTGTTACTTTAATCCAAAACATTCCACAAATCAATCAGTACAACAAATTATCAGTGTGATAATATATTCAACACATTTGACATTTACATTAATTGGAGGTAATGAAGAAAATATTTTTTGTTGTTTGTTGGATGAAGTTAAATGGGCTGGAAATGCATATGAATAAAACATCATTATTCCTCTCACTGTACACCTGTTCAAATTCCTATTGACAATTTGATATTTTTATTAAAGCCAGAATGGAAAGACAACAAGCACAAATGACATTTTTTTTACACTCAGAGGATGAAAGTAAACAAGCATTGTTTTTTTTTTTTTTCCTCAGCACTCTTAAACCCCAGTGCTATGACAAGTGCTTAACTAGCCCCCAAACACCGCCACTTAGCCATGACTTCTGGTTTGATAAATTATTTACAGTTTGCTAGGTATGAGGCTGGTGGAAAAATGCCTTTCTTAGCTGCTTGATTGACAATATAATTATACTGTGTTTTTGTTTTAAGCACTGTTATGCAGAATTGTAATGCCATAAAAAGTAAATAGGAATTTTATGTGCTTTTAACTTTGGCAAGGTCACACGGCAGCACACCAAAGCAATGTCATGAAAAGCCATAGCGGTTATTAGCTGTGTCCTATAAGTGCCAATGCACCTTGAGTCCCATTTGGGTTGACGGGTGTACTCCCCACTCTCTTCCTCAGTACAGGAAGTGAAGGGCTGATGTGAACCACACAGGAAGGGCTCACAATGAGCCTTTCCCCACCTCCAGCGAGGCCTGGCTAATAGGTCAGGTTCTATAAATACAAGAAAGCAAGATGCAATATGATTAGTTTTAGGTTGGATTATGGGCAAAACTCATTGTATCTAAGAGATATCATTTCCCCCTATCTGTTTATTTTTGATGACTTCTTATATTTTCCTGTCCTTTTTTTTTGGGGGGGGGGTTGGGGGGTAAGGTTTCACGCTAGTGCAGACTGACCTGGAATTCACTATGTAGTCTCAGGGTGGCCTCGAACTCTGAGCAATCCTCTTACCTCTGCCTCCCGAGTGCTAGTGCTGTGATTAAATACATGAGCCACTATGCCCGGGTATTTTCCTGTCTTTTCACACAGCTTCTAAAGATGCACTCCAAGTTGGCCTTGAACTTGGGGTCACTGTGCCTCAACCTCCCAAGTAGTTGGGATTTTATGCATGTTTGACCATGTATGGCTTATGAGTGACTAACTTTTAAGTGTGATGGGCTGGAGAAGGTGATGGTGCGATGATGAAGGTAGAAGATGGGATGAGGGTGATGGTGGGGTCGTGGTAGTAGTGATGGTGGTGATGGCAATGGTGGTCAAGGTGGTCATGTTGGCATTGGCAGTGTTGGTAGCAGTAGCAGTAGTAACAGTGGTGGCAAAGGTGGTGGTGATACAGGTGGTGATGAAAATATCAGTGTTTTCTATAATGTTAGACACCCCTACGTCCATGGCTTTCAGCCTTCAGTTCACAGGGTGGCCCAAATATTCCTCAGAATGAATGCCTACTCTTAAAAAAAAAAAAAAAACCTGCAGTGGGATCTTTAAAATAAATAGAACAGATGGGGCTTTAAGGCCTTTCCCAAAAGGCCATATAGCATGCCAGACTCACTTTATCTAACTTGGCGGGCTACATCCCCCAGCTGGGAGTGAATGCATGCTTCCAGCTGACAGTGAACCAAAAGCTGTTCTTCGTGGAGAGGGGTGGCTAGAGGTTAGCTTGGATGACGTCCTTATCCCAATACAATTTATCTTGTTTCCATAGAAAATTTCTCGATTGTTTTGGATCTTTCTTGCTATAATCTCCTAATATTGTGAAGATATCCTAAATCTTTGGAATCAAACCTTCATCTCATCATGCCAAAAAGATGATGATATTAATATTTGTACTATATATTGTACTATATATCCTGCACCAGCTTTGGTACTGTGACAACATTTTTTTTTTCTGTTTCTTTCAAGTCATTTATTCTTTGTGCTCAGTCTCCATAACTGCTATGAGAAAATGAGAAAGGAGCACTCCTTGATAATGGCGGTGTTGGAAGGGCACAAATGTCACTTCAGGCTTTCTTGTCAACCTGTATTCCAAAGGCTGCCCATCTTGGCTGGGGATGAGTGATTGCTTGGTGGCCATTCTTTTGATCTGCCATCTGGGAGTAAATTGTTCTGAATAATGACCTATACTGTCTTCCCCCTCCCTCAGAATATATATTACAAGATGCCTAGAAAACACTATTTCAACTCTCTGGTAGTTCAAGATCACCGCCAATGCAAGGCAGAAGTCTTGGCATCTGGGGCCCCTCAAATGTGAAACATGACAGTGAGTCAGATTCCAGTTTCTGACAATTGCGTGGGTCCATTTGCTTTCAGAATTCTGCTGGATTGTGCATGTGTGGATAAATTTCAATGGAAATATCACAGGCATTCATTGTACGTGTGTGCATAGGGAGGAATTTTACTTGGGCAATATTTCAGTTTGGAAATAGATACAAAAATCTGCTTCTTTTTATGGTATAGTGGTAACAGACAGTATAATAACCTGGTTACTTGTGAAACTAAATTGTCTCCTCAAATGGTTTAATGGACCAATTTAAAGTCTTGTTTCCCTCTATAGTATAAACAGGAGAAATTTCTACCTTGCCTTGTATGTTATTGCTAGGAATCCTCAAATCTCACCTAATAAGATTAGTTTTTCTTACAGAGAATTTACAAAGGGATTCCTAAGATATGCTGAGAAAATTCCTTACAAAAGAGAAAAATGTTGTCACTCATGGTTAGACCTGCCTTAGGACATGTGGACATTTTAGTTACATCCTTTGTTACAAGAACAGTCTCATCTCTGCACATGCACATAAACAAAATATGCATCTTGTAGTTAAATGCATGTATACATCATTCATACTGGTTAGTAGAAAATAACAAGTAATGTACTAAAATTTGGAAAAGTTAATTATTCAAAATATACCTTCATTGGTAAAATACTTTCTAGCATTTCTAGTTTTGTTCTTTGAAATCTGGTCTTACACCGTGGCCCAGACTAGGTTGGAACTCGTTAAGTAGCCAGACTGGCGTCAACTCATGGCAAACTTTCTGCCTCAGCTTCCGGACTGATGGGATTATATTTGTGAGCCACCATACAAACCCATGTTTCTGATTTTTAAAAAGGGAGCCACCTCTATGATAATAATTCTTATTTCTCCCTTGAATATAAGAGGAGTGTTTACCCAGAAAATTATACATATACCTGTAAGAGTCTTCAATTATCTAATGTCTGATGCATCAATATATGTGCATAGAAAAAAAATGTCAAAATACACTGTCCTGGAGGAAAAAAAACACATGTTCAATGTGTACAACACTGTAATGGGTCAAAACTGGATGATGGCAATAAGTTTTCTGTAGTCATAATCATAAATCAGCTTTTCCGAGCTGTCCATTTACTAATTAAGTCTAAATTACTTTTCTTGAGGAAATCATTAACTGGTTAACTGTTTAATTTTCATTTAAATGTAGCAAAGAGTTAAACTTCAGTTTTGATAAGGGTGAAATACTGACCATCTGCATGTTAGATTTTTATCTCTAAAGTCTCCTGGTGTGGTCCATTTCAAGGCACTGTGAAAAATTTATTTTTGGAAAGGAAAACGAAATAACCATGATTATGCAAAGTGAAATAGTATCAGATTCCTCATACCATATACCACTTTTCTCAGATAAAAACTTATAAAAGCTGGAACATCCTCCCTTGAAGTAAATATTAATTTATTTACTATATATATAGAGCAAATATTGTCATTTTATGAATAATATAGAGATATTATTTATATTCTCTTCCTTATGAAGTTGTAGCAATATACCACAGACAGACATGAGTATTCCTATCTTCTAATGCAACATTGTTCAACACCTTTGCCTAATCCTGGTGAGATACAATAAGCTATAAAAAGAGCTGCTAATACTTTTACTCATCTCAGAATCACTTGCTGTCTTGTTAGGAGTGCAGATAGAAGGGCCTCTCCTCCAGATTTCCTGATTATGTAGACTAAGGAACTATTCTAAGCATCTGCAGTTTTAGCAAACTCTCTAAGTCACCTAGATCCACATGAAAGTTGCAGAGCTCCTGCTCCAATAAACAATTCTAAATCTCCTGTTTTAATATTCCTCTCTTTGGACCATCAGCAATACTATTAATGTCAAAGTGTTCTATAAACATAAAGTTTAATATATAAATTTATTGATTGATAAAAATAATTAAGCAATACTTGGCCCTACGCACATTGTCAGTATTGTACAAATTTTGTGCTCATTATAAACTCTCATGGACACTGTATTTTTATTAGTTTTGTGGTAACTATTTCAGTCTTTAGAACATATATGTGTGAGGCTTTTGAAAGGGGATTGATTATTAACTCATGTACCCTAAAAGTAATATAATGAAAATGTTTGTTTCATTTTTTCCTCTTAATAAAAAAATTATGCTATCTTTTCACCTGGTCTTCTGTATGTACCAATGTTGTGTTCATAATGGCTTTCTCCATGTTATTATCCGTGACTGCATGCTGTGTTCTTAAACCACATAAAGTGGAAAAAAGTGAATATCACTTGAATACTCTGAGTTAGCCAGATTTTCTTTATTCATTCTGGAGATAATAGCTTAGATGATGTGCCCACTGCACAACCAAAGTTCCAGCAAAGGTTATGGGATGAAACTGACCTCCTTAAAACCATCAGCCTCTGTCTGGAATTGGAGAATAGATGGCCGCACACAAATCTCATGCTGAATAGAGTAGACAATAGAATTTGAAGGCACATCCAATGTCTGGTATGGAAGAAAATGGCATGAGGCACAAATGAAATCATTTTCTGATCTAGGATGAAGTTAACCTCAATCCTTGGAGGATTGAATTCATTTGTTTGCATTCTTTCCCTGTCATGATTTTCCCACAGATCGTATGAATTGTGAAAAAAAAATTACCATTAACTAAAAACCACATGATGTTTTTATTCTTTTGCACCATATGAGACATGACCATTTAATTTCACAATGCAGAAGGGCACTGAGTGGTAAAAACCATTACATTTACTTACAGGGCACATACACTAGCACAGCCTGCTTGTCTTCTAACCCAGGGTACAGGTAACAAAGTTATTAATTTTGTAAAAGTGAGCATGAGGTGCATCACAGTGAAGCAGACAGCTAAATGTGGCCTACATGCTAACACACGGTGTGATGCTGACTTAAAGGAAATGATCCTGAAACCCAGGTTTGGGGTGGTTTCCTGATAAACTGCACAGAGGTAAATTATGTGACATTTAAGAGCATTGCGTTAGGAGCAATTGATGAATCTCAATTTGATGGCATTGGTTTCTACCAGAGAAGAAAACAATAAGAAGCCCCTGGATTGTTTAAGGCATGAAGATGTAAGCAAACCCATGGTTCTTATAGCATGTGGCCATAAGTCCTTATATACTGAACTACAGTGCAGTGGGGGTTTTCAGAAGATTGGGGAAAACACTATACCTAATCCTACTTAAAAAAAAGAAAAAAAGAAATTAAAAAAAAATATCTGTAAGGAAGAAATTCCAGGCTATTTGGGTCACTCCAGAATTTTATGTAATGTAGAAATTTCTCTGTGCATGATGGTTAACGGCTTGGGATTTTGAGTTGGCCCTGGAATGAAATCAGAATTCCTTATTTATATGCAATAGAAGTAAAAACAGAATTTACTATTGAGCAAGAGTAAGATACAAATAATGTTCATGTCATGACATCAGATCCAATATTGGAAAGCTGTATTGATTTCTAAATAGTTTCATTATTTTCCCCATTTTGTGGCTAAATTATCTACGATACTATAAATAGTGAGGTAGTGTACATGATAATAGTATGACTGAATTTATCATGTGTGTACAAATCAAAACCAACTGTACCCCAGAAATGTACACAATTACTATGTGTCAATAACAAGTTAAAAAAATGTAGGATGCTAGCATGTGTATGCTAGTATGAAAGGATGTGCCTCAAAAGCCCCTTGTATATATCCATCCTCACCCATCTCAATCAGATTTAGATATTCCTTTGACCCAAACAAACAAACAAAAATCTTCTGGGCGTGGTGACTCATGCCTTTAATCCCAGAGCTCAGAGACAGAGACAGAGGTAGGAAGATCACCATGACTTTGAGGTCATCCTGAGACTACACAGGGAATTCCAGGTCAACCTGGGCTAGAGCAAGAACCTACCTCAAAAAATAAACCAGAACACACACCCACACACACACACACACACACACACACACACACACACAAACTTCTTAAGTGCCCCAGAGTGACACATAAGGATTGATGCTCACTTCCTCTCAGAAGGCGAAAACTCAGACTCCTGCAGCCACACAGTCACAAGAAGTGAGTGAGACTGTGATTATCTGGGTGATATGTACCCACTTTGGTGTGGGCAGGATTCACCAAGCAGTGCATTCACTAGTCATTCTGATAATATGGGTCCACATTAATCAATTTTTTTAATAGAAGGAAAACACCAGTTTTAAAATGTGGAATATACTCATTAAAAAAACAGAGGAGTAAGTGGGCTAAGTCTAATAACAAGGTGGACAAAGCAGAAGTTGTTGGTGGGGTGCCATGTTTCTCCATCAATACATTGGGATCCAGAGGACAGTAAACTAAAGATACGTTTATCTTTTATATGGCATCTTGGAGGTGCTACAACATATTTATGCCACGCATTTGATCCTCAAGCTCAACCTACTCTTTCAACATGCAGTTTTTCTTCCTTTTGAATGTTGTATCTTTCAGTAACTTTCTAATTTATGACTCTTCTAAATTGTCCAAGAATAGGACTGGCAAACTATATCACTTCCAGAAGGAAGACACTCAACACTACAATGTAAAAGTGGGCTGAGTGTATGAGGCTGTACAAGGTAGAGACTGTGGGACATGCAACTGCATATAGCTTTCAGTGTCCCTTGGGCCAAACACTGTGAAAAATACAAAACAGTTCTATTATAAATCGTGCCAGGTGAAATGGCATACAAAGTCACTATTCTCAGCACTCCTAGACTGTTTCTACTAATAGTTAGAAAGAAACCATAAATGCTTGTTAAATGGCTTAAGTCTAATGTAAAAAAAAAAAAATGCTTGTTAATAATGGAACGATTCATGCACATTTAAACCAAAAAAAAAAAAAAAAGAAATACACAACCTCACTACATGTGTGTGTGAGATCCTCTTCTCCTCTAATTTGTTAAAAACAACCCCTGACTTTATATTTATGCCTTGTTATTTATCCCAGTATGTACTCTCCAATTGGTAATTGGTCTTGGTCACTTTTATTTTAGTTGCCCCAAGTAGACTCACACACTGAAGCGTGGCTACTTCCCGTGCTAGCCCTTGAGGTTCATCATTGGAGATCGGCTTTGCTCAGTTCTCAGTTCCCCCTTTGATCACATGCTTCCACTTCTAGGCTCCTAGCCAATGTTACCTTTGCCCATTGCCACTGAAGCACCTTCAGCCTCACACCTGGAATTCTGATCCCAATCTCTCATCACCCAAGACAAGCGCTTAGGAAGAAGTCCTTCACAACTGGAATTTGTACTCTCTGGTAGAAAGTTATCCTTGTCAAATTTACCAAATATAAGACTATTGGCAAACACGAAATAATTACACTCATATCAGTAAACACACAACTGGTGCACAATTTCAAAAATAAACACAGTCCTTGTAAAGCTACTGCAAATCTCAAAGCTGAGTATAAAATGTACCAGCAATGGTAAATATAAGATTAGTGAAATTTTCATAATTGCACTATTTTGTTAGGAAATTAAGGAATTTTCAAAGTGAATCTCTTTAAATGTTATATTTAATACATGCAGACTCTTTAAAAAACACCCTCAGAAAATGAATAAATGCATCAGTAAAAGTAATGCATCTTCTAGAGTTAAATCTGTGCTTATATGATGTACACTGATCTCTCTAGCATGTACATATTTAATAGGTGTATAATCTTCTACTTTGAATGAAAGTCATCATATATGCAGGCTCCAAGAATTGGCAAAGAAAATAAACATTAAATTGAGTTTAAATGTTCTTCAAAATTGATTATAGAAAATTACCCAAACTAAAGCTATATTTAGAAATAAACATAGGAAATCTTCTTTTTGCAGATGACATAGGTCTCCTGACTAAAGGTACACAAATTCATACCCCAAGGGCTAAGGAATAGTGCCTCTGAGTCAAGAAGCAAGGTGAAGACTTACACTTCTTGATTGACTAACTTCTTATAGTCCCTTAGTATTCATCTCTCTGACATATTCTCATAGAAAGTATCATTATTTCCATGATACTAAAATTATTCTGTCTGTTAGATCAGTGCATATCTTGAAATAGAGGACTGTTTCTGATGTGAACACACTTAGAATTAACTTACTCATACTTTATATTTTTTTTCTTAAATATTTATTTATTTATTTGAGCACACAGAAAGCAAGAAAGAGGGAGAGGGAGGAAGGTGGAGAGAGAAACAGGTAAAAATATAGATAATAGATAGATAGGTAGGTAGGTAGATAGATAGATAGATAGATAGATAGATAGATAGATAGAATGGGTGCACCAGGGCCTCTAGCTACTGCATACAATCTCCAGACACATGTGCCACCTTGTGCATGGGGCTTACATGGGTACTGGGGAATCAAACCTGGGTCCTTAGGCTTCACAGGCAAGCACCTAAACTTCTATGCCATCTCTCCAGTCCTTGCTCATATTTTAATACTATACTTCAACTCTTTTAATACCCCTTCCCCCCATGGTATGTATCTTGCTAGCTAGGACTATAGGCTTTGTGACTACAAAGATGAATATAAATAACGGCAGGCCTATAGTTGTTCATGACCTGACAGGATAAGGTTTAAGGTAAGACATATGGAATCAGCCATAAGAAGGTAAACCAGTAAACATAATTTCAATATTTACTATTAGCAAAATTGGGGGGAAAGTAGAAGACATGGGACTTGCTGGCTGATCACAAGGATGTGTCTTCTGTGCATTTTGTCAGTATAGGCTAAAGAGACATGAAGAAATTGAGGATACCAACTGGAAACATCATCCATTAGCCTGTGAAAGATCAGCAAATGGAACCCAGGAAGGGAGACTACACCTCCTTTTACTCAGATGCTAGAGAAAAATGGGCAAAAGATGAAATAATTATATGTGAGAATATTAGGATTGTTTCATAGAACACTCTTTGTAATTACTTAGTGATGCATGTTAAGTAGTTATTATGAGCCAGATGTTATGCTGGATGATAGAAACACACACACACACACACTTACACACACGTACACACACACACACACACACACACACACACACACACACAGTCTTACCCAGAGCACATATTAATAGGGAAGAATACCTCATTAAAATAAAATAAAAGAAAAGAATAACTGAGATTTAAGTTCCATACTAGAGACATATGGAATGAGGGCAACAGGGTGGCAGGTGCCTGCTTAGGAGGGTGAGTAATGGCTTCACAAGAAAGAGACAAGACCTACTGAGACCTGAAGAATAAGATGAGACTGCCAAATGGCCACGGTGAAGTTCACTTGTGACTCAGAATGTGGAATAGTCATGGATGTTTGAGGCATCATTGAATATGTGGGTATTTTGAAGTGGAGGCTTTACTATAAAAGTGAAGAAATCTTCTTGGGTCTACTCAGGAAGGGTGAGATTAACGTAGTCTTTGATTGTGAACAAAAACATGCTACTTTCACAGACCTTTCTGATAAGGATGTTAAGATTTCAGCCTATGTGGCTGATAGAGCTAGTGAGACACAATCGATAGGGATAAAATAACCACCAGTTGATATCAAAATGTAGCAGAAACACACAGAATTAGCAGGGCTAAGCCTCACGTTCTAAGCTACTCAACAGCAATCAACCTGACGTGATGCTCACACAAGTGCAATGGTGTGGGACAGCCATGGTGGGTTACCAACTGCTCTTGATTTGGCTAACAGATCTGCACAGTGGAACAGAAATCATACCCAGAATGGGGAAACAAGTCAGAACCATATCCAAAAATGAGCCCGCTCTCCAATACCAAACTCCCACCAATAGTGGCCTTCAAGAGGGCCTACACCTATTAAATTTTCTCTAAAATAAGAATGGGTATCCATGTATCTTGCACTGACCTCACTCTCTGCCAGATAATTTGCTTCTCTTTCTCACATGGACACAGAACCTGAGGAGAGAATCAGCCCATCACACCCCACCTGGGCACCAGCTGAAGCCATAGAGTTAGTGGGGTGATGAGCAAGAGATGCTTTCTGGTGTACCTGGTACCAGCACAAGGGTGAAGGAGACAGACACAGAGAACACTCTACCCCTACCAAATCAGATTTCCAGAGGCACAGAGACTCCCAAGACCTCCCGTCCCCGAAATAGACCTGAAATGAACCCAGCAGGGCTCAGGAAAATTCATGGAAGTGGGGGTGGAAAGATTGTTAGAGCAATAAGTTAGGTCATTATGCACAGAGACATTGCCTTGCCCCCATAACTGAAGGCCACCCCCACAATGCAACACCCACAATCCGCAGGGGGGACGATAGGGAGAAGGCTAACAATGGTACTATCATGGTTGTATATACACTATGTACATAACTAATAAAAAAAATCTGAAATAAAAGAAAAAAGCATTCTACACAGACAGAGGAGAAAGAATACCAGAGTGACATTTGATGGCATGTTTAAGAAAAAAATTGAGACACACAATGTGTGAGAAGCAAACACTGAGACAAGAAGAAATTTCTGAGGATAAGAATTTAAGGGACCTTCAATTCCATGCATGGGTAATGTTTGTCCTCTCAGAGATGACCAGGAAGATACAACTACCAGATACGGGTTTTAGAAAGATAAACCTAGTGGAAATCAAGAGGAGTGATTGTCAGAAGGCAACCTGGGGTGTGGGTTTTATGATATTCCAGGTGGGAGGGAGAAAGAGCTTGACATGAGGCAGCAAGTAAAATGGAAAGAGGACAGAGAATTTAAGAGAATTCTTTGTAGAAACAGCAGGACTCAGACTCAGAATGGAAGGGCTGGCTACGCATGGGATAGCACAGAATTAGACCATTTTAACATTACACTACAGGTCCTTGTCATGACTGACTTGCATTATAGCATTTGTCATGTGTAGATGAACGCTTTCTGAAAATAGTTTATACATTTTTTTTTTCTGTTTAAATTCAGCATGGATCAAATAATGGATGGTCCTTAAATGATGCTGGCAGAGAGATATGACCACAGAAGTGTGGAACAGTTCCCAGTAGTGGACAAGCCTCAGAAAGGATGATGTCCCAGATGTCAGGGTATCAGAATGAGGGGGAAAAGTACTTAAACCAGGTTTTGGGATCTAGTTTCTGGCTTACAGTTATTAAAGTCGCAATACTGAAGTCTTTGATCAATTACTTAGTTAAAATATAAGCCACAGAGAATAGAGTCAACATCAAGGTAGGAAAGATGATGAAAATGGGTGAAGGAGTAGACAGTATCATAATAACAAAGAAGGAAAAAATCTAGCTATTGGTTTAAAAGCCAAAGAAGCTTACCACTAGAGCAGACTTACAACACACATATTAACGCCTGGAAACATTGTGGAAGAGGGGGCAGAACCATTGTAAGAACAAAGGGTGCCCTGAGACACCATCCAGCCACAACCAAAGACTGTCTGATGCATTCAGAACGCCATGGTGAATACCAGTAACCCCACTGAGGAGGACCTTCAGTGGAATGGGGATGGGAACAGGGGCATATAAAAGGATAACACAAGGGAAATGGGGCCAGCACATGATTTGTTCATACAAGAAAGTACCAGTTCCTCCTGTGGTCTAGTAATGAACTGGAGAATTCTTGGTTCTGGCTTCTTCTCTCTGCCCAGAAACAGGTTAAGTTCCAGAACCTGCATGTACTTATTAAAAATATGGAACTCATAATTTTACAGGGCCAGAAAAAATGAAGCATCTGAAGGTATTTTGTAAGTCAAAGCTTCTTTTACAAATATATTTATTAAGGGTTGGAGAGATGGCTTAGAAGTTAAGCACTTGCCTGTGAAGCCTAAGGACCCCGGTTCAAGGCTCAATTCCCCAGGACCCACATTAGCCAGATGCACAAGGGGGCACACACGCTTGGAGTTCGTTTGCAGTGGCTGGAAGCCCTGGTGTGCCCATTTCTTTCTCTCTCTCTCTCGCTCTCTCTCTCTCTCTCTCTGCCTCTTTCTCTCTCTGTCACTCTCAAATAAATAAATAAAATAAACCAAAACTATATATATATATGCCAGGCATGGTAGTGCATGCCTTTAATTCCAGCACTTGAGAGGCAGAGGTAGGAGGATTGCCTTGAGTTCAAGGCCACCGTGTGACGACATAGTGAATTCCAGGTCAGCCTGAGCTACAGTGAAACCCTACCTCGAAAAACCAAATGTATCTTTCTAAAGAGAGAAAGTGAGGGAGAAATACAGAGGGGTAATAGGTACACCAGGGCCTCTTGCTGCTGCAAATGAACTCTCAATGCATTACCAGTTTGTGCATCTGGCATTTTATAGGCCCTGGGTAATTGTACCCTGGGCCATCAGGCTTTGTATGCGCCTTAACCACTGAGTATCTTTCCAGCCACCCCAAAGCTTCTTAAGAAGACAAGAATCCCTGTTTATTTAACATCTATTTCTGTACAAGGAACTGTAGTCACTGGTAGTGCTAATAAAACCTTAATGTTATAATTCCCATTTTACACAGCTGGCTTGTCTTCAATAAGAGAACTACTCTGTACTCTTATTGTACTCAGGAGCTGAGACTGTCTGGTTTCATTTCAAATTCTGCTGCCCTGTCCTTGTCCCCATAGTAATTCACAAGTCCCTCTGGAACATGATTCCCATGCATGCACATACCCATGCATACACACAGGTGTGCATGCACGCACACATACACATACACACACACTGACACATGGATGGTCCTGGCATGTAATATCTTAAGTATCTCCTCAATCAAGAAGTCACTCCCTTTGCGGAAGAGGGGGCAAAAAGATTGGAAGAGCCTCAGGGTGGGTGGGATTATCCTGAGACACCATGTTTCCCCCATCTCTGCAGAGACTGACTGAGACCTCTTGATCCCCACAGTGAATACCAATAACCCCACCAAAGACCCTCAGCAGAATTGAAGCGGGGGAGAGGGATTCTGTACGTGAGAGCTTTGTATAAAAAAAATCATTAAATTAAAAAACGTCTTTGTACATACACCAAAAGGGTAGCTTTGTTTTTCAATATGAAGAGTAATTAGAGATCTTTGTAAAAGATGAGAACAAGAATAGCTTACTTGGCTAATTCTCCTATTCCCTATCCCTCCTAAGTCCTTGCCCGGCTACCCTCTTTGTGAATTCACTAGTGCTCAAAATTAAGTTGCCATGACCAGACTTTGCTTTCCCTGCTGACTGAAGTCACCTCACTGCTGACTTCTTCATATTCTCCTTGCTGGCAATTGGAGGGGCAATTGTCAAACATGCTTGGATTCATCTAGACTGAGTAAAGGGCAGGAGGTCATCTTAGTGATGGCTGCCTACTTTTGTAGAAGCTATGTATATGACAAGTTCAATAAATCAGTCAGAGTCATTAGGTCATCAGCATGGATTCCCTTTGCACCTCCCGATCGTAACTCCAGCCTCTGCAAAACTTTCAGACCCTACTCTCTGGAAGTTCCATCAAGAGGACAACCGGGGTGGTATGAAATGGGACCCTGGCCATCTGCTATGTAGGCTGCAAGCTGGAAGTCATTTATATGGACTTCATAGCATTTCTACTCTAAGAAATAGTGTTTGCCTTAAGAAAAATAAATTCACTTTTGTAGGAGGGAGCATTAATTCATTCCTTATGCCATAAAAGTTATAAAAAATTGGCTAACTATCAAGATTTATACAAAATCTTTTAGCATCTAGGCCTCACACACTTCCTCAGGAATAGGACAGTTTTCTGTGTCTTTTTAATTTTTTACTATTTTAGTATGGGTAGACAATTAGTAAACAATTGTGGTAATGCAAAGGGGCTATGTGTAGCATACCAAAAATCCATGTTCTTGTAGTTCTGGGTTATTTTATTCGAGACAATTGTGCTGTTTTGTTCCTGGAATGTATGCCATATGATTTATTAAACATCATAATGCAGCTTTCTGATATACTATAAACTGTCTCTTGTGAAAGATGATCTTTATTTTTGAGCGATGCAGACTCATTTGTAGTTGGTTGTAAAGGAACCTTAGGTCATCAGGAAGCATGATGCAGACAATCTGGGATGAGCTCCTTGATTTTGTTTGCATCACACACCGTGGATGGCTTCTTTAGGAATGAGTCTCTCTTTCACAGCAAACATGATTCAGTTTCTGCCACAAATTTCCACTTAAAACCTCTGAAGACAAAGTGCACAAGTGTATGTTCTTGGAGTATGTTTGATTAAAAAACAATAATAGGGCCAGGTGTGGTGGTGCACGCCTTCAATCCCAGCACTTGGGAGGCCCAGGAAGGATGATCACCATGAGTTTGAGGCCACCCTGAGTCTACAGAGTGAATTCCAGGTAAACCCGGGCTCAAGTGAGAGTGTACCTGTATGTGAGAGTAACATCACATATTTAAAAATCTTAATAATAAGAACAAACATTTTGAATCATACCAAATCTAACTATCCCATAAATATGTGTTCAGAATCTGAAGGACAATATATTGTCCCAAGTGCTCAAAAGTGCTGGAGATTGTGTGATGTGCTCTTGGTTCAAGGAAGACTCATAAAAATGGGATCTCAGCTCACACGTATAACACGGAACCTCAACAAAGAGGGAGATGTTCACACTAAGACCAAACTCGTAAACAAAACTGCATGGGTCCAATAGAGAAGAAACAAACCATTACACCCATCTTCCTTATTTTTTTTTATCACTAGTCTTATATCCCCTCAAACTAAAAGAATGTTCTAAACTCATGATTCATTGAAAAATAATCCATATATGAAGTTGGAAGTACAGATCATAAGAAATTATTCAAGATTTCTGGACTACAAAATAGAGAATAGCATAGGAAAATCATAGCTGAGTTTTAGGAAGTACTGCGCTGTCAGTAAATTTCTCTTCAGATGCATAGTCTACCAGGATCACCTTGATTTGTAGAACAGACATGAGACACTGTGGAAGAACAAACAGGTAAGGCACAGTAATGTGGACATGCATGTATCTTGCTTTTAAGCTGACATAAAGCAATGGAGCTTGTCCAAGTGTGTGTGTGTGTGTGTTTGTGCATTTTAAAGCACCTTTCTTCCTTAACATTAGTTCTTCAGAGGTAATGGGCTGGGATATTAATTTCTTGCATATTGGGGGCTGCAGGGGTAGGTCCAGGAAGGAGAAATAGATTTTTGAAGACAAATATTCATTTCATTTTGAAGCCCAGCAGTTTTGTAACTAAATTCTGGTAATTAAATTTCCTTGGCCTCTGACCTCAGGCCACTCATTTGACTTTTTTTCAAAGTATGTGTTGCAATCTATAAAATAAGAAAAAAATTAGTGATCTCACAAGATCTATATAAGACCATCTTTGAGAAGATCTTGGTAGATAGCAAAGAGCTAAGTAAATGGAACGAGGGAGATTGTCAGAACAGTGGTGATAGGGACATTGGTACAGTGGGGTTTGGATGCTGACATGACATAATTAGAAAGACACAAGGTCTGAGTTCAGCTTCTGCAGACATTTTATGGCTGGGTTCTAAGCTGAGTATTAATATTTTAGGAAGGCAAAAGCAAACTATTGAAAAGAATCCCAGAGTTGAAAAAATCCATATTTGGGGATATTGTTAGTTTGCTACTATTGTCATCATTTTCTTGTGTTTTGTTTCATTTTCTGGTTGTTTCTTGAGGTGGCAATGTCAGCTCTTTTTCTGAGCTTGCTTTGAATCCATCCCAACACAATCACATGGATCATGGGCTTGCCGATGGTTTCATGCTTCCCACTAACTCTGGATTTATCCTTCCCAGTATTCAACCACAACACAAAGCATTTGCTGCTAAGGCCTCAAGACTGTATTTGATCTGGAAAAAAAAAATTGCATTTTCTTTAGCTGTGTGGTTATTTTTCAATATGCATGCCATTACTGTAGGAGGCCCAGTGTTTATCAGAGAAGACTAAAATATCTGACCCCAGAATCCTGAAGAACAGCAATGGCTTAAGTAGAGCAGGGATGAAGAATATACTTGAGTCCATTCCTCCCTCTTCCCTTTCTAGGAGAACCATATCCAATCAGTGACATAGCTTCATGTAGCCTTTACTAGTCCAGGAAAGCGACTCCCAGGGCTTCTGAATTTATGTTTTCTGAATTTTCTTTTTTTAAGGTAGGGTCTCACTCTAGCCCAGGTTGACCTGGAATTCACTCTGTAGTCTCAGGGTGCCACCAAATTCACAGCGATCCTCCTACCTATGCCTCCCGAGTGCTGGGATTAAAGGCGTGCGCCACCATGCCCAGCTTGTTTTGTGCCTTTTTAAAAGCTGTGTTCTTTGAAAAATGTATGATAAATTTGGGGTTAGGAGATGTGATTCTAGGGTTTTTGGCAGGGGTCGGTCCTTACATCCTCTAAGAAGCTTCCTAAGCTGCACTTTCTTCTGGATACTGCTAGTCATGACTCCAAGTCTTGCAACTGTTATGGCTATGTTCCTATAAGTTAAAGGTCACACTCCACAGAAAAGAATCAGACCTGTGAAATTTCAGGGTAACAAAGATTAGACAGAGGAAACCGTTCCAAGCCTCACATTCCCTCTGGACCATTACCACCAGCTCCTTCACCTCACCTGCTAATCACTTAATTAGTGGTTGCTTGCTGTCCCTGAATGAACAAGATACTATACCAGGACGTTCCACACGTACCTCTCCACTCCACACAGTGCTATGTCTTCACACATGCGCACTGCCCTGCTTCACGCCTCTCACTGTTCTCACTCATGCCTGATATTGTCAATACATGCTGAAGCAACTCTGACGAGGAAAATATCAGCATTTTGAGCTTTTTAGGAATCATAGTGAAATATAGTAACTAGTGGCTTATAGTTCTTTTCAAAAGAAGAAGTGAAAGAAGGAGACTGAGGAAATGGCTTCTACGTTTTTTTTTTTTTTTTTTTTCTGGATAGGGTTTCTGCCCAGGGGATTGTATAAAACGGTATTTCAGCCTGGCTGAAGGTTCTGTAATATAAATCCTTATGTATGTACAAATTCTGGTCATTTTGGTTGTCACTGCATAACATGTGAGGGACAAAAATATTGTTATGTCAGATGTTAGGATAATAACTTTGTATTGTTAGGTATCTAATATATATATTAGATACCTATATATATATATATGGAGAGAGAAAGAGAGAGAGAGGAGATTTGGCACTCCCTAATATAATTGCTGTAAAATAAAGAAAGACATAGAAAGCCAAAACAATCATTCAAATGATTTGAAATCAACATGTCTCAACCAAAATGTAGAACTTTAAGACCTAGTTTAAATTATAGTATGTAGGAAAAATACATGGTTAATATAGGTTGACTAAAGACCTTTACCAACATTTGAGAACTTAACTTTTCACACAAATAAAGTACTACATTTATGTGTGCTGATTCTTGTGCAAGGTTTTCAGATTTTTCATGTTGTAAAAACAGACATTTATGAACTTTTACTGGAATATATCAACATATATAAATTCATATATATATATATATATATATATATATATATATATATATATATGAATTTTATTTGAGGGTTGATAACCTTGAACAGCTCCTGTATGTATTATGCAAAGGGTTACACTTGAATTTTGAGAAAATCTTCTTTCAAATTTTAAATAGAAAACTCTAACGAGAAGCAAATAGATAAAATTGCATATATTTAGGATTTTTATTCAAGTAATCAAAAACAATGATATCTTACCCAAAAGGCACAAAATAAATTAGTAGTTATACTAATCCACTGAATATTGTTGCTGAGTCATTTGCTGGTTTAGCTCAGGGATTTTTGCATACTTTTATCCAACAAAACCTTTTCAGTCATTAAATTAATACACACACTTTGAGCAGAATATAAATTGAATTAACCTTTTCTGACACTGCTTCATTTGTTCTTGAGATTTTAACTAAAATGAGGTATGATTTGAGTCAAGCAGAAGAACTACTGTGGGCTCCTATCTTTTGCCTGTACCTGGGTGTATTCATTTTAGAAGATTCCATCTAGATTAAAGTGAAAATCAAAGATCTCAAAATGATAATTTGAGCCCCAGTCCTGCTTCATGATATGAGCAATCCTTATGGTTCTACAAAGACCTTTTTTCACACACACAAAAAAACAATATCCATATGTTTTTTTTCTACTTTTTTATTGTGGTCAAGTAGATATGAGCTAAAATGTGTTATCTTTACCTCAAGTACACAGTTCAGTGGCATTCATAACTATGTACAACAAACACCACCATCCATCAACTGATTCCTTTACATCTTAGAAAATAAAATGTATGCCCATTAAGCCATATGTACCCAGTTCCTCCAGTCCACAGACCCTAGTAACCTTCAACTTATTGTCTGTAGGACTTTGACTATTCTAAAAACTTCCTACAAGTAGAATTCCACATTACTTATCATTTTATAGCTGACATGTTAAATATAGCACCATGCCCTCTGTGTTCATGCAGCAAACCTTAGAACCCCCTTCCCTTTTATGTCTGAATAATGTTCTGCTCTTATGTAGACAACACATTTTCTTCATCCTTTCCTTTTGCTGGTAGACATGTGTGTTGTTGTTATTATTTAATGAATAATGTCATTGATACAGTTACACAAATAGCTCCTGACTCTGATTTTAGTTCTTTGGGGTATATACTCAGAATTACTGGATGACATGAAAAATCCAATTTTAATATTCTGAGAAACTGACAGTGTTTCCTTAGAATGTATAATTTTTCCTTCCTAGTGACAGGTTGGAAAAGTTCCACATTTCTCCCCATGCTCCCCCAAACTTGTTATTATCAGTCCTTGTTTTATTTATTTTTTAATAGTGGGCATCTTGGTAGATGTGAAGCAGTGTTTCATTATACATTTAGTTTGGGTTTCCCATGATATTGATGAAGATGCGCATTTGTGTGCATACTGCTGAGCCCACTGCATGTCTTCTCTGGAGAAAAAGCTGTTCACAGACTTTGCCCATGTCTGACCCCAGTTAATGTCATTGCTGTCACTGTTGCTGACCTTTGGTGTTCTATAGACAGGACATTCTGGCTAGTAATCCCACATCAGATAGATGGTTTGTATTTCTCCCATAATGTAGAATGCCTTTTCATTCTGATAGTGTGTCTTGAGGAGCAAATTAAAACGTCTTTTTTTTTTTTTTTACTAAATCTTTGCTATAATGGCCTCATGCATACACATTAATATGTGCTGTATTGATAGATTTATAGGTTATTATAAAAATTCATTACTTAATATTCTTTTTGTGGGAGAGGGAGGACATTCAAGTAGGGTCTTGCTCTATCCCAGACTGACCTGGAATTCACTATGTGGTCTTAGGGTGGCCTCAAACTCACAGTGATCTTCCTACCTTTGCCTCTGAAGTACTGGGATCAAAGGTGTGCATACCACACCCAGATTTAACACTCTTTTTGAATATCCCATTCTTCAATATACAAAAAGGGGGACGTGCAAGCCCTTTAAATTCTCTAAGATTGTTTGGATAATGAGAATAGGTTCCAATAATGGGATAGGTCTAAACAGTGGCCACTTCCTCTATAGCTTCACTTCTAAAATTAGAAGGAGCAGGGCCAATTGGCTAGTTCACTCCATAGAGTGCTTGCCTCACAAGGACCCGAGTTCAACTCTTAGTATTATGTAAAGTTCTGGACATAATGGCATGTGTCTGTCTTCCCACCACTGAGCACTAGAAATGAATGGATCCCTGCAGCTCACTGGGGAGTAATTCACCCTAATCAGTGAGCTCCAAGCTCAAAACATACTTGAGGAATTACAGTCAAGATTGTCCTATTCTCCACATACAGACACAAACACACCAACACACATACTTCATACATACACATATACACTCACCAAGCACAATAAAATGAAAAAAAAAAAAAGCAATAAGTGATTAGATCTGATTTGGAAGATCAGATTCTTTTTTGCCCACCTTGGCTTAATCAAGGTGTGTTAGTAAACCACTGGGTTTCTACTATAGGTAGCTATTACTGTGCTGAAAGCTGAACGTGATGAAGGTCGAAGGGGATTTTCCACTTAAGGATTCCAATGGAAGTGGCATCACCTCAATAGACTCCAGGAATTTGACATAGGTGCCCTTCTACACATCCAGGCCAGGGAGCTATCTAAATGGAAAGACAGGTTTCTGTTACTTCCTATGCTGCCTTCTTCCCATAGTTCTTAGCTCACCACCAGTTTAACAGCTGGATAGGATGAAATGGTTGATCGGATTACGTTCATAACTAAGAGAATTGGTATAAAGCAATGATGGCTTTATAAAATCTGTCAGAGTTAAGTGCCCGTCACCAAATGAGGCATGTTGACCACACCCATGCATGCTCAAGGAATATTATGGAAGACATACCAGAAAGAGGACAAGAAGGGAGTTTATGGAATACTGTCATCTGGCCATGAAACGAGCAACTCCATACAGGACCTCACAGCAACTATTGCTACCTGCACACTACTGAGCTGATTGATATGACACCATGGATGATGGAGGACGGCAAAAGAAAAGACATCAAACTAGGAATAACTATGAGGAAAAGAAGGGGTTATGTGGAAGGGGTATGGTGGGAAGAAGACGATAGGAGGACTTTGTGATCAAAATACATTATGGACATGCATATAAAATTGTCCATAAGAAATTGAAGAACATCCATCAGGGAGGCATCATTTTCACTAAAGTTATTCTCTATACTTTTTTATTTCTATTTTCAAAGGTAACATAAAAGAGGTACAATTTATAGAGTGAATACACAGATTTTAAGAATACAATTCAGGCTGGGCGTGGTGGCACATGCCTTTAATCCCAGCACTCAGGAGGCAGAGGTAGGAGGTTCGCCGTGAGTTCACGGGCTCCTTGAGAATACAGAGTGAATTCAAAGTCAGCCTGGGCTAAGAACAAGACTCTACCTTGAAAAAAACAAAAAAAAATATAATTTAGTATAAACTAATATTTAATCATAGCATAAATATCATATATATATATATAAAATTTTTGTCATCTAAGAAAGATCTCACATGCCATTTTCAAGCTAAATTCTCTCAAACAGCCACTTTTATTATGTGTGGGTGTTCAAGTCAGAGTCTCACTCCTAGCAGAGGGTGGCCTGGAACTTACTATGCAGCACAAGCTAATGTTGAAATCCTCCTGCCTCTGTCTGCATAGTGTGAGATTAAATACATTAGCCACTCCACCACTAGGTCTGGTTACAGCAACCATTCTTTCTTTTTTTTTTTTTTTTTAGATATTATTTATTTACTTATTTGGGAGAAAGAGTGAGAAGGATAGTGCACATGGGCATGCCATGGCCTCCTACCACTGCAAAAATGTAACCCAGATGCATGCACCACTTTGTGCATCTGGGTTTACAAAGGTACCGGGGATTCAAACGTTTAGTAGCGCTTGAACATATCTCATTGCCTGTTGGAGACTTAGCAGGCTGAATGCCAAGCAGACCCAGTTCTATCCCTCAGATGAGGATGTAGCTTTGTCATTACTGAGGAGGAAGGCTGTGCTAGTTTGGAATCCAAGGAAGGACAATTGTGAAATTGTGGGTTTGAGGACAGCCTAAAATACATAGTAAATTCATGTCTTAAATTTAAAAAAAAATGGAATGGGGAAAGAAAGGAATGGAAAAAGAAAACTGAAAAATAGAAAAAAAAATAAGTATGCATAGCCAGCACAAATAAGTGCATGACTTGAATTTTCAGGATTTCAATAAAATATTAAACATGGCCATCATTAGAAATTACATTACATAAACTTGCAATAAAGTTAATTTTATGGTAAAAGGTAATAAATACTCAAAGCATTTTCTGAGAGTAGCCATAAAAATCTTTTGCAAAAGTTTCAAGTTTAGGTTTAAAAAGCGCGCATGCACACACACACACACACTCATTCAGTATACCCTAGTCTTAAAGATAGTGTTTACATAAACAAATGTCATTTTCACAGGTACCTGGGGTTTGAGAACGATGCATCTTTCTACCGTTACAATTGCTTTACATCTTATTTTCCTACTAATGGTCTCGAGACCATTATCTCTTTTGCACAGAACTGATTTTTATACGCAATGATAGTTGACTCATGAGTAGTTGTTTTCAACTCTGTGCTCAGTGATGTTGTATCGATAGCCAGAAAACAGTAACGGCAGATAAAGTCACACCATGGAGATTGGCAGACTCTAATAATCAGAGCTTACTCAGAAGCATACAGGAATCTGCAATCTTAGCATGCTTACAGGAAGAAGGGAGGTGAGGAATAACAATCTTCCAGAAGCCCAGGGTCCCCATTGCCTGGTGGATGGAGTGGGAAACAAGAGACCCTGTCTAAGGACAAGGTGGAAGGACGGTGAGGACCGACCAACCCTGAAAGTTGTCCTTTTACCTGCACATATATGCTATAATACAAATAAGCCCACCTTCACACATGTGGGTATATGCACACAGACACACACACACACACACAGAGAGAGAGAGAGAGAGAGAGAGAGAGAGAGAGAGAATGAGATATCAGAGCTTGTCTTATCACTTTGCTGAATTTAAGTTATTCTTGAGTGAAGCCGGAGAGTAAATATTTTAGACTGTGCAATACAGATTTTTCTGCAACAACTCAACTCCCCTGGGCTCACTTCAAAGTAGACAGAGATGTACCATAGAGTATTGCAATATTACTGTCTTACAATTGATCTACAAATAAACATTCTCAAATATGGAGAGCCAGATTATCTTCTTTTAATCCTCCTCCTTGTTCTTCTTCTTCTTCTTTTTTTTTTTTTTTTTTTTTTTTGGTTTTGTTTTGTTTTGTTTTGTTTTGAGGTAGGTTCTCACTCTAGGCCAGGCTGACCTGGAATTCACTATGGAGTCTTCAGGTTGCCTCAAACAGAGCATGATCTTACTACCTCTGCCTTCCAAGTGCTGGGACTAAAGTTTTGTACTACCATGGCCAGTTCAGATTATTTTCTGGGTCCCTTTTATCTGCCAAACTATGTTAGGCTGCAGAAAGTAACTGAGAAAATGTTAATAACACATACAAGTCTTAGTCTCATGTCTGCAGCTCTATTATTAATAGGACAAAGTCAAAGAAAATTAAGACATTGTGTATTTTCATATCACCTGTGAATTTTGTCATATATATGTATATATGTATGTATTTAGGTATGAATGTGCATATATATATATATATTTCTAGTTTTGATTTGGAATATCTCCAAAAGCATAAAAGCATGTGGGAGGCTTGGTCCCTATTGTAGCAATACTCAGAGGTGATTGTATCATTATTGCTTTCAATCCATCAATAGCTTAACCCACTAGTGGATTGACTCATAGTTGACTAGACTATTGGAAAATGATATGAAGTATAGTGGTTATGGACGAGAGGTAGTATGGTTATTTATTGGGTGTGTGCTTTGGAAGAGTAGGTCTTGTCTCTCGTCCATGCCTTCATCTACTGGCCACTGTGAATCAGCTTTGCTCCACTGCATACTCTCTGACAGAACCTTCTGCCACACGACAAGACCCCAGGGATGAGGCCATGAATTGAAAGCCCTGAGACTACAGACGAAAGCAGATCATTCCTCCTGTGACTTTGTATTTCCACTGAACTAACACATAGGTACTTCTATTTGGTTTTAATGAAGGTTGGGATAGTCACCATTGTTATGACATTGCCAAACCCAAACCTGAGGCTACACATATTACTATAAGTGAAGTACATATATTGGAAATATAGACTCTGATAGGATGACTAATGCAAGCTAAACACATAAAAAATATAGGGAAGTAGGTCTGGAGAGATGGCTTAGTGGTTAAGCGCTTGCCTATGAAGCCTAAGGACCCCTGGTTCAAGGCTCAATTCCCCAGGACCCACGTTAGCCAGATGCACAAGGGGGCGCATGTGTCTGGAGTTTACAGTGGCTGGAGGCCCTGGCATGCTCATTCTCTCTTTCTCTCTGTCTGCCTCTTTCTCTCTCTGTCTGTCATTCTCAAACAAGTAAATAAAAATAAACACAAAATATTTTAAAATATATATAATGAAGTAGCACAAACTTTCAACACTCCTAAGGTCAGCCAGAACTGCATGTCTCATGGACCTTTCCACCGACATTATTGAATGAGATAAGGAAATTAGAAAAGAGAGCAAAACCACACATACACAAAGAGAGAGAGAGAGAGAGAGAGAGATGAGATTAGTGATTAAACTTTAGATTTGTCTTTTATTGCCTTTGATCTCTTTCTGTAGATGAATGCAAAACAGTATATATCCCAAAGAAGTAACTTAACATTTCAAACATCACCCGTGTCACCCCAAATCCCTGACATGTTTTACATGTGATGCTTTGCATCTGTCTTTTTCCTAGTCTTGCTACATGTATTAGAGTTTGCCAGTCTGTGAAGCAAAGGGCCTGTCTCTTACGTGAGTTTCATTGAGTACTGATCGATTTGTAGGTTTAATTTAAGCTTCACTTTTTCCATAAAATGCAAATATAAATAATAGTATCTATAAATACTTGTATAATGCTTTCACTATAAAATGCCTCCCCATAGCCTCAAGTGTCTGTGATTAATCCTCATACATGTTCCCCAGCACGTGAAGCCTTGCTAGAGGAGGCGTGTCTCTGTGAGCCTTGGGACTTAATAGTCCAGCCCCCTTGCTAGCTCACTCAGACTACTTCATTTCTGCTGTTGTGGAAAAAACAAAATTCTCCAGCTCTCTGCTCTGCCATACTTTTCCATGGTAAAGTATCCTATTGACACCTTAACCTGAAATAAACCCTTTCCTTCCATAGGCTCTTTCTTGTGAGGGCCTAGCTTTAAGAAAGTAATTGCTACAACTAGAGAATTAAAGGAAGGAAAACACAGAAGTTACTCTCTACATAGTATCTATATGGTAAATAGATCCACTGCTCCCACAACTGCTGCTTCTACTAATACAAATAATAATTATTCTAGCTGGCTTCAATGTTCTGATAATGTAGAAAGCCAGGGTTCATCCTACAGTTGGAAATAAATTACCCATATAAAACAAATACAAGTTATTCGATTGCTATTCAGTTTTTCCTAGAAGCATTCTACTATCCAAGCAACAGGACTAGTCCTTGTCATACAGTATGGCATAAAATACCTCATGACAGAAAGTGTTTTGTTCTCAAATAATTACATCCATGCAAGCAGGCACCTACCCGAGCTAATATCAGTAGAGCGGAATGCATGTTGAATTATATCTAATGGAGATCACTGCATGGAAAATCAAGCCATCAGACAAGAAGTGGTTATGGCATGATCATTTTTCCATTGTGTGACATGTTCCTGTGGTACTGTCAACAAACATAAACTTTAATCTTCACAAAGAGAGTTTCCGTAAACTGTATGTCACACTAATGCCTCTTATTTTACATGGTTCTTTTCCCCAGAGAAATTTCTTTTACCTTTATTTCTTACCACAATTGCAATTCATTTCTGAGTGACATGCTGACAAATCTATTCAATTTCTTTATAGTATTGTACAACCATTGATTATTTCAACATTTTTCAGCTCCATCCTTTCACCTTTTAAAATAAATACTGTTTCCATTGTCTGCACAGATGGCTTGAATATCTATTCAAGTTCAAGGGGAAGTACATGTTCCATATATTAGGCTTGCCATGTCTAATTTAAATTTGGTAGCTTCACTTTGGACAGCTGACTGAAATCTTTTCCTTATCACCAAAAAGTCTTTTAGAATTTAAAATTTATCAGTACCAACACAATATAGTGTGGTTTTAAAGACCAATATGGCCATCTGTCTGTGCATAATATCTGAGAAAAAATATTGAGATACCAGTAGAGTTTTAAATTAAATATTATGTCAGATTAGACCAATCCCAGCATGGTAATAAAGGCTCTTATATTTTTATTAGATGGTTAGATAACATACTATCTTTGTTACTCTCTCTCTCTCTCTCTCTCCATTTTTTTATAACCTTAAGACATTCCACATATTAAAGTTCTCTATTCATCTTGACTTCTGACTAACTTATGAGCATGCTCCTTTCTGCCACTTGATTCCCTGCAGGCAATGATGTTCTAGCTCATCATTGCTTAGCTTCCTTTCTCACTTCAATGGGATCATAATGAGCAGGAGAGCACAATATATCCAGAATTGTGCTCTGTTTGGAACAATGTGCTTTCTCTATTTATCACCTTTCACCTTTCTGAGCTCCCATGATATCCTACCTCAGAAAACCAATAATAAAAATAATAATAATAATAATAATAAATTTATACATATATTTAAGGTGGACTTGATTTTTTAAAAAGATACAATAAATTTTATAATATTACTCACAAATTAAATTTGTTTTTTACTATTTAAATTTGATCCTTTCTCCTCTGATATGCTTCAAATTGATGATTTAATCTTTGAATTGGTAATCTATTTATACGAAAAAGCCATATAATGTTTGTTGCCATTCTAATCTTAAAGCCCTGAAGGGTGAACATGTACTCATGAGTTAGTTTATGATCACAACTATTTAGAGATGATTTGGGATATCCTGTCCTCATATTTTGTGGTCAGTTTACTGGTTCTTCATACTTATTTGAAATCTCAATCTTAAAGTACAAAGCATCATGTGAAAAGTCAAGAAGCATGTCAGATATTGTGCTTTATGATTTTTTTGTAACATCTCAAATTTAAAAAAAAACACAAATTTAGTCATGACATTTCTTTATTAATAAAACTCAGTCAGGAGCACATATTTAATTTACCTGAACAATTTCATGCCAATCCAACACATACCATTTTTTTCCTAACCGATTATGCAATAGATTGTTTTAAGTAAGTGCTTATTTATTAATCTTTCAATTGTGGTTTTATCTTTTGATGGCAACATCCCTTGAACAACTAGCTACCTTTTTTTTCCTTTTTTTTTTTATAAAATGGGCATAAGATCCCATGTCATCCTGCAATCATCAGTGGTGTGCATTTTGTACCAAATCAAGCACAGGCAATCCTGTTGTTCACATTTTATGAGTGTAATGCAGCATCATATTAGTTCATCTTTCATGTCCTGTAACACTACCATAACTAATGGAGGTTCACTTCTCGGAAATTCAGTGGAGATGTTATTCCTGTAGAGTGTGCCATTTCCAGACAATGTTCTCTTAATTTTTTAATGCAACTATTATTGTGATTTATAATTGCATTGAAGGTTCTCTGTAATCTTTTTCAAAATATGTTCATTACTTTTAGTGAAAACCTTAACTCATTGAAAGGGTCATTTCATGAGCCCATTTAATACTATAGCGATTTTCTGAAAAAGGGTGTAACCCTAAGTTTTTTATAGATTGCATTCATGCCCACAAATTTAAAGCAATTTCCTACATCTAAATAATTAGCTGAGAAGGTGTTATATTCAAGGATGGATTTTTATCAACAGACATAGGATTTTAAACAAGATGCACCTTGTTTGGCATGTTTCATTACTGACTTAAATATACACAGATTGTGTCTTTGCTATGTACTAAAGACATTAGTAAATGGTTGAAGCTAAAATAGGGTTAAGATTTTCTTCTAATTAATATATTATAACTGGGCAGAACATATCAAAACATGTTATCTCTATGAATGTGATAGCTGGATAAAACAATGACTACTAGCATTCTGAGAGAAAGCAGAAATATTTTATTAATAGAAAAAATATGTTTAGGCCATTGGATCCTCCAGCATTCCAAAATCATTTCAATAGGAAATATGGCAAGAGGGTCTCTACTGGCTTATGTCTAGAGGGTTTATCATGCAAGACAGGAGAAGAGCTTGTCACAAATTTGCTTCAGTCTTATGGGCTATGTTTTGAGACCCTTAGATCAGCATGATATTAACATATGAATTATACATCATTTTGTTAGAATATTACTATTATAACTATAAAATAGATTTTTCATCTTTTTTATCCATCAAAATTAAGTTTGGGTTATAATAAAGTGTTTTACATTATTTTTTGTGGATAAAAAGGCAGTGAAGTAAAAAAACATCCAGTGCAAAGAAATATATTTTGCAAAGTTAAACATTAATTTGGAATTAAATATTAATTTCAATTTCTTTCTAAAGGATGCCAGATGCAGAATTTGAATAGCAGTTTGAGTTGAAATTAGAATTTGTCACTCTAGCACATATTGCTACAAAATGTACACAAACAAATTTAAGAACATGAAAGTCAACAATAGGGCTCTGTTGAACTCATTAAGCCATAGCATTGATTGTTAGAAAACCTTCAAATCTGGATGTGCATAATTTCTGCTATGCACAATGTGTTACTTTGTAGCAATATTTTCATGCAAATACAGTAACTATCAACATAATATCTGAAGACAATTGCCCATTTTATTATGAAACCAGAAATATTCTTATTCCAACTATGTATGAAGTAACAATATACTTCTTGTGACCACATTCCAAGGCTATTTTGGTAAAGCAAACCTAATGATAGTAGATGGGAAAATATAAGTTGCAAGAGGGAAAAAAAATCCACTAAGTTGTTTTTGTCAATTTTGTTAGTTGCTTCATGATACAGGGTGCCATCATCTTAAGATTCTGAACAGTTGGGGGAATGATCAATGAAAAATATAGTAAGCTTGGGTCAAGATGGCAGCCTTCTAACCATTCTTCAGCTTACAGGGTAATAGGAGGCAAGGTTTGTGAGGCTCCAATGTGAGTAGGTATTAGCAGAAGGCCGTTGGGAGTCTCCTAATTTCCATGCTCTGGGGTAGTTCACTAGATACTTAGGTCCCCTCAACCATTTGCCCCTGCTACCCTGACCCAGACACTCTCACCAGGTTTTCCACTGGACAACATGCAGGCATTGCCAACTGCACCCTGGACCTGTCTGCCTACCTGTCTTCCCCTGACTGCTGCTTCTGCCCAAGGTCAATGGGTTCCCCTTTCTTCCACTGAGCTACCCATAGGCTGCCACCCCCAGTGAATCTATCAGTGGCACATGCACACTTTTCTGTGTCTGGGGGCCTCCAACCTCATGACTACAGCACACTTGCACTCCCCTGTCTCCTGTGCTCCTGCAGGTTCCCCTAGTGCTTGCACATGCTTCCCTGTCTTGCCTCCTTGGTGGGCTGGCTGCCTTGCTATCCCTGCTCGCAGACCCTCCACACACTGTGATGGGAGCAGGTGCCCTTGTATGCATCCCTTGGCCAGTGCCCCTATCTCTCCCAGAACAGCCAACTTCCTGATCTGGCCTGGGCTGTGGAACTCATCAACCCCCACAATCTCTACAGTGCTCTGCTCCCTTCCCAGTAACTAATTGGGGCATCACCTCAGCCCAGAAGGGAGCACAGTAATACCAGGAAATCGCTTGCCCATGGGAACCAGTGAGTCCTCCATAACCTGTCCATTTGGAAACAGTAGGAGAGCAAGAGAAAAGGCTACTGCCCAAGAGTCATAGGCAAGACACAGCTAAGACCAGGTCAAAGAGATCCCAGACCTCCAATCCCACCTTTGGTAGTAAGCACCAGCCCAGAGCTGCTCATGCACTTATGCCCTCCACAGCAACACACTGCAAAATACAAAGCCATTGTAAGCCTATTCTATCCAAACATAAAACAGAACACTCACCAAAGACACTACAACGGAAAACTCTTGCTTCCTCCTTAATTACTAAGACTTCCACACCAAGGTTGTTAGACAACAATGCAAAAGAAACAACATGAAACAACAAACTGAAAAATCCCCAACAAGTTTGAAAAGTCCCACAATGGAAGTCTCCAGTGACAACATAGATGAGGCAATAGGAATATAACTGAAAAATAAAGACACAAGATATATGACCCTGACCAAGAAAATTGCAGAAATCGTTGCAAAACAACAACAACAACAACAAAAAGACCAACAATTGTATAAATGAAATCTACACAGCTGTCTTCACATGCCTTGACCTAATAGATGAAAACCAGAGGGACCTCAAAAGAGAGAAATGAACTGAATGTGAACAAAAGTAGAGGATTTCAATAACCAGCTGGTTAAGCCTAATTAAGACATAAGTAAATGCAAAAAGCGAATTTTAACAAGCATTAACAAAAGCAATACATGAACAGAAATTGTAGTAAACAAAGGGATGGGTACTATACAGAAAAAGGCAACAAAAAGTACAGACAAAATTGAATTAGTGAAAATCTCTCTAGAAACCCTTAAGATCATAGTTAATCATGGAGAGGACAGAATCTCAGAGCTGGAAGGAAAAACAGAAGAAACAGTTCAGGAGTCCAAAAATTTTGCTGAATTAAAAAAAAAAAATCTTGTGAACAGACCATGAGGGAACTCTGGGATACCATAAAATATCCTAAAGTTCAGATAATGGGTACACCAGAAGTGAAGAAATTCAGACCAAGGGCATGGAAAACTTATTAAACAAAATTATCAAAGAAAACTTTCTCACTCTCTCAAAAGAGAGTCCCATCCAGATATACAAATCTAACAGAACTCCAAACAGACTAAGCCAGAAAAGAAACTCTCCAAGGTACATCATTCTTAAAATTCTAAATAACAAAAACAAAGAGAGAGTACTAAAATCATTGAAAGAGAAACAACACATTAGTTACAAAGGCAATCCCATCAGAATTACCTCAGATTTCTCAATGGAACTCCTGAAAGCCAGAAGGGCCATGACTGAAGCACTTCGATTCCAACCCAAACTACTGTACCGAGTGAAAGTATCCCTCATAAAAAATGGTGAATGGACAAGTTGTCATGATAAAAGCCAACTCTATGATTGTATAAACACAAAGCAAATCTACAGATAATACTTCAAGGAATGCTTTATACAGAAGAGTCAAACAATTAATCTCAAAAGCCTAGAATAAAAAAGATCACAATAACCAAAACTAGAACAGGCTCAAAAAAGTCCAAGAAAACACCAAACCCCAGGAAGAACCCCAACATGGCATGGATTAACTCAAACCTCACACTTTATAACCTTAAGTACTAATGGCCTTAACTCACCCATCAAAAGGAAAAAGTTCAAGAAACCCACCTAACCACTAAAGACAAATACCTTGTCAGGGTGAAAATATGGAAAATGATATTACAAGCAAATGGAAATAGGAAACAATTGGGTGTGTATATATTAATATTTGACTTCTGAATAAAATTAGCCAAAATGGACAAAGAAGTCCACTTCTTACTCATCAAAGGAACGACCCAAGTAGAGGACAACAAAATTATAAATCTATATGCACCAAACATAGGTGCACCACTGTTTTAGAAAACAAAACCTACTTGCCAACAAAAACAAAATAAACATCAATACCATCATACCTGGGAATGTCAATACTTCACTATAATCAATAGACAGGTCAGCTAAACAAAAAATTAGCAGGGAAATAATAGAGCTCAATAATACGATAGATCAACTAGACCTAATGGACAACTACAGAATATTCCACCAGAATTCTACAGAATACGCATTCTTCCTGGTAGCCCATGGAACCTTCTCCAAAATAGATAATATATTAAGCCATAAGACATCTCTCCATAAAGTCAGGAAAATTGATGTCATTTTCTGCATTATGTCATATCACAATGCTTTAAAGCTAGAAATTTAAAAGAGACTCATCAGGAGTTCCATCAACTCCTGGATACTGAACAACACAATTTTACACAATGAATGGGATGTGGAAGGAATCAAAAAAGAAATTGTAAAATTTCTAGAATTGAATGACAGTAAGAATACAACTTGCCAAAACTTATGGGACACAATGAAAGCAGTTCTAAGGGGAAAATTCACAGCACTGGATGTGTTTATAACAAAGAAATACAGATTTCAAATTAATGACCTAAGCATCCTCCTAAAGGCATTGGAAAAATAAGAAAAAACCAATGCTAAGTGCTCCAGATAGAAAGAAAAATAATAAAGACCAGAGAAAAATTAATGAATTGGAAATTAAGAAAATTGATGAAACAAAGAGCTGGTTCTTTGAAAAATAAAGAAGATTCATAAAGCCCTGGCTAATTTGATCTAGTGAAAAAAATATAGGAGGCTCAAATTAACAAAGCGGAAAATGAAAATGGAGAAGTTACAACAGATATCCATGGAATAGGAAGAATCATCAGGACTTCCAAAACATCTATTCCACAAAATTGGATAATCTGAAATAAATGGATGAATTCCTAGATTCATACCACCTACCAAAACTAAACGCAGGGCAAATGAATCTCCTAAACAAACCTATCACATCTTGAGTAATGATCACATAATGAGTAAAGATAATCAAAAACCTCCCCAAATGAGTACTGATGAGTAATCACATAATGAGTAAAGATAATCAAAAACCTCCCCAAAAAGAAAAGTCCAACAATGGCTTCTCAGCCAAATTCTATCAAACTTTCACTGAAGAACTGAAACCAATTCTTCTCAAACTGTTTCACATAATCACAGATCAGGGAATGTTCTTCAACTCCTTCTATGAGGCCAGCATAACTCTAACACCAAAACCAGACACAGATAAAACAAGAGAAGATAATTGTATATCTACAATCCTGATGAACTTAGATGCAAAGATCCTAAACAAAATCCTGGCAAACCAGATTCAACAACACATCAAAATCGTATCTACCTTGATCAAATAAGCTTCACCCCAGGAATACAGAGATGGTTCAACATACAGAAATCAGTCAGCATAATGCACCACATAAATAAACTTAATCACAAAATGCAGTGAAGGCCTTTGACAAAATACAAAATCACTTAATGTTCAAAACACTGGAAAAGATAAGTGTTGCAATCAGTTTGAATTGCTGGTAGAAATCACCCAACAAAGAGCAGCTAGTGGGAAGAAGGAGGTTTATTTTGGCTTACTCTCTTGAGGGGAAGCTCCACAATGGCAGGGGAAAATGATGGCATGAGCAGAAGGTGGACATCACCCCATGGCCAACATAAGGTGGACAGTAGCAACAGGAGAGTGTGCTAAGCACTAGCAAGGGAAATCTGGTTATAACACCCATAAGCCCACCCCCAACAATTCACTGCCTCTTCAGGGTGTTAATTCCCAAATCTCCAACAGCTGAGAACTTAGCATTCAGAACACCTAAGTTTATGGGGGATACCTGAATCAAACCATCACAATAAATGTGGAGGGTATTTATCTCAACATAATAAAGGCTATATATAAAGCACCTAAAGCTAAAATATTACTTAATGGGGAAAGACTCAAGGAGTTCCCATTAAAGCCAACCTCACCACTGCTCTTCTACATAGTACTAGAAGTTCTCACCCAAGCAATAAGACAAGAGAAAGAAAAGGGATACAAATTTGAAAGAAAGATGTCAAATTAGCCTATGCATATGACATGATCCTATAAGTAAGTGACCCAAAAACATCTATCTCAAAACTTTCGAATGTGATTAATTCCTTCAGTAAAGTGTCAGGATAAAAAATTCAACACACAAAAATCAGTAGCCTTTCTATATGCAAAGGACAAATATGCAGAGAAAGAAATCAGCAATTCTGTCCTATTTTCTTTTTAATATTTTTTTAAATTTTGTTTGAGAGAGAGAGAGAGAAAGAGAGAGAGAGAAGGATGGGGGAGAGAGGGGAGAGAAAGAGAGAGAGAGAGAAAGAGAGAGAGAGAAGGATGGGGGAGAGAGGGGGGAGAAAGAGAGAGAGAGAGAGAGAGAGAGAGAGAGAGAGAGAGAGAGAGTAGGTGTACTAGGGATTTCATCCACTGCAAACAAACTCCAGACATGTTTTCCCCCTTTTGCCCATGTGTGATATTACGCACTTGTGTCACTGGGCATCTGCCTTATGTGGGACCTAGAGATTCAAACATGAATTCTTAGAGTTCACAGGCGAGCCTCCTTACTGCTAAGCCATCTCTCCAGCTCAGCTCTCCCATTTTTGATGGCAACAAAGAAAATTAAATACATTGGAATAACATTAACCACAGATGTGGAAGACCTACATAAGTAAAAAATAAAAACACTAAAGAAAGAAATTGGGGAGAACTTGAGTAGATGAAAAGACATCACATGTTCCTTGATAGGTATTAATATTGTGAAAATGGCAATTCCACAAAAAGCAATTTACATGGTCTGGAGAGATGGCTTAGCAGTTAAGCACACTTGCCTGTGAAGTCTAAGGACCCTGTTCAAGGCTTGATTCCCCAGGACCCACATTAGCCAGATGCACAAGGGAGTGCACACACCTGGAGTTTGTTTGCAGTTGTTGGAGGCCCTGGCACACCCATTCTCTCTCTCTCTCTCCCTCCCTCCCTCCCTCCCTCTTTCTCTCTCTGCCTGTCACTCTCAAATAAATAAATAAAAAATAAAAAAATTAAAGAAATCAATTTACAGAATTAATGAAATACCAATAAAATTACATCATTATTCTTCACAGAGATAGAAAAATCTATCTCAAAATTCATAATGGGGATGACATCAGGCCTCGGATATCCAAACATGTCCTTAGCAATAACAAATCTAACAGAACTCCAAACAGACTAAGCAGAAAAGAAACTCTCCAAGGTACATCATTCTTAAAATTCTAAATAACAAAAACAAAGAGAGAGTACTAAAATCATTGAAAGAGAAACAACACATTAGTTACAAAGGCAAACCCATCAGAATTACCTCAGATTTCTCAATGGAACTCCTGAAAGCCAGAAGGGCCATGACTGAAGCACTTCGATTCCAACCCAAACTACTGCACCGAGTGGAAGTATCCCTCATAAAAAATGGTGAATGGACAAATTGTCATGATAAAAGCCAACTCTATGATTGTATAAACACAAAGCAAATCTACAGATAATACTTCAATGAGTTCTCTATACAGAAGAGCCAAACAATTAATCTCAAAAGCCTAGAATAAAAAAGATCACAATAACCAAAACTAGAACGGGCTCAAAAAAGTCCAAGAAAACACCAAACCCCAGGAAGAACCCCAACATGGAATGGATTAACTCAAACCTCACACTTTATAACCTTAAGTACTAATGGCTTTAACTCACCCATCAAAAGGAACAAGTTCAAGAAACCCACCTCACCACTAAAGACAAATACCTTGTCAGGGTGAAAATATGGAAAATGATATTACAAGCAAATGGAAATAGGAAACAATTGGGTGTGTATATATTAATATTTGACTTCTGAATAAAATTAGCCAAAATGGACAAAGAAGTCCACTTCTTACTCATCAAAGGAATGACCCAAGTAGAGGACAACAAAATTATAAATCTATATGCACCAAACATAGGTGCACCACTGTTTTATAAAACAAAACCTACTTGCCAACAAAAACAAAATAAACATCAATACCATCATACCTGGGAATGTCAATACTTCACTATAATCAATAGACAGGTCAGCCAAACAAAAAGTTAGCAGGGAAATAATAGAGCTCAATAATACGATAGATCAACTAGACCTAATGGACAACTACAGAATATTCCACCAGAATTCTACAGAATACACATTCTTCCTGGTAGCCCACGGAACCTTCTCCAAAATAGATAATATATTAAGCCATAAGACATCTCTCCATAAAGTCAGGGAAATTGATGTCATTTTCTGCATTATGTCATATCACAATGCTTTAAAGCTAGAAATTTAAAAGAGACTCATCAGGAGTTCCATCAACTCCTGGATACTGAACAACACAATTTTACACAATGAATGGGATGTGGAAGGAATCAAAAAAGAAATTGTAAAATTTCTAGAATTGAATGACAATAAGAATACAACTTACCAAAACTTATGGGACACAATGAAAGCAGTTCTAAGGGGAAAATTCACAGCACTGGATGTGTTTATAACAAAGAAATACAGATTTCAAATTAATGACCTAAGCATCCACCTAAAGGCATTGGAAAAATAAGAAAAACCCAATGCTAAGTGCTCCAGATAGAAAGAAAAATAATAAAGACCAGAGAAAAATTAATGAATTGAAAATTAAGAAAATTGATGAAACAAAGAGCTGGTTCTTTGAAAAATAAAGAAGATTCATAAAGCCCTGGCTAATTTGATCTAGTGAAAAAAATATAGGAGGCTCAAATTAACAAAGTGGAAAATGAAAATGGAGAAGTTACAACAGATATCAATGGAATAGGAAGAATCATCAGGACTTCCAAAACATCTATTCCACAAAATTGGATAATCTGAAATAAATGGATGAATTCCTAGATTCATACAACCTACCAAAACTAAACTCAGGGCAAATGAATGTCCTAAACAAACTTATCACATCTTGAGTAATGATCACATAATGAGTAAAGATAATCAAAAACCTCCCCAAATGAGTAATGATGAGTAATCACATAATGAGTAAAGATAATAAAAGACCTCCCCAAAAAGAAAAGTCCAACAATGGCTTCTCAGCCAAATTCTATCAAACTTTCACTGAAGAACTGAAACCAATTCTTCTCAAACTGTTTCACATAATCACAGATCAGGGAATGTTCTTCACCTCCTTCTATGAGGCCAGCATAACTCTAACACCAAAACCAGACACAGATAAAACAAGAGAAGATAATTGTATATCTATAATCCTGATGAACTTAGATGCAAAGATCCTAAACAAAATCCTGGCAAACCAGATTCAACAACACATCAAAATCGTATCTACCTTGATCAAATAAGCTTCACCCCAGGAATACAGAGATGGTTCAACATACAGAAATCAGTCAGCATAATGCACCACATAAATAAACTTAATCACAAAATGCAGTGAAGGCCTTTGACAAAATACAAAATCACTTAATGTTCAAAACACTGGAAAAGATAAGTGTTGCAATCAGTTTGAATTGCTGGTAGAAATCACCCAACAAAGAGCAGCTAGTGGGAAGAAGGAGGTTTATTTTGGCTTACTCTCTTGAGGGGAAGCTCCACAATGGCAGGGTAAAATGATGGCATGAGCAGAAGGTGGACATCACCCCCTGGCCAACATAAGGTGGACAATAGCAACAGGAGAGTGTGCTAAGCACTAGCAAGGAAAAACTGGTTATAACACCCATAAGCCCACCCCCAACAATTCACTGCCTCTTCAGGGTGTTAATTCCCAACTCTCCAACAGCTGAGAACCTAGCATTCAGAACACCTAAGTTTATGAGGGATACCTGAACCAAACCATCACAATAAATATGGAGGGTATTTATCTCAACATAATAAAGGCTATATATAAAGCACCTAAAGCTAAAATATTACTTAATGGGGAAAGACTCAAGGAGTTCCCATTAAAATCAGGAACAAGACAAGGATGCCAACCTCACCACTGCTCTTCTACATAGTACTAGAAGTTCTCACCCAAGCAATAAGGCAAGAGAAAGAAAAGGGATACAAATTTGAAAGAAAGATGTCAAATTAGCCTATGCATATGACATGATCCTATAAGTAAGTGACCCAAAAACGTCTATCTCAAAACTTCTGAATGTGATTAATTCCTTCAGTAAAGTGTCAGGATAAAAAATCAACACACAAAAATCAGTAGCCTTTCTATATGCAAAGGACAAATATACAGAGAAAGAAATCAGCAATTCTGTCCTATTTTCTTTTTAATATTTTTTTAAAATTTGTTTGAGAGAGAGAGAGAGAAAGAGAAAGAGAGAAGGATGGGGGAGAGAGGGGGGGGAGAGAGAGAGAGAGAGAGAGTAGGTGTACTAGGGATTTCATCCACTGCAAACAAACTCCAGACATGTTTTCCCCCTTTTGCACATGTGTGATATTACGCACTTGTGTCACTGGGCATCTGCCTTATGTGGGACCTAGAGATTCAAACATGAATTCTTAGAGTTCACAGGCAAGCCTCTTACTGCTAAGCCATCTCTCCAGCTCAGCTCTCCCATTTTTGATGGCAACAAAGAAAATTAAATACATTGGAATAACATTAACCACAGATGTGGAAGACCTACATAAGTAAAAAATAAAAACACTAAAGAAAGAAATTGGGGAGGACTTGAGTAGATGAAAAGACATCACATGTTCCTTGATAGGTATTAATATTGTGAAAATGGCAATTCCACAAAAAGCAATTTACATGGTCTGGAGAGATGCCTTAGCAGTTAAGCACACTTGCCTGTGAAGTCTAATGACCCTGGTTCAAGGCTTGATTCCCCAGGACCCACATTAGCCAGATGCACAAGGGAGTGCACACACCTGGAGTTTGTTTGCAGTTGTTGGAGGCCCTGGCACACCCATTCTCTCTCTCTCTCTCCCTCCCTCCCTCCCTCCCTCTTTCTCTCTCTGCCTGTCACTCTCAAATAAATAAATAAAAATTAAAAAAATTAAAAAATCAATTTACAGAATTAATGAAATACCAATAAAATTACATCATTATTCTTCACAGAGATAGAAAAATCTATCTCAAAATTCATATGGGATGACATCAGGCCTCGGATATCCAAACATGTCCTTAGCAAATAAACAAAATAAAACAAAACAACAACAACAAAAAATACCTCTAGAGGTATTGCCATACCCAATATAAAGCTATTCTTTCAAAGCCATAGTGACAAAAACAGCGTAGTACTTATATAACTTATATGTATAAACTGGCATATTGACCCATGGATTGGAATTGAAGACCCAAGCTTAGGTCAAGTATCTACAGCTATTCAACAAAGATATCGATAATGTACACTATTGAAAAGATAGCATCTTCAACATATGATGCTACAAATTGGATAACCACATGCAGAGAAATGAAGCTAGACTTACTCATCTCACCACACGCAAAAATAATGTCCAAGTGGATTAAATACCTCACTATAAGATCTGAAACTTTCATAGTACTGGAAGAAAAAATAGGAGGAACTCTCCATGATATAGGAGTGAGAAAGACTTCTTGAACAAAACCCCAGTATCCCAGGAACTTAAACAATCACTCAGCTAATGGGATCTCATAAAACTTAAAAGTTTTTACACAGACAAACATACTACAATAGACCCAGTAGATCACCCACCTAATGGCAGAAAAATTTCACCAGCTATGCCACTGACAGAGGCTTAGTATGTAAAATCTACAAAGAACTCAAAAAACTAAACAATAAAAACAATCAAAGAATCCCCTGAAAAAATGGGGTAGAATTCTCAATAGAGTTCATAGAGGAAGAAATACAAATGGCTAACATATACTAAAGAAATGTTCAACATCCCTAACCATCAGGGAAATGCAAATTAAAACAATTATGAGATTCTACCTTATTCCAGTAAGGATGGCAATCATTAAAAAAAAAAAAATCAAACAACAACAAATGTTGGCAAGGATGTGGGGAAAGAGGAACCCTCATTTATTGTTGTTGGTAAGTTAAACTTGTTCAACCATTCTGGAAATCAATACAGAAATTCCTTTATGTGATGAATATAGAATTACCAACAGACCCAAATCCCTTACTTGCCATTTACCCTGAATGTTCCATGCTTCACTACAGAGATATTTGCTCAACCATGTCTATAGCTGGTCAATTTATAATAGCTAATAACTAGAATCAACTCAGGTGCCCATCATTGGATGTGTGTCTAATGAAGTTATGGTACATTTACACAATGGAATTCTACTTAGCAGTAAGAAAAAAAAAATGATGCAATGAAATTTGTAGGAAAATGGATAGATTTGGGACAGATCATACTCAGTGAACACACACAATCACAGAAAGACAAACACCACATATTCTCACTCATCTGTGATTCCTAACCTGGATCAGGTCTATTTGCTGGCATAACTAATAGGCAACTGAAATCCCAGGCAATAAGTTTGTGGCATGAGGAAGGGGAGGCTGGGGGAAAACAAGCCCAAAACTAAACCCAAAGTGAACTAGTACCATAGAAACCTTTATCCTTGAAGGTAGACTAAAGGATTTAACCCTCAACAGGAGTATGGGGGGACCCCAAGAAAAGAAGTTCCCTGGAGGAGATGGGATGAAGCCTAACATTAAAAATGCTTTTGGCTCTGGCCTCTTACTCCCAGGACCAGAAATTGGTTATGACCCACATTGAGCTGTTGATCAGAGACACCTACAAGGTCCCCAAAACAAGACCAGCTTCTATGAAAGCACTTGGTTACCTGCCTGAAGTAAAAGGTGAGACCCTATTGTTGAAGACACCAAATACTGCTGATATAGAACAGAGAGAGACCTGCCTGGAATCCGGAAGAGATCCAGTACCCAGTTAGGCTGTCTAATGCTGGAAAGTCCTACATGAGCTACTGTGGGAAAGTGATCTACAACATTCTGTACAACCAGACGTCTAAATTACTCAGAAGCAAACATTCTGACAGGATGTACATGCCACTGCAATAATGCCACACCATCTCAGGGTGTTACCGATAGCTTTCTGATTGGCTAAGAGATCTGCTCAGTATAAAGGAACCCATATCTGGAATTGGGAACCAGATCAGAATCCTATGGAGACAAAGATTATGTTCCCCAGTGTCAAGATCTCACTAGACTGGCTAAAAAAGTGTTACAGATATCACATTCTCCCTAAATTAATAATGCTTATCACATTTAAACTACACTGACTTCACCCTCCATTGGAGAATCTGTTCTTCTTTTTCAGAAGGTAGGGAGACCCAAGGCGATAAACTACCCCTCACACTTCAGCCAAGCCACCGCTGAAACCACGGAGGAATTGGGGAGACGAGCAAGAGTGATGATTCCATGCTGAACCTGATAATCAGGGCCATAGTATAGGAGACAGACCCCAAGGATGCTCAACACATACCTAAGAGGAGATCCAGAGGCTCCTAAGAGCTCATTACTGAAGAAGACTTAAAACACACCCACCACAACTGAGTAAATTTTGCAGACGAGCATGTGGAAACACTGTGAGAGCCACTGGTTGGGATGTCATACCCAGAGGCATTGACCCCCACCCCTAATATCTGACTGCTACTCTCACAACACATAACCCACAACCCCAATGGGGAATGCCAGCAATCCCACTGAGGAGGGCCCTCAGTGGAATGGGGCAGAGATGAGGGAAAGGATGGTACCAACACATAATGTATCCATACTAAGTATGTTCATAATAAAAAAAAAGTCATATATATATATATATACATAGTAACCTTGATCTACAATGACCATAATGAAAAATCCCAAAGGTTTGTTATTGCTAATCAATTTTCTAGATTTGTAGGCATAGTGGATAAACCTTTATTTGTGAATTTGTAGGGGCCCCTAAAATAAGCCATTATTAGTTCATTTAACATATTTTATTGTAACATTTGATTCAATTTTGGGATTGAATATTCTACTAAACTAAAACCTAAATGTTCTAAGATATTATAATGTAGGATTTTACTCTGTCACATTAGTTTCAGCTGTAAAAATATCTTAAAAAAATTTTACTTTCTGTTCAGCTGACTCAAGTTCCTGAATTAGGACAGTGCAGTACATACACACTCTTAGTGCTTATTTCAGGTTAATTACTTGTAGTGTCCATGCTTCATTTTGGCATTCTGTACTACATAATTTATAACATACTACTTAATTTACAATCTGCCTAAATTGTTTTGTTGTGTAGGGAGACTCAGATGGAACGTATTTCATTATCGAAGCTCCTACAAGAACACTGTGGAGATTGAAATGGTTTTAAACTGGCAGGCCTCACATCATGCTAGGCTCCAAAATGACAGACTCCAGGTGCTTTCAGCTAATTCAGACAAATGATCTTGCCCAAAATCTCCAATATAAAATTTCTCGGCTATACAGTGATTTCATCATACACAGAGATATCCAATCATGGCTACAAAGACAGAATGTGAAATTCTAACTTCAAAATATCCAAGCTGAAATATTTAGGTTTATAAATATCAAGAGTTCAAACTTGTTCTTACATAACTCTCTGATAGGACGTGCATCTTCATAAGATGTCCTGTGATAGTGGTGTTCCACCCAACAAAAACCCCAGGCATAAAAGAGTCACTAGTGGCATCCAGATGCATTTCTACCCTGTTATGTGTTATGATTGACTAAGTGCAGGAACTTAGAACCTCCCCTGTCCTCTCCCTGCAGCTCATGTTAGTAGGGACTCAAACCTTTCTCCAAATCTCCTCATCCATCATGGTGGTTCCTCATATATACAGTCCACGTTGAGATGGGTAGCTAAGAGAAGATCAGCTCTGGGCTTTGTGTTTATGAAACATGGAGGATATATCACTCCTGGATGTCATTGCATGTGGTTCATTGTGCTTGAGAAGAGCAAATAAGCATGTAAGCTAAACATCATGCCTGGTGACAGAGGCTTTTGTGGTCTCCAGGGATGGCTGAAGATAAGAGGAGGGAATACCTAGGCTATATGAAAAAAAAAAAAAGACTCAGAAAGTACACACCTGTGTGCATTTAGTTTGAATACATAGGACAATAAAGAAACCAAAGAGAAGGAATGGGATTGCAGAGAGAGAAGACAGACGGGAATGTGAAACTTCATTTAAGGCAGGAATGCCAAGAGAGATAAGTCTTTCATTAGCAAAGAAGCTTGCGAAAAATTTTAAAACCATAAAAATATGTCTTATTTTTGTATGAAATGACTGTCATTCTGTTCAGCCAGTTAATACAATACCACTGTATTGATACTTATATGAGTGGGCAGAACTTATGAATATTCATAAATGCAATTATTTTTAGTCTTTGTTAGTGTACCAAGGAACAAACACTATAGGATCATGAACACCTAGATCCCTCTTCTGGCTTTACAGAAATCTCACTGGAACACTTTGAGATGTCTCAGACTATTGCTTTGCATTTGGGATCATCTCAGTATTTACTGGAATGAAAGGTGAGTCTAAATCTGGAAGAGAGCCAAATGACACCTGTCTTGCGTGATTTTTGGTAGAAGAAGAAAGATGGAGCAAATAGAAGACACTGAAAAAAAAAACAGAGGGTAGGACTCTAGAGAATTTAGCCATCTCTGAATGAATCTGCTCTTCTTTAATTTTGTGGGGTTTGTACCATCTGAGAAACTCTGAGTACTCAATGTTTTGAAAGTTACATTTTCAAAAGAAAGCTCAAAATCAAAATAAAAGTCTCTCCTTAGGATGTGTATGTGTCACCTACACACCTAAATATTTCAATATTTTGGAAAATAATACAATGTAAATCAGTAGAGATCTCATGCAAATAATATGTGATCTGTAGAAATAGACTTTCCTAGTTTCCTTACATGCACTATAAATCTTCAGGACAATGAAAACAATCTGGTCTACAAAGCATTGTTAATTTCATTCAACCTTCTGGTGACAGGCAACAATAATGAAACTGAAACCCTTTTTGTGAATATGGAAAGACATTCGAAGAATGATTTTTCAAAGCATTTTTATTTACTTATTTGAGAAAAAAAAAAAGGAGAGTGTGTGAATATGGGCATGCCAGGGCCTCCTACCACTGCAACATACTCCAGACACATGTGCCACTTTGTGGATTTGGCTTGATGAGGGTACTAGGGTACTAGAGAATTGGACCTGAAGTGAATGGCTTACAAGCATCTCCCCAGCCATCTCCCCAGAACTGAAGCAATTTTGATAAAGAAATATTACAAAGATTCAGACTCTTAAGTAAGTGCTATTGCAGATACGTATGTGCACACTAACCAAATTTAAGTAATATTAACATATTAGCTTTATTTTTATTAAAGTTTTAATCTGGGCATGGTAGCACACCCCTTTAATCCCAGCACTCTACTCTGCAGCAGAAATTGGAAGTCTGCCATGAGTTGTAGGTCACCCTGAGACTGCTTCGTTAATTCCAGTGAGATACTTCTTTGAATAAAACATAATTATGGAGCAGGGGAGATGACTCAGTGGTTAAAGCATCCTTACTGGGATTTAATTGCTCAGGATACTCACAAAGCCAGATATAAAGAGTGGTACATGTGTCTGGAGTTCACTTGCACTAGCAAGAGACCATAGCATGCATGTACACGTGCCAGGTGGCATCAAATATTTTGATGATGAAAAATCAGAATCTATACATAGCAAAACCCCTATTGCCCAATCTTCCAGTGTTTCACTAAACAGCATACTGACACATATCAATACAATATTGAGAGTCAAATATGACTTAAAACTGTTTTAATGTCTCTATAGACTGAATGTTTGTGTTTACCTCAAATCCATTTTTGAAAACTATTCCCCAACATGGTATTATTTGAGGTGTAGCCTTGGGGAGATGATGTGATTAGGAGGACACAGCCCTTGTATATGGAAAGAGTACTCCTACAAAATAGACACCATAGACCTCTTATGTCCCTACAGCTAAGTATTAAATTATCATAAAGATTGCCCTGACCCAAAGCAGATTCCATCACAGTTGGACTTGGATGCCATAACTTCCACAACTACAAGAAATGTCTTTCTGATTTTTTTTTGTAAATTACTCCATTTATGACATTAAAAAAACAGACTGAATAGACTCAGATGTTGCACAAAATTCTATACAAGCATGATTAAATAGTCTATAAGACCACCACACCTTTAATTCTCTTTTCCCCCTTATTTAATCAATCTTATATATACTCCTGCCTTCTCTTCCCCCTTTCTTCATACTTCTCTGAATTGTTCTTCTTGTCTCTTTAGATTTAAGGACATCTGTGTTGTATTCATTACACATAAATTTGTATATTCAGACTTTGTTATTTGTTACTACTCAGAATAACATCAAGAAATATCAGAAAGCCCCTTGGCCTAATTCTCTTAATAGAAATAAAGCAACTCTCAATACCTGTGTATTATACATATAATACATGAAATCCACCATGTAAATTCAACGTAATCAAATAGAACACATTTTGTTTCAATTTACCTATTGTCTACAATAAAGCTCAACATAGTTAGGTTTCATAGAAATAAATTGACTGAATTATTTTAAAATCTAAAATGACAATTGCTTTACACCACTGCTGATCTATGAAGCCAACATTCCTCAACTTAAATATGGGTCACATTCAGGTGCTTAACCTGCTGTTACCATGTGATTTTAAGTGCCACTCTTTCTGTAACAGATTAAAACATAATCACAAAATAGTGAGACTCAAAATCAAGTAAGTAATCACCCAGAGCCTCTCTTGCTACTTCGGCTATCATCCACTTTAACAATATCAAACTGTGTGTTGGATGGCATACAGAAAACAGGGGTCTCAAGAAGTCATGGATAAAAGATGTATTTCTATGTGGTAAAGCTAAAACCAGCATTTCATTTCCCCCTAAAAGATTCGATTTGTCTAATTGATTGGAAACATGAGCCCCTGAGAGCTCCTGAACAAGATTCACACAATCATTCTGCACACTTCAAAAGTAAGAAACAAATATCATATGACTCACCCTGACCTTTCCAGCAACTCCCGACTTCATTCACTCACTTCTAAAGAAAGAGAAAGCAAGTGGCACTTATTGCCACAGCACCTACTAGTTATATTATCTAATCCAGAAGATAATTACCATAATCTACAGAATGTCAGCTTTGTTTTTTAAATACTTGACAAGTTGTTCAAAATTGTTCTAATGTTTGCTAACATTATCCATCAACTTTACCAGTTGTCGATCAAAGTAGATGGGGACACATGTGTTAGGGAAACCTAGATTGCTCTCTTTCTTCAGAATCCATCTGTCTTTAGATTTTGAGTTAAAAGTAGTATTTGGATCTGTTTTGCATTTTAGAATTCTTTAAATACCCTGGAAGAGAGACTGTATGAACCACTTTTCTCTTTTCTATTATTTACTTAGGTCTACCTTCCCTCTACCTCTTTTCATTCTCCTTTCTTTAGTTGTCTTTCTACTTAATTTGTCTACCTTAATTCAGAGGAAAAAGCCCAGCAGCCAAATCCAGTATATGTTACACAATGTGGAATCTGAGGATTTACTCCACGTGGGAGAATCTGCTCCTCTTTTTTCAGGTGGACAGAGATCCTGAGGAGAGAATCAGTCCATTGCACCTGCCAGGGCTCCAGCTAAAACCATAGAGTAATTTGGGATTTCTCACTTTGAACATATCTGCAGATGAAGGGAAGTGGAGAATGGTTGTAAAAAGAAACAGCTGAGCCTATTCTCAGATCACAGACTTAATTTTAAGTACCCCAGCATGTACATCTGAGAAATGATCATGGTGTATGAAATATACTTGTAAAAAGTTACAATTCAAACAAAAACGTGTTTGTCATTGCAATATCATAAATCGTTGAGAAATACAGATTTTTTTTAACAACCAGAGAGTTACCAGGCCTTTGTTCTTATCTGTTAGTAGATTACATTTTGATCATATTCTCACTGGTTTATATTCTTATGTTCATTTTCCTTCCTCCCTTCCACTGCTGCTCCTCCTCAGTGGGTTTTTTGGTATTCACTGTGGGGTCACGAATGTACTATTCAGTCTTGATGTGGGGGAAAAGGACTCAGGATACTCCCTTCCATAGCTCAGGGAACATTGTGTAAGAGCTACCTCTCTAAGAGCAATTTTTAGTTCAAGTTGGGCTTACTTCTGGAGCACATGTGCTGTGAACCAAAATGTGGGCAAAGACACCTGGCTCTGTAGCAATGGGGTGACACAAAGCAAAAAAAGTTGGCACAATCACTTCCTTTTTGTGTATGACAAACTAAAATAATGAAAGTTACATTATCAACTGGACTCAATATGAAAATGGATTTATATGAAATACTTGATTCTGAGGGGATTAGGATTGCCACAGCTTATTACCAGAGTTGCCTGAACAATCATTAAAGGTGTTATTGCCTTCTCTGATTATGGGCAAGGAAAGAGAAATTTCACCTTACATTTCTGGAAAGTTGTAGTTTTCTAGTTATTTTCAAATGGACAGTGATTAGCTGAGTCTTTTGCCAACCTACATGAAAAAAAGATAACCTGTCTTGAAAGCAGATTCTCAGGAATGCATACCTACTGCCCTGTACATTTCCTTAGAGTCCCTCAACTATTACTTTCAAAGTACCTGCATCTGAACTTTTGTCCACCAAATCTTGTTTATTGTTAGTGCCCAATGTTCAATACACAAGGATAGAAACAACAAATGTTGAGCTTAAATGGACTTCTGGTCGAGTTTTTTTTTTTTTTTTTTTTGTATTATGTTTTAAAAACTGAGGTGTCATTTGTTTCCAAAGAAGCAATTATTGAGCTATCTGATAATATGATCTTAAGGAGAGGCTTCACAGATTTCTCAGTGGTTAAAGATGATAACTTTCAAAGCATAATGGCCTGGTTTGATTGCCCAGTATCCACATAAAGCTGGGTACACAAAGTGGCACATGTGCCTGCAGTGGAAAAGACCCTCCTATACCCATATACTTGCTCCCTCTCTGTCTCTCTCCTCTCTTCTATCTCTCTCAAATAAAAGAAAAAGGGAGAGAGAGAGAGAGAAAGAGAGAGAAAGCTTCACACATTCTGGATTTTAAAATAAAATCAGTAAATTGAATAGCAAAAGTCCCATGATGACTGCACATTTATGATATTGATATTGTTCACATTTAGTGAATTGGTAACAAATTTGAGGGCCCTAAAGGTTAATAAAAGGTCAATAATACTGTCCTACAGTATCTTTGGTGTCCATTCAGTTCCTGTTAAAGCAGACAGCATGACTTCTAAGGGTGTGATGGTTTAACACATTTCATCTATCTATCTATCTATCTATCTATCTATCTATCTATCTATCTATCTATCTATCTATATATAAAGTTTCCAACCCAAAGCAGACCCATGGGAAGACCTGTCCTTCTTTCAACAGAATTACATTAGAGTTCACATCTGGTGCACATTTTTGAGCTCCATCTTGGAGATTTGTTTCCTTCCATCACCTACATAATAAAAGAAATATTTAATGTCTAAAGCTCCTGGTGTTATGGGAGAGAAGAGCATTCTACAAAGGTTCCTCACTAAAGCCTAATTACCAAGTGATGAAGATGGTCTTTAGTAAGCATGGCATTAAGTCTGTTTGGGGTTCCTACAAGTGGCTGCAATCCCACCATGTTTCTCTGAAAATCATAAAGAGGAAAGACATAATAACAGAGCATTTAAGTGCATGTCATGTGGCAAGGACTCCAGGCAAGCTTTGTGCTCCCTCCTGTGAAAAGTATCACCATTTATTATCATTCATTAAAATTTAATTTTATATGGCATATTTAAAAGGTCATTTTTTAAATTGGAATTTTGTAGGCAACATTACTGACTGGTTAACTACTGTGAAAAAAACAAATCCTCATAGATTTATTGTTTTAAGCTATTATTAAGGAGGCACCTTTAAAAACAGAACAAATTATTTCCCTCTTATAGAGTGAGATTGCTCTCCTTTCTAAGTAATTTAATTTGCACAATATCTTCAGTTGATTTTTACCTGAGATGCACCTTTGAAACCTAATTAAAAGTGGAATATCATGAACATGTGAAGAGTTTAAACCTATAGCTTACCTAGGACAAGTTGAAAACAAGAACAAGAAGGTAAAGTGCAGAAAACACCTGAATGGAAAGTGATATGTAACACACATCTCTGCTTTGAATTTATTAGAATCAGAATCAATTTTTCTTCTACTAAAACTCATTTTATTACATATTATCATTACCAAGAATTCAGATCTAAAGTTATTTCATGTTGCTATACACTTCTAATAAATGCTGTTGTTTAAAAGATAAATTTGGAATAAGCTCTTTATTTTCCAAAAGCAATAAGGAATAAAAAATGGCATCAAGATTTCCAGAATTTTTATCTACACCATATTATTTAGCCCCATACCAACCCTTTGAGATAGATGTTGAGACAATTTTGGAATTAAGGAACATGCTTAGGGAAGTTAGGTAGCATATTATAAAACCATTCAGGACGACGGTCTTCTCATCGAAGTGTTAATTCTTTAACCTAGCTCTTCAATCCAAAGACTTTCTAAAACCCTATGCTATCTCCTATTGAAAGGATGCCTATGTTCACTAGATCAGCAAACATTTGGTGTAAAAAGACAAATAGTAAATATTCTGTGCTTTGCCAGGACACATAGTTTCTGGTGCAGTGGTTCAGCTTTTCCTCTGCAGCACAGAGGCAGTTTGAGATGAAACGTAAAGCAACAAGCAAACTGTGTTCCAATAAAACTTTATTTGCAAGCCTGGGAAGAGGGCCAGACTCAGTTTGTAGTGTTGGTAGGGCATAAGCATTATTTGTACAGCAACATATCATAAAATGCCTGAGAAAAATTATAACTAGTGGTAATGTTATAAATAATGTCTGCTGACACAAACATGGGAAGTTAATATGTTCTAATTAATTTTTCACGGAATTACACCTTTATTTTCACAACATCTTCATAAGATAGTTACTATTTGTATTTATTTTAGAAGTTAAGGGAATTGAGAATAATTGATTTGCCCATGATAGTGTGTTTGCCTTGCTTGTGTAAGACCCAGGGTTCAATCCCAATACTGAAATAAAAAATTACATGGGAAATTTATTTCCTGGTCATTCAAAATAAAGTTTTCATGATTTTTTTTTTTTATTTGAGAAAGAGAGAGAGAGAAAGAGAAAATGGGTGTGGCAGGACCTCCAGCCACTGCAAACAAATTCCAGATGTGTGCACCACCTTATGCATCTAGCTTATGTGGGACCTGGAGAATCAAACCTAGGTCCTTAGGCTTCACAGGTAAGCACCTTAATAGGTAAGACATCTCTCCAGCCCTGATTTTGATTTTTAATCAGAGTGGGAGATGGATAAGAGAAGATTATTGGGGGGTTAAGATAAGATCTGATTATATACATGTACAAAAATATAAAAATTAAAAAAAAACAATTTTTTAAGGGTTGGAGGGATTGCTTAGTGGTTAAAGTGTTTGCCTACAAAGCCAAAGGATATGGGTTCGATTTCCCAGGACCCACGTTAGCTGGATGCACAAGGGGGTGCACACGCCTGGTGTTCATCTGCAGTGGTTGGAGTACCTGACACGCCCATTCTCTCTCTCTGCCCCTTTCTCTATTAAATAAATAAATAAATAAACAAATTTTAAAATGCAAAAATAGAAAAAATAAAAATTAAAATTAAAAATAATCTCCTCCAAATCAGTTAGGTTTATATGATTAGGTAGTGTTATACAGGATATTCAAGTGAAGGAAGATAGTAACCAGCTAAGTAGCTGTTTCTGTTATAATTTTGAACTTTACATACATTGGTGGGAACTCTTAAATTTATCTGGTATATACATCTCCATTCTCAAGAAATATGGAAAGATATAGAGAGGGGAAAAGAAGGAAGAAAAATGATAGGCAAAGGAGAACCCGATAAAAAGAGACTAACAGGGAAAACCTTTTGTTCAACAGGTGTTTACCAAGGGTTTGACATCTATCTATTAGGCAGTGAAATATGTTCTCATAATAAATTGATTAAAAAATGAGACAATAAACAAGACTCCTTCAAACATAAAGCATATTGTATACATCATATAAATGTAGGATTATCTGTGATGGTGAGGGCAACAAAGAAAGAAACAAATGCTCTGAGAAAACGGCAGCAGAATTTAATTTAGATTGAGACACTGGGAAAGTCTCCTTGAGGAAAAGTGATTTAAGTTGACAGTTGTAGGTGAGAAGGCAGTGTCTGCATGAAGAGGAATGAGAATAACATTTCATCCCATTTTAATTGCAGTAGCAAAGGTCCAGAGACATGAAAGAATTTGAAAGGCATCTATCAGCAATTCTCTGAGTCACCAGAACTTGGAAATCTAGTGGTGGCAAGGGAGTAACTCCTGAAGAAACTGAGATGTAATGGCTAATGTGCAAAAAAAAAAAAACATAAAAATAAAAGCAGAGGCCAGGAGAAAAGAATGTTTTTAAATTTTATTTTATTTTTGTTTATTTATTTATTTGAGAGAGAGAAGCAGATGAGAGAGAGATGAGAGAGAGAATGGACACTCCAAGGCCTCCAGCCACTGCAATCAATCTGCAGGTGCATGTGCCACTTTTCGCATCTGTCTTTCATGGGCCCTGGTGAATTGAACCATGGTCCTTTGGCTTTGCAGGCAAATATCTTAACCACTAAGCCATTTCTCCAACCCAAGAAAAGAATTAGGAATTTAAGAAGGAGACATATTCAGTGGTAGGAAATGTAGTTAGAATTCAAACAAGGCGAAGATGCAAAAATTTTCCTAAGATTTCCAATATAGAATTACTGGTGTTTTGAAACAAAACTCTTGTGGTGTCACAGGTTTGGAAATAAGACCTGAGTGTAAGAAAAAGAAAATGATAATAAGAGGGTAATGTGAAGAGCCTTTGCAACTAAGTTAAAGTAGATGATGGTGAAAATTGAAATGGATGACAAGAAGGGTGATTGCCAATATTTGAATATTAGTTGGTAATACAGTAAAAAGATGAGGTGTGTTATAGTCAACTCCATACTGCTGGGATGAACTTCCAAACCAGGCACAGTTTATGGGAAGAAGGGACTTATTTGATGCTTGCTGATCCAAGGTAAGTTCCACTGATTGCAGAAAAAGCTTGGCCCCTCTCATAGATCCAAACAGAGAAATATGACTACAAATAACTACATAGCCAGCACCACATGCAGGAACAAAACTGGCAGCCAAACAGCAGGGAACCCAAGCATAGCTCAAGCACTTTTCACACCTTTAGGCCAGAATTCAGATTCACCCCCCAAAACATCTAAGGGCTGGACCCCAGTATCTGCCCCAGTGGCACCTCTTCTATCAAGGCAGCTGGAAATCCACGTTACAAGTTTTAATAAATCTCCTGAGTCTCTGAGGGAAGGCCCCAGGGAGACAGGAACAGGGGAGAAGGAGTAAAAATATAATCTGTTAAAATAAATAAATAAAACTCTAAACAAAACACTCCCGAGTTTATTGAAGGACATAAATTCAAACTACCACAAGGTGAAAGAATGGTTTGGAGTAAGTAGATGGCCAATGGATGTGCACAAACAGAGCTGTGAGTGTGGACAGAGGAATAAGTCTTTATATTCTGAAGAAGGGGAGAATAACTATGGTTAGCAACAATTAATTCTAAATTCCAGGCTGAAGAGATGGCTCAATGGTTAAAGGCACTTTCTGGCAAAGCCTGATGGCCTGTGTTCGAATCCCCAATACACACATAAAACCAGAAGCACAAAGTGGTCATGTGTGTGGAGTTTATTTGCAGTGGCAGAAAGCCCCAGGCATGTCCATATGTGCGTGTGTAGGCATGCATGTGTGCACACACACACATTTTTGACCATGTTTCTGTGGGTGTTTGTGTACCAAGTACAAAGGTGCATAGGCCACAGGGGGATACTGGATGTCCTCCTCAACTACTTGTTAACCTTCTTTTCCTTAATGCAGGGTCTCTTGTTGAACATGGGGTTTGCTGTGTCTTAGTTATAGTACCTGACCAGTAAGCCCCAGTCATCCTCCTTCCCTGTGGTCCTCTCAGAACCCAGGTCATGGTTATCTGGTCTCTTTACATGAAAGCTGGAGGTGAAATTCAGGTCTTCACACTTGTTCAGAAAGTCTTCTTACCCATGGAACCATCTCCCCAGCCCCTGCTGCACATTTTAATAGAATCTTGTTCTGTGATTGAGGCTATGTAGGTCCTTACATGGTCTAGATATATCACCACCTCATCAGATAAATACATACCAAATGTTTCTCTCCTATTTTATAGGTTGTCCCTGAACTATTATGTGTTTACTTTACCAAGCAAACATTTTAGCTTCCCGTAATCCCATCTGTCTATGTCTGCCTTCTTTTTCTATGATTTTATGTGTTTGAAAAAACAAAAACAAAAAAAGTTTTTGGTCATCCCAATGTCCTGAAAATTTTTCTATTTCTTTATTTTTCTCTTTCTTTTTTTCTTCCTTTCTTTCATCCTTCCTTCCTTCCTTCCTTTCTTTCTTTCCTTCTTTCTTTCTTTCTTTCTTTCCTTCTTTCTTTCTTTACTTCTTTTTCTTCTCTTCCTCTCTTCTTTTCTTTCTATCATAGATACAGGCCTTACATTTCCGTCTTTAAATAATTTTGTGTTGTATTCATACCTGTTTAGAAATAGGGATTTTGTTCTATCCTCCTGTATGTAGAAATCCAACTTTCCAGACGCAATTTCTAGGAAAAAAAAATCCTTTCTACAATGTGTGTTCTTAAAAATTGGTTGCCAGTAGAGACATACAATTATTTCTAGGCACTCTATTCTCTTCCTTTGGTCTGTGTCTATTTCTATTGCAGTAACTTTTTTGATAACAATATCTTCATAGTATGTTGTGAAGACAGGTAGCAAACTTCCTGTGTTGTTCTTTGCACAATGCATTTTAGTATACAGATTTTTTTTTTTTTGGTTTTTCGAGGTAGGGTCTCACTCTAGCTCAGGCTGACCTGAAATTCATTATATAGTCTCAGGGTGGCCTCACACTCACAGTGATCCTCCTGCCTCTGCCTCCTGAGTGCTGGGATCAAAGGCCTGCACCACCACGCCCGGCTTAGTATCCAGATTTTTATGGTGCTATATAAGCTATGTAATAGTCTGTAGATCTGTGAATAAAATCTTTGATATTCATAAGAATGGCAGTGGACTTTTAAACCATTTTGAGTGGTATAAACATTTTCACAGTTATTTTTTTTTTCTAATCCAGGAACATGTAGTATCTTTCTAGATTTTTTTTTATACATTCTTAATTTCACTGATCAGAGAATTTAGAATTGTCATTGTTGCTACATCTCTCTGGGAAGGCTGTCTGACTGAAAACTTTGGTTATGGTATTGAGGTACACATAATGAGTGTAGTAAACATGACTAGCGTGGTAGAAACTATTGATTGGATGGCTAAGAAGTGATAGAATTTCATAAGTGACCTCTGCCAAGATGACCTTGGTTAAGGTCATGCAGGTGGCATAGTGGAACAGCACAGATTGCTACCAATTAAGATAGCCAATTAGGGTTCTTAAAAATGGAAAATATTTTAATTTGCAATGTTCTTCCATAATTTCTGCTGGGCACTCTGGGTCAAAGAAACAGAGCTGAGCATTAAGGGCAAAGATGAAATTCTGGTTAACAATAAAGATCTCAAAATGTATGGACAGGCAAAATGTCACATATCTAACTGAGAAAGAAAAACTAAAAATATTGGGCTATATAGGTAGTGTACATAAGTAAATGTGGGCTGGTAGTTATTCTAAGAACAGGTAAGGAAATGAGATAGCGTTAGTTTGATGTGGAATTCAATTCCCCCACCATCTCCTAAAGTTATACAACAACACTTGATTCATTTTAAAGCAAAGTTGAACATTTTGAAACTATTATCTACTTACAGATATTTCAGACTACAATTCAAACTACAATTTCCAAATCTATAAAAAAGTTACCTGAAATAAGACAAGAACAACTATGTACAAAGTACCTCAGTTTGCTAGCATGAGAAAAATAATTCAAAACATAAATACAGTGTTGGTTCTGTTCTCTAGTCTTTGGTTACATGATGCCATTATTTAGCATAGAGAGAGATATCATATCCAATAACTCCTCAGGGCTGAAAGCTATGTATCAGTGTAGCAGACAGCTTCAGGTTCACTGAGATGAACTTTCAGACCAGGCATGGTTATGGAGGAAGGGATATTTATTGAAGCTTACAGATCCAGGGGAAGTTCCATAATAGCAGAAGAAGCTGGCCTGCCTTCACAGGACCAAGCAGAGAGAGAGAAATACAAGCCAAAAGCCACAGCACACTTCAGGAACTCCTGCTAGGCACACTTTGCATATCTTTAGATTGAAATCTGAAACCTACCACCACACCTTAAGATCCACACAATGGCACTGACTCCAGCCAGGTGGCTGCAGATGCAAACTACAAACAAACAACTGAATATATTGGGGGCCATCTATTCTATTCAAACCACCACAATCAGTGAGCAAGAAAGCATTGTGCCATAATGCATGTGCCAAGGCCCTTTGGTCTTCCTCTATCTTCCTGACAGCCCTTCACTCACAATGACTTAACTTGCACATTTTTGACTTTTGGATGTTTTGAAAAGGACATATATTCAGTAGACTCTGTATCTCAGATTTAAATTTTTATTGGTTTCACTGGGCTAACAATATGACAGGATGTGCACTGACAGGGAGTGCAGGAATGCAGGCATCAGTAAACAATCCGTACTGTACCATAAAGAGCTATGATGACTAGTAGACCAAGATGGAATATGAACTGATATTTTCCATGGATAACAGGGTTATTGGGACAAACTCCCATTTTAATTCGAGGACCATGTGTATTTGGCAGATTTCTATCCTTCCAATCCTATCAAAGAGAAATTTAGCTTGTGGCACATCTCCAAGTTCTATAGGGAGACTAACTGCTTCCTCTAAGCTCTGAGGACACCTTGTTCTCATCTTTGTTTAGCTTTCTTCCCCATCATTTTGTTACAGTTCATAAGGTTGTATTCTAATTTCTCAATTCATCTATATCATCTGCTGTCCCTAGATTTTTACCAGAATACCCAGACTGCAAAAAGCTCACCGAGTAATCACAGAGCTTAATGAATATCGAGTAGAAAAATGAAATATAAAGTTTGATATGGAAGGTAAGGCACATTGCACTGGTCCTGAGCCAAAGTGTCCATTTTGTGAGTGTATGAACAACTAATTTAGTCAGGATTGAGAAATCTGCAATTATGTTTAGTCATTCCTGAATCAGGCTACAAAATCTGGTTTATAAACACACACGTTGAAGTTTTCATAGTTTATAGATCCACAGGTTAGCAGAGAAAGCAAAAGAGTAAGTTATCTCTGCATGATATTTTAAAATCAGACAACTGAGAGGAGTTGTTGTTTCACCTCCCCAAATCACTCCTACATGGGTCTCTGTATCATAGCCATAGTTTTCAGGAAAGTCTCATAGCTAATATTTTTCCAAGGTTTTCTTGGTTACATATATACCTGTTTCTTCACTGAAAATACAATGGGTTTAATGTGTCCATCTAAATAAGAAAAAGAGTGATTGATGATCATGATAAGTAAGTGCTCTGGTGAATTTAATTCTATTTTATAGTGATTATATCTTTGAGTAGGAACAGAAAATAAACATAATGATTTGTCAAATAGTTAATGTTTTTTGTTTAAACACATATTTACAAATGCATTTTGAAACCATACATATTGTCTTGTCTTTCATAGTTAATATAAAATGATTTTGCCAAGACATGCTGCTACTTTTTCTCAACTGTTTTTTATATGTGTATATCTATGTATACATAGATAAACATATGTATGCAAGTATTTATAAGTAAACATCTGAGGTCTGAGGCATGAAAAATGACACACAATCTTAACAGAAGTGTGAAAAAATTGCCAGTCTCTGCCATTTCATATAAAGGAAAATAAAATTGTTTACAAAAACAGAAATGTTGCAGGAACATGGTCAGCAACTGGGGAAGGATTACTACTTCATGAAGCATTTTTCCTTATTATTTTTACCTCTAATTAGATAGGTGGTGTTCTGTTTGTGTTTGAAGTGACATCTCGGCTTTTCTGTGTGGTCCACATTTAAGCATCACAATTGACACTGCTATTTGGGGACCTGAGAAGGTGTCAAGAGAGGGTGTGTTGTACCCATCTGTGTGTCTTAAAAGGGTGCAGGAGCGGCAGGAGGTGGCCAATTTCTGATTCCTCAAGACTAAAAGGCTCAAGTAATTATGCCTACATTGTTCTCTATCTGTCATACCACAGGCTTTTGAAGCTTAAAGAAAAACAAGCAAAATGCATTTCTCCTACTGTGGGGAAATAAATGAGAATCTTTGTCTTGTCGGTTTTAATTCCCTAGATTTACCACCTTCCTGTTTTGCCATGTGTATCGTTCAGTGTTTACTGGTCAGGCTCAGTTACATTTACCTCATGTATCATTTTCTGATATTCAAATTCTCTCTGGTGCTCCCGCTAATGACAAGTCCAGTCTTCTGTTGGGACACAATTGCACTCATGTGGCTAATTTCTTAATTTTTCTGCCCCTACCCTCTCTCTTTATTGCAAAGTATCACTTGGAAGTAAATGAGATCTTTCTTGTTGTTGTTGTTTTAAGCTTTCAACTGTCCTGCTGCTCAATTTCCAGCTGAAGTTATAATCTTCTGTTTGGGATACCACAGTTGATTACTGCAGAAATGACTGTAATACTCATTATCCACCATTTGTTAGGAGAGTGGAAGGAGGCTGTGATTAAGTAAAAATTGGCTAGGATTTTGCTTCAAACTTCTATGACATTACTTGAGGATTTAATCAAAATTTTGCTGTTGGTGTCTTTAAAGTTTTGCCTCTCTCACTTGTTTGGTCAGTATAAATATGGTAGATTGAATTATTAACCCCTTTATTTATCACCGCAGGAATCTACAGGTTTTCCCGCAGATGCATCCACTTCTTATTGGTCCTAGACATTGGGTGACTTTCTGTGACCAGTACACTTGAATTTGACTTAATTGTTTGACCTTAGCCTGATGGGCCATTGCTGCCTTCTTAAAAGAACCTTGTCCTAAATATATATACACCCTAGAACAAATCCCTTGGAGAAATAAAGACATTACATGGTTGTTTAAAATAGTGAGCTTTGGGACTATTTACTGTGTAACAAAAACTGAATAGTGAAACTATCCACCTGGGGCTAGAAAGATGGCTCAGTGGTTAAAAGGGCTTCCTATGCAAGATCAAGGGCCTACATCCCCAGAGACCACTGGGATTTGAACCCCTGGACCCACATATACAACTGGGTGTTGCCAGGCATGACTGTAAATCCAGTCCCAAAGGGAAGCAGAAACCCAAGATTCACAGAAATTCCTGGAAAATTGGCAAGCTTTAGTATCAGTAAGAAATGGGCTCACATAAAGAACAGGCAGAAGAACAATGGAGGGACACACAACATTCAGTTCCCACAACCTCAGGTGAGCACATGGGCACACACATGTGCATATCCCCCCTCCCCCCCCCACACACCACATTTCACACAAGCAAAAAATAATCATTCCGCTTCTATAATTAAATGAGAACAATGTTGCATTCAGTTACATCATCACTCATAAAATATTCACTGTATGTGGGAAGATGTATTCTGTAAGTCAGCCACACATAAATATTTTGGACATTGCTCTGGATAGAAGAGTGCCACTCGCCTAATTTATTATTTTAACCACATTTGAGAAGTTATCATTCATGAACCACTGCTACAGCCTATAAGAACAGAGACAAGCTAGGCACAGGCCTGACCTCAACAAGCATGAAGCCAAAGAGGAGAAGCGGACCCAAGAACATTGCAAAGCCGGACGAATGGGTATCTGACGTGACTGTGGTTGTTATATACCACAGAGGGACTTGCTTCCTAGGGTGTCATTACCATGCTTGGCCAGAAGGCAGGCTGAATGGCCCAGCTCCTGATATGCCTTAATTCTGAAACTTATGGGATCAACGAATTAGCACTTCAGACAGTGTGTGGCACATATGTAAACTCACCGTTAGTTATTACGCTACCGTTATTAGTACTCTCATTGCTACAGAATTATGAAGGTTGGAAGAGCCAGTATTTCGGTGAGCACAACCTGTTCAGAGACACTGCTGACTGTGCTAAATATGAAGAGGAATTGTCCAAAGAACGAAGCAAAATGCCACTCCAGCCAGGCTCACCAGAAGCAGTCATTTGACAAGACCAGCATTCCTGGAGGTGAAAAGGATTACAGCTGCAGAAAGCATGTACTTTGTACCTTTCCAATTAAAACCAAGTGAAAGGAGTCATCTCATGTCCATTTAACCACCTACCCATGAAAATTTCATATTTTCCCCCTGTAAGCCTGTTCAGGACAACATGTATGGTAAACTCACTTTTCCCGATTAAAATTAAAACAAACCATAATTTGTATCTCTGCCTTGGTAAGTGGCATATTGGAAAACAAGCATATAATTCTATTCAAATTGTATTACCCTCTTTGTAGACACATTTTTTCCAATTATAACTGAAAAAAAACTAATTTTTAGGTATTGCCAAACTTAACCACATTTCAAATCACCACCAAGTATCTATGAAATATTACTTATCCCAATTCAAGTCACCAGATTAATAATAGGCTCCTACTTCGAAGATGCACAAAAACCCTGTGTAGCTTATTACTATAATTTTACCTGAAGGATAAATGTAACCATTAGACAATAATATGTGCCTAAGCAGATAGGTCCACCCTTTAACCCATGGGCCACATACATCCCATAAGAGTTATGAATGCTGTCCAACATACTTGGAAATGAGAGTATCATGTCACAATGTCAAAATATTGCACAACCCAGGGAAATGCACTTGTGCCTGGAATCTAATGAGGGCTGTTCCTTGGAGATGTCTAGGTGGGAATGGGTGGTTTAACTAGAGGTGGTGCTTTTAGGACAAGGGAAATGATATATGTTGCTTATGATACAGTCACCTCCAACAGTAGAGATTTGCCTGATCAGTAGCATCAAACCTACAACTACCCACAACATGCACAAGTCAATATGGTAGATAACTTTATGAAAGTGGATATTAACAGATCATTGGCAGAAGATGGAATATGCATTGCTATTATATTAAAATATATGATTTTATTAGTCTGACATAAGAAGTTAATAAAAAATACTCACCTGATTGGTTATGAAGACAGGTTATAAGACATAAATAATTTTGTTGTAACAAAGTTTAAAGGGTGCATGGATCTTATCTATCTTATAGTTACAGTTGTCTATACCAGGGAATAAATACATAGGACATCTAGTTGTGTTATCTGGGAACAAATACACAGGGCATGTGAAAGTCTACTACATCTGTGGTTTTTAATAGTGCAAAGCTTAATACAATGCAGGTCTTCAACAGTGTGGGAGTATTGTTCAAAACAATCTGTTTTTCCCTGTATGTAGTTGTGCATATCTGTGATCCCAGCACCCATGAAACTGAGCAAGAAGGATTGTGAATTCAACCTCAGCTTGAGCTGCATAGCAAGGATGCTACCCCCCACACAACAGCAACAAAAAAAGAGGTAGAGAGATAGAGAGAGAGAGAGAAGAAAACAGAATGAAAGAATACACAAAACTATTTTCATAAATATTGTATGACACTCTGTATTGTTAATGAGGTAGATTTCACTAGATAGGAAAAAGGAGATTTCAGAACAAAATGAAACATATGATGTCATAACTAGTTGTTTCATTCTAAACAAGAGATGCTTACTTTTTAAAAGACATTTTTCTTCTTCATTTAAATTTATTTTTATTTTTATTCACTCACCAGAGGGGCTGGAGAAACTGGGAATGCCAGGGCTTCTAGCCACTGCTAGACTCCAGGCACATGTGTCATTTTGCATCTGGATTATGTGGCTACTGGGGAATCAAACCTGGCTCATTAGACGTCTCAGGCATGTGCCTTAACTGCTTAGCCATCTCTCCAGTACAAGATGTTTACCTTTTCTGCAGTTATAAATTCTAAGTTTAAGCCATCAGCAGGTTTTTTTTTTCTTCTTAATCATCTCTCCTGTGGCATTATCTGATTTAAAAAAATTCATACATGAAATTCATTATTCTATGTGAAGATGTATATAAATTATAGAAAATGATTATAAAGGATACTAAAAATGTGATTATATTTGAAAAGTCTGCTCAAGCAGGACTTTTTCTGTTTTACCAAAATAGCCCTATGGCTTACTGTATAATTAGAAATAAGTAGGACTTTCACTTTTGAGCAAGATGGAATAACCAAATGACATACAATACTTTAAGTGACCAAAAATTTGGGAAAAAAAAGTCAACTAACTTTAACGTGCAGGTTGTTAAGTAAGACCAGTCAATAATCTCTGACAATTTGAATAGTCTTTTAAAAATATTTTTATTTATTTACATGAGAAAAGGAGAAAGTTCTATTGGTGTTTGAGGACCTCTTGCCACTACAAACAAACACATGTGTCACATGGTGCATCAGGCTTTATACACTGGGGAATTGTACATGGGGCAATAGCCTTGGCAAGCAAGCACCTTTAACTGCTGAGCCATCTCCCCAGCGTCTGAGTAGTCTTACATACATTAAAAAAATCCCTACATTTGGGGCTGGACAGATGGCTTAACAATTAAGGCACTTGCCTGTGAAGCCTAAGAACTCATGTTTAAATCTACAGGTCCTGTGTAACCAGACACACAGTGATGCAAGCTCACAACGTCACATATGTGCCACAAGGTGCCACACACGTCTGGAGCTCTTTCACAGCAGGATGAAGGTCCTGGTGTGCCCATTCTCTCTCCCTCTTTATTTTCTCCCTCTCAAAATAAAAATAAACTATATTTGTTTCTATAGCCTCAGGTAGTATTACTGTACTCTACAAGTTAAGGAGAAAATAATAACCCACTCCACAAAGTATCCCAGAAAGTTATAAAGGATAAAATAATTCCCCATGAAGGAAATTGTTACTTGATACCAGCACCATGGGAAGGTTAGCCCTAGCAATAATAATAATAAGTGGAAATATCCTTAAATGAATGTTAGAAAGCCAAGTCCAAAATCATGTAAAGTGTATAATATTTCAGGACCCAATAAGATTTATGAAGCAAATGTTTGCTCTAACAATATACAATAAACTATGTTACTCAAATTATTAACAAACTAAATCTTAAGTCTTACAAAAAAAGCATTTGTCAAAATATAGTATTCATGTAACAGCATCAGTTAACATCTACAATGAGCTGTTGATCAGAGAGACCTTTCAAGGTTTCTGAAAAGAAGATAGGTTTCTATGAGAGTAGTTGATTATCCAGAAAAAGTAGGGTAAGACTCTACTGCCAAAGACACCATATGCTGTTGGTACAGAACATGAGGTGACCTGGCTGGAATCTGGAAAAATGTCAGTCCCCAGACAGCTTGTCTAATGCAAGAAAGTACTACATGAGTGACTGGGGGAAAATGACCAACATCTGTACAAGCAACTCATGGTCTAAGCTACTCAGCAACAAACAACCTGATGTGATGCTCACACAAGTGCAATAGTGGCCCACAGCCATGGTGGGTAACCAACTTATCTTGATTTGGCTAGCAGATCTGCTCAGTGGAATGGAACCCTAGCTGGTTCTGGGAAACAAGTCAGAACCATAACCAAAAATGTGATTGCTCCCCAATATCAAGCTCCCACCAATCGTGGGCTATAAGAGGGCCAACACCTATTAAATTGTCTCTAAAATAATAATGGTTATCCCATTTATCTGGTGCTGTCTTCACTCTCCATTGGAGAATTTGCTTCTCTTTTTCAGATGTACACAGATTCTGAGGAGAGAATCAGTCCATCACACTTCACCAGAGTAATTGGGGAAATAAACAAGAGTGCTGCTTTCCTGGTGAACCTGATACCAGCACAAGGGCAAAGGAGGTAGACACAGAGAGCACTCAACTCCTACCAAACCAAATTTCCAGAGACACAGAGGCTCCCAAGACCTCATCACTGAAGTAGATCTAAAATGAACCAAACATGGCTCAGGGAAATTTGGGAAGAGGGTGTTAAAAGATTGTTAGAGCCACATGTTGGGACATTACACACAGAGACATTGCCTCTTACCCATAACTGATGGCTTACCCCAAAATGCATGACCAACATTCCCCAATGAGGAGGACCCCTTTGGAGGGGGGAGGAGAGGGAGGAGGCTAATCATGGTACCAACATGGCTGTATACACACTGTGTACATAACTAATAATAATAATAACAAATTAAAAAAATACATAGCACTGTTAAAACACAAGGATCTGTCCTCAAATTGAAAATATATATCTATGAAAATCCTACATTTAATGTGAAAGTAATGATGAAAGACTATTAAATGCTTTCTCCTTAAAGGAGAAGATAAGGATGTCAACCTTCATCAGCTCCATTCAGTCTTGTCCGTCCTTCCCAAACTGATCTGTACACTCAACACCATGTCAACTATAATATCATCAAGCTTTTCTTGCAAGAACTCACTAACATTCCAGAGCTCACAAACATATTCTAGAATTTGTAGTAGAAGGTAAAAGGACTATGGTAAGTAAAACAAACTATAAAAAGAAGTATAAAAGGCTAACAATCTTTGATTTCACTATTTTTTTTGCATTCAAAAATGTAAGACTTACTATAAAACTACAGAAGTAAGACAAGATGCAATTAGCAAAATATATATAGTACTGTCTAGAGTCTTAAGGAAAAAATCCACAAATACAAGTTAGGAAAAGTGCAAAGACAGTGTCGTGGAGAAAAACTGGTCTAAAATAAGTGATGTGTTTGTCTAAATTTCATGCAAAAAAAAACCCCTTCTAATTCAAGCTTTATGCAGAATATAATTAAATGTCAAAGAACCACACACAAAATCAAAGGGCTGGAGAGATGGCTTAGCAGTTAAGGTGCTTGCCTGCAAGGCCTAAGAATCCAGGTTTGTTTCCTCAGTTTCCACGTAAGCCAGATGCATAATGTGGCACGTGCATCTGCAGTTCATTTTCAGTGGCTGGAGGGCCCATTCTCTACCCCAGTCTCTATTTGTCATCTATCTATCTATCTATCTATCTATCTATCTATCTATCTATCTATCTATCTAATCATCTATTATCTATCTATCTACCTTTCTATCTAATAAATAAATAAAATATGTAATACAAACAAACAACAACAACAACAAAATAAATGCACCAAAAAGCTTATCCACAAAAATAGGAGAAAATTTTGTGACCTCAGTCAAATAGCATTTGAACACAATATGAGATGTGTGATTCATGTGATTAAAAAAAATTACATTCCTTAAACAAGCACATGTCTTCAAATGATGCTATCAGAAAAATGGGAAGACAAATTTTATCCTAATATAAAATATTTGCAAAGTGTATATTTGATAAATGACTGATACTAAAAATATATGATCATCTTGAAAACTAAATAATTAAAAACAAACAATCTAACACATAATTGGTAAAAGACATGTGAACAAGTACTGAACTGAGGGAGATAGATGAACGTCTGGTAGGCATATATAAATCTAATTTATGTAATTATTTGTTCAGTAAGCACACATTTAAACTAAAATGAGTGGCTACTACACCCCTATTTTAAGAGCTAAGCAAATATTGTCCCAAGGATAGGCAGGAAGTGCATTAGACCATGACTACTTAACACAAAACAGTAAATGAGTAAAATTATTTTAAACTCATAAAATACAAAAGTAATACACTGTATTCTGGAAGATGTTCTAATTCAATGACTCAGATACAAGCCACCCTTTTTCTTTTAAGAAACTTCATATACGATGTTTACCTCTGTTTTCCATAATTTGACTCATCTGCTATGAACACTGACTATTTACATTGTATCCATGTCTTGGCTGTGATAAATGCTGCTGGCTTGGGCATCTTTATAGATAGGGCTTTGAAATTCAGAGCTTGTTGGATATTTTATCAGCAGTACCAGCTGCTCTCACATATTTGTCCCCAGTGGTTAGCTGAGGAACCACATAGCAGGCACACAGGGCATGAAGACAGCTCTTCTCTTTTTAAAATAATTTTTAAGTATTTATTTATTATTTATTTACGTGTGTGTGTGTGTGTGTGTGTGTGTGTATCCGCACATGCATGTGTTTAGGCACCAGGGTCTGTTGCTGCTGCGAATGAACTCCCATCTAGCTTTACGTAGGTGGCTGTGGAAATGACCCATGCTGACAGGTTTTGCAAGCAACTGCCTTTAACCAGTGAGCCTTCTCTCCCACCTCCAGTATTTTTCCATACTTAGAAGCACTTCATTTTCATGTAAAAACAAACAAACAAAACAAAAAAAAAAAAAAACTGAAGAAATCTACTCAGGCTTCACTGGCAATATAGATCTTCCTTCTCTGGTTCAGGGTTATTTTCTGGTTAATTTCCTGAAGGATTCACGGTTTATTAGGACATTTCTCAGCCTCAAATCATATACTTGTATTCACACAATATGGATGTACAAAGAGGTGCTTGTAGACTGAGGGGAATGAGATCTGAAAACAATGACAAAAACAAGCCACCATCAAAGGCCACCACATATACATCTGGGTTTATACTTATCCTTATTCTGGATTTATACACTTTTTCTTTAAATTTTTATTTTTTAGAGAAAGAGATACACAGAGAGAGAGGGACAGAGACAAAGAGAGATACAGAATTGGCTCCCCAGGGCCTCAGTTACTGCAATTGAACTCCAGAAGCTTATGCCACCTAGTGGGAGAGTGCGACCTTGGGCTTGCCTCACCTGTGCATCTGGCTAAGGTGGGACCTGGAGACTGAGCATGGGGAACATGGATCCTTAGGCTTTGTAGGCAAGCACTTTTTGTTAATCTGACAATAAGCCATCTCTTTAGCCCAGGACATATATTCTTTCTATAAAATTATTTTTGTTTATTTTTATTTATTCATTTGAGAGCGATAGAGAGAGAGAGAGAGAGAGAGAGAGAGAGAATGGGCACCCCAGGGCCTTCAGCCACTGCGAACAAACTGCAGATGCATGCGCTGCCTTGTGCATCTGACTAAAGTGGGTCCTGGGGAATCAAGCCTCGAACCGGGGTTCCTTAGGCTTCACAGGCAAGCGCTTAACCACTAAGCCATTTCTCTAGCCCAGGACTTATATTCTTAAATCAATCTTTGTTCTAACTCTTCCCTATTATCTTTTCTTTCTTTTTTCTTTCATATATATATACATGGATATATATATATATATATATATATATATCCTTAGAATGGCAAATTGTATCTAGGATCTAGATGTTGGAATAATTTTCCCAGTTATTCAGCTGACAGGAGAAGGGACTAAAGATTCAACCATATCTTTTTTGATAGAAAAGTCACACTCTGAGTCACTACTTTAATGCTGCATTTAACCTAAATTATCCTATGGAGTTTTTTTTGTTAATCTGACAATAAGGAAGACATTATGCAAAGAATGGGATATTTACATGATGAAACATTCTGCACACCCTTGAAACATGTATTCATAACTCATTAATTCAAATAAAACTTGGCTGGAAAGCAAAATGATGCAGTTTTGTTCAGAAATGAGAGTGTAGGAGGCAGCAGAGACAAGCATCTATGGCTCCAAAATCATTTTCTTCTCATTTCTGGGCATTCAGAAAGACTATCTCCACACATTTATTTGGTTGTTATCAACATCATTTATAGTTTCCCTGCCTCTGTTCCTTCATGACGAGCAACTTGAAGGACAAGTGTCCAAATAATGGATGTGGAGGTTTTGACATGCTGGGCTGTGGAGGGACGAGGAGAAACTGCCCCTTCCAACATGCCTTACGCAGATTATAGGAATTTGGAACAAAACTGTACTCTGTAAAGCACCTAAAATTTTAAGATTTGTTACTGCAGCATTTTCTACCCTATCTTGCCTTTCTGTGTTTGCAAATTCACTGATGCTCCTGTACACACACACACACACACACACACACACACCCCACATCCTAGAAAAGTATACACCAAATAACACTTATAATTTTTAAGTTTTAACATTACATTTCTCTTTTATGCCCTTAAATTTTTTCTCTAAAATACATGTATATCTTATAATTAAAAAAAGTTTAAATGTCTACATACTTTTCTTAGTTATTAATCAAGATGGGCTCAGTAAAACAGTTGCTCTATTGATTTTTGAGAATTTTTCAAAGTGGTTTCTCTCTCTTAGTTTTATATAAGTTTGGTAGCTGAGCTCATCTGTCCCATTATTTCAGGTCATTTTCATTACTAAGATTCAAAGGACCAGGCTGCCTGTGGCATTTCCTTCGTACTTTGTGTGGTTGGTCCTCTCCTAGATCCCTTGCCCTTCCCCCACTGTGCCCTCCATTACTCACCTTCCCACCTTCCTGTCACATGTGCTCTACTCCCATTCCCACTTTCTTATCAAAACCTCCTTTTGAACATCTCATGATCCCTGTTCTAGTTTTATGAGCTCTATGCACACTTAACAAAAAAAAAAAAAAAAATAACCAGAGAGAGAATTTGAATAGGCTAGGCTCTGTAGAAGAGGGAGAACCAGCAGTATTCATCTTTCTGAACTTGAGTTAGTTCACTTAATATAATATTCTTCAATCCCATCCAGTTTCCTGCAATTTTATTTTTATTTATAGATGAATAAATTTTCATTTTATATATGCCACATTTTCATTCATTCACCTGTTGATGAACATCTAGTTTGATTCTATTCCCTTGCTACTATAAAACAGCAATATGCATGTACTTGCAAGTATAACAGGATACAGACTCCTTTTAGTATATACCCAAGAGCAGTGTAACTGGGTCATATGGTGGTTCTGCGTTTTCTGGAACCCTTCACATTGATTTCCATAGTGATTGCACCACTTTATACTCCTACCCACTATGAATAAATGTTCTCTCCCCACCTCCTCACTAGCATTTGTTGTCATTTGTTTTTGTGGTGACAGCCATTCTGACTGGAGTGAGATGGAATCTCAAAGTAGTTTTAATTTGCATTTTTTCCAATAGCTAAAGATGTTGAATGCTTTCAAAATATTTATTGACCATTTGTGTTTCTTCTGTTGAGAACTGTCTATTCACTTCAATGGCCTATTTATAGATTGGCATGTTTTTGGTGTTTAATTTTTTTTTCAGTCCTTTATGTCTTCTACATATTAATCTCCTGTGTGAGGTTTATCTGACAAATATCTCTCTTTCTCCAGGCTGTCTGTTCATTCTGCTGATGGTGTGAAGAAACTTTCTAATCTCATGTAATCCCATTTGTGAATTTCTAGGCCTCTTTCCTATGCTATCAGGCTTTCGTTTAATATATATACTAACCTGCATTTAAAATATTATATAATCATAGAGAAAAGAATTTCTAATACCATGTCTCTTACTTAAACCTTTCCTTTCCCTAGACTCTTGCCAAGTCAAGAGCAAAAGGAAGGCATGAAGAAACTGGACTATTGGGGAGAAGTCTATCTGGAAGACTACTGGCCCCTCTGCTATGAGTGGGAAATTTGGATAAACTAGAATTTTCTAAAGGAGAGCCTTCTTTCTTTAAGAGCAAAATCAAGTAGGCTAATGATGTTATCACCTGTGCAATCTGACCTCTCCTGTAAGCAGTTTAAAAAGGAACATTGGGCTGGGTGTGGTCGCTTTTACCTTTAATCCCAGCACTTGGGAGGCCAGAGGTAGTAGGAACTCCATGAGTTCAAAGCCACCCTGAGACTACATAGTGAATTCCAGACCAGACTGGGCTACAGTGAGTCCTTGGGAGGCATATGGTCCTAACTGAAATACTAGTGTATCTCTCCCTACCCCCATCTCTATATCTCTCTCACTCACTCTTCCTCCCTGATTCAGTAAAGCCTCTAGGTGTTTCTTTTGGAGTCTTAGCACCTTAATCCTATGTTTACTGTGCCTTACAGTATTTTCTTACAACTAACACTTTTTCAGTCAAATTATATGCTATTTTATTATCTCTTTCAATCATGACAGAATTTGTTTGATACGTTTAAAATTTTGAAAAGTATGACTGCATTGTTCTTGGTCCCAATTTCACATAGAAATTTTCCTAACCTGATATATTTTATTATTTTCACATAATACTAATCATAGCTATGGCATAACACTTAACGTATTCATGTCTTATACTCATAAGCATAGAATCCTTGATTATAATTTTTATGTTGTATTTCATGAAGAAAATCTCTAAGTAGCATATATTGACAACCTAAGCATGGATGTGGGGGCAAGATGAGAGGAAGTGATTATTGACATTGAATTTTTGGATATTAATTATTGCATTATTATTATTTATAATTATTTATTATTAGTTTGATACTGTATCAAGCAATGTACGCAGTATTTCCCTAAATAATTTCTCTGTCCAAACCAGTAAGGAGGTGTTTTATTTGCCTTTGTGTTTCTGGGTACACATATGTTTGACTGGATTTATATATCTGTGCACACAGAAATTAACAATATTCAAAAATTATGACCAAAAAGTAATGACAGGTGTTCATCACCAGCCATTTACCAACTGGATAGCTTTTCTTGTGAGCAGTGACAACAGCAACAACAACAAAAGCCCACCATGTATATTCTTGAACCCATCAGAAATCTCCTATGTTAAATAGCAGATTAAAAACAATGGTCACTGGCCAGCATCTGACTTATGGGAGACTAGGGGATAAAATTGTTTTTATAAATCCTGTGGACAGTATCAGAAACCACAGACTTTGATTTACCTGTGTCACCATTTGAATGTAGGAAAGTCATCCAGAAACACACACACACATACACACACACTACCGAATATATGAATGTCCCTGTGGCTTCATACTTATGGAATTAAACATGCTTTAAGGACATACTTAATAACACGTGAGCATGGATCCATTTTAAGGATGGACTACCTAAAGCCATGTTCAAATGAAACGCTGTTTAGAACTTAAGTTCTAACATTTTTTCCTTTATTAGTTATTCACATACCAGTTGTGTAAACAGCCCTGTTGGTACCATCATTATCCTCTTCCCTGTCCTCCCCCCTCCTCAGGGACCATCCTCTTTGGGGAATGTTGGTCATGCATTGCGAGTGTAGCCATCATTTGTGGGGAAGAGGCAATGTCTCTGTGCATAATGTCCCAACTTGTGGCTCTAACAGCCTTTCTGACCCTGCTTCGGCAAATTTCCCTGAGCCATGTTGGGTTCCTTTGAGGTCTGCTTCAGTGATGAGGTCTTGGGAGCCTCTATGTCTCTGGATATATGGTTTGGTAGGAATCGAGTCTTCTCTGTGTCTATTTTAACTATGAGGTTTCTGTCTTGAGTGAAGATTTCTCATTTCAAAGTGGGTCTCTGCCTCCCCCCCCCCCCTTATCTCCATTATATAACACTGAAAGTCAACATGAAATGTGCAGCATCCTTATAGCCTCTGCTCTCAGGATCTCATGGCCATGGCAGTTGCAATTCCACTCTGATTTCACTGTAAAACTCTTGATTAGCTCTATTCTATAACTCCCCCAGGCTTCATCTGTGTCCCCCCACAGGTAGCCATGCCGATCAACAGTTCCTAAAATAGAACACATGAAGCAACAAGACAGAAACAAAATGTCCTTCAAGATGCAGTATGCAAACTCTTACTTCTTTGTTGCCTACTGTCTTTTTTTTTTTTTTTAACATGCAAAAATCAACTATAGTACCATGGAAATAATCAACACAGGATCAAAACCTGGAGTTTCAAGTTGAGCACAAATCTAAAGCTGTAGGAATCCAACAGCTGGAGCCTGTCTCGTTATTCCTCTGTTCTTTGATGTGCCTTTCAGCCAAGTATCTTTGAGAACTACTTGCAGATATGTCTATCTACAAATTCTACATTGCTTACACATTATAGTTTCCAGCAGAGATAAATACTGTAACTGAGTTCTCATTTTCAAAATAGTGCCCCCTCTTTTTCATCTCCTGTTATGCACACATTCTTCTAAATGGAAGAACTGAAAATCATCTGCATCTAATAAGAGAATCAAGTTTTTTTTTTATTGACTCTGAGATGCTAGTTTCCATTAGATCATCCATCCTAGCTTTATTATGTGATCAACTGCCTAATTAATTTTGTACTGGGGTATTTAGACAGAACGCTGAATGTTTCACTGGGGTTTTGCTATAATCCTGCACCTGCGGCCTTAGAGATTTAGATATCCTCCTATCATAAGTTTGTACTGTGCCTATAATCACTTCTGTTTCACTAGGATTCCAGCAATTCAGTCCAGTGAAATTCAGTAATATTAATTTCAGAAACACCAGAACATTTGCATTTGTGGTTATGTTTCTTTGGACTTTAATCAGATCAAAGTCACAGTAGATATTAAGAGCGCTAGATACAATATTTTGTTCAGACAGTTTTAGTGGTTAAATCAGACACTGTTTTGATTTTCTGGGCTTATCTGTTAATATGCACAGATGCAATCATGCTATTGTATAATGACTCTTGATTGCCAGCAGTATTTGATTTTGCAACCATTCGGCAGTAATAATTAAAGATAACGGGATATCCTATACAGTGATAATTAAAGATAGCTTTGTGAGGTTTATCACATGAATAAATGCCATGAAAGAAGAATTGGTTTTCTGAAGTTCATTATGCATTGTGTATTTTTGGAAGGCCAAATTTGAAAAGTATGAGAAAGAGACATTTAGGTGCAACAGAATTAGTTAAATATAAGCTTGTTTTAATATTCCCATTTGTCGTGGTTACCACATGTTGATGCATTGTTCTTTATTTATTCTGAAAATTATCAGCAAGAATGTGGGGCTAAGAAGATGAAAATGGTAAATATCTAAAGAATGTGAAGTCATATATTTCACACGCAAATAGCCATTCATAAATGTATATACGCACATTGTTTAGATTTACCCTCAGCTGGAGGAAAGCAAGAAGAGCTTGTGTCTCTTGGTCTCCACTCTCTGGGAGACTGGAAACATCCGATGAGGTAATTGACCCTTCTCATGAAACATGACCCCTCTCAGGAGGGAAAATGCAGACAATTTATTAATCATTTTTGTCAATTAATTAGAAAAGATGACAATGGCTTATCAGAAAAAAAAAGTTATCTTGAAAAGAAAAATTTCAGTGGGCTTAGGTGTTCACATGTAACCCTAGGAACACATGCTTATCAAGTAGCAGAGCCAGCATTTGAAGTGCATGAGATCTAGTGGAATTTGAATTTCAGGTAAAAAAAAAAAAAAACAAGTTCTGAAATTCTGACTAGTGGTATATCCTGTGTTAAATATGTGAATCCTATAGAAAAGCCCATTATTTCTAACAGCCGGCCATCTATGCACTTGCTGTGTTTTTGTAAGCGATGCTTGATGACTCAGAGCCATGTTGGAATGGCAGCAGATTCTAGCCTTGTAGAGAAAAAAAACAACACCCAAGGTGAGGCATGAGCAACCCAAGTAGCAAGGTAAGTTTCTCAGACATGGGGACAACCTTTATTCATTAAAATCTGTGAATGCCATCCTCACTTCCACTTCTCTTAATGCTCAAATAGGCCATATTTGGGGAAGAGGCTGTATTGAATTGAAAATTGATGAAAAATTAATTTCTGTAGCTCTATTGAAGAATCTATCAGATTATCAGAAAAGAGAGTTTCTAGTTTTTATTAGCATCATAAACAGATATCACCAGTATAGAATAATTTAGATTATTTTTTTAACCTGCTTCTCTCCATTTCCAGTCTCATTAGTGGTTTGAGCCAGTGGCCTTCCTTTTCATTAAATTAGATGATGTGTAAACGGTAGGCCTTCCTCCATAACCATGGGAGACTGGTTCCAAGACCTATCACAGACACTGAAATCTGACGATATTCAAATCCCTTATATAAAATGACACAGGGGGCTGGAGAGATGGCTGAGTGGCGATGTCGCTTGCCTGCAAAGCATAAGGATTCAGTTCTAATCTCCAGGACCAACATGAACCAGATGCACAAAGTGACACATGCATCTGAAATTCATTTGAAGAGACTGGGGGCTCTGGTGTGTCCACTCTTTCTCTTTTAAATAAGTAAATAATAAATAAATAACAAAAGTCTTTCAAATGATACACTGTTGTCATACGCTGTCACCTACACACATACTCCAGTATGGAAAGAGAACAAGCATGGCGGCTGCAAGGGAACATCAAATGACCCCTGAACTTACAGAGTGCAGCTCATAGCCTGGCAAGTGGCATCTTCTTGGTTAACATTTATCAATCATTAACATTAATTAAGGGCTACTTGATTATTTTCAGCTGACAGGAATTTAAAAGTGTGTGTTTAGGGAGCAATTCCATAAATATTTTGAGTAAACACTTTTTTTTTTCTTTTAAACAGCTCAGTCTGTAAGTAGACTTGAACAAACCCAAAAAGCAACATCCCCCAATCTCCTTGCCTGGAAAAGTTGGCACACAAGCAGGGGTGTATTCATCAGGATTTAACGCATGCATATCAGCATTCTTGTATTGAATGTCATATGTCCTAATGATATCAGCATTCTGAAATTATGGGTTTGGTACTAAGGAATGCATGCCTCATAATGAAAGTTTTCACATTCAAGTGGACTCCATTGAGCTCTGCTTTTTTGAAGATGTACATTTGTTTCAAACCAGGTGGCATATGTAGAAGGGGATTGTATGGACATAGTGTGAACCATTTGTATGTATGTAGGAGTTCATTTTATGAAAATTTAGGTGAAGGCAGAAACTGCACTTACTCAGCTGACTCAATCCCTGACAGAATCCACAAAATCTACCAGCTGTCAAACATCTAAGATATAGAAAGTCTCATGGTCTCTGTGTGAGTCCTACTGCTTCCCCTTCCCGTCTCAGCTCCTTCTTATCATTCCTCCCACCAATCAAGAGTGACAAGCTTCAGTACTTTCAACACTCATCCCCAACAACAACAAAAATTAGATTTTTTTTCCAAATGGAGTGTCAAACTTATTCATTCACTTACCATTTAATAGGTGTGAAATGATGCCACCATTTTATTATGTTCTATATATTTTTAAATATTTTTTGGAAATTCTTGAGATTGAATCCAGGTCCTTTCAGATGCTAGGCAAGTGTTCTATTATAGAGCTATATCCACAACTACTGATTTTCTTTTATTTGGTGTGGGTATGTATATGCATACATAGTGTATATACAAGGATGTGCCCATATGTGTGCTCTATGTGCCTGCCTACAGCCAGGTGCATCTACCTCTGGTGGCAGAAGCTAAACAATAGATGTCCTGTGCCATGACTCTTCTTATTTAAACTGGAGTCTCTTACTGATCCAGGAACTCTTTTTTTTTTTCTTCTGAAAGCTCCAGTGATTTTCGGGTTTCTACTCACCTGTAGATGGGGATGCAGAGGCTTGTGGCCCCAGCCAGATCTTTAAATGGGTCCCAGAGGTTGAATTCCAGTGGTCATTGGGGCACCTCAGGCTCTCATGCTAGCACAGAAAGTTCTCTTAACCACTGAGCCATCTCTCTAGCCTCTGATTCTATTGTTTTTTAAGGTCAGAAATGATTACCAATAATAACAAAATCAGCAATAATATTTTAACTGTTGTTTTCTTTATCTGACTTCTCACAGAGACCCCTGAGCTTGTTGTGTGGCTTGCCACGGCAAGGTGGCTGTGTTAAGCTCCTTTTTTGGGCTGCAGCAGAGTATGTGAGTTGTGAAAGTGCACACGTCTCCGTTGTGACTAAGCGGAGAGCTGTTGCAGACTATTTATCCTCTTCTGTGTCTGACGTGGTCTGTAACACAAGCATATTGGTCACTGCCTGGCATGTAATGCGTACATCTATTCAACATTAGAGGAGGATAGAACAAGTTAGTCTTAATTCTTTTTCCCTTAATAGTTTGATACCACATTCTTAATAATTAGCCAAACCTAGCCTAACAAGAGCAGTAGCTTACTTAATAGTCTAAAAGTGAGTTAAATATGTTATGTAAGCAGCAAATGAGTAACTAACAATTATACTCCCAGTCCTCAAAAGAGGAAAGGTTTCAAAATATATTTAACAATACAATTTAAGAGTATCACAACTACCTTAGCATTAATGCTGTTTCCCTCCCCCACTCCCTACAGCATTTCGTCTCATCACCGACTCTACTTCTAGGCCAAAGGATTTAGCTATCTTAGTCCGCTTACACCCTCACTTTGAATGGGAACATACTATTAAGCAGATGCTGCCTTTTTCACTGTGGCATTCCAGTGCTGGTTGGTGAATTCCAGGCAGCATGTTTAATTTCGATTATGGCTCAGGATCCAGACTAGCTCACATGCCGGTTACTCCACTATAATTTTATCTAACAATAAGGGAAACATGGAGACATACTTGCAAAGGGACCTTCATTCTCTTTAAAAAAAAAAAAATGTGTGCCATATATCCAACAAGGCCAATTAAACTGTTTCTTTCTTTTCTTTCTTAAACTTGCTCACTGTAAAATAACAAGAGCCTTAGTATATATATATATTTTTTTTTATCACAAATGCTTATGATTCTGTGTCAGGCTAAGAATGTCTAGATCAAGTTTCCTACAAAACCACAGACTCATGATGGGGCTTTCAGTATCCCATTCCTCATTTTGGTCCCATGTTTTAGGAAGCACTCTGTTTTCTTCAAGAGAGGAGCTGCAGATGCATTTCTGCTGATGGTGGGTGCATACTACTGCTTTCTCCCAATTTACACATAATAGGGCAAAACCATTTTATGTCTCCATGCATACCCGTTTGGAGTAACAGTATAAACCTTGATTAGCTCATCAGAGATCAACTCTTTAGAAAGTCACAGACAGAAGCAGCTTTACATCTCTGAAGTAAGTCATGTTTATCACCTTCATCCATCCTTTCATGTCTTAGAGCAGAGGCAGAAAGGGAGAGGGAGAGAACATTTGCATTCAAACATGAGTGGACAATCATGAAACAAAACTAAGTCACATCCTGAAGAATTCCCTTCATTTAAAATTAAAAAAAAAAAACCCTGAGGATTATACCTCAAGGTAGGATCCATGAATATTCCAGGCTTCCATTTACAAAATATAGCTACTTCCTCCCGCGACTATAAGGACAGATTTTCATAATACCTGGTATGGAAAAATGAACATTATTTTTTTGTGTGACAGAGACATAACTAAGTTAAAAACCAGTGAATCATTAATGGTATTTCTAATTTAAATTTGCATATATTTTCCGGTGAAAGATGAACCCCTGATAGTAATATAGACACCCAAATCACTCTATGATATTGCCAAGGAGGTACCTGCTTTTACAGTTCTCCGTTGAGGATTTGTGTTAGACAATACTTTCATCTCTAGTCTCACTCCCTCCTTTTTCCTCTTACCATTTTGTCTTGTATCACTGTTGACATAAATAAACTGAATCTCCAAATAAAAGTTTTAAAAATGAGAAAATTAAAACCATGCCCTACCTTTCCATTTTTACCAGTATGTGTAGTTGGATTTTGTAGAATGTAAAATAACAAAGTAGCCGGTCTTTGTGTCCCTTCCTTCTTAAGTAAGTAAAGCTTTCATTTCCTTTCCTTCTTAAATAAGTAAAGCTTTCATTTCCTTTAGAAATTAGAAGTTTTCTGCATACATTGATACATTACCACATGACTACAAAAGCCTTTGAAATATTTAGTATTCTTTTGCATTTAAGTTAGAATGTACCACCAGAAGTCAATAAAACCTGTCTCGGATTAAAATACTTAACATCTATATATGCTAATTGTTAGATTTAAAAAAAAAAACTAAAATAATAAACTGAGCCAGAAATGAGATCCATGGAGAGTCTTACTTCCTAATTAAAGCATATGAATCCTAAACATGTTTTCTTGGCCAATCATGTCATCTCTAAGGATATATCATAAAAATCAGAATGCTCCCATATATTCCAATTAATGCTGCCATCTTGGCTGACTCATTTAGTGAGTTCAGAAAGCCAGAATATTCTAGCAACTTCACATACGCAGTAGGAGGATTGGGCCTATACTTTCAAATGTTACTCTTTTCACATACTGGCATGTGGTACTAATATAAAATAACAACTATAGCTTGAAAGTAACTCTGAAGTTTTTAAAAAAATAATAGTGCTATTGCACATTCAAGCAAATGTTTTTATAGGCGCGATACTCATGTGGGAAGGTTGTGCATCAGCCACTATTTATAAATGCATGTTTTCTTTTGTTCTGGCCAAATGAACCCCAGGAGACCATGAACTTGAGAAATCATCGGAAAAAAAAGGACTAACACAACCAATGACAAGAGAACTGGATGACATTCTGAAGTACCCAATAGTAGTAATTATTTATTTATAGGGGCAATGCTTCTGAAGTAAATGAACAAATTCATATGAGTCAATCAAAATCTCTATTTCATTGCTCTAGTCCACAAACAATCGAATTTCATCATATGGGAGAGCATTGTTGCCTAGTTACAATCTTATTTAGGTACAACACTTTCAAGCAAGCAGACAACAGATAGAGAGAATGGAATTATGAGAAGTAAAATAAGGGGTTGGACAACATGGCTCAGGGAAATTTTGCGGAAGAGGGGGCGGAAAGAATGTCAGAGTCACATGTTGGGTCATGATATGCAGAGACATTTAGCTTACCCATAACTGTGGGCTAACTCCACAGTGCATGACCCGTATACCTCAACAAGGAGGGGCCAAGGGGAGGGGTTAGGTCACGTATGAGCCTAATAATGGTACCAAACTGACTGTATTTGCTGAATACAGAACTGACTAATAAAAAAAAAAAAAAAGAAACGTGAATTTTACCATTTGTAAAGAAAATGGATGAAACTGGAGAGATAATCATATTAAGGCAATCTCAGACAAATATTATATGTTTTCTCTTGATTTTTTTGTTCCCAGATCTTATATAGTCACATAAAGTTATGTATTACATAATAAATGAAAATATTTAAAGGAAAAAAAAAATAAGGGGTTGGAGAGATGGCTCAGTGGCTAAAGGTGCTTGCTTGCAAAGACTGCCAGCCTGGGTTTTATTTTCCAGCATCCATATAAATCCATATGCAAAATGTGGTTGGTACAAGTATCTGGAGCTTGTTTGCAGTGGCAGCATATCTCAGTTTACATTTATAAACAAATAAATAAATAATATTATTTTTAAAAACAGAAGTAAAGTGATTGTGAGCTTTGGGATGCATTTTATCTTAAATACCTTCCAGGATAAAATATGTTCTTAATTTTTCTCTGTCCCTCTGACTTGCTTTTTTGCTTAAGAAATATTTAATTGGCTTATAAAGCAACTGACATCTTCCCTAAATATTGCCTTATATTTATGGCCTTTGGCTATTTTCAGACATTGTAATACAGAATTTCCTTCAGCGATATTACTGTGTGTGTGTGTGTGTGTGTGTGTGTGTGTTACTTTCTAATCAACTGTCAAGTACTCACTATCTGAGCATCTACACTTCACTTTTGTACACAATAGCTTTCAATAACTATGTGGAAAATGGATTGTTTTAAAGGCAGTAAGAGTGTCCCCTGAAGGAGAATGACAACAGGAACTTTTAAAATTCAGTTTTATTATCATAGAAATAACTTGGTCTCATTAAGGTGTTTTCAAATAGTTTTAGTTTTTTCCCTTCCTACACCACCCCCTTCTTCCTTTGCCTTGGTGTTCCTGTCCCCATTAACCTCCATTCTGCTTTCAAAGTAGATACTGCCTTTTGTCCTTTCTCTACTTCATATCACGTCTTCTTCCCCTCTCAATGTTTTCTACCTCAGATCATGGCCCATTCTCAGCCTCACATCCCCTTATATACATACATACAAACTTTAAACAGTAGGATGCACATAGGCAGAGAATATGCTATTTCTGTCTTTCTGGGATTGGCTTTTCATAGCATATGAGTTTCTTTCTAACTCTAACAATTTTCATGTAGAGTCGTAACTTCATTTTTTTTTTTTTTACAATCGTGTGAAAACTCCATTGTGTAGATATTCTACATTTAATTATCTGGTCATCACTTGATGGACACATAGGACTATTTTCATTTTCTAGCTATTATGAATAAAGTAGCAATCAATGTGCAAGTGTCTCTATGGTAGAATACAAACTTCTTCGTATGTTTGCCTGGGGTAGTACAGCTGGGTCATATGATAGTTCCATTTTAAGCTTTCTGAGTAACTTCCACACTGGTTTCCATGGTGCAAGTTTTCACTCCCACCAGCAGTTCATAAGGGTCCCCCCCCAACCCCCGCAACCTCAGTAGCATTTAATGTCATTTGTTTTTGTGATGGTAGCCATTCTGACTTCGGTTACATGAAATTTTCTATATGGCTTTAAATTGCATTACTCTGATGGCTAAGAATGTTGAATGCTTTTTAAAATATCTTTTGGTCACTTGTATTTCTTCTTTTGAAAACTATTTCATTAGACCATTTATTGATTGGTTGTGTTTTGGTGGTTAGTTTTCACAATATGCATAGATAGATAGATAGATAGATAGATAGATAGATAGATAAACACGCCTGTCAAAGGAATAGCTAAAAAATCTTTTTTCCATTCTGTAGGCTTGTTTTGTTGCTCTGCTGTGAAGAAAATATTTAATTTCATGTAGTACCACTTGTTGATTCTTGGGACTCCTTCCTATGTGAATGGAATCCTCTTCAGAAATGTGTTATGCCTATAACTTCCACTGTGTCATCTATATCTTCCGCTAGTACATTCACCATCTTTGATTTACATAAAAGTACTTGATACATTTTTAAATGATCTTTGTACAAAGTTACAGATGTGGATCTAATTTCACTTTCTGCAGGTGGATATCTAGTTTTGTTTTTTTTTTTTTTTTTCCAGTACCATTTGTGGAAAGTGCTATCTTTATTCCAGTATATGTTTTGATGCTTTGCCACAAATTAAATGACCATAGGAACAGTAGTGATTCTTAAAAAATGCTTGTGTCTTGGAACCAACCAGCACTGCCTTCGCAAACCTGGTAGTCTTGATACAAGTCATAAATCTGCAATAGTAACCATTTTTTCAGGTGATTCTTATGCCCTCTAATGTTTCAAGAAGAGTGCTTTCAATAATTTCATAGTGCAATAAAATCTCCATTGTACATTAATAAGCAAAGCCCAAATGGGGAGAATAAAGTACAATTCTATTTGTTAGTCACACTTTAGTGAAAGCCAGAAAAAAAAAAAATGGCTAAATGAGCTTTTGGGAATTGTGCCTGTTTTTTTATTAAGTTATGTCATTTTCCTCTACTATCATGAAATATAAAAATTTTATGATCTGAACTTTAGGTCCATTATAATATGGGTTACCGAAACCATTTGTGGAAAACCATCTCATAACTAGTGGGATGGAGACACATTATATGCATTCATGCATTAATTTGTGTATTTGTTGTTATATCAATGACCTACTAACTGTCACATACTATGTTCAACAATTATTATGTTAAATGTGAAATGTGATTTTCAAGGGACTGAAAAGGCAACTCTTCCTATAAGACAAAAACAAACCAAGAAATGAGAAAAATAAATTGGAAATAAACTGGAAAGTTAAGTTATACTGGAGTTCTATATAGTTGAAAGTTGGCAAAGTGCTATGGGAGCAGGAAAGAATAATTATCTGCTCAAAACTGGTGGATATAAAAGAAAATGCCTCAATAAAGTCTCTGCGCCATGAGTTTCTCATATGTAGGCAAAGAGATTCCTATGAGCCAAAATGTGAAGTCCAGAGGTAGGGCGCACACTGAAAACAGTTTAGTGTGGCTCCTTTAGAGGATATGTGGGACTTCACACCTGAAAATGGGTTATGTCTGAGATGGGTTTTAGCCCTATGCTTACAAAAATGTTGACATTTGTTGCAGACAGCTCCATGCGACTGGCATGAATTTCCAAACCAGGCACAGATTATGGGAAGAAGGAATTTATTGATGTTTATAGATCCAGGGAAAGTTTAATCATGGTGAAAGAAGCTGGGCCCATTTACACAGATCCAAGGAAAGGGGGAGAGAGAGAGAGAGACAGAGAGAGAGAATACAGCAACCTGCAGTGGAAGAACACAGGATGGAGCTTAAGCACTCTGCATACCTTTAGGCTAGAAAACAGATCCACCCCCATTGATACCTCCTCTAACCAGGCAGCCAGAGACAAGCTAAATTTTAGTCAAAAAACAAAACAAAACAAAAGCCTGACTCTATTGGGAGACATAATTCAAACTTCCACATTCTGGCCCTGGCTCCCAATAGACTCATAAACATTAGGCAAACATCAAACATCTGCAGTTCAAGTCCAACATCAGACAGTTTCTAGATTTCCCAAATTTAAATCTTATGCTTCTCAGTTCTGTATCGTCAGTCAAGCACAACAAATTACTTTTGAATTCAACCTTGATAAAACTCTTAGGACTTAGGCAGAAGAAAGCAGCTAGTCCTTAGGTTAGCATCAGAGTTCCAAAAATGCTTTCTGTTCTCTGTCCTTTGCCTTTGAAAGTTCATAAGCAAACCCTCGAAATACCATTCTCTCTGCCTTCGCATTTTCAATCTCTTAGCAGAATACTTCCTAAAACTTTGCTTATCACTCTGGAAAGGCATCTTCATTTGCAAGTACCAAGTTCTGTCCCCATTTTTTTTCCATCACAAAAGTTACAAAAGACCAAAATCCACATGGTCAGATTCATTGCAGTAATATTGCCTCACTCCTAGTATCAATTTCTGCTGCACACAGATCCATGGTGCTGGGATGACCTTCTAAACCAGGCAAAGTTTATGAGAGGAAGGTGTTTATTGAAGCTTACAGATCCAGTGAAAGTTCCATAATGACAAAGAAGCTGTGTCCCTTTACACAAATCCAAGCAGAAAGAGAGAGACAACCATGAGCAAACACAGAAGAATATGCAGCAGTAGGACCTGAGGCAGAGCTCAATCACTCTGCACACTTTCAGGCTAGAAATCAGCTCCACTCGCTTTGACGCCTCCTCCAGCCAGGGGGCTGGAGACAAGCTTTTTCTAAAAAAAAAAAAAAAAAAAACTTGAGTCTATTGAGAAACATAATTCAAACTATCACATTGTTAAAGCTATTTAGGAAAATGAACAGGATTTTACTTCCAAACAATGAAAAGATGTTCTGGCAGAAGAAATAACATTAGCTATACATGCAAGAAAATTACTATGTCACCTGCCTTTAAAGCAATGTAGTTTCATAGCCTTAGAATGTAAAACAAATGTAATGACAGTGGGATTACATAAAGTTAGATTAGGTTAAGGTTAGATTACAAAGAGTTACAAATTATAAAAAAAAATTTTAAATGGAATAAGTGAATGAATTATATGAAGGTAGTAAGGAAAATTAAATGATCAGATATATTTAAAATAATTTTAGTAGCAATTAGTTTTAGCTTTTTATAGTATTATATACAGAGTTATACTATACATTACTATTATAGTTTATAAATTATTAGTTACACATGTGTGGAGTACTATACTCCACCCTAAGTCTGTGAGACATAGCTTCCCAAAAATAACAAATAATTCTCTGACTATCAAAATAGAGCTAGGAAGAAGAAAGCATGAATTATGTTTCTGTTTTCACAAAATTAGAAGATGAGACAGACTTAAGCCATGAGTAGATGGTAAAACCAAAACAAATTTAAGGGAATGATCACATCTGTCAGGTAAATATTTCTGTGCATACAGGGAGACCTAAGAGTGGGAGAACAGGAAGGGAAACCAAAGGCCAGGTGTTCACTCACTCAGGGACAGGAGTGGCTATTGATTTTATGACAATTAGCTTGAGTAAGATTTTTTGCTTCATATTCTTTTCTTGGTGGTATAATAGATGTAAACAAATAGCTTTTAGAAATATTTTGTTTAATTATTTGAGCATAAGAGGTAGATGAGAGACAGAGAGAGAGAGATAAAGAGAGGCAGAAGAGAGTGAGAATTGGCATACGAGGGACTCCATCTGTTGCAAATGAACTGCAGATGCATGTGACATTTTGTGCGTTTGGCTTCACATGGGTACTGGAGAAACAAACATAGATCCTTAGACTCTTTAGACAAGTGCCTTACCAGCTGAGCCATGTCTCCAGCCCTAGATATAAACAAATACTTTTTAATAAAAGTATTAGTAACAGCATCATTAGAAGCTGGGTGTCAGAGAACTCGATTTGATATATATGTATGTGTATATGCATACATGCCTCCTTTCATGTCAGGTATAAGTTAAATTTATAATTATTTCAGTTAAACTAAAATGATTTTACATTTTCATAGTTACAAATTTAAATTATGAACATCTATTTGTAAAATTGTTAAGGCATTATTGCAAACATCACTTTATCTATCTATTTGTTTTTTTTTTTTTTCATTTTAACGTCATACTTAAATGCAGGCTTGGGTCATGGCTCAGTGGAGAAAGCATTTTCTATGAGTGTGAATGCTTGAGATCAGATCGGCAGACCCCTGGTAAAAGCCAGAAATTGTACAAAGGCATCTGTAATTCCTGTGGGCTGAAGGTAAGGAAAAAACTAGAGTCAGAAAAAGTGCTATAAGCTCATGGGCCAGTTAGCCCAGTGAACATAGCAGTGAATAAGAAACTCTGTCAACACACACCACACACACACACAAACACACACATAGAGTTGGGGGGGGAAACACCTCATCTGCATTTTCTCTATTAATATGCCTTTGGTTTCGTCTAGAAATCGAAAGCACTTTGCCTGCTCTGTAGATGTGTGCATAAAGAAGCTAAATACACATACCACTTTTTAAATTTATTTATTTACTTATTTATTTATCTAAGAGTGACAGACAGAGAGAGAAAGAGGCAGAGAGAGAGAGAGAGATAATGGGTGCTCCAGGGCCTCTAGCCACTGCAAACGGACTCCAGACGTGTGCACCCCTTTGTGCCTCTGGCTAACATGGGTCCTGGGGAATCGAGCCTCAAACCAGGGTCCTTAGGCTTCACAGGCAGGCGCTTAACCACGAAGCCATCTCTCCAGCCCACACGTACCACTTTTAACTACAAAAAAATAAATATTTTTTTTCTTAAGTTGTATTATTTTGTTTATCTGTGTGCATGCACTGGGGTCAGAACACCAGATGTTTGCACCACATTTTGCTTATGGATTTATGTGGGTGGTTGGGATATTGAACTCAGGTTTTGCAAGCAAGTATCCTTAGCTGCTAAACCATCCCACCATCTTCAAATTAAATATCTTCATTGGCTCCTAAAGCTTGGATTTTATTCAGTCATTCTTGTACTCAAAAATATGCTATTTAGAATAAAAATACTTTAGGTTGTAAAACCAAACAAAACTTCCTGCTTAGAACAGTGGGACATGATTATAATCACAGCACTTGGGAGGCATAGAGGGAAATCTTGTCTTCAAGTCTAGGCTCGGCAACATAGGAAGACCTTGTTTCAAATACACCCCCCAATATAAAATATAAGTAAATAACTAAGACTTCACATCACACAGTCCAGGCCATCACCTGTTCCATAGACATAAGGTAACTAAAAACTAGCAACACTATCATTAGACATAGCCAGAGGGTCACAGACGTCATAGGAATATTCTAGAAAGCACATTGTCTTTTTCTGTGTTTTCTGAATGCTGTGTGCCATATCAAGCTAAAATTTCCAGAGACCATAACTCAAAGACCTTACTAATTTAATTCAGGCTTCCCCGCTGGCTTTTCAATGTCCCAAGAGCCAGTGCATATTCATAGTACAATCAAACATATCTACTGTCTTTAGCAATGTGAATAACTTCTGTTACTTTGCTTTGTTCTTTGTAAACAAGGTTTTACTATGTTGCCAAGCTAGTCTATAGATCTAGGTCAAGTAAGGTTTGCAACCCTATCCTCCAGGTAGCTAGGACTCCATGCATGCAACATATTGTCAGGCTAAGATTGTTCTGATATCATGGTATCCATTAATGTTTTCAGACTAAAGCTGGAATAACTGACTTAGCTAAAATGGAGTAATTTTTGGGGGGGGGGAGGAAGAATGTAAAACAGGCATTGGTCACAATCAGAACTTTGTAACAACAGAACTCAAGACAGATTTGGCCAGCTAAAGACAGATGTCATGAGGCTCCCTCTTCAATTTTCCACAGAGTGTGGAATAAGGACTAACCATTCTTCATCTATATGTTTGTTCAAAACTTACATATAGGCTGAGGAGATGACTCAGTGGTAAAAAGTGCTTGCTGGCTGCTGGGTGTGGTGGTGCTTGCCTTTAACCCCAGCACTGGGAGGCAAAGGAAGGAGGATCACTGCAAGTTCGAGGCCACCCTGAGACTCCATAGTGAAATAGTGAATTCCTGGTCAGCCTGGGCTAGAGTGAGACCCGACCTCTAAAAACAAAAACAAACAAACAAACAAACAACAAAAGTGCTTGCTGGCAAGGCCTACTGGCCCAAGTTCAATAAAGCCACCCGCATAAAGCTGGGTAGCTGGTAGGTAACGGCCAGGGACCTTGGCATGCTCATACATACACACACAAATAAATAATTTAAATTACATGTAGGGCCGAAGAGATGGTTCAGCAATTAAGGCAGTAACTTATAAAAAAATCTGAGCTCCTTCTAGAAATGAGAAGAAATCCTGGGAAGTAGACATGGCACATGTCCACAAAAGTCATCTAATCTGAGCCAGTGAATGAGTCGCTTTATTCCTATTCCCCTCTCTAAAAATGTCTATACTCATAATTAACAACTAGCAAAGCCCTGTCATTTACACAGCTTATCCTTCATTGCTACTAAAACAGACACAACCACTGTGTATGATGTAGTTATAGAAACCAAGTAAAGATAAAGCTACTTGAGTGGAAAAAAAAAAAAAAAGTAGCAATGTAACTTTGACAATAAAACCATAAGCTTAAAAATACTGCAAAAGAAAGGTTTAACTTTCCACTATAACAAAACAAGGTGGATTGTTTCCAGGTAATGCCTTCCCGTCATTTGCCATACCTTGCTCAATTTTCACGGCCATCCCTGGTCAACACACTCACATCTTGCTCTAGTGGGTGAGAATTTCACATAAATCACAACTGCCTTGACCAGACCCTCCTGCTTTAGATGCTGGGCTTTGGATGCTGTCCTGAACTGTCCACAGCACTCCAGATGGGTCTGGGAACTATGCCATGAGCCTCACTGACTCTCCCAACATGATTTTATAGCCTTATGTTGGAGTACTGTATAGCACTGTTGAGCTTAGATGACATTTTTGAGTCACAATAATAATGACATATGGCACTGTCTTTATAACCCTTCCATTTGGGAAAAAAAATAAAACAATTTCCCTCTTATTTTCTTAAAACATAGGGACTGAGTGGCTGCTGCAGATTCTGCAGTGGACACTCGAAGCTAATGAACAGTCGCCTATGGTGACCTATTCAGAATGGAAGGCCCAACAGTGTGACATTCTGGTTAAGTGGGCTAAATGACTAGACATCAGTCACAGGAGTTTAAAGGTCTGGAGAGATGGCAAAATATTATTAATTCAATATCTCTTTAATACTAAAAAAGTATAGCCATAGAGACCTTTTGACGATTTCTTGGGCTATCAGAATACCTAATTGGAGATTAATCTATAATAACCTCTTAATACCATTCAGAAGTTTAAATGAAGCCCAAACAAGAGGGAAATTGTCAGTTCAGCTGTGTCATTTACAGTTAATGCTATGGAAAACTATTTAATTCATTATAGCAGCAGAGAGGAACATTTCAATTTTTGCTATTTCTATCTGACCAATTAAATACAGTGCCAGCTAAGCACTGATATTATAAAGCAGGAACTCCTATCTGTGGAATTAACATCAGGGATGTTCTAGGCTAGTGTTTTAGGCTTTAGGTCAACCATCAATCCCAAGGTCTGCCATTCTTGCACCTCAAGTTAGGTAACTCATCTTTTACAGCTTGTACTACAACTGAAACTGTGCTCTTTGAAAACACCACCCTACAACTCCACAGGGAAAGGTCATTTGTCTTGCTAGCTAATGTACCCCTATAGTGGGTAAAGAGCCTGTCTCAGTAAGTAGATGAACAATTATCATTAAAAAATGAATGACTGCCTGGGTGTGGTCGTACATTATTTTAATCAGAGCACTTGGGAGGCACAGGTGGGAGAATCACTGTGAGTTCCAGGCCACTCTGGAACTATACAGCAAGTTCCAGATCAGTCTGGGCTAAAGTGAAACCCTGCCTTGAAAATGCCAAACCATAAAAACTAAAATAATAGTAAAAGTTACAGGATTAAAAAATGAATGGGTGAATATACACTGAAGCCTGGTTTCAAATGTTTTCATATTTATCAGAGCCCTACTATTATTATTCCATGACTGCATAGTTATGGAAGAAGGAAAGAAATTTTGATATTTCTCCACCATGTCCAGCTCCTTAGAGAAGGCATGTCTCTATGTCATGAGGTTCTAACTTGTCAATGAATCTCTGTGTGTGGTCGTGCAGAACTAGGGCAGGAAAAATATGCACAAGATCCAGATGGTGACATTCTTCATATGTGTCTGCTCTCAATAGGGAATCTTAGCAACCCTTGCCTTATCTGCATTAATTCCAAGGGATTTTGCCCTGGGGTTGTTTGAGAAAGGATTCTTTTGCTAAGGGCAGGTCATTCTCACACAGCAGGGAAAGGTCAAGGTAATAAGGAGCTTGGGCCCATTTTTTTAAAAATATTTTTATTTATTTGCAAGGAGAGAGAGAGAGAGAGAACAGAAAAGAGAAAGAGAATGGGCACACCAGATCTTCTTCCACTGCAAATGAACTCCAGTTGTGTGCACCACTTTGTGCATCTGGCATTACATGGTACTGAAAAATTAAATCTGGTGTCTGGCTTTGCAAACAAGCACCTTTACCAGCTGAGCCATTTCTCCAGGCCTACTATAGCCTCTTAAGCTATAAACACAGCAGTTTTTGTTTGGATAAACCCTAGTGAGTGCCAGCCATTTTTTGACTGATGAGTTTTCTGAGGCCTCACTTTGCCCATCCCTGCTAGTCCCACACTTAAACCCTCTGCTTCTCTGCCACAATGCACCATGAAAGCCAGTGCCTCCCCAGCCCATGCAGAACTGCTTTCCCCAGACACATCCCCTAAGCCCTGTGACAACTCACTGACCTCCTTTTATCCTTATAGAGCCCGTTTGGACCCATGTTCTTTCCTCAGGCATCCCTTGTGTGAATAACATGTTTTCAAATTCACAATCACTCATTTGTCAGGGGTGGTAATATATTACCCACCAGTCATAAGATTGTATCATCTAGGGTGGCCACAAAATTTCTGGCTTGGAACTGGTTTCACTATTCCCTTGCTTTGAGTTTCAAAGTAATTGTAAAGACTTTATCTGTAAAAGGTCCTCACTGAAAGCAGTATCTAACACCCAACAGAGTGCTTCCATAGAGAGGTGTACTAAAGAAAATGGCTTAATTTTTTAAATGTTTTGTTTACTTATTTGAGAGAGAGAGAGAGAGAGAGAGAGAGAGAGATTGAGAGAGGAGAGAGAGGCATATAGAAAGAAACAAGAGAGCATGGGTGCACTAGGACCTCCAGGCACTGCAAAGGAGCTCCGGATGTATGTGTCACCTTGTATATCTCGTGTTACATGGGTACTAGGGAACCAAACTCAGGTCCTTAGACTTTTCAGGCATATGCCTTAATGGCTGAGCTATTTTCCAGCCTCTAGCTTCATATTTTTATAGCTTGTTTTCAATCTTTCTGTGGCATGGACATTAAAATTCATCGTGGTCAACAGTATTAGCACTGATCTTCAGGGCACCATACACAATTCCCCTAAGAGGAGAACAATCACATAGGTGTCCACATCCTTTGCTTCCCGTGCTGACCTTTTGTGCATTCATGTGTTGAAAACATTTAAGATCTACTTGTTGGCAACATTTTCAAGTACACAACAACTTTGTTTATGATAGCCCATGTTTTCTGTTAGATCCCCCAGATTTTCTAATTTTCTAACAGAAAGTTTGTATGATTTGATTGACATCTCCCCATTTCTTCTGTCCATGCTCTGGGGTTCTATGAGTTTGACTTCTTTGGATACCATATATAAATGTGGTCACAAAGCCTTTGTCTTTCTCTGTCTCATTAACAGTTCTACTCAAGTTATCCCAAGTGGTAGGATTTCCTTCATTTTTATATTCACATTATGTGACATTATTTCAACAATATTCTATAGGATAGATGTGTACAGATCAGACATATTCTCTATTCATCTTTCAATGGAGCAAAAAATTAAAAACCAGATTATTAATAGAATACATAGATTTTAAAGACCCACAGAAATTCACTGGAGTAAGGCACTGTAAGTAAGGAAGGATTATACAAAAAAAGAATAATAGTATCAAAGAAAAGGTGTAAAGAGGAGAAAAAAAATCTTTCTCAATGTGACATTTTGTCATAGCCATCCCAAAGTACAATGTTCTCTGAGGACTTGTGTTAAAGTATTTGCAAAGGCATACAGTTTCTTACTTTCATGCTATTATCTATATACTTATAAGTTTATATTATGTGTAATCTTTCTTTTGTGAATTTTTAATTTCTTAACGTCTAAGAATTGTTGAAGTTTTCAAATGACAGATAAGTACATAACAATGGAGTTGTGAGACAATGACTAAGGAGCTACTTGATGTTTTGTCACCTGTAAGTTCTTCCCTTGTTACTTAACCATCAAGAGGCTAGTTCTACCCCAAAGAAAAGATGTCATGGTAGGACAAGGGTGGAAAACAAAGAGTGTCACATGCATGGCTTATAATTGTCACAATAAAGCATATCTGGCAGACAAACACTGTCAAGAATATTTTTTAAAAGATATCTGTTTTACTTGTAGCCAGAAGGAAGAATATAGCTGAATCCAGACTGGATTAGTGCCTTGCCCATATACACTCAGACATAAAAAGCCCTTTCCAACTCTTTGGGAAGACTTGAACATGCCTCAACAAATTAAGTACAGTGGGTGTTACATGGCACAAAGAGCCAATCCTTGTTTTCTTTTAGAACAGAGGATGGTGCAGCTATAACTCTTAAGAACCCACTGAAACAGGAGAATTTCAGACATGAGGATATGTCAGGGAAGATCACTGTTATTATAGATAGAGGACAGGTCTGAACAAGAAGACTAAGCAAAGGTGGATAGACTGTCTGTGAAGTCAGATTAACTCATATAAATGATGGCACGAGTTGGGTGGGAGGGATGGATACTAGGTGAATTGTATTTAATCATACAATAAATGGGTCATATGATGCTTGATATCTGGCCACTAGGAAGAATAGAAGCTCAAAATAGAAACAAATGTTGAAAAAGAAAAACACATCTTTTCCTTGTTCATTTGAGTTGCAAACTGAGAAAGATCATATGCAGTATCTCCAATTAATATTTCTACATTAGAATCTTGTCTTAGAGAACTCTTTCAACCAAAAATTTCCTAAAATATCACCGACTATTCTACTAAATAATATTCTGAAATCAAAATGAACAAGTCACCAAGGACAAACTGTTCCTCTGGTAGATTTTGCATAAATGATTTCAGTTAGCTTCCTTTCATCAAGATTTTCACCAATTAATTCATAAATATTAGCATTTCATTAACTGCACCAATATTAACATTTCATGTCAGTGGGGATTTTTAAGCAAATTTCTAATTACATTCAAAAAGTAAAACAAGGAATAGGTTTTCTAATAATGCTGGTATTAGCAGACACTAGAATTAGTTTTGTCTTGAGTACACATACATTCCAGTATCAAAATCTGTTGCTCTGAGTTTTAATAATCAAGTTTATGGGCATATTATGAATAACATAAACTGAGTGTCATTAATTGGCTAATGAATTTCAATGCTTAGGATGGATTTAAACTGCAATCCATGCATCTTAGATATCTCCTTTTATAATCATAAGAAAATCAATTTCAGGGAAGTAAAATATTTTCTGTGTAATAATTTTTTTCTGTGTAGCAATTTAAATAATCAATAATACAAGAGAATACTCACAGAGTTTAAGGAAATTTTATTTTGATAGTTTTTCCCAGAACAAGATGATTCTGTGGTATAATAAACAAAGACAGGAGGTTCTCTGAGAAAAATCATCTTATTGATTTTAATAATAGGACAAATATCCACTGGTTTGAGTTTGATCTCAATTCCATAGTACTAAACTTTCTGCTAATCATGATACATAGCATAATTTACTTTACATATAAACCATTGCACTAACAAGTTGCAGTAACTAAAATAATATCTTATGTTTTGAGAACTTATACAAATACCTAGAGTCCAGTTAGAAATTTGGAAATGATGCCTGTGAAATTTAACTTAACATATATCCTTTTCTTTATTTTATCTTTTGTGGAACCCATTTCAATTTCCATGGCTATTTGAAATAACTTAAGCATTGGGTAATAAATAACAAGCATACAGGTAAATTTTGGATTAAACCTCCATTACACCTAAATCCTAATTAATTCTTAGATAATTAATTTCCTTCTATCTGGGGTCTATTTCCCAAAAATGTTTAAATTGCTCATGTAGTTGTCTGAATGCTTTCTTTTGAAACCATTAGAGAGGATGACTATGTTTGTCAGACGCCTTCCTATGACATTTCAGTCACTCATCTGGTCCTTCAGACCCTTAAGGGCCTCCTGCTTCTGTCCTTCGCATGTCATATGACATTCATCTTGCTTATTTCTAACTTTTAGAATCTCACTGGACATCATTCTTCCCGCAAAGTCTTTCCCTGGTGCTTTTGTCTGAAATGCAAAACTGGCTTTTATTTTAGAGACCATCTCACTCTTTTCTTCCCAGCATTTGTTCAATTCACATTATACATTTTTGTGCCTTTCATTCTGTTTACACTGACCTCTCAGACTAGACTAAGTCTCAAAATAAAGATACTACAGTGTCTAACTGGATTTATTGTTGGTTAGTGGAAGTGTTTGGCCAAGAGTTTGAACTCAATATGTTTACAGAAAGAGAATAAATGAATGAATGAATAAGATTCGTTTGTCTATAGGAAACCTTGACTTATGAAAATACACAGTATCTGGCAGATACCATTCTGACCATAACAGAATGGTGGATATTCATAATGATGCTCTTAAGTCTCTACAGAGTAAAATTATATTCATCATATACTGAGAGGACATACAAAAATTAGTAGAAATATTTGTTATTATTTTCTAAAAACATACTTAGTGAAAGGTCCTACTTATAGAGAAAATATACACATTATAAAACATCCCATATTTCTAACCAAATTTTTGTATATCGCACATTATGAAAGTCACATTTCCCCCTCCAAACCTAAATACTAACTTACAAGATGCAGTTAGCAGCAATGCTTCTGTAAGTCTTTAGAACTTTAAATTTTCACAGCAGTTGATGGGCTTGTGGCTGCAGAGAAGACTGGAAATTTGCAAATGCTAATTGAAACTTATAGCATGGTCAAATACTACACACCTAATTTTTCACAATTTTCTCCTATTAATTATTCTGGATTTCTCACACAGGAAGAGGAAAAGACGCTGAGTGCAGAAACCCCATACAGCGAGCGACTGCTTCCTTTGGATCAGCGTCTTTGGAAAAGTCAGTAACTGCCATTCTGATTGACTGAGAGTAACAGAAAACCCCTGAGGCCTTCTGGTTCAGTTGGGATTGTAATGATAGACTAGCAAGATAAAAGCCTGCCAGAACATTAGCTTCAACTGTATGACAATGCCCTCCCTGAGAAGATACGATGCTGTGTGGATGAATATAGATTGAAAATGTGGCTCCTGTCAGCCGCACTGATTTCACTCAGCAAGCTTATACACTGGGAGGATGCTGAGTCTGCTCGGGTGAGGGCTCCAGCAATGTGTGAAAGATTCGTTTTCTCAGCTGGAAACACTCATGTGTCTAGTCGTACAAGTGGCTAGTTGGGGGTCCAACATCAAGTTGAGGCAGAGAGTCAGGAATGAGAAAATTTGCCCCTACAAAGAGTGAGTGGATATGTTTTGGTCTAATCCTGGGGCACCAGGGAGGATCTCACCTTGTTCAGAGCTCAAAGGTCTTGCTAGGATTCTGGGATCCCTTGCCAAATACGCCTTGATGCCACGCAGGAAATCCATTCTCCTCTCCTCCATGATGTTGTCCTCACTTTCGTTGTTTCTCTGACAGATTCACTCCTGACTCCACAGAGCAGAATATTTACCCTTCAGAGGTGTGGATGGAGATGAATTTCATTCTTTATCCTCTTTCATCAAATGGGAGATTTGGAAGGAAAATGTGTGGATTTCAACTCTACATAGAGTGATGAATAACACTGACTTTGTAATTAGACAGTACCACAGAACCAAGTAGTGCTTTCCTGGCTGAAAGGCCTTAAGTCACTGTAATGCTCCAAACATCATATGGATTTAACCAGATCATGAACATAACATGAGGTACCCGGCAATCATCTGCAAATGGGAGCCGGTGACAATATTATCACCATAAGCAATATGGGAACACTGCCACCATTTAGTCCTAAGTATTGATATTTTTCTCTCTGCAGTCAGTAGAAGAGAGAGCTCATGTCTGGCAATTAATAAGATACTTTTTTTTTTAAGGGAAGGAGCCAGGCATACCATAGAAGTTCACCTGAAATTTATTTCTCAGTGAAATTGGAAAGCATGCATTTAGAGAAATGATGAGGAAAAATCCTTCCCATGATATGACTATGAAGATATTCTGACATTTGGAATGAAAATGAAATATATTCACTAAAATTTCAACTGTCATTGGACTTGGGACCTAAGGGACATGTGTAATTCAGGACTAACAATTCAATAGTAATTTTAGTCCTTTTAAAATATAATGAAATGTTATGCATTTTCTCATCCTCTTGAAATTGATTTTTTCTAGAGATAATTGATTAAAAATTACTTCGTTTACTTTTATTTTTGTTGATATATGTTGATATAAAAATTTAAATATATTCTCATGTCACATAATAGGTATAATATCTATAGCATTTTATATTTATTCCTCTGTTATATACTAAACTGGTTCTATGGAGATAAAAGGGTTTGAATTTTGTACAGTCAGACTACATATGATAAGAGATAACAGATTTCTGTCTTCTCTCATGTATTTACTATGAAAATTTTATCTTTAATTTCTTCCCTTTTTTATGGCTCACTCAGTCTGAGGCTTCTAAACCTTACACAATTAAGAATCAATAAATTACTTTATATAAAGCAATGTTATTCATTTATTTTATGGGAAAAATATTTGGTTCTGCTTCTTCATTTACCAGGATATGGAAAAAGAAAAAGAGAAAGATGGCATGTGTGTTTTGAACATACTGATTTGTTTTATTTTAGAGACATGGTCTTACTATGTAATTCTAACTGCCCTGAAACTTTCAATGAACAACATACTTCTGCCTCTCAAGTCCTGGGATTTCAGATTGAACATATGTTGTGTATCTCTGCTTAAGTATTATCCATCTGTGGGTGATACATATACCGAGAATTCTGGACCAAAGGAAAATGGTACATAGTGGAGAGCAGTGATACAAATTAGAATAATGCTATTAAGCTGTAATGTATTTTTATAGGAAAAACCTGAGGATCTTGTTACAACGCAGATTTATTACATGTAGTCTGGTGTGGAGGGTCTGCAAATGTAAAGTTCTCATAGGTGATTTTGGCTAGTGGCTGCTCACACTATGAAAAATAATACCATTCAGGAAATGTTTGTGAAGGGTTTTCTAGATTAGGACAGATGCAGGTTAAGTGTAAATGGGCAAATAGGACCAAATGAGATGAAAACTCAAGCTATAGAAGAAAGCTCACATACGTGGTAATTAACAGTTAAAAGTAGTTGACTTCATCTACTTATTAGTCCTAATACCTTGTCAGTTTCCTTCTCTCATTCTATTGCTAGACTATGGTTGATCAGGTATTTTTAATATTTTTGTGAAATTTGAGACTCAAGATTTCACTGTATGGGGAGTACTCTCTCAATCCCATCTACGAAAGTCCAGCCTACCACACTGTTGTAACATATTTTTCAGTTATTGACTGAGCATGTCATAGTTTTGGTGTCTTTTTCTATTTCCTTCCATTTTCCACTTTGCACTAGCTTCAGGATATGAGTGGACTAGCAGTTTACTATAACTGAGTAAGATTCATTGTTAACATTCCATCAAAATGGGGGAAAAAAAACATGGATACTTCATAAGGGACAGTGCAATCTTTAAAAAAGTACTTAATCTTACCCATCATGGAGTACACAAGTTACAATCATTCCAGTTGGGGCTGGGGAGGAAGAACCATTGTCAGAATGCTTGCTTAGTATTCATGAGGCTCTAGATCACACCTTCAGAACTACATAAAACTGTACTGTACTTATATTCTAGCACTCAGGAGAAAGAGATTGGAGGAGCAGAAGTTCAAGATTATTAGAGTCTACATAATAAGTTTCAGCAAAGTCTTCAATAACAGACACCTTGTCTTAAAAAAAAAAAAAAAACTTAAAGGGGCTGGAGAGACGGCTTAGTGACTAAGGTATTTGCCTGTAAAACTTGACAACCTGGATTCAATTCCTCAGTGCCCACGGAAAGCCAGATGCGCAAGGTGGCACATGTGTCTGGACTTGCAGTAGCTGGAGGCCCTGGTGTGCCCATTCTCTGTCAATTTCTCTTCACTTGCAAATGAATAAATAAAAATTTTAAAGGATAAATAAAACTACATAGTAGTAGTTTTATTGCTGTTGTTTAAATTAGGAAAAATCTGATAAAATATTTTTGAATAGTAAGAATTAGTAACAGAAAGTTAAGTAGTACATGAAAGGCCTAAAACTGCATAGAATGCTTGTGGGTAATCTAACATCATTCGTAGCCTCTATAAACTTGAATCCACAGTATTTGGAGCAAAAATCATTTTGAGACCTTAATTTCTACTTAAGAGGTTTTTGTTTGTTTCTTACTTAAATACTTTTGATTTTTGATCTATGGTAACTTTAGCCTGTATGATTAGTGTTAAAAGCTAAATGTGTATTTGTTTAAAATCATTTAGGAGTTTTAGATATTCTTAACAAAGCATAGCATTTAACAAAATGTATTATGTCCTTAATTTGTTCAGTGGCACACTTTAGGTGTTGAGGAGACTTGAAGAACAACTGTTATTCATGGTCAAGTAACACAGACATCATGGAGGCTTAAATTTAACAAGGAAAGGAACAACTTACATGCCTTTGGCATTTTACTCTCCTGGTCTGAACCAGCTACTTTAGGATGTCATCATAATTCTGATTGCTGGGTTTCCCATTGTCTGTTTTCACATCCTCCTACCTTAGCCAAAGGTGCTCCAGGGCTTACTAAATTTTAAAATAATATAAGACTTATTAAAATATTTCACTGTGAAGAATTTAACAAAAAACTCCTGGTATAAAGAGACAGCTTGGGTACAAGAGCAGAAACAAGGAAGTGTAATGCACAATTGGCAGAGGTGTGTGTGTGGGGGGGGGGGGGCACCTGGATAGCACCACACCAGAAGTAAGCAGCAAGAAAGTTGTTCCAGGAGAGGGTGTGGTTGCACATTCCTTTATCCTAGCACTCAGGAAGCTGAGGTAAGGGAATTCCTGTGAGTTTGAGACCAGTCTGAAGCTACATAGTGAATTCCAGGTCAGCAGCCTGGGCTAGAACAAGATCCTACCTCAAAACAAAACAAAACAAACAAAACAAAACAAAACAAAACAAAACAAAACAAAACAGAGTTGAAGGTCCACATTTGGCCCTAAGTTATGTAAATGTGATGCTGTTGAAGGGCAGGTCATACTGGGGCAGTCTTGAACAAAGTAAGTGTAGGGGAAAACCATTTTGCTAAGATATTCAGGAGCACATACTGTGATCTTTGATATACATATATGTTTTATTGGTTGTGTGCTATTCTTAGGAGAGGTGGGGAAATTCACATTGTGTTCTTTCTCTTTTTTCATTATTTTATCTAGACTTTTAGATTTTGAGTTGTACAGAGTACAAACAAAAGAGTTTTCTTAGTTGTCATTCACCAGATGGTGTACTGGATCTGAGTATACAATGTAATGTGCAGACCCTAAGAAGAGACTAGGACATTGGGTTACATGGCACACGCAAAAAAGCGGGGGTTCTAATTCTCATGAAAATACAGGACAAGGGCGGGAGAGATGGCTTAGTGGTTAAGCACTTGCCTGTCAAGCCTAAGGACCCAGGTTCGAGGCTTGATTCCCCAGGACCCACGTTAGCCAGATGCACAAGGGGCGCACGCATATGGAGGTCCTTTGGAGTGACTAGAGGCCCTGGCATGCCCATTCTCTATCTATCTATTGGCCCCTTTTTCTCTCTGTCTGTCTCTCTCAAATAAATAACTTAAAAAAAAAAAAAAAAGAAAATACAGGACAATTCTGCCAATTGAGATTGGAAATGTAGAATATGAAGAGAAATTTGCATAGTAGTGTTTAAAGTACTTCATGTGATGTCAGTCCACGAGGTTCAGAAATTATTTAGTATCTATGTTTCTTAGATTAGTCATCTGTACAGTGGAGTTCATAATTACACAAAAACCTTACCCTCCAATTTGCTCTGAGGAATGAATAAGGTAATACAAAAAAATTGGGAATTGCACTTTTCCATAGTTGACAATTAGTAAACATGATCATTATTATTGCAATGAGAACAAATGGCTTTTCCTCCCAGTAGTTGCCCTGTCTTATTGCTTATTTAAACATTGGTTTCTCTCCCTCTCTCTGTCTCTCTGTCTGTCTCTCTGTCTCTCTCTCTCTCTCTCTCTCTCTCACACACACACACACACACACATACACACACAAACATACACATACACACATACACACACAATGTTTAAATCCACATACTTACTTGCTACTCTGGATGCAAGACTCCATAACATACAATTCCAGTCAAATTATACTATTTCTACTTCCATGGCCCACCCAGAATTGATATTAAAAGTTAATCAAAATTCCTCCCTGGCCCTTGCCAGATCTTGGACTGTGAGGGACACCCCAGACATGACCACCTCCATGTATTCCCTTGGATGCATTACAACTCATCTCTCTGCAACCACAAAAAAGGTATTCTTGATTAAACAGCTTACTTCTTGCTTTCTTGCATAATGTGGCAATGCTAGCTGTTTCCAGGAGCTCCGTCATTCTCTGCTCAATACATACATAGCCTGCCCTGAAATCTTTAATTACTGATCACACCATCCTCCTAATCTTCCTCCCTTCTTGTTCTATTCACCCAAGGCTGATTTGTGTCTTCTGTCAAAGTCCCTACAGACGATGAAACTGCTTCTCAATTAAAGTACACCCGCCCCTCCCCCCACCCACTGATTTATACAAAAAAAAAAAAAAAAAAAAAAAACCCTCGGATTGTACAAAGAATGCCACTTAGAAAAGCTGTTAATCACCACATGCTTGTCTGAGCTGCATTGTTCTGCATTGTTTCATAAGGCTCCATTGTAGGCTCTAGGAGGCAGAGCCTTTGTTCTCCATGCCCCGACTATTATTCCCAGCAGGGCACAAGGATAGTAGCATGGGGAAAAGAGAAAAAAATAACCAAACAATGGTTTTTACGTGCTTTACCATTATAATTGTCAAATGGGACGGTCTATAAGCACAATTCCTGTGACAAGTTGAGTTTACGACCTCTGAAACTGCTGAAGGAAGAGATGTACGCCTGAGAGTTAGTTCCGTCTAGGTTTTCAAACCTAACTTCCAGTTTTGTCCACTTATTCTTTTGCTCTACAAACTGCCTGAAAGTAAATCATCTATATCAAAAGGAGTTCAAGTTTCCTTAGCTCATGTGACTCCACAGAGAAGTAACCTGGGTGGAGTGAGCAGCTGGTTCCCAAAAGTACCTGAGATGGTGCTCAGATTACCAGGCGCCATCAGCAGAATTTGTAAAAGAGCTTTTCACAATTTTCCCACATATGGAACCATTCCCTGTAAAAGGCCACATCACTAGGGTCAGCAGACAACCCACCTCTAGAGTGTTTATGCATGTGTGAGTGTGTGTGTGTGTGTGTGTGAGAGAGAGAGAGAGAGAGAGAGAGAGAGAGATATTTAGAATGCAAACACACAGGCATGTGGAGATGTGCACACACAAACATATATATGATTAGATAAGAAAAGAGGGAGACATTATCCCTGGCCAATGGCCAAGTTTGACCATCTAGGATAGCTAGACACGGCCAGTATTAGAGTTACTCACCTGCCAGATATCCCACTTCTACCACGCATTAGTTCCTGTAGCATATCTCAGCTGGATTTGTTTCAGAGCAACTTTGGACTAAATATTTTACTAAATAGGATGTTGACTGACTCTGGGAAATATCTGCATTATATATGAGAGAAATATAAATGGTATAAATATGTAAGCAGATTCCAAGACAATGACCGAGAAATGAATCTGCTCCACAGGTCAAAACCTAAAGATGTTTCAAAGCCACATATGTAAATAAAGATGAAAATAGAATAAGTTAATATATTTTAGATATTTTATACAGGGATATGTGATAAATACTGATCTCTTATCTTGAAGGAAAAGTGGGAGGATATGGGGTTTTCAGTCACTTCTGCATCCTACTAATTTTTCATAGCATTTGTCACAGAATAGATTCTCAGCTTCTACTTCAGAGCTCTTAACGCAGATCTTCTAGGAGATAATCTCATGTCGTTTTTCTTTTTAAAATCCTCTCCCTTCATTCTTACAAGTCAGTCAATATGAGCTGGGATGGCAGAACTGAATTACAGAATCCAGCACAGATGTATTGAGTGAAGTTTGGCTCTTGCCAGACATCTGTCTCCAGTCTTTTAGGGCAATTGTTTTAGAATCCCAAACCTCCTTCCTTTTTCTTTTTCTTTTTTTCCTTTTTTTTTCTTTTTTCTTTCAAATAGGAAAGCAGAGCCTAGACTAGAACTCACTAAGGTACCTTGCTCCTTAAGAATTCATTCAATGCTTCCAGTTAAGAAAATGAGCTGGCTCACATTGTCATCGGCATCATCTTTCCATATCGGAGAGATTAAGTTGCCTTGCTACGAACAAGCACACTCACTTTGTTGTTTCTATTGGCACGTGTAAGTTAAGGCTAATTTCCCTAGTGCATGCTAACGCATTAACACTGATGGGGAAAAACACTTCCTTGAGAAATTTGAATTGTGAGGCTGTTGAGGAGGGAGAAATAGTAAGTGAGTGTTTGATACAAAGACTAAATTGGGTTTTAGAATACTTTAGAAGGCTCTTTAAACAACTATTTCTGATATGACCATAAGCCCCTGGAGTGTCAAATAAATTATTCTAAGATTCTTTCATGAGATAACAGAGGCTAATTTGGCAAAGTAAACAGTAATTGCCATATTAAGAAATTCAAACCACCATTACAAGTATTTCTGGAGCTCCCATGCTGATAAATTTACTTGCTGTTAAGTCCTTTCCCTCATCTTCTAAAAAGCATTTTACATAATCTGGCATTACCTATTTTGCATATGTGGCATTTTGCTTAGCATTCAAGTAGTTTATTTGGAGAAGATCCTTTACATACTATTCTGGGGAACAGCCTGCCACCGTCTTTAAGCAGCAGCAAAAGATGCAGGGATGCTCCTCGCTCAAATGTGCCTTCTTTCAACAGCTTGTTGAGCTAGGGAGCCGAATAAGAATGTAAACACTATTGAAATAGTCTGTAATGCCAAATGTAAGAAAGGAAATGCCAAAAATTCTCCAAAAGTAGCATGGAGTTGACAGAGAGTGCACACAAGATTATTTATACTCTTGCTTTACTATGCGGCTACTTTACTACCAAGGTTAATACCAGCTACATGTTCTAATCTCTGAACCCTGGCTTCATAACCTTCTCTCCCCAACAGCTCTGTTTGGAGACCAACAGGTGTTTCCAGTCAAGTAATCCAGTAAAGACCCCGGTGGGCCTTGTAACTCATAGGTGTACCTTGAGATTTTTTTCATAGTCTCTTCTACTGTTCTGCTATTTAGAAAACACACACACACACACACACACACACACACACACACACACACAGTTTGTACAAAGCCAGTTCCCTCTCATTGTTTTTTTTTTTTTTTTTTTTTTTTTACAACAAAAGCTTAGAGGAATAAAAGTTCAGTGGATACATTTTGTGGTCTCATGTAAGATATAAAAATGTAGGGATTTCTGGTTATGCCAAGTACATTAAATGTAACCACCCTTGCCCTCATTATCACACTAGCTTCTCTGTACTTGTGCATGAACAGAGTTCAAATGTAGAGCTGAGACAATAGCCAAGTCCTTGGGATTCTGTTTTGTGTACTGGGTATGAGAGTGTGGTAAGAAGCTCTGAAGCTATTTCTGCCAGGCATGAATTTTAATCTACTACCCTGGGCTACTATAGGTCTGAAGGTTTAATATGAATAAGGCAGAAATTTACTCAAACCCTGAAAAAAAAAAAAAGATGCTATTACAGGCAGTTTTCCTTGGCAACAGAATGTGTATGTGGTCTCTCCAAGGAGACTAACCCTGTCTGACAGCTGGAGAGTCTCGCGTTACTTGAATTGGGTTTCCTATGGTTAATCCAGTTCCAAGCATTAATTGAAAATAGCTGGACGTGACAAGACTATTTTGGTTTTGGCTTTTTTTACTACAGTGTCTAAAAGATAAAAGAAAATTCCTGAGGTTGCAGGTTATAAGTTTGTGTAGCTCATTATAAAGTCTCCGTCGAGATGTAGGAAATCATGTTCTCTGCATTTTTTTTTTTTTGTCTCACCACTTCATTTTTAAGACTAAAGTCTTCACTGTTCTAATTTTCTACATGCTTATCCATCACATTTCACTGTCATTTGTAGGAGCGTGGTTACCTAGTGAACATCCCTTCACTAAATTTCATACTTCTGGAAGATCTTAAGTTAGACCAGGCATATTTCTGGACACAGAGTTAACGTGTGTGGAATGAACAAGTGCATAATGGCACTGTGAACAATACCATGATGAACGCTTTTTCTGTGGTTTTTTTTTTTGTGCCACAAACTATATTTCATTTCTTCTTTGCATAGCTTTATTTAATCTAGAAAACAATCCTTAAAATTAAATATTTTTCCACAAAAAGAGCAAATATTTTTTTTCTTTCAAGCTCCTACAGTAAATATATAGATTTGAAGCCAGTTATATTTTGCAAGATGTTCATTATATTAGAGTTATTTTAAGGGTCTTATCTCTGACTTGTAAATGTACAGATGAAAGATGTTAGCCAAAGTTGTCAACATTCTGTGGCGTGTTAAATAAATAAGCAAGATAAAGAATCATAATAGGATGCAAAGATGATGACATCAAAACAAAAGGAGACTGTTTAAGAGGGGAGGGGATATGATAGAGAATGGAGTTGTAAAGGGGAAGAGGAGGGGGAGGAAATTACCATGGTTTATTGTCTATAATTATGGAAGTTATCAATAATAAAAATAAATAACAAAACAAAACATAAAAACAGTAACAAATGTGGGCTGGAGTGATGGCTTTGTGGTTAAGGTGCTTGTATGAGAAACCAAAACGGCTCAGGTTCGATTCCCCAGGACCCACATAAGCTAGAAGCAGAAGGTGGCACATGCATCTGGAGTTTGTAGTGGCTGGAAGCCCTGGCATGCCCATTTTTCTCTCTCTCTCTCTCTCTCTTTTTCCTTCTCTCTCAAATAAATAAGTAAAATAAAAATAATATAAAGTGAAAGACTAACAACTGTTATATAATAATGGATCCACAAAATATATGTATGTAGCTATATGCACACACATCAATGTATACATGTACATATAATTAAACTGATACATACATATGTTTGTATGTGCACAATATATACAACAATAATTTTTAACCTATTAGTGAAATCACAGCTCCTATTTTTCAATTTTTATACATATTAATTGCCTAATAAATATTTTCAAGATATTTAACAAATTAGAATAACAAACTACCCAGACAGGATTTTATAAAGGAAGAAATGTGAATGGTGAGCCAAATACACTATCAGATTTAGGAGCTGGAAGAGGTAGATGAAAGCATTTCAAAGAGAAGAGAAATATTTCAGGCAATGTCAGGGACATGTTCCAAAATGAGCACTTGCCAAGTGTTCAGCCCATAGAGGTAAGTATATAAAAACTGGTAGCCTCTGCCTTCCATGAGCTGGGATTAAAGGATTGAGCCACCACTCCTGGCTTAAAAAAAAAAAAAAAAAAAAACTATTATTTATTTATTTATTTATTTTCAGGTATGGCAGGGAGAAAATGGGAATGGGTGATCCAGGGTCTCTAGCCACCACAAACTCCAGATGTATGCACCACTTTGTGCATCTGGCTTCATGTGGGTACTGGGAAATCAAACCTTGGCCATTAGGCTTTGAGCCATCTCCCCACCCCCTGTTTTTTTTTTTTTTTTTTTCTGCTTCCTTTTTCTTAGACTTAGGGCTTAAAGATGCTGATTAAAGGATATGAATTTTCAGGTAATAGATGAATAACGGGGCTCTAATAAATAGTATGGGTGATAATGTTGTATGAGTAAACTTTACTGTGACACCTTTACAAAAGCATTTGTATAGTAACTCAACAAACTACAAATCTGAATATGTACAGTTTTTAAAATATTTAAAAATAAAGTTGAAAATGTTTTCCTATTTAAAAAAAAAACAAAACACAGCAATTCCTGGAAGGTCACCCCACCCTGTCATCAAGATGAATACATTTAGCCTTACCTATAACAGTCACTTCAAGAAGACTGTGAAGCAACACTGAAAATCTAACATGCAATTATTTTTTCAAATTTGTATGTGAAATATTTCAGTCAAGGCCCACTATTTATAACTTGCCCTTTGTTACCTTTCTTATGCAAAAAGACCTTAATAAATTAAATAGAATATGAGTCAGAGACTTTAAAGGCATTCATACTTGGGTATAAAATCCTGTCTCTCTCTGAACCTGCCTAACAGTTGTACCAACTTCCTGCTATAGTGATGAGAAACACACAGATCACCGTGTGTCAAGTACAGAGCACAATGGCAGATACATGAAAAGATTTCCACTAATGGGATCCATTAACGACTATGTTCTTTCTTTCTAGAGATAACTGGACAGGAGGGTCACTGACAAAAGTGTTCAGTGGGGGTTTGAAAGCATTCTTGGAGAACAGTCCCCCCTTTACACTACCATGCAATCTACATGCCATCTACAATTTGTACCATTAGTCCTTCTGCTGAAATAACAAGCAACCAGTCCGGGTTAAATATAATGGCCTCATTTAAAGAAACAGAGAAAACAGGAATTAAATGAGTACCAACAGACATGTCCTTGAACACGGTGCCAAAAAAAAAAAAAAAAAAAAAAAAAAACAAAGAAAGAAAGAAAGAAAGAAAAGCCTCATATGCCTTTGCATGTTTGGCTCCCACAAAACACCTATATGAGTTCTTTTTGCCATCTTATCTCAAAGGCAATGAGATAACAATTCAGAGGCAATGCCTAATTTGTTCATAGCTATTTGATAAGATTGCAGATAAATTACAATCCTACAATCCCCACATCGATCATGATTCTGAATTCCATGATGAGTCATGGTTTGATGGAAAAGCATGAGAATCATGTGGTATAATAACCTGGGGAGCCCTCTCAGGACCCATAGCTGTATCTAACTTTTATTTTCTTTTCATTGGTTGTTAATTTGAAAGAATCACATTCTGATAGTATTCCAGACCTCCTCTTTCCCAGTCTCTCAACTCGAATAATTTAGTCACTGACAGTGAACAGTTGAAGAAAAGGTAATGTCCTTCAATATGTGTCAGGAGTAGCCCTAAGGACATCACAAATATTACCTCATGTTACATCTTTACAACTCTTCTGTCACACAGTTGGTATAATTAGATACTATTGTTACCCACTTTGTACACAGGAGGAAACCAAAGCGCAGCAAAGTTATGTAACATGCCTAAGATAAAGTGAATCCCCCAGCAGTGGCCCTTACTACAGAAACTTTACATCTTCCATAGCTATGCAATTGTCTTAATACTGAGTCAGAGACTTCTGAGAAACAGCAATCGAGAACACAGTTTTGAATGCAAAATGGTAAAGGCTGTGATGCCTAAAAGAGAGCAGCCTTGTGTAGTCAGAAAAAGTATTCTGAGGGTTTGAGATACTGAAGTAGAAATGATCAAGAGGAAGGGAAAATACTGAAATGTAAGCAATTTTCATGGGTTTTACAAATTCGCACAGTCATCTCATAATTGTGTTAGTTCAGCTCTTTGAGAAACCAGACTATACCTTCAGGCAAAATCATGCACGTCTTCAAGGCTAACCAGCTCTCAGAGGCCTTGGCTCTTGAGTGTGGTCACCAGATGTCACTAGGACAGGGATGCTAGATGGAATGTCACTTATCAGGTCTCAACCTTAGCCCAGAGAATCAAACATTCCAGAGAGAACTCAGCATAGCAATGGGAGTCATTAGCTAAAGAAGAAAATTCAAACACGTTTTTGTGACGGTTAAATTCTGTTTTCAACTTGATTAGATATTAAGTAACATACACACACACACACACACACACACCCCTCTTGGGCAGGTCTGTGAGAGCATTTCTAAGAAAATTTGAAAGACAACCTTCAGAATGGGTGGCCATTCTGGTAGTGGACTACATATTCAGACGCTCCAAGAGGGCAATGTTTTCGTTGTTTTGGTTTTTGCCTGGCTATACGTGTTACCTGTTGGTGAGTGAACCAACCCTGTTACTGCTAATCTTCATGGATACCTGAACTCAGCTGATCCACCTCTCTTCCAGTGTGGACTAGTAACCAGTGGCTCTCCAGGAATCCTCTAGGCCTTCAGTGTTACACTGAGAATGCTGAGGCACCCAACCTCATAGACTGAGCAGATACTGGGTTCTCTGACTTTCTGGCTTGCAGACAAATTATTGGACTGACCAATTTATATCCTATAAGCCAATCCAATAAATCTCCTTTGTGACACATGTTCATTCTACAGGTTCTGTTCCTCTAGAAAACACTGTTGTTAAAGTTTGAAAACCATTGTTTTAAAGCATGTAGTTTGTATTGCTATAATCTGTGACTTTTGAAGTAGGTTTTAAAATTACATGATGCCAAGCATACCATTGCTAACCCTCATAACAGAGTTGACTCACCGAAATAGAGAACATGAAATTGGCTTTGACAATCATTGCTGAAATGCTGAGAGGAAGCATTTGAGATTCGCTTTCTTGATTATAAGTGAGGCTTTTATTTTTACTTTTTTAATTATTTAGGGAGAGAGACAGAGAGATAGAACTGGCCAGCCAGGGCCTCAGCCATTGCAATCAAACTCCTGACATTTGCACCACCTAGTGGGTATGTGCAACATTGCACTTGCCTCACCTTTGTACATCTGGTTTGAGATCTGGAGAGTCAAACATGGGTCCGTAGGCAATTCTCAATCCAATCAAGTTAACAGTCAAGATCAACCATGAAAACTCACTTACAGGCCTGGAGAGATGGCTTAGCAGTTAAAGCACTTGCCTGAGAAGCCTATGGATATGGGCTCAATTTCTCAATACACATGTGAGCCAGATATTCATGGTGGCACATGTGTCTAGAGTTTGTTTGAGGTGGCTGGAGGCCCTGGCATGCTCATTTTCTCTCTCTCCCTCTATCTCTATGTATCTATCTACCTGCCTCTTTGTCTCTCCCTCTCTCTCTCTCTCTCTCAAATAGGCTAAAATAAAATATTTAACAGAAAAGAAAAATGCACTATGCAGAATGGTGTGATCGATCAGTTTGCTGTTTGGAAATATCGCCATGGATCCATGGTTTTTTTACCCTGTTGGTTTATTTTACCTCAAGATTATACTATTGTATTACTTCAGAAATAGTATCATAAGTACACAACAAATGCTTACAACTATTAATAAGCTATACATATATTTTTAAAAAAAAAACATTTTACCTTTCACCTGTACTAAGGAATTTGATAAATAGTTGTAGATTTTAGAGAGGTTCTTATGTACTGAGAAGCAAAGTTTAAATTTAGTAGAGTCCAATGACTCTCAATTGACGGGAATGCCCACTCATCAGATTAAATTGTGCATGAAGAAAATTGAAATACACATATATGTTCCTTGTAGCCATTGTTAATACGTTTACTATTTTACTTATTTATATTTAAAAAAATTAGACTGCTTATGGCAAATTCACACTTATAAAATGTTTAAAACCAAACATTGTAAAGTCATATATATATATATATATATATATATATATATATATATATATATATAGAGAGAGAGAGAGAGAGAGAGAGAGAGAGAGAGGCTGCTTCAATACCTGGCACTTTTATTATTCAATCTTGAAATTAGAAATTAGAAAACATGGGTGCTTCCAGCCATTTCTATTACTTGACATCCAATTAAAGCAATGTTGCAATAAAAGGAAATATTGAAATCCCTGAGGAAATTTGAGAGGTTGTATACAGACCCTCATGGTACAATCAATAGCCTGAATTGACTGTATAAGCCCTTAGTTTATTCTAGACAAATAACAAATACTTTGTTAACATTTTCCCTAGATTGTAAGTGTTATGCAATCTATGCATTATTTTAAGAATGACGTTTTTTTTGGATATGTGAAGATGTTGGTTTGGCACTCCCTCACAATCATCATGTGACTCCTACTGCATCTACTGGACAGGTTTGTTTACACTGATTCATTAGGGATTATAGGCATGTTTCAATGGCTCTGAGATACAGCAATACATACGTTGAATTTTTCACTTCATGTATACTTAGCGCTTCAGAACAGCACACACACACACACACACACACACATACGCACGCACGCACAAATCCAAAAAACATATTAGGCAGGGAGCAGCCTTCTAAATAACTGAACACATTACTAGCACAAAGATTGCAAATAGAGTAAGGTTTTCAATCAAATGAAATGGCATGTCTTTGGCACACTGTGGCATGTGGTCCTGAGGTCTTGTGGCAGCAGGTGTCTGCTGTGGGGAGGGTCAGACAGGTAGTTAGAGAACGCACAGTACACTCCAGTCCCTGCCAGAGAAGCTGCTGGCTATCGCTCTTGCTGTGGCTCGGATCAGCATGCTCTTTATGGGAGGATACTGACCTTACACTACTGACAGTTTTTGTGGTTGGCAGTTGCAGGGTTTAAGCTAGGGAACTGATATGGATTATGGCCTCCCCCACCCCCCCAGTTATGGTGAGAAGTAACATCTTCCATGAAAGCAAAATGACCCAGGGTTAAGGGCCACTGCTATAGGCTCTACCTGTTTAGAGCAAGGATACTTGATTTGCCTCTCTTCCTCTTCAAATGGCTAACACCAGGAAATCTTACAGCTCTGCATGCTAATGCTGCTCTGTGATAACAAATGGGGGTGGCAAGGGACCTTTACCTACCACTTTGGCCTCTACCTGACTCTTCTTCGACTGACACACCTAATCTGATTATTTAATCAGAACACTAACAGAATGGACAGAACAATAGCTTTTGTTATACGATATTTATAAATTAGCTATAATGTGCTAAATCCCCATTTCTAAGCAAACTATACACTTATATAATCTTTATAAAACTTATTACAGTAAATAGTATTAATTTATAGATCATGAATAGGCATTTGAGAAAGTCAATCAATTCCTAAGAAAATAGGACACTTCTCCATTTCTTTGGGGTGTGCAGATGTAGACATGATTGACATCTCTCCTGACCCATGCCCGTCCTCCATGACAGCACAGCTGCATTTTGGCTCATGCAAGTGAGCTATGCAGGGCACCCACAGTTCTTGGTCTGGCATGCTTGATACCTTGCATTTCTACTCCCTAGTGTGGCTCAGCTTCGACATGGTTCTACTAGACATGTCTCATCTCCTCTCACACCATCAGGTCCTGCTTTGGACACTCACCACCTTTTGTATTTCGTAGCCATCCCTACCTTCACAACTTAGCTCTGCACTCTGAAGGAAGGTGTGTCTTGGTCCATTGATATTTTCATAGCTCCCAGAACAATTCTAGGTCCAACGTGGCCACTGTGTTTATATTAGGGACTGGTCAAGTGAGTGAATGAGCTGATCCAAACTAGGACTCAAAGTGCATGTTTGCTCTGACATGTGGGTCATAGCTTATAATATCTATAAAAGTGCATATACACAGAGAGGAGCAAATGTGAGTGAAACCTAGAAAGGTGGAACTGTCACCAAAAGTGAGTACAAAGAAACAAGCTGGGCAAGTGTGAGAGAAGAGATAAAGGGTTTGCGGCAAGATGTAAACAAAAGTGGGGAGAACATTAAAGAGTGTAAAGAGGACCTGGGGAAGAAGAGGGGGAGTATGAAGATAAGAGGAGAGACAAGAATTACTTAAAACAAATTGCATTTGAAAATGCTAGAATGAATGATACCTAAATCTCTGTATACCAAGGGGAAAAAATAAAAAAATATATAAATAAATTTAATTTGTTCTTAATTTTCAAAAAGAATGAAGTAGTACCTCCAACAAATCCATTTAATTCAAAAATAGTAGAATGGGGGCTGGAGAGATGGCTTAGCAGTTAAGGCATTTGCCTGCAAGGCCTAAGAACCCAGGTTCGATTTCCTAGTACCCACATAAGCCACATTGACAAGGGGGCACATGCATCTGGAGTTTGTTTGTGGTGGCTGATGGCCTTGGCATGCTCATTCTCTCTCTCTCAAATAAATAAATAAATAAATAAATAAATAAATAAATAAAATATACTAAAAAAATAGTAGAATCGGAATTGTCACCCAATGTCTTTCATATTTTGAAGTCAACCTCGAAATTCCTGCCTTATTTGGTTATATCTGCCTGCAAAGCCTTGATTCTATTGGCTTTAAGCCCTTCCCAGCCCCAGCCCCTATGTCCTTGTACGTAACTATAGATATATGGTATTACATGATATGATCTCAGAAACAGTAAATGAGTAAGGCCATTATTTGTGATCCACAGCATTCACACTTAAAATGAGATAGTGGACTATTGAATTGAAAAAAAAATTCAAAGTGAATGACTTTAATAAAAAAATCACCACCAACCTTGACCCATGGTTTAAATCCTGTGCTAGATTTCCCGAGTTCATGTGATAATGAGTTTAATACTATGGTGTTGTTTAAAATGCCAAGCCTCACCCTCTGTGACTGTTGACAAACGGAGTTCCGCCATGTGTGAACATTTTATGATGATACAATCTTTGCCTCCCGATATTTCAACAGAGAGCAAGCAGTTACAGTTAAAGACTTTCCCAACTGGTCTTCAGATTTCATTGAACTTTATGATGGTCAGACGATCTCCTCAATAGCAATAACAGGCAAGGGCACAATACTCTACCAATGAGTGAACGGATATATTTACAATATCAAAATCGCCTCATGAAATACATTTAATTATGCATAGGTGAACATCTGTTCGCTTAGTGTACTGTATATGGAATGACATAATGGAGTCAAAATAATATATAATGTATTACAAGAGGACATTACAGGCAAGTACTGTGTACACACCCACCTGGAACTGGATGCCAAATGTCAACATTCCAAATATATGAGGAGCTACATTTCCTTATCTTTGCTATTGCTGGTGGTTCTGTAATTAGTCCACTGGGCAATGACAGTGTTATAAAAAGACTATTAATGTGAATCCTTGATTTATTTTTACAATGAAAAGAAAAACCTGACTTAGCTGATGGCTACAGCCTAAATTCTGGAATACAACTGAAAGACAAATGGGCAAACATGTTTCAATAAATGAAACAAGGATTAGCCCACACCCACATTTAACAATGTCAGCCATCTATGACAGGTCTTTCCCTTAACCTTTCACCTTGAAAAGTACAGAGTCCTAAATTATATAGTGTCAGTGACATGGTTATAATTCTTTCAGACGCACATGGAGATGACTTGCATCTCTATAATTGGATTATCTATTATTCTACCTAAAGCTCTGAGCTTGGGTCTCTGAAATTACTCATACTAACTGCTTCTGCTTAGATCTCCGTTGAGAACAAAGTTGTATATCATACTTTTATAGCTAGGTATATATTTATATGCACAAGTGATAAAAATGTTTGATGTAAAAATACCTTTTTAAAATTAATTCTCCTTAGCCAACTCCCTACTACCTATGGATTGGAGGGTAGTTAACACATCCTTTTGTCAATGTTTCTTTGGATTTTGTCACTCTTTCATGTTCCAACAGAATTACATGTTTTAAAAGTATGCTAAAATGTAGCAAGAAAGTTGTGATAGATTATAGAGGGAAAATATCTGAATTATTGAAGACTTCCTGTGTGACAATCACAAGTGCATTTCTTGATAAAAATATAATCACAAGTAATGATTCCAAAAGTCTCATATGGTAACAGCTATTGCTATCACAATTTTATTTTCGTCAAAAGTCACTAATACCAAGTAACATGTCCATGGTAATAAACCAGACATAAGGAAAAACATCAAAGTTTAAATCCTTATCTATTACATATTGCCTTAGAGCATATCATCAAAACCTATTTATAGATATCTACCACTCTGATCATGTTCTGAGCTAGTGTCAGAGTTCTAAAGAGTTCACTGTTTAAAGAGGTATGTGACTATATGAGCAATATTATAACAACATATAACCAATACTACTTATTAACTGAGTAACATACATCATTTTATTAAAATGCCCCATACACTAGGTAGCATAAAAATAGAATTATTGACTTTTAAAATACACATAATAAAAATGACTGGCCCATGATGGCATCAAGCAGATGTTGTTGACATTAGAAATTACTAGTACTCTTAAGAGGCCCTGCTTATGATGTGAAAATTTCACTCATCTCAAGACTCTGACCTTAGGTAATTTTCTAAAAACATCTAATATATGTGTGCATGTACACTTGCATGTAACCTAGTAAATTATTCTATATACATTGCTGCATTTTGTATTTTTAAACAGAATATTCCATGTGCACATGTCCATAGCAGTACATTGAGGTGCATTATATTTTTAATGATAGGTGAATAATCTCCTTATGACTGGTTTAATGATATTTACTGAAGTTTATATTTTCCAAGTGCTTCTGATGAAACTACTATAGTAAATATGTAAAATAATGTGTATGCCTTTATGGATAAATAACTTTTTGCCAATATTGACAAACTCCTTACCATAATCTTATTAGGTAAAAAAAGATATTGTTAGCCAATGTTGCATACTATTATGTATGATCAATAATATCTGTTTAAATAGAAAAATTTTGACAATAAGTATGAAGCTTTCTTTAATTCAGCTTGAATTAGGCTTTTAAAAACTCAGATTATCAGTCCAGATTGATGATATTCCACTGATTAGCAAACAAGGTTATTTAAATCTAGAGTTTAACAAAAAAAAATTATACAGCTGGAATAAGTTCTGAGAATAAGAAAGTATTGTGTGACTCAGCCTTAAACCAGACATCAATACCACCACCTCCAAGGCTCAGGGAACATCTTAGAAGAATGGAAAGAATGTAAGAGCCAAAGGATGGGGAAGAGTGCTGTGGAATGCTTTCTTGTGAACATAATGTGGCCATTGCACTTATGAACTCAGAGAAGCTTTGGTTTCTCGCATAAGACTGAGCCATTCAACATTCCATCATGGTTGAGGGCGGGGAGAGGGGACTCCCACGACTCTTCAAAATAGCTGTTAGTGGTTAATGGTTATTACGGTAGAGGAATAATGGTTTCCACTATGGCCACTGGCAAGTTGCCCATGGTCCATTAATAATGCTCATGCAAGCAACTCTAATACAACAGCGGATCACAGAAAAAGGAAAGCTTTATGACAGTAGGAGGGGAGACTTGTGAAGAAGACATGAAAGGACTGGGAAGATGACAAGATTGAATATGATCAAAATATATTATATACATGTAGAAAGTGTCAACATTTAAGGAAAACTTAAAAGTACTAAAGAGGCTGGGGAGATGACTCAGCAGGCAAAGTATCATGTAAGTATGAGACCTTGATTTGGATCCCCTACACACATAGAACATGCTGGGTATGGTACTATAGGCATATGATCCCAGCACTGGGGAGTTAGTAATTTTCTGGCTAGTGTGTAAAGCCTGATTGATGAGCTCTAGGTTCTCAAAAAAAGTAACATAGAACAGTGACTGAGGAAGACACCTAATGTCAACCTCTGACCTCCACATGCATGCACATACATGTAGACATAGAAACATGCACACACACACACACACACCTAAACAAGTTAAAAATAAACAGGGTGGATTAAATGGCTTAGGCATTAAAGTGGAGTTTTGTTCTAGTCCTGCTAGCCCAAATTTTATTCCCCAGCACACATGTACACCTAAGACAATGGGAAGAGGAATTAGGAAATTTAGAAGCACTCAAGCAATAGCAGTAGGATAGAGTCTGTCTCAGGAAGGTGCAAGAAGAACAGAAACACTTCATGGTTGTTCTCTGACCACCATGCATGTATTGTGGCAAACATACAAACATACTCACATGTATTCCTGAGCTAATAAATAGTAATAGGAAAACAAACTTAAAAGTAAAACACTTGCAACTAAAATGCAGATGCACATCAAAAAGGTCATGTCCTGCACTGGGGAGATGGTTTAGCAGTTAAGGAGCTTGCCTGTGATGCCTAAGGACCCATGTTTGATTCCATAATACCTACGTAAGTCAGATGCACAAGGTGGCACATGCACCTGGAGTTCCTTTGCAGTGGCTAGAGGTCCTGGTGCACCCATTCTCTCTCTTGCTCTCTCTCTCTCTCTCTGTTTGTGTGTATCTGCCTCTTTCTCTTTTTCTCTCAAATCAATCAATCAATAAAGTATTTAATAAAGAAAAAATAAAAACCGTCTACTAAAACATAATAAAAAGTCATTCAGTCCAATCTAGAGTACTGGAAGTTCAATTAAAAAAAAATAGAACATGTAACAAAACTGACATAGCTTCCTTCTTCCAAAGATTCAAAGATGTTTCAACTTATGCAGATTGACTCAGGGAATGCTTCACACAAATAGACTGAAGGAAAGAAATCACATGATCAACTCAATATTTGCAGCAAAAAGGTTTTGAAGAAATGTAACATTCGGGAATAGAAGGAACATATATTAATATCATAAAGGCTATGCGTGATAAAGCTATAGTTGATATTATACTAAATGTGAAAAAAATAAAGGACTCTCTGTAAAGGATAAGGCAAGGCTGTCCACTGTCTACATTATTATCTAATATAGTGCTGTAAGGCTTTGATAAATCAATAGCATGAGAAACAAAAAAAATATACAAATAAAAATGAAGAATCCAAATTATCCATGACTGCAGATGTCCTGATCCTCTACATAATAGTCCCTAAAATCACTCCCATAAAACTCTTAGAACTATAAGTATTTTGAGTAAAGTGGCAGGATATAAAATTAGCATACAAAGGCCAGCAGCCTTCTGATATATCCATAACAAACATGTGGAAGCAGAAGTCAAAGAGTCAATCCTATTCACAATTGCCTCAAAATAAAAACATTGGAATAAGCCTAAGCCTGAAAGTAAAAGTCTCCTACAATGAAAACTTCAAAACACTCAAGAGAAAATTGAAGACACTAGATAATGGAAAGACTTCTCATGTTCATGTATTGGAAGAAACAATATTGTGAAAATGGCTATCTTACCAAAACAATCTACAGATTCAATGTAAGCACCTTTCAAAATTCCAATGCTATTTTTCACAGAAATAGACAAATTCATTTGAAAGTACAAAAGACATCAAATAGTCAAAACAATTGAGGGAAAGGTGGGGGCTCTTGGTATTACTATTCCTGATTTCAAAGTACATAATTTCAAAGTATGTAACAGGGGCAAATTAACAAAATCAGTATGGTAATAATATAAAAATATATATGTGGATCAATGTAATAAAATAATGACCTAAATCAATACCGATATAGCTATAGCTACTTCATTTTTCACAAAGATGCTAAAATAAGTTCTGGAGAAAGGACAGACTCTCCCTACAATATAGGAGCAGGGAAATACTTCCTTAACAATACCCCAGTAGTATAGGAAATTAAACTATCATTCAACCAGGGGATCTCATGAAGCTGAAAAACTTTTGTACTGACAAGCATACCATAAACAGAGCCAACAGACTACCCACAAAATGGGAGAAAATCTATACCAGCTATCCCACTGACAGAGGCCTAATATCTAGAATCTACAAGGAACAGCAACAACAACAAAAAGCAATGATAAAAAAAAAAAATCCACTCAAAATTTGGGCAGAGAACTGAACAGGGAATTCTCAACGTAAGAAATGCAGATGACTAATATACACTTAACAAAATGTTCAACATCCTTAGCCATCAGGGAAATGCAAACTTAAATAACTATGAGGTTTCACCTTACTCCAGAAAGGATGGCAATCATTAGAAAATCAAATGATAATAAAAGTTAGTGAGGATGTGGAGAAAGAAGAACACTTATTCACTGCCAGTAGGAAAGTAAACTTGAACAACCACTATGGAAAACAACATGGAGAATCCCATATATGATGAAAATAGAACTACCAACTGACCTAGCCATTCCTCGACTGGGCATCTACCATAAAGGCTCCACTCTTCACTGCCAAGATATTTTCTCAGCCATGTTTATAGCTACTCAATTCACATTAGCGAAGAACTGGAATTAATGCGGAAGTCCATCATTTAATGAATGGTTAATGAATATGTGAAACATATACACAACAGAATTGTACTCAGCAGTAAGGAAAATGATATAATGAAATTCACAGGAAAATGGACAGATTTGGAACAGATCATAATAAAGTGAACTCACATAAGCACAGAAAGACAAAAGCTGCATGTTCTCCCTCATCATCTGGAAGGGTGTGAGTTGAAGACATACCTGACAAGCAACTAAAGGAACAGATAGATGGATGGAGTAGTTTGTACAGAGAGGAACTGGAGGTATGAGGGAGATGTACACAAAACCAAATCCAAGGCAGTTCCCAGATGGGTAGCCCATATAATGCTGAAAAGCACTGCATGAGCTGCTGGGGAATAGGGTCAACAATGTTGTGAGCAATCAGGGGACACTACTGCATGAAAGTAACCAGCTTGACAATATGTAAAAACCTGTGCAATAGTGGCACACAGCCTATGTGGGTAACCAATGGCTCTCTGGCCATGAGATCCACTCAGTGGAAAGGAACTCATAACAGGAACTGGGAATCAAATCAGAATCGTATGGATACCAAGATTATGACTCCAATGATAAGGTCTCACTAGTCTTTGCCCTAAAATGAAGCTACACCCATCAAAATCTCTAAATTAACAATGTTGGGCTAGAGAGATGGCTTAGACATTGTAGTGCTTATCACTTTTAACCCAGACTGTTCTCACTCTCTGTTGGAGAACGTGTTTTTCTTTTTCAGAAAGCTGCAAGAACCAAGGACAACCAAAATCCATCAAGAAGACAAGAATAGATAGCTGGCTCCCTGGCAGGATAGGAACCTCCCATAGCACAGCAGCTAGGGTCCAGGTGAAACCACAGAGGAACTGATGAGATGCACAAGAGTGCTGCTTCCACAGCAAGCCTGACAACCTGGGCAAGGGTTATGGAGACACTGAGGATACACAAAATGTGCCAAAGCAAAAATCCAGAACCTGCCAAGAGTGCAACACTATAGAGAATTAAAATATACATGCCAAGGCTAAGGGATTCTACAAAAGAATGTGAGAGTCACAGGGTAGTAGGTAATATCAAGAGACATTCCACCCCCCGCCCTTCCCAATGACTGACTTCTGCTCTCACAACTCATAACCAACAACTCCATGGTGAATACCGGCAATCCCGGTAAGGAGGGTCCTCAGTGTAATGAGGGCATGGAGGAGGTAAATGACAGCACCAACACATGATGTGCCCATACAAAGTTTCTAAATAATAATAACAATAAATAATACTAATAACAATTAATAATAATAAAAGAAAGTCTTTAAAACAAATGGAGCTGGGAAAACTGAACATATATGTGTAGAATAAGGAAACTAGATCCTTATCTATCACATATACAATGTAAGTCCAAATTTGTCCAAAACTTTAATGTAAGACTTCTAAGGGAAAACACCTCAGGATATAGGCACAGGTAAGACATTTCTGAATAGGACTTTGGTCACTGGGCAAGTAAGGCAAATGATTGACAATGGGGGCCTCATGAAATTAAACAACTCCTGAACAGCAAAGGAAACTTAATCAAGTGAAGATATTCCACAGAACAGGAAATAGTCTTCTCCAGTTAAAGTTCTGATAGAATACTGATATGAAGAATGTGTAAAGAACCCAAAAAGCTAAACAAGAAAATACTTCATTGGAAACAGGCTGTGGAAAGGAATAGAGTTCTCAAAAGAAATACAAATGGCCAATAAATATTTGAAAAAGTGTCCAACAACTTTAGACAATAGGGGTATGCAAATTAAAACTACTTTGAGCCGGGCGTGGTAACACGTGCCTTTAATCCTTTAATCCCAGCACTCTCCAGAGGTAGAGGTAAGAGGGTTGCTGTGAGTTTGAGGCCACCCTGAGAGTCCATAATGAATTCCAGGTCAGCCTGGGGCTAGAGTGACACCCTACCTCAAAAGACAAAAAAAAAAAAAAAAAAAAAAGAAAGAAAGAAAACCAAAACAAAAACAAACGAACTACTTTGAGATCCCATCTTATCTCAGTTAGCATGGTTATCTTCAAGAAAACTAATGACAAATGCTGGTGAGACTGTGGGGAAAGGAGCATGCTTACTTCTGTTGGTGGGAATATAACCTGGCACAGTTAGTATGAAAATCAGTGGCATTTCCTCAAAAAGGCAAACATTGAGCTACTATTTGATGCAGCTATGCCACTCCTGGACATATACCCAAGGGATCTGATATCTTGTCATAGATACTTGAATGTCCATATTCACGGTTGCTAGATACACAATTGCTAGGAAATGCAATCAGGCACGATATCTGTCAACAGGCTGATGTATAAGGTAAATGTGTTCCAAATACAAAATGGAATTTTATTCAGCCATAAAGAAAATGAAGTTATGAAATTTGCAGGGAAATGGCTAGAACTACAGAACATGATATTTAAGTGAAGTGAGCTAGGATCAAAAAGACAAATGCCATATGTTCTCTCTATCAGCTCATAACTTTGAATTTTGAGATGTGTATGTTGGAGAATAAGTGTGTGGAGGCAGGAAGCCAGAGAAGGAGCCATGAAATAAAAAATGGGGGAGGGAATGAGGCTTTAAAGGGAAGTGGTGGGAGTGAACAAATGCATGCAGCATGAAAGCAAGGGGAAAATACTAGGAGGAAAGGCTTAGGGGGATGGAAATTAGTGGGATTAGGAAAAGGTGGGAGAAGGGGCACCAGCAGAGACCAATCATGGATGAATAATCCAAAAGGATAACTACCACTTGGTAAGCTATTTTGAAAATATTGGAGGCCGGGCGTGGTGGCGCACGCCTTTAATCCAGCACTTGGGAGGCAGAGGTGGGAGGATCGCCACGAGTTCAAGGGCATCCTGAGACTACATAGTGAATTCCAGGTCAGCCTGAGCTAGAGTGAGACCCTATCTCGCAAAGAAAAATAAATAAAGAAAGAAAATAGTTGAAAAACATTAAACAAAATATCAAATGATGGGTAACAACATAAAAGGAAGAATTAGCATTTACTGGCAGCCAGGCTGTCATAGACATGCAGCCTCGGTACTCACTCATGCGCCTGTCACAAGAGGGCTATGATGAAGTTTCTTGAGTGGAATTTGAATTCATGGTGAGTGGTGAAACTTGCTCTCCGTTGTGTGTTCTTTACCACAGTACTGTAGATCTCTTAAGGATAAACTGTGTTCATACCATGAACTGTGCTAAAAGCTAAGTGTGATACTGGGGTTCAGTTTTCTGGCTGTATAAGATTTTGATGGAAGGACTATGATTTTAACATTGCATTCTGATGAAAACATTTATTAGTCAAAGATTATTTAGACTTTGAATGAGTAACATATTTTAAATTTAACTAACATATGTTCTTTCTCTTGATCTGTTTCTCTTTTTCAATCTACTTATCTAGATGGACTTTCAAAACTCCAAGAAGTTTTGTAAAATGCACACACACACACACACACACACACACACACGCACACACACACATATCAATTCACCTGGTTGTTACTAGAGAAAAATTATTGAGATTAATAGAAAATACCATATAACTGAAGAGGTGTGTGTGTGTGTGTGTGTTTGGTGTGTATGTTTGTGTGTGGGCACATGTGTCTGTTTGTGGATGTGTATGCACATGTGCATGTATTTGGAGGCCAGTGATATCTTTCAGAATCTGTCTCCACTTTTTTGTTTGTTTGTTTGTTTTTGAGATACTGTCACTGAACCAGCAGCTCATAGATGCTAGCTGCAAGACCCAGGAATCCTTTTGTATCTACTTGCACATTGGGGTTACAGGTACATCCCGCTACACAAGGCTTTTATGTGGGTGCTAGGGATCCAAACTCAGTTCATCATGCTTGTGCAGCACACATTTCACTGAGCTGTCTTTCAGACCCTGGGAATGATTATTTTAATTTGAGTTATACTTATTTTTAAATATATAATAATGGTTATTACCAAAGAAAATAGGTCAGCACATGAATGTTAATATATGACAAGTTAGAGTAACTCTAGACTACTTGTATTTGGTTGGTATTTTAGTTGAGTTTAGAAAACTCCACATAGCTCAAAGACTGAGGGAGTTCTCCATATGGACCACATGCTTTCCAGACATCTTAGACCTGAAACAAGTATTTTGATCTCTCTGACTTTCAAGAAGATTGAGACATGGAACCAATTAAACATTTATGGAAGAAAATATCTTTTGGGGAAAAGATGGTAACACAAACTATTCAGTATAGAAATTCATAATGGTACGTATTTATGAAAGATTAATAATATCTGCTTTTATTGCACACTGAAGATGTACCAAGTACTGCCCTAGCACACATATCATTTATTTTATTTTTCGAGGTAATAGTAGGAGGTATGTATTTTTATTATATCTACTTTACAGAGAGGAAAGCTGAGGCATCAAGGTGTTATGTTTTCTGCCTAGACTGATATAGCTAATGACAAATCTGAGATGCAAACTTGAATTTGGATCTGGCCAACAGTATCTTCTTCTCAGGACTTCTGAGATGGCTGAAGAACTCAAGTTGAAAATGAATGATATCACTGTCACTCCATGTAATGAGTCTTCCTGGCAAATTTGAAAGTACAATGTTCAGATATATGTCATTTAAATTTAATCTACAAAATTTAAAATTCTATTACATTTTAAACTGTAATATTATGTGGGGGCTTAGTGGTTAAGGCATTTGCCTACAAAGCCAAAGGACCCAGGTTCAATTCCCCAGGACCCACATTAGCCAGATGCACAAGGGGACGAACACATCTGCAGTTCGTTTGCAGTGGCTTAGAGGCCCTGTCGCGCCCATTCTCTCTCTCTCTTCCTCTTTCTCTGTCAAATAAATAAATAAATAAAAATATTAAAATAGAATGTGGGAGAAAAAGTCATTCCAATTAATTATTAAATTAAATTTTTTTTAAATTTATCTTCAAAAAATTTATTTTTTTTATCAAAATTTTTTTTATCAAAAAAATCTTCTTTTTTTTCAAACACCAACTTACCTTATATGCTAACTCTGTTGTCTCTGCTAATAAGCTACGCCTCCCATGACTTTTTCTGCCCCTCTCTCTTACATTCTAATTTTGTATGCTTTCTCTCTTACATATATAATCCCTCCCTCGGAAGTGTATGCTCATCATTGCTGCAAAATTTATTTCATTGAGGTAAAATTCACATGTGAAAATAATCATTTTGAAATGGCCAATTCAGTGACTTGTAGTTCACTTATAACACTGTTATTTCTTGTTTCAAAATGTGTTTTGGTTTCAGAAATGTTTTATTTTGGAGCCTATTTATTAAGCAGTTATTATGCATTACCTCTTCCTACAAGACCTGACACCAGTTTGTTCTCTGTCTCTTTGGGCTTGCCTGCCCTGAATATGTCATATAGAAAGAATGATACAAAATATAACATTTTGTGTGTGGCTTCTTTAAATTGAGATTTTAGACATTCTTTCATGTTGTAACATATATCAATATTCCATCTTTTAATGACAAAGCACTATAGTTTTATATGTCATTATATGTTTATCCATTCATTTCCTGATGAACATCTGATTGTCTTCACCTTTTGTTTCTTGTGAATATCACCTAAGAACATTCTTGTTACAGTTACTTCTTTCATTTCTTATCATACTGTTATTGGAGTATCCCAGATCAAGAACATCCCATGCCAGTACCATAAGAAACAAAAGACCTTTGCTTGTTAACCTTTCAATATTTTTATATTCTCTTCTATTACTCCAAATGGACTAAGATTATTTTATTTATTTATTTATTTGCTTGGTTGTTTTTTTTTTTTAAGGTACGTTCTCACTTTAGCTCAGGTTAACCTGGCACTCACTTTGTAGTCCCAGGCTATCCTCACACTCACAGAGATCCTCCTACCTCTACTTCGAGAGTTCTGGGACTAAAGGCATATAACACCAAGCACCGATAAAATACTTAAAAAAAATACCTAGTCAAGTCACTCATATTGCTTAGCTACGACCAACTTCTGTTGAGAACTATTCAAATTTACTTCATTTATTTATTCATTTTTTTAAGATATTCTTATTTGAGACAGAGAGAGAGGGAGAAAGAGGGAGATAGGGGTGGAAAGAATGGCACACCAGGGTCTTGAGTCATTGCAAATGCACTCCAGACACTTGCTCTACCTTGTGCATCTGGCTTATGTCAGACCTGGAAAATCAAACCTGAGTCCTTAGGCTTCATAGGCAAGCACCTTAACCTCTAAGCCATCTTTCCAGCCATGCTCTTCATTCCCCCCCCCCCCTTTCAATTCATTCTAACTTGGCTTCTGGCCCTGGACTAAGTTTTATGTCACTAGACTCACAGAGAACTTACATTTTCAGTTATTATGTCAGCCTTCCTGTTGCTGCCTCAATAGCATGCAGTACTGTTGATCAATTCCACTCCTCAGAGAAACCCTGTCTGCCCCTGGATCTTTCATTCCATTGGAATGTTCTGACTATCTTTCTCTGTCAGCTTCTGACTTCTTTGCAACACAATCTTTCTCTGGGCAGATTTTAGGTGTTCCTGCATCTCAGGGCAGTTTTGGGGAAGTATTTCCTCTGTCTAAAGTCTTCCTAAATGCTCAGTCCACCCCCCCCCCTTACTTTTGGACTCACTCTAAGAAACCTCTCCAATGCTTTCTAGTCACATGATTTTGCTTTATTTATATTAAATATTAAATATTATAGTAAATATCACTAAAACAAGTTTTATCTAGATTCTGAACAATATTTCTTAGATAGTTGCCTAATTCTTTTGCCACACACTTGCTATGAAAGGCTGAAGCAGAATTAAAGTAATATTTTGGGGAAAATGTCTTAGGAAATGATAAAAATGTTACCTTGAGAAATGTATGTCATAAAACCACAAAAACTAAGAACTTGATTGAGTTAATAAGATTTTTTATTCAAATATTGACTTTCAACACCAGTGCTACCCATATGACTAGTCACTACAGTCAACCAGAAGAGATATAAACTTATCAGTCTATATTATTCATAATTTTTCATGCTGATTTCACTCGTTGACTTCTCCTTTCTAAAATATTTTAATCCAAAGAAATATGGCCATGTTAAAATTTTACCACCTAAACTTATAGTGATGATTTTCTTTCAATTTTAAGATAGCCCCCAAATCTGTCATTTGCTTTCTTTCTCCAGGAAGCAGTATTAACATCCAGTTTATGAAATTTATATACTGGGGAAATATCTTCAGTAATGACTTCATCGATATCTGTATTTTATTGTAAGACACACTATGTTGCTCATGTGTATAACTAGAAATTGTTATTAACAAAATGTTTCAACATCTGGACACAGGATAAAAAAAAAATGAATTCAGAGCTAGAGAGATGGTTTACTGATTAAGGCACTTACTTGGCTGCAAAGCAAAAGGACCCAGCTTCAATTCCACAGGTCCCACATAAGCTAGATGCACAAGGTGGCACATGCATCTGGAGTTTGTTTGCAATGGCTAGAGGCCCTGGCATGTCCATTCTCCTTTTGTCTCTCTCCCTCTCTGTCCATCTGCCTCTTTCTCTCTTCAGTAAATAAATAAAAGTAAAGTAATTTCATTGAAGCAATTCCTTTTTCTTCAAGTACAATACTTCTTGATTTTATGTTTGATGATTATATATATATATATGTATATATATATATACATATATATATATATATGTATGTATGTATTTTACTAGAAAGGGGGTTGAGGAAAGAATGGGTGCACGAGGGCCTTTGGCTACCTCAAACAAACCCCAAATGCATGCACAGCCTTGTGCATCTGTCTTATGGTGGTCCTGGCTGATCAAACCTGGGTCCTTTGGCTATTCAGGCAAGCACGTTAACCAGCAAGCCATTTCTCCAGCCCAATGTATTATATATTTTTTTTTTCAAATGAAGTAACTGAGACTGGAATTTTGCAAGGTAGAATTTGTCACTTCTGCTTGTAAAGTGAGAGGATAAGCTTTCATAGCCAACTTGACTGGATTTAGAATGACCTAGGGGAGTTGTTTGTGTCTAGGAAGGAGTTTCCAGAGAAGATTCACTTTCTGGGGGAAGAATACCCATATTCACTGTGGGGGCCACCATCCCGTCAAAGAGACTCTTGACGAACTCAAAGCAAACAGGGGGAAAGGCCGCAGAGTGTTGGCGTTTCCTTTCCCCTTTACTTTATTCCTGGAAGCTGGGACATGATACTCTGCACTACTGTGTTCTCCCAGGCATGATGGACTGACACTTCAGAATCAGGATCAAAAACATGAATCATTCTTCTGTTTTAGTTGTTTTGTTCACTATGCAGTCAAAACAATGAGCAAAGTAACTAATGTATTAAACTAGGGAATTTGCTCTATAATATACCAACTGAACAAAAATCAAGTTTGCTTTTTCCTTGCCTTTCCTTCTCTTCTCTCTTTTCTTGAGAAAAATAGTATCACTATGTAACCCAACATAGGGTAGAACTCACTCTGTGGCCCAGAGTGGTCTTGAACTTGGGGCCGTTTTTGCCTTTGTCTTCCAAGTGCTTGTGTGACTCACATGCTACATCACACTAGATAGAGCCAACTACTCTGAGGTAAAGATGGCTGCAAATGTTTCTTACTGGCCTCACTGGGGTACTAAGTTTAAGAGAGAGGAGCAACAGAGTTCTATAAATTTAAAATCCTTTAAGCATTAAAGGAAAAATGAACAGTGATATTTTGGGAATCTTACCACCAATATAACTGGGTCCCATCTGAAATCAGCTATAAAATTTAAAGCTATTTTCTCATACTTACATCACAGAAATCTATTACTTAGTTTGACAGTTTTTTTAAATGTATAAGTTAGCTGTCAACATCTGACATAGTAAGTTTCATATTGAAAAAAAAAATAATCAAGATTTCTGATTACTATTGTAAAAACCCAATAGTATTTTTCTTGGTTTTTTTATTTTGGCATATTAACAATGAAGTAGAATGTGACAGGAGCACTTCATTATATCACAAACAACACTGGTTCTATTTTGTGTATCTGGGTTTATCTTTCAGGCATTGAATTTGCATCCCATACATGGGAAAACTGGTTCCAGAAAGACTTAGTAGCTACAGGTAACTATATTGAGACTACGCATGTGTCATTGAATGATATCTAAGAACAAGTGCTTCAGTTCTTAATGTAAGGTTTGTGCAACTCGCCATCAGAAAAAGAGAGACAGACACAGAGAGAGTTCCTGCTCATCATCATCATAACACCCCGCCTTTGAAGAAGTGAGAGTCTTGCATGAGCAGAGAATGCAGACATCTCATACCATGTCAGTACTGGCTTGTGAGAACTGATGCTTTCTACAGGAATACTTCACCAGTTGAGAGAGCAGCAGAAGTAAGCAGAGACAATGGACAAGTCTCCTAGGGTTTTACTTTTCATTTTATTGATTTTCATATATTATCCAAGAATTTTGAGCACTTGGATGGAGTATACCTGCAGGAGATCTTAATCATTTTATGATTGAAAGAGTTCCACAGCTCAAAAAAAAAATGATATTTCTTGATTATAAAGGAGGTGTTATACCAAGTAATATGAACCTAAAGAAAAAGAAATGTTATCTTCTTTTTATGCCCTCAAAATGTGAAACAAAGTAAACCAGTTATATGATGAAAACATTAAAAATTTAAATGGAAACAATTTTTAAGTTTGGATTAATATTTAAACTGCTTGTCAAAAGTTTTAAATCAAATATTTGAAGCATATTGAGAAGTAGCCCCAGGCATTCATCTGAAGGTGATAAGACCATATTTATAGAAAAACTCATTGTGATTTGCAGGCTAAAATCTACCTTCTCATAATGCTATACTGAGACATTCTGAGGTTGTGCTTTATGGAGTTATATTTCTGTCAATGTATATATATGCTGGCACATGGACTCATGCATAAATATATATATATTTATGTATATATATATATATATATACACATGTATATACACAAGTATGTGAGGTTGTATGCATGTGTAGTTTATGGAGCAAATGAGGAAGCCATGAGACAAATCAGCACTGTGTTGGGCCCTGAAAGGCCCAGGCGTGAGGCCTAGTGGAACTTCCTGAGCCTAAGTAAAGTTTGGCGACCTGTCTTTGGCCAGCTAGGACTCAGCAAGATGCCTAATAGCTTCTTGCCTGCCACCTCCGCATGGCAGTTGAAATTATCATTTTAATAGTCACAGTTTACTATTGGCCCTTACCTTTCCCGACCGTCCTAAAATCCCCGCCTTCGTCCCCAACATTATATAGGCAACTGCTTGTAACAATAAAGCGAGTTCTTGCTTCAACAAGACTCCTGACTCAGTGTGGTTTTTCTCTGGTGGCCAGGAGAGGTCTGAGTCGTCGGACGCTCATTTCCTCCTCAACCCCTTGGGAGGAACCAGCAGGCCTGGTCCTTCCCTCAGCACTACCTGCCCCCGCCGGCAGAGCCGGGCACCACTGGAGTCCAGAGGAGCCAAGACATTGGAAACACTCCTTGATGGCATCTGCCTCCATATGTGAAAACTCTACCAGAAAAATAAGAATAAGATAACATGGTACTTGCAACATCAAAGGATTGCTAGGATTGAACTTTTCTGATTATGTCTTAAGAGTTCAAGAAGTCTCATCTCAAAGGAGCTGGAGATTAATTCCTAATTATTAGAAGCTAAACTTAATGGCTTAAATATATGTTTTAACTCTGTGTCCTTAAACATTTACTTTTGTTATCTTCTAACAATTTTGCATATGTTTGTATATGTGCTTTGTGTGTGTGTGCATGCATGAGCATGTGGATACACATGTGACTTTGTGAGCAGGTACACAACATGTGAAGGTGAGTGAGTGAGTGAGTGAGTGTGTGTGTGTGTGTGTCTCAGAGGCCAAAATCAGGGGTTTCTCCAATCATTCTCTCATTTGAGCCCAGGGCTTAGTTGCTGGGATTAAGCTAGTCTATTTAGCCAGCACTCATAGGGATCCCCTGTCTTTGCTCCCATAGAACTGGGATTACAAACAGGTTGCCATGCCCACCAACATTTACATGTGTGCCCGAGAGAGGTGTCCTTAGCTTTGTGCAGGAAGCATTTAGTAAACTGTGCCATCTCCCTACCCATCATCCCAGCCTCACCATAACATTTATTTTAAAACACATATTTTTAGAAAGGCAAAAATTCCCACAAATCACAAAATGGTTTTGATATGTTATTACTTTCTAAATCAGATAACTACTCTCAAATTATGCAATTTTTAAGAGAACTCATCTACTAAGTAACAAATATACAGATGACTTGAATAAACTCTATTAATATTTTCTACCTATAACTTTCTACTAGCTAGTAATTTCATAAATATTATATTCACTAGTGGTAACAAGAAGACTACAAATACCCTCCCACATATTTTTAGGATTCTTCCTACCAAATAAAGTCTAATTCATCAATATTACATATAATTCTCCAGCGGCTGAACCAGATGCTGTATCCAGGTTCTCAAACCACAGAAGCTATATGAGAATCAACAACTTTATTGCTTAAGGTTTGACGTATTATATCAATTTACCAATGCAAAACTTAGAAAAATCAATAGACCTTATAACATAAATTGCTATTTATACTTGCTGTAATTACAGAAAACATAGTATGTTTTAACCTATAAATATTTCCAAACTAATTCTTAGTGTTTATTTTTAAAAGTAATTTTATCTATTTCTTTGCAAGCAGAGAGAAGAAGGAGAGGGGAGAGAGAGAAAGAGAGATAAGAGAGGGAGAGAGAATGGGCATGCAAGTGCTTCTTGCCACTGTAAACAAACTCTAGATGTGTGTGTCACTTTATGTATCTGTCTATATGTGGGAACTGGGGAATCGAATACAGGCCATCAAGCTTTGCAAGCAAGCATTTTATACATTGTGCCATCTCCCCCGCCCTAATTGTTAGTGTCTAAATGGCATGTTACACTCTGATAGATGATACATAGATGACAGATAGATTCACTTATATGTTGCTGTTATCTCTGATTCTGTGTCTATCCTTTATCCTCTATCTCAAGACATAGCTGCCACACACTTCCTCTTCTCCCCAATACTCAACCCATTTTTGACAATAAATATGACTTCTGATTATCTTTCCCATCTTTTTCCTCCTTTTATTTATTTCAGAGTTATATTAACACGAAGGGTAATAAAACACAAAGACTAAGGTCACATTTCTCCTCACTCTAGAAGAATGCACGAATGCCTGCTTCCTAGTATCGATTCTCTACTGGTGGGCTGAACCTTCTAGAAGCTCACTTCTAAGGAGCAGAATTTAAAAGGTGTGCTGGGATACCATTTGGGAAATTAGACAGTGTTACTTCTATTAGTTCCCCTTTTCTTGCTCAATAATATTGAAGAAAACCACTTGCTCTTCACTGCCTGCAGCCCCCATGGAGAGGTAGGACGGATGTGAGACCTGCTAGCAAGCACACCAGTGAACGTAGCTGACTCCCCTCCACCCAACGAGTGAGACACGGCAGGTTCAAAGCTTACCTCAACTACATCCCGTGAAAGACACTGAACCAACTGCTGCATCCAGGTTCTTAAACTAGAAATTTTGAGACCACACAACTGTATTGCATAACATTTTAGGTCTTGGTTTAGTTTGTTATGCTAAAATAACTAATAGAGTAGCAGAAATGGGTATATGTACTCAATTTTTCTAGTTGGAGAGAACATAATATATCTTAATCTATATTTATTTTCTAACCAATCCTCGGTATTTAAATAATCCTTTAAAGTTATGATAGAGATGATAAAATATTTTCCTATGAATTTACATTTGGCAAAAAAGTCCATTTTAGCTCCATAAGGTTTTTGGAATAAGTTTTTAAATAATGAGATAAAGTTTTGGAATGAGTACCTAATCACTGCCATATTATTTACATTCTTTGATTGTCACCATTTTGTATAAAACCCCATGTTTATGCAATTGTTTCTTCTAAATAAACTGAAATTCTAAAGTACAAAGACTGTGTGATTTTCATTTTAATATGTATCCAGTGCAACTTCAGACACAACTTCAGACTCCACAAGGGTTTTACTGAATGAGTGAATAAACGGAAGTGTGAATGAGCAAGAATGCTAATAACAATAAACATGTCAGCTATTCTCATGTAATATCCTAGCTTTATGGCTTCGATTGCTATAATGGAAGAAACACAGACATAATAGAAGAGATTTACTATATTCTCTGGATAACTTATATGTGATCTTTTTTTTTTTTCCAATTTCCAAGGAAGAAATTCAAGACTTTGTACATTAGCCAAATCTTCTGTCCTTAATCTATATCCCTATCCTTGGTCTATTTTTAAATATTTTATTGTTATTTATTTATTTATTAAAGAGAGAGAGAGAGAGCAAGCGAGCATGGGTGTGCCAGGGCTTCTAGACAAAGCAAAGAAACTCCAGGCACATGCACCATCTTATGCATCTGGCTTATGTGAATCCTCCTGGGCTATCAAACCTGCATCCATTGGCTTTGCATGCAAGCGTATTAACTGCTAAGCTACATCTTCAGCCCTTGCCTGGTCTATTTTTACCAGAAAGTTTAGCAAGTCAGAATGTTTCCTTTCCAAAAGTACAGTTCATGTCTTGTCTGTATTCTACTTCAGGGACTATTGAATACTAGTTAAAATATTTTAAACTTCTCTCTTTCATCCTAAGGACACAGCACAGGACTTATCTCTATACTGGGGCACTAGTGATGACAATAGTGAGAGCATCTAGAAATAAAAAATGCCCAAATGTGATATTTTTAGGTTTATGCAAACTAAAGCAGATACTGGCTCCAGAAGCACTTGTGCATATGGTTTTCTTCAAGGAGACAATTGATTTTCTTGGCTGGAGAGATTGTCCAGTGGATAGATGTGCTTCCTGTGCAAGCATGAGGGCCTGCAGGGGCCAGAGACTTTTTGAATTCAAATATCCAGGTCCCATGTAACATGGGCATGGCCACACATATTTGTAACCCTAGTCTGGCAGAGGAGCAGAGACCTGAGAAGTGACAGATGTCCCTTCCCTGCCAAGAATAGGTGAAAATGGAATAGTATCTATTTGCTTAATATAATAATTGTGCAATGAAAAAGAAAAATTCATATTATGCACTTTAAATTTGATAACTTGTTTTATTAAGAGATATTATTATCTTTAGGTGGAACATAAAAGTAAGACAGATTGTGCTGGAGAGATTCCTCAGCAGTTACAACACTTGTTTGCAAAGCCTGACAGTCTGGGTTCAAATCCCTAATGCCCATGTTAAGCCAAATGCACAAAATAAAAATAAGACAGATTTAAATTTGGGGTTAAAAATTTCAAAATTACAAAAGGTATACAGCTTAAATATAGAAATGAAAGTTACACAGCAATATAAATTTAAATAGTGAGATATAATTTATTATATAATTATATATTTTGCTTCTCCCTGATATTCACAGGAGGCAAAATATTCAGTGCATCATTTTTAAATACTCAAAATAAGCTAAGGATTCTGATAGATAAAACTGATCAAAGTACAATTAGAAATGATAATTAATAAATTTACTCTTTCTGTCATTTCGATTCTATTACTGTGATCACTGGGCATTATACTCTTCTAAATTCTAGGTATTAAGTTGCAATACATCATGAAACTTTTATTTTCACACTTTATAAAGAAATAAATAAGTACATGGTATAATATTCTTGAAACCACATCACAAGTTAGTGGAGGACATTTTAAAATATATATTAAAAGAAAAAAAAAGAAATTTAAAGGCAGAACTCTTAATTACTTGCTCAATTTCATAAAGATTAATCACTTTTGTGACAACCTGCACACAAGGTTTGATGTATTAGCTACAAGAAATGATCATGATGGTTACTAGTTTAATCATTCATTTAGCAAATACTTATTAGGGACCTTATGTGCTAAACTTTGTAACTTATTAAAACAGTGTATTCACATAAGCAATCAGTTCCATATAAGTATATTTTCATTGAATTGCTCATTCTCAGAAGCCACCAAGCCTAATAGTCCCAGTTTTCTACAGAAGCAGCAAGGAAAAGTTCAAATAGGGCTGGAGATCTGGCTTAGCAATTAAGAACCTTACCTGCAAAGCCTAAGGACACAGGATCAATTCCCTAGCACTCACGTAAGACAAATGCACACTGTGGTGCATGGGTCTGGAGTTCATTTGCAGTGCCTAGAGGCCTAGGCACTCCTATTCTTTCTCTTTCTCTCTCTCTCTCTCTCTCTTTCTCTCAAATAAATAAATAAATTAAATATTCATCGAAAGTTCATGTAGATATAGGGGTAGATCTTTCACGTTTATGGAAGCCTCCTAATCCAAAAAATTGGCAGCTGGATAATGGACAACCTAGAGATCCAATGTTATATACTCTCATCTCAAGGCTGGTGGGCTCAACACCTAGGGAAAGTGCTCACTTTACTTAGTGTATGGAAAGAAAACAGTTTTCATCATGAAAGCAGTCCACCAGAAATTCACTGTGAAAGCCAGGTTTATTTATTTAGTTAGTTTTGGTTTCTTGAGCTAGGGTCTCACTCTAGACCAGGCTGACATGGAATTCACTATGGCGTCTCAGGGTGGCCTCAAACTCACAGTGATCCCCCTACCTGTGCATCTCTAGTCATGGGATTAAAGGTGAGCACCACCATGCCCAGCAGGTATTTCTGTTGTTGTTGTTTGTTTGTTTTTTTCCTTTGTATTGTTAATTTGTTTCTATTTAGACCTTCAAAGACCTAGGTGGATCCCATTAATATTAGGGAGGCATTCCGCTGTAACTCAGAATACCGATTCTAATTTTAATTTCTTATAACCACAGCCTGATACCTGGAAGATGTTCACCCAGTGTCTGAGCACCCCAAGGCCTGGGGTCCAGTCAGTTTGAAGCAAAATTAGCCAGCATGTCATATTTTCCTCATTTTTTTGTATCATATGCACAGCTTTATACTAAGCTTTTGTGGGAAAGCATGAAAAGGAGTTTCCACGAAAACTTGTATAAAAAGAAGGGTCATTAACTTCCCTGACCTCAGGACAGTGACTGATTCTGAGAGTATTTGTTGGAATTCATTCAGTGTCAGAAGTACAGAGGTATAGTATGAAATGTAGCATAAAAACTCTACATGACACTAATCAATAAGACTCATAAATAATTCTTTGAAAGATTAAGCTGGGTCCATTTGATTACTATCTTACTAGAGTAATTGGGTACTAAGTTACAGTAAAAATGGAATAGAAATTGGCAGCACAATAATCCACTAATGACTGATAGAGGAAACAGCAATCACACTGGCAGAACCCTTGGGTCCTTGGGAAACAAGTGTGAATGAGAACCAATCTTAAGGAGATTGCATTCTTTTGAGGAAATCACAATAAGAGGCCACTGAAGACACAATTTGCGGTAGCATAACTGGTAATTTCCCAGGCTTTAAAAGTTGCTGATCTCTGTCTTTTAACTAAAAAAAAAAAAAAAAAAAAAAAAAAATTCTTAAAAGGTTATAAACCAAATGCTTAGTGCTTAGTTGTGGAATTGGACTACAAAAACTTCAGTGAGAAAATGTCTTTGGATATTTTAAAAAGTTCCTGGGAAAGTACCACATTTTTTTTTTAAACTAAAAGACACATTCAACTCCAGTTTTATCAGAAAACCTACCAAAGCCACTTTGTGAACCACTGGCCCAAGGCAAGTGCGTCGAATAAAGTGCACCTTCTTGAAAAGTTAAGCTAGCTTGCCTTGCGTTTCTCCCACTTCCTTGCGGTGGTCTGTTGCTTCTGCTTTTTCCTTGATCTATTCCTGCTGCCACTGCAGGTTGTCATAGACCTCATTTATCCCTTTCTCATTGTAGATAAATGCTACCAGCTGTTGCCAGGAACTGCCTGCCATTAGAAATAACTCATTAGACTTGACAGTGAGGCTCTCGGAGACAGCACATGCTAACGGGTAGACTTCACATTGATGAATCCATTTGGAACCATGCTCAGCTAGTGAGAACACCTGATTTGGGGCATTGGATAGTGCCTAAAATCGTCCCATTGTTTAAATCTCATTTTTTTATGGACTCTCCCAGCATGAAAATAATTCATTCACAATGAACATATTTAGTTGTTCCTTCCAGTTCAGCCTTCTCTATATGTTAACTGAAGAATCCTCACTGTCTACAGAGTGGAAAACAAAACGCAGATGCTGACCCTGATTGGTAGACTCAGGTAGGGTACGTAAAAAGTAAACAACCACGACATTTTATGGTTTTATGTTAGCCTTTGTGTTTGAGACATGAAGAAATTGTGTCATACATTAATGAATATGTGAATGGGTGAGCAAGAATCCGTGCTTTAATGCCCATGTTTATTATTACATAAAGAAAACAGGAGGACAAGCAAAGGGGGTGACAAACTTAAAATAAGAATAAGTAGGATCTGGTAAAAAGAAAAAACATACATGAAAATAAGCATGGAGCCTCAGAATTCCTGTTATTGGAACCATACCAAAGAGTCACTGAAGAATTATTGGCCACTGTTTCCATCTGGAAGGAAGGGAAGGAGAGATAGCAGGAAGAATAGAGAACAGGAGGGATGATAGATTAATATTGGTTGAAAAGTTCTATAAAGCAATGAATTTTCAACAAAAGAAATGAATATAAGGTTCTTATCCACTCATGAAACTATGTTACATACTTTGGACAAATATTTGACCTACTGTTATTATAAATATATTAAAATAAGGGTTACACCCTTGATATGGCCTTAGTAGAAAGGACTAGTTTAGTAAAAAGATCTTCCTTTGGATTAATCATTAATACCTCTAAATTATATTATCATTCTTTTCCTCCATCAAGTATGTGTCCTTGCCAAGCTATCTCCAAAGATCCTTGTACTTTTAAAAATTTGTTTTTGTATAGAGAAAAGTATTTAGCAAATAAAAAATGGAAGCAACTTAAAGAGACAGTTAATTTCATGACAAGAGGAATGTAATCAATGTTTTATATGACTTTGGATCAAATTTTAAGTGGGCAGATATTTCCAGTGTGCCCATAGAAAGGAGTTTGTGAATTCCATATAAAACAAGTACAATAGAACTCTGTATTATGGAAGCAGAAGCAAAAATTGCAGAAAGATGAAATTCCAACAGCTCACATGACCAAGTTACTGGCTAAAGTGGAAAGTATAACTTCTTTTTAACATGTATTAAAAGCCCCTGGAATTTGTTGGGAAAAAAAAATCTCATCACCAGAAGCATAACTCTCGTGATTAGAAGGCTCTCAAGGAAACTAACACTGAGGACCAGTAGGTGCTCTTACAGTATCTTCTTTTAGCTTCCAGCCCGGATTCCTGACAGCTCATGAGCAAATCACCCTCTCCAGGGAGGAAATTAATAGGGGAAGACAGATGACTTTTAGGAACTAGAGTCTCTTCTGCTCAAGAAGAGGAATGTGGGATGTTTCTGAAGTATATCTTAAGAAAATACGTGCTTATTTGGCTTACCCATAATAATTTGTTGCATCAACACAAGTGGGAAAAAATGCAAGCAGAAATGACAAAAAGTACAATTTCAACTAATGAGCCTGCTGTAGCTGTTACAAATAGTGTTCATTTAAGACTTAAAGCTGTCGACTTTTCAAAAATTTTAAGACTGTACTTTTTTATATGAGAGAAAGAGAGAGAGAGAGAGAGAGAGCATATGGGCATATAGGCATGCCAGTGCCTCCTGCTACTGCAAACATACTCCAGATGCATATGCCACTTTGTGCATCTGGTTTTACGTGGGTACTGGAGACTCAAACCCAGGCCATTCAGGTTTTGCAAGCAAGTGCCTTTAGCTATTGAGCCATCTCTTCCACCCCTTTATTTGTAAGCGATATTGCTCAGTACCTCAGTTTGGCTGCATGCTGGTTAAAGATTGAAATGTTTGGCTTGTGTCTGCTTTAGGAAGTACCGTCATAGAATCACCTTGAATATTAGAGATGCTAATTAATCCCAACAACATTGATGTCGGTGTCAAACAGTTTCAAAATTCACAAAATATTTGCTTTGGATTTCTAGGTCACCTCAAAGGAACCTAACACCCTACCTCAAAGGAAAAAAAAAAAAAAAACAGTTGGGAGCATATCTCAAAAGGTAAACTAAACATAAAGTTATATTCTCAGAAATGTCACTCTTTTCTCCCGTCCTGCCCACCCTTCCCCACCGCATGCTGTATAGTTAACCTCATTACTTCTTGTATGTGTTTTCTATGTTACTTTCTTGATAATGCTTAGCCAGAATGTGTATGTATGTCGACTTGCTTTCCATTCTCTTTACACAATACAGAATATAGCATTCTTTCCCACTTGGTTTTGCCACTTAATACAGTGTCCTCCTCCATGAGTCCTTTCCCTTTATAATAGCACTTCACTGAATCTCCCTCCTGTAGGCCTGGAGATTTAGGTCATAGCTAATATTTTACACTTAGAAGTATCGCCACAATAAATAACCTTGCATAAACATTTTATATGTTTTTATCCTTTGGAGTTATACCTTCAGGGTAAGTTTTAGAAGTAGAACTCCTAGACTGAATGGCAAATATACCCATGCTTTAATTAAATACCTTCAAGTTCCTTTCTGTAATGGTTGCACTGGCTTTGTATGTCCACCAAAGTTATCAGTGTGAACATGTTCGTTCACAGCCTATGCAGCAGTGTGAATCTTCACACTTTTAAATTTTTGCCAAGCGAATGGTTAGGATGCGGTACTATAGAGTAGATGTAGCTATGATTTTTCTCTTCAGGAATAAGAGTGAGTATAGTTTCCAATTTTGACAATATATTTTTTGTATCTCTTTTCATGGGATAAACAAAATATCAAGATATTGACAGAGATGTGCTTACATTGCCATGAAGGATAATGGTAGACCATGAACTAGTATAGGACCAGAAGCAGGAACCAGGGAGCCTGTAGCTCTGCACTCACTCAGATCAGAGATTTCCTCCTTAACATTTCCTACTTCTGGTGCTGCTGGGCTCCCTTGGATTACAGCTATGTTTCTCTAATCTCCCGTCTGCCTGTTCATCATACTTTGCCCTTTGTATATCTGTCTGTCTGATCTCCTGTTGCCTGTTTTACCCCAAACACACTTGTGTTCGTTTTTAAGGCCCATCTGGGGTAATCCAGGGCAATCAGCTCTCACTAATCTAATTTGATTATATTTTTGCCATCTAAGATTATTATTATCATTATTCCAGAATTACAACCTGGACATATGTTTTTGAAAGTCACTCCAGAGCCCATGAAATGTGGTGGATCACAAACGGAAACAGATGGTCTTTGTACCGAACATGGCTTGTGTATTTATAGGAGGGATAGTATGCTCACCTTACTACAAGTGGAGAGCGTGCCACTCTCCACTGTCTATAATAGAAGGAAAACATCTGGCAGCACAAGATTCAGCAAGTTCTTCTGTGTTTTTAAGCGGCCTAATCTTTTTCTATTAAATGTGTTTTAATAAAATAAGTGCATTACAAATTTGTTTAAAAAAATAAAGAAAATAAAGGAGGACAAGGACGAGGGCAAGGAGGGAGAGAAGAAAGCACCTGAAGATATCGGCCTCATATAGTAAAGAATTTTGAAAAGGAAGAAGAAAGCTCTTAAGAATGTTTAAGCTTCTAATGATCCTAATTTGTGACCTTGGCACTAGTCATAAAGCATAAAGTGATGGCAATGCCTCCTGAAGGGATGAGATCACAGTACTCCAGGCTCGCTGGTATAATGGAAGACATGTTCACTTATGATGTCATTAAGGCTGAGCATGTGTTTGAGTTACCTTGTACTTATTGCTGCTTTTTTTTTTAATGTAGTTGATCTTAAACAAAAGCCTCCCTTTTAATATCATTGTAAAAGGCTTTCTCCTTTGTTTGAAGATCAGATCATGCTATCGATAAATAGTATTGCTTTCTGTATTTTCATAATGCCTATCCATGAGAAAGTTATTCCTGATGCCACATTATTGTGAATTAAACATGATGTTATTTGTCCTGTGGAGATTAGCATTATCTTTTGCCATGTATCTTTCAGGCATTTAGGAGAAATTGATGAATCAAAGAATCTTATGTATGGGAGGAAATTTAGAATCAGGACAACTACCTGTTAGGTTTGATGCTTGAACGTTTTTTTTTTTCTTTTAATTTTTATAAATATTTTGCTAACAGGGCATCTGGGCTTTGTGGGAATACCTGCAATACCAGGTAATGCAATAGCTTTGGAAAAAAATTAATTTTATTTTAAATATCCTTCATGAAGAAAAAGTATCCTACATGCGACATTAAGTTAAATGTTTTGTTATACAACATGTAGACAGATGATTTACCTTTTCTACTTATCTCTTTTGGAAGCTGAGAATCCCTAGTGTTTCCTGCAGTTTTTAATGTGACACTGTTTTGAGTCATTGTTTAAGACCTTGTCTAAACATGTAGTTATTGCCAATGCTAAATCTTTACCAATGTTGGCTCCAGCCCTTTGCGGATCCAAGTTAGATGAAAGTGGGAAGAATCTACAAAATCTGAGTGGGAGTGACTTACAAGTTAGGGGCTTTGGCTGGTATTCCGGGTCTACAGGATTTGTTAAGCGACTGTAAGATTTTGTGTAGTTGCTGTGCGTGGTTTTATGTTTTGTACAAGCAAACAAGGAAGCTATGTTATGGAAAGTATAAAAATTTGGAAATGTCTCATGGAAGTAAAGGTTAGAAATGTGGCCAAGATTCAAAAAGCAATTTGAATAATGATGTGCTGAGTATAAAAAGTCATAAAATCTATTCATTCACTTTTTTCATTCACTTTCTCAGTTTATTTCTTATTATCTCCTTTATATGCCTTTTGCATTGTCTTTATCTTTTCTCTACATTAACCATGATGCATGACGTATGTGGCTGTTAATTTTCTACGTAACTCTTGCAGTTACCTTCTCATTGCTGAGACAAAACAGCTAACCAGCAGCAGCTTATGGAAGGAAAGGGTTACTTAGGTTTGCAGTTTCATTTAGGTGGGGAAAGCATGCCAAAAACAGGCAGGTGGTCATCACACCTTCATTGCAGCAGGAAGTAAGCAGTCTGAGTACTGGGGCTTGTGGCTGGGCTATACAACTCCAAAGCCATCCCCCTCCAACCCTTAGTGGCACAACTCTTTGGCAAGGTTTCACCTCCCAAATGCCCAACAATTTTCCTCACCTGCTGAGGACCAACTATTGAAAACACATGAGCCTATGGAGGACTATTTCATTCAAACAAAAACAGCTACTCTTTCAGAACAACAATGAAGCTTGTCCTCTAAACCCTACGAGACAGATTCTACTTGTTCTAACTCATCTCATCACTTGTTGTTCCCTTCATCATCAGTGGATCCCTGAGACATGGAAGGATATCACTCCATGTCATATCTCTTGGTGTACCTTTTCGCCAAAGACAGGCAAGTCCTGAAAAAAATGCAGGTGCCTCTAGGTCACAACCAAGAGTTCTAAAATGTCTACAAAGGAAGGAATGCTTTATGTTTTCATGGACTTCAGAAGCCAGCCACATATGTTTTCTGAAAGAAGTAAGTGGGTTAGTGCATAAGGAGACAAAAGAGATAAGTAGGATTTTGGTTTTTTTAAAGGTAGTGAAAAATGGAGAGATAATATTTAGTCTTCCCTTCTCATCTAGATGAATTTAGAAAGGGATTCAGGAAGACCAATGATCCAGAAAAAAAATAAAAACATGTAATGACATTTAGAAAGATCAAACTTGATGGCCTGGGTTTAGGAAGGGAATTCCACTTAAGTCATCAATGGTATCAAAGCTTTCTACATTGGGAAATTAGGTCAAATTTTAGTGGCTGTTTTCTGCTATAATTTATGTCTTTTTTAAAAAACATTTTCTGTGAGTTACAATTTAACTAATCTATACTAAACCTAATATTCTTTTATCATAAGGCTTGATTTTTATTCTGATTGAATTCATAACTTGAATCTTCATTCTCCTCAAGCTTTTCTGGATCATGATTTCAGTAATCCGATGGAGCTGTTATCCCTTTCGTTCTGAATCAACTGAAAAGATAAGTACATATCATCAGGTATTGAAGAGGTATGAAGTCAAGATATCACAAGCACATGAGGAGCACTGACAGTCTTTGATTTCAACTGTCAAATGTTGTGTGAATTTGTATAAGACATTTAATTGCACTGTGAATTTGTTCCTTTATAAATTAATAAACAGTGTTTATATATGAAATTAAATAGCAAATACACACATGTTTTCCCACAATGTAAAATTCTAAATGAATTGATGGCATCATTGAAAGTTCTCCTTTCTTCTGAATAAGAAAGTGTCTGATGTGATGAATTGGTACAGTCCTGGCCCTGGGGTGGTCTGATCTGAAGGAACATTTGAAGGATTTTTTTTTTTCCTCTCACAGATAGAAGATGTGAAGCTGCAGAACATACCTTTATTGGAAAGGCAATTTCTTCCATCTCTAGCATCAAATGCATATCAAATGTCAGATGGGACCTTTTAGGTATCAGTCATCATGTATGTCAGGCCAGTTAAAGGAAATATATTGCTTTGTTTCTAAGACAGTGCCAATAATTACAAAAAGCTTTTATAATGTGTCCAACTTATACATCAAACCTATAAAATGTAATTTTTTTTTGTCAGAAGGCTCATTGTTTTACTCATGTAACCAGTCTTTTCCCTTCTGGTCTCTTTACTTCACTGAGGCTTAAATATTGTCATTAAGGCAAACAAGTGAAAAATACACTTGACCAAAGACGGTCTGTCATCCGTTGACCAGTGCAATAGTGTCACAGACAGAATAAATTAGTACAATCAGATTCTCTCCTCTGAAATCTACCAATAGTAGCTACAAAGATAAAGGTGTATGAAGTTGATACATAGTCATGTTTCTTACAGTGTAGATCCCACAGACTTCTATTCCTTGCTTTATTAAGTCTAGATATTTCACTTTTATCTCAAAACATGACTAGCTACTTACATTAGTTCATTGTTCCAGTATGATAACAGAATGTCACAGACTAGGTAAGTTACAACCGAAGGAAGCTTATTTGCCTCTTGTTTCTGGAGCTTGGAATGCCAAGGACATGCTGCTGTCACTTGCTAAAGAACATGGCAGGAAGAAAAGCGAGGACATATGAGACAGAGAGGAAATGAGGGCCAAAGTATTCTCCTTTTTTAAAATCAGGAATCTGTTCTTGAGATAACAGCATTAATCCGCTCATGAGAACAAGCTCCTGGCATAATTTTTACCCCCTGACAGATTCCTAATAGCATTCTAACGACAGGTAAGTTTCAGTGTGTGGTTTGTAAAGGAATTGAAAGCATAGTTCTACTTCACCCATTTCTAGTAGGCTTTCCTTACATAGGTCTGTGCTGATTTATTATCTGTAACTAAATAAACAAAAGCTTATGTACACTGAGATTTTAGAAAAATTAAAAAGCTTGCATTATAAATCAGGACATCTTGGATGCCCAAAGATTATATCATATATATGTTCTAAAACTGCAGGACTTTTGTTCTTTTCCCAATGATACCAAAAAGACTCAATATAAATGTGGCCACCTTATTGACTTCTTTCCATGGTCCATCACATGAACTAATTCCCACAACCATTTGCTACATGCTATTGGACATCCTGGACATACTGGACTTAGTGATATTTTATTTTTATTTTTATTGTTTTATTCACTGACCCATGAGTACTTCCTATCATGTCATGACTTGGCATGTCTTTCCCAAATCTGACTCGTTTCTTATTTTAGTTTCCCAAATTATTTGCAAATCTCAAATTCAAAATTAATATAGAAGTTCCTATTTCATCTATCATCCCATGTTGATTCCTAATAACCTGGAGGTATTTAATTTCATTTACTTTAGAAGGGGATTGTGATCACAGAAGAGGAAACCATTTCTCACTGAAGTAACAAAGAGAGATTTCTTAGCACTAACTACGCAGCTGTGCCTTGCACTGGAAGACAAGACAAGCACTAGCTACTATTGTCATCTGAAGGCTTAGATTAAAAAAGAAGAAGTTCCTGTCTTCAATATCATTTGCATAAGAATTGGAAGAATTCATTTCACAAGGAATACCAGTCTCATGGCCAAGTTTCTTGTCGCCTGGCATTACTACCTGGCATCAGATTTCCCATGCATTGGTGTGTCCATCAGGGCACTAACTACATCATGGCACGCAAACCTCAGATTCAGAGAGAGAGAGAGAGAGAGAGAGAGACAGAGACAGAGAGAGAGAGAGAAAGAGAGAGTGATAACAAGATGAAAATGAGTCTTTTATAGCTTAATCTTGGAAGTGATGTTCCACCCACTTATTTATACTCTGTTCATTGAAAACACATTAGCCCTGTGCTCAAGGAGAGGGAATTCCACAAGTTTGTGAATACCAGGCGTCACGTCAGGACTTGCTTTGCATAACAGAGTGCAATGTTTTGCTCATTCATTAGTATCATACAATTAACCATCAAGCATCAAGCACTGACAAGGGAAAGGCAAAACATCACATAGCATTCCTTTGAAATCTCCTCAGAATTATGTGCTTTGTGTTTGGGAAGAAACACTAAAGCTTTTTTCCTGAAATCACCCCATTATCACCTTCAGATTCTCTTAAAACCCTGTCAGTATTTGTCACTGTGACAATTACCTGAGAAGTAAACTTAAGGGAGGAAGGGTTTATTTTGGATCCTGGTTTTACAGGTTTTAGTCCATGGTTCCTTAGCTTCCTTACTTCTGAGACGATGTGTAGTTAAGGTAAAACATTATGGGCAAAACTATGTGGTGAAGTTTAAAGACTTTTTTAAAAAAATTTTTTGTTTGTTTATTTATTTATTTGAGAGCGACAGAGAGAAGGAGGCAGAGAGAGAGAGAGAGAATGGGTGAGCCAGAGCTTCCAGCCTCTCTAAACGAACTCCAGATGTGTGCGCCCCCTTGTGCATTTGGCTAACATGGGTCCTGGGGAATTGAGCCTAGAACCGGGGTCCTTAGGGTTCATAGGCAAGCACTTAACTGCTAAGCCATCTCTCCAGCCTTATGTGGTGAAGTTTAAAAGGGCTGACCTCACAGTGAACAGGAGACAAAGATAGACAGAAAATGGTCAGAGACTAGTTAAATACTTCTAAGACAAGCCCCCTCCTAACTTGCTGCTGCCCAACTTTCTAATTCAGCTATGAATTCATCAATGGGTTAACCCTTTCTACAAGATTGGAGTCGCCATGATTCAATTATCCATCAACTATCACTTCTAGCTAGGGAACTACATTCCAATACGTGGGCTTTGAGAGCCATTTTATATCCAGTTGCATATTCTGCCTTTGACACCTAAAAGCCCATTTCTTTCTCATAATGCAAAATGCATTTAGTCCATCCTTGGGAGTTCTTAAAGTTTTAACAGGCCCAGCATTATTCAAAAGCCCAAGTTCAAAGTCCCCTCTGAGAGTCAATGCATATTTTTTTAGTTCTAAGCTCTGTATAAATTGAAATAGCAAGGTATATAGTTTCAACATACATTCTCATTCCAAAAGTGAGGAACAAGAAAACACAGAAAGATCAGATTGAAAGAACGTAGAAATCTAGCAGGACTGATGTTAAAGTTCGCAGCTTCATGTGTAACTTCCAAGCTACACGGTGGCATCATGTGAACTGCAAAGTAATTGGGTATATGCATCTCTGTGGGCCTATAAGCTATATCCCATGTGAACATTCCTGGCCCCACTCCTTGCTTTCTGTTTTCTATGGCAAACAGTCATATCCTGTCTTTAATTTCTTTTGGTTTGCATTGAAACTTTGTTTTGATTCTCACAGCTTCACACACTATCACCTAAATGGTACCTTCAGGGACTCCTAGGTGGTTACATGTTGCCTGGGCTCCCATGTATTTGAAATCTGGGTGGATGGGTGAAAGTCTTCATCAATCTATAGCATTTGGACTCTGCTTGTATGTAAAATCATTATCATATGGCAATCACTAACTCAAGAAGTAGCTGAACATATTAGGAACATAGTTGCAATAGTTTCTAAGTTCTGAGATGGCTGAATTCAGGGAGACACTCTTCTGGGAGGCTGCCTGTGAGCAGGGTGCCCTGGAGTTCTCTTCTGAGAGTGAAATATTTCCACTCACATGATGCTTGTTCACCTGTGATTGTGGCTGGGCAGAGCATAACCAGGCCCTGATGTGCTTTCATGGCATCTTTTCTATTTTCTGAGGCAACACCTTGGGCCTTGGTTAGCCCTTTCCCTTTAAATTCAAATCTGTCCTATGAACTGATTCTAAAGGTATCTGAGTCCCATGTTTCAATATAGCTACAACAATGACCCCTCCTTCATACCAGTCTCTTGTTTGGGTTCCATTTCTGAGGAAACATTCCCTGGTAAAAAAAACAACTTAAAGGAAGAAAGATTTATTTTGGCTCAGAGTTCCTTCTTATATAGTCACAGTAAGGTGTTTCATGGTTTCTGGTCATGGTGAATCAGAACATTACAGTGGGGAGCATGCAATGGAGTACTGCTCCCCTCTCGTTGGGACAAAGTAAAGAGTGAGGCAGAAAAGGGCAGGGCCAATATAGACTGATCAAATACAAGTTTACTTATTCAAACTCACCTCTACTTGCTAACATCACACTCTGCCATGAACTCATTCATGGATTAATCCACTGATGTGATAAGCATCTTTATTCCCCATCCATGTACTAATACTCTCATAAGCTTGTGACCAAGCCTTCAATATATAAAACTTTTATAAAGTATTCTATTAATTAATTTATTCTTGTATTTGAGAGACAGGTATGAGAGAGGAAGGTAGAGAGAATGGGCATGCCAGGGCCTCTAGCCAGTATAAACTGACTGCAGATGCACGCAGCACCTTGTGTATCTATCTATCTGGCTTTATGTGGGTACTGGAGAATTGAATCTGAGTCCTTTGGCTTTAAAGGCGAGCATCTTAACTGCTAAGCCATCTCTTCAGCCCACATAAAACTTTTAGGCTATTCTCTTTTCAAATCATAGAATGAATGATACGTTTTCAAATGATCAGGATGCAATGAGACCTGGATTAAACTTTGTAGTATAAAATTTCCCAATACCTACTAAAACTTATAAAAGTGGGCTGGGGAGATGGCTCAGTGTTTAAAGGCATTTGCTTGAAAACCTTGTAGCCCAGATTTGATTCCCCACCAGGCAGGCAAACCCAAGTGGACAATGTGTTGCGTGCATCTGGAGTTTGTACCATCAGGAGGTCCTGCCGCACCCAGGCTCACTCACTCTCGCACTCACACTCACAGTCTCCTCATAACAAAATAAACTTTAGATTAAAAAAGATAAATGATTCAGACTTTACAATTTCACCTGTTAGTATGAATCAAAGGGAATCCAAGGGGAATTTTAGTAGTATATCTGTCATATATTTTATGAGTTATGAATATTTTGTTTTGATTTGATAATACCTGGATATAGTAACAGAAAGATAAGCATAATTTTGAGATACCCAAACATTATATGTTGAAGATAAAACCAAATACTACAAACCCACTAAAATCATACAATACAACTAGTGGTTAAGATGCTTGCCTGCAAAGCCTAAGTACTCAGGTTCAATTCCCTAGAACCCATGTAAACGAGATGCACATGGTGGCCCAACTGTCCGGAGTTTATTTGCAGTGCCTAGAGGACCTGGTGTATTCATTCTCCCTCTCTCTCTCTCTCCCTTCTTTTTCTTTTCCTTCTCTCTAATAAATAAACAATAAATAAAATATTTCCAAAAAATCATCAACATAGAGGATTGCATATCAATTTTAAAACATTAAAATGATATTCATTCTATAATCCACAATCTTCAAAAACATCAATGTGATATTTATATGCACTCACATTTGTGTGTATAAATAAATAGCTAGAAATATTTAAAGCAGAAAATGTTGACAATGATAAAATTCTGAGTGTCAGTTTCTTTCAACATATTTTCAGGGTGTTCTTCATGGTTATTTATTATTTAGTGAGAAAAACATTTTTCAAGGCAAGGAAGTGTTAAAAAAGATATAGTTACAATGTTCTTTAAACTGATTCATAAAATAGAAATGGAAGGAATATTACCATGTTCATTTTGTGAACAAGAGCATTGTCCCCAAACCAAAACCACATAAGTACATAACAACAAAAAAGAAAGCTATAAACCAAGTTCCATGATTTAAAAAAGGTGTAAAATTAATTTTAAAAATGGTATACTATAAAAAAGATCTACACTTTTAGTTAAATCTCCATTAAAATTCCAGTGAATTAAAATTCTTCCCATGAGTGTAAAAATATATCAATCCGATTTGTCATATTGAAATACAAACCAACCCTAATTACCAAAGCAATACTAACTAGAGAAAGCAATGCAGGAGGTTTCACAATACCTGATCTTAAATTATACACATTGATAAGTACTAAATGTATACATATATACATGTCTATGTGATATATATATATATATATATATATATACATATATATATATATATATATTCTAATGAAATATTTTGTACGCTATTGTAAAAACAAAATCAGCTTTAAAAGGAAGGCAGGATGGGATTATGAGAAATAAGTTTTAATTTTCTCTCTTTGTTTAGTATCCCCTATTTTTCCACTGTATTCATGTGAAAGAAGTGAGATTTTTGTCATATAGGGAATATCTCATTTTAAACTCATAACAGCATGCAATGATAATTAGAGAATAGAACTAAGTTGTTTACCTATGTTCCCTTTGAAATTAGACCACATAGTAATGGTCACCAATATTATCTGACTTTACCATAAGCAAGCAGCTTTAGAAAAGTATTTCTTGGACAAGGTATAGTGCACGCATTTAAGAAAAACAGTTAATTTACTCAACTTGAGAAAATGATTATGAATAAGATAAAAAGCTTAAAGGAGAAGGTAGAGGAGATATAGCATTTTAACATTTCCATCCCATGAGAATTTAAAATGCTTCAAAAAGAAAAGGAAAACTATGGAGATGCTCTCCAAGTGGCAGATAAATGAGAGGGAGGTACTTTTCCAATGATGCTGTAAATCAAGGATACAGAACTGAAAAAAAGTACATATGTTACACACACATACACACATACCATATATATATATATATATATATATATATAATCATTTTCCTGATCGTTTTGATCATATTTCTCTCTAATTAGTACTCTAATTAGTATACATTCTTTAATAGATACTCTATGAAAATACTATATTTGCTATTCTGGTGTTTCCTATCCACCCTTATATGAAAAATCCCTACATGAGGAAAATTGGTAGAGTCAGTTACAAGAGCAAAAGGGTAATTTAGTCAGGTTGATGGCATTAGTTGATTTCTACTGAAGTTTTCAAGGACAAAACAGCTGAAGTAGGTTTATAATTTTTTCAGTTCAAATAATTTAGAAGTTACTGAAGTTAATTAGACATTATTACATTGCTACCAGAAGATTCTCTCTCTCTCTCCCTTCCTCTCTCTCTCTCTCTCAGACACACACGCTTGCACACACACAGAGCATGATGAAAGTTGGCAACACATAAATCTCCCCTTACCAGTAAATCTAGACTTCTACTTTAAATAACAGGCCAATAGACTTCAAAAGGCAAGCAGATAGAGCTCCACTGAAAACTTTATACAGAAATCCAAGTCTTGCATTTCATTATCCCTATATAAATACTCAATGATTTCATTTATTTTAACATCAATTTATTTTCATTTATTTATCTGACAGTCTTACAATTTTCAAGAACACAAGTCAAGAGCTAGAAAAAAATTATTCTTTCCCTTCAAATGTAAGTAATGTAAAACTCTTCATTTACTAAGGTAAATTTACCTCCCCTGTACTATCTAATGGACTCAACACTGGGAGAGATTAGAGAAACTCTGCACACCTTTTGAATTTCTCACATACTCTGCTTAACAGATGGACCTGCAACAGTAATGGTGAGATAATGGTACAGGCAGGTAAAAAAAAAAAATCAGTACTTACATTACTCAGCATAGAAGAAAAGCATTGTGCTTCTATAAATTGGTATTAAAACATCACAAGATAGAAGGCAGAGAAAAAGAAGCAACATGGAGCTATAGGTAGGTAAAGACCACTTCTTACAGGCAGGGTAAACCTGCAATTGGGACTCAGAACATGATTTTCCAAGGTCTGGTACCTCGCTGTGGTAATACTTTGAACAGCAGGGAATAGATCAGGAGTCATCCCACATAGTTCGTTCTCCTCTTCTTTAAGGGAGGTCAATAAAAAAATAAATAAATAAACAAGCTATCATTAAAAATAAGGCCACTTTATTTTTTAAAATAAGAGCCAGACAAAATGATTCTCTAATCTCTGAAACATCATTTCAGAAAAGGCCTTGCCTAGTAGTCATGCTGTCACATGGATGTGTCTCCCAAAGGATCCTGTGCTTGATGAAGGCTTGATCACAAGCTTTGGCACGTGGTGAGCCTTCAGGAATTGGAGCCTGGTGGAAGAAGTTAGGTCACTAGAGGAATGGGGAGCCATCTCTGTGTTCTTTTCCTGTCCCTACATCATTGCTTTCCCAAAATCATGTGAGTAGCTTTCTGGGTATGTGCACTCTACATTGCAGGCCCAAAGGCAAAGAGACCAAGTGCCCCTCAACAAAAATCTTTAAAATTGAAACGATGAACCCAAGCAACCCTCTTAGCACCTTAAAAGTTGATCATATTAGAAATTCTGTTAAAGTAACACAAGGAGGAAAGAATGTCATAGAAAGTCTGGAAGGTACATGGACCAACTTTGTAGGATAAATTCTGTCTGTCCAACAGATTTCTATATGGTTGGCCATTCTTCATTGAATCTATGACTGCATGTTACCATCTCCATGTCTGTAAGCACAGAAAGCTGGGATTAAGTGAATTCACTGTGCTTTTCTCCTAATAATCAGCTTTTGCACATTTTTATTTCACTCCTAGCCAGAAGCCATCAGAGAGTTGAAGAAACTTATCTTCCCTTTTCATAGCCATTCCCTTCTGCTTCTGGGGTGCCTGGAAAAGCTTGTATGTCCTGAAGGCTGGAAAGGAGAGGTGGAGTGTAGAGGGGACGCATCTGAAAATTACCTCAGAACACTTTTTGCAAAACTCTCAGGAAATGCTGTGCTTGTTCAGGTGACTCAGCGTTTGCTCTAGAGTGACTTTTTGCTTTTCAAATGCTGGTTAGGATCAAGCCTTCCCATGCTATCGGGCATTCCTCCTGGTGACAATTCTGACCTTTATTAATTCAAGTCTACTCAATCCCCACCACTGATATGTCACTGCTGACACCTTGACACACTCTGATTTTGCAGAGAGAATGCTGAAAGAGTTCACAGGCCATCACACTGGTTGACTCAATACCAGACAGAAAATAATAATAATAATAAAAAAAAATCCAGGACCAAGCTTATTCTCTTTCTATATTTAAGCACAGGCTAAATTGAAGTTGCACCGAGGATCATTCATGTGTCCCCAAGAGTTCTCACAATGAATACCAGACTTACTATGGGAATAGTTATACTATTCATATGCTTATATAAATTGGTTTTCATGAGTAAATTTCCTGGTTTGCCCTTTTCGGCTGAAATATGTCCCTTGTTGCAGGAAAATGCAATAAAGCCATGCAGTGTGTTTTTTAATCTGTGGAAAGTTGAAAAGGTTACATGCTGTGTGTGAGTTTTCTATTCTCAGAATATACATACACATTCCATGAAACAAAACAACAACCCCCAAATCAGCATAATTTAACAGATCCCTGTGTCTCTGTTATCCCCACACTGTAGTTTACTGGCAGAGAATGCGGAAAAGTAACTTTACAGAGCAACCGCCGTTTGTTTTTGTAAATTTCAATTGGCAATCGTGACCTTAAGTCTTTTCTATGCAGGAAACTAAAAATGAGAGGTGTGCACCCTTTGAGATTAAGTTATTACACTCCAGCTCTCTGGCTCAGTGCTGTTTAACCAATAAAGTATACTGCAGCTTGCAGGCATTTACTTAAAATAAGATTTTGCTTCACCACTTCTCTAACTGATAATTCACAATAAGATTATTATTAAAGTAGACATCTCTGATGGATTATACTATCATTAAGGTAAGCATCTTTAATTATTTTCTAGTAATATTAAGGCCCACTTTGGGCCCATCTACTGATCTTAGTCACTTTCCTTATAAGCCATGCATATAGGAGAGAGCAAAATAGGGGAAGGTGTAGATTCTATACAGAAAAAACTGGATCTCAGGGGAATTGTGTTTCACAAAATTTGTGAATTGGAAAAGAACTCGAAGTAATCATTTCATTCAATGGATGTCTCAGAAAGGCCATTAAAACTGTGCAGTTTCACACCATGTTGGAAATAGGGTCTTTGTTCTCTTCTGTGTCATTGTTTAGAAGAATAATCCTGAGCTGAATGCAGACACTAAAGAAAGAGGATAAATCTGACTGCATTTTGATTTCATTTCTCTCTCTCTCTCTCTCTTTCTCTCTCTCTCTATATATATATTTATATATATATATATTTATATTTATATTTATATATGTATATATGTTTTTTTGATGTAGGGTATCACTCTAGCTCAGGCTGACCTGGAATTCACTCTGTAGTCTCAGGGTGGCCTAGAACTCATGGTGAACCCCCTACCTCTGTCTTCCGAGTGTTGAGATTAAAAGTGTGTGTCACCACACCCAGTTTTGTTACTATAATTTTTAAAATGTACCTACAGTCCTTGAGCCACATGTTGCTTCCCAACAAAAATTTTACTTAAACAGATCAGAAGTAAAAACCTTTGAGATAAAAATTCCATGTCTTGTATGTGCTAAGCCCCGATCCCATTCCCAGACCCCAAGCAAACAAACAAAATTTTGAAATCATTTTGTGTGTGTGTGTGTGTGTAAAACCTTTATAAAATGCAGAATGCTGATTTTTTTTTCAAATTTCCTTTCATACTGGATCTAAAAATACTGGAATGTATTTTGATGACTATGGACAAAACCAGGTGATTAGAGCATGGGCAAGTTGGGTTGCGTGGAAGCCTAGTATGTGTTTGGAATGACTTTAAAGTAAATAGAAATTACAGATTCCATTACATTGTATACCTTACTTCTATTGAAGGATCACATATTCTTCTAGTCATATCCTTGCAAAGGAATACCTCACCTTACATTTTCTAGCATAAATTATATACCCTCAAACATATTTATATATATAAAATTATGGGTGCCAAAATAGTTTCAGAATTACACAAACACACACACACACAGAGAGAGAAAGAGAGAGAGAGAGAGAGAGAGAGAGGAAAAACACATTCCCATAGATGTAAAGGTAAAGATTCATGCTTTTACCTTTAAGGTTTATTGATAAGGCAAGATCACCATGCATACAGCCATGTCAGGAATAAAATCTGTCAGAGGGAACAACTTTCAAGAATCTAAGAATATCTTGCAAGGTTTGAGAAATACCAGGTTTTCTTCTTGACCTGCACATACCAAGGAACAGATAGGTGGGGATGATAGATGATAGTTGATAGATAGATGATAGATAACAGATGATAGATAGATGCCTTCTGTTATTTGCATTGGTTTTTCTGCCACCCAACTGAACAAAAGCTCAGATAGACCTTCTTTCATAGAACACTGATTCGCCAAAGCTGAGCCCATATTTTTCCGTTTCAAAATATGTCTGAACATAACTGTTTTGCTTTATTTTCACCTCCTTTATGATATTCTGGCTTAGGAAGAGTAGGGTTATTACAAGAGCATAGAAGGACAAACATCAAGATATGTATCTATTTTCAACTTGTTAGCAACTCATACATACAAGCATTTATGTGAAATGGTAATCTCCAATCATTCTTATTCTCAATAAAGCAATCTTTATTATAATAATTATATATATTACATATTATGATATTATATATATATATATATGGTATGCAGTTAAATGAGAGAGAGAGAAATCACCAGTGAAAATACTCAACAGTGGACACTGCAAGCCTTGTATTTGGTCAGCTAGGCCAAATGAACCAATGGATGCAATAGTGGCATGTCTGCTATGGGGGAAATCAACCACCCTCTGATTTGACTAGATGCCCACTCCATGGGAGGAAATACATCCCTGATACCTGAAAACCTACATCAGGGGTAGTAATGAGCCCTAGGAGTGTAATGTTTGCTGGTGTCTGCCTAAATGTATATACTATGCTCACCAAACTTTCCAGTAAGCACTCTCTTAGTGTTCATACCCACATATTAATGCTACTTTCACTCTTGGTTAGAGAATATTTTCTTTTCAGATGGCAGTGACCTTGGGATGACTCATAAAGAAACATGGTGCTGAGAAGAAGTGACAGAGGAGCGTTTAGCACTGAAATATCTCTATCACATCTTCCAAGGCTCAGGGTCCATTGTGGAAGAGGTGGCAGAAAGAAAGTAAGAGCCAAAGGAAGGTTAGTCCTCTTGCCTCTGCAAAAAGAAAAAAAAAAAAAAAATGACAGACACATGTGCCACTTTGTGAATCTGGATATTGATGAATTGAACCCAGGCTGTCAGGTTTTGCAAGCAAGTGTCTTTGACTGCTCAGCTAGTTTTCCAGCCCAACCTCTGATTTCAATGCAAAGCTATAACTTCATGGGTTCCCTCATGTGAACCATGACTTCAAAATCTGATATCTGTCTAGCATAGACACTTCTTGCCATGGAATTCCAGTATATCCTCATCCCCCTCCTTCTTAGCCACCCTTCACACTCTATGCCAGTCTCAGATCAACACAGGACACTCTTCCCTGAGTACTTCCTGTAGCTTCTCCCTTCAAGTCCTCACCCATCACACCTATGATGGCAGCATCACATGAGGAGGAAAGCATAGGCTGACAGTGGACTATATCACCACAGCAACTCCTTTGTCTACAAACAGGTAGACTCAGATGCCCTCCATTGTTTTCCCTCTTAAAGCTAAATTCTGAGTTTTCTGGATTCTCATAATCTGCAGCAGGCATAAGTGCAGGTGTTCTCTGCTTCTATGTCCCCTGTTTGTCAGGCAAACAGAAGGGTGATATGCTGAAGAGGATACTAACCAGGAAGGTCCTGTCAAGCCAACTATGACATAAGTTGAACTGAAATTCTCCATACACGTCCATGATGATGGTTGACATCCTAGAGGCATACTCGTAAGAATCAGCAACACAGAAGGAACAAAATGCATGTTTTTCAGCTGCGGTCATGAGATGGCAGTGAACACACAGATAAGAACTTGTGAAGGATGATCAGCAATCTGCTGATGGGTGTGACCATGATTATTCTAACTGCACGAAGGAAATTTGTTCAAACCAGATCTTCACATCAAACTGGATTCCCAGGTAATTCATTCATCTCAGTGCATATTGTGATAGAACGTTTCCTCCATTTGATCAAAAATGAAATTAATGTGTTAGAGAGATGGCTTAGTAGTTAAGGCACTTGCCTGCAAAGCATAAGGACCCAGGATCCATTCCTCAGTACCTACATAACCACGTGCACAAGGTGCATCTGGAGTCCAGTTGCAGTGGCTAGAGCACATCCATTTTCTCTCTGTCACTGTCTACTTCTCTCTCTCTCTCTCTCTCTCTCTCTCTCTCTCTCTCTATATATATATATATATATATATATATATATATATGTGGGTATGCATGAATATATATGCATACATATATATGGATAATCTCTCTAACAAATTAATAAATAATAAATAAATATTTTCAAAATTATATTAATGATTGGCATGAAAGTTCTCCAAATAGAGTTCATAGAGTAAAAAGTGGCTTAGAGAATTGCAGTGTTTTTCCTTGAATATTTTGGGATATTTATCTCTTTTGTAGTGTTTAAATCAGCTATTTCCAGCCCTAGTTGATTTTGAATAGGGCACCAGAATATACCAGCACGATCATATCAGAACGCATCATTAAAGTACATCTATTCTCTGAAAACTGTTTTCAAGTTAAGGAGTGAGGCTTCCAGCTAATGCACAAATCAGCTGATGCAGAAACATCCAGTATGGTTTCCACAGGAGAGCCTGGCTGATGCTTCTCTGGAAGGACCTCAGCAATACTCAGTATGTTTCCATAATATTCTTGCTGGAGTTTCAGAAAGCACTCTGCTTACCTGCTAAAAGAGCTTAGATGTTCCAGTAAAGAAACACTTCATTCTCTTCATACTTGTAACTTACTTTTATCCTACAACCATATCTCTTTTCAAAGGCTATATTCCCATGGAACATAGTTTTGAAAACTGTCCCATCACAAGAAAGCAATGGAAACAAGGAGCTTTTGTGGCCAGACATCTTTTATCCTTTGGGATCATTGCACTTCAAAGTAGTATCTCCCTTTTTATGACTGGAATGTGCTAGATTTTTTTTTAAAAGACAAATATGTCAAAAGTAATAATTAGAGCCGGGCGTGGTGGCGCACGCCTTTAATCCCAGCACTGGGGAGGCAGAGGTAGGAGGATCGCTGTGAGTTCGAAGCCACCCTGAGGCTATATAGAGAATTCCAGGTCAGCCTGAGCTAAAGTGAGACCCTACCTCAAAAAACAAACAAACAAACAAAAAAACAAACAAACAAAAGAAAAGTAATAATTAAAAAGATTCCCGTGTATCTGAAGAGGAAGATTTGAAGAATTAAGGAATTCATCCAAACCTTCCACTCGTGCTTCCTTAAGCCTGTGCACCCTTCCAGAAATTCCTCCCCACTGTTGAAAAATAACTTAACAAAATAAGAAAGCAGCAAACAAGCCAAATCTGTATGCTTGTTTTCTCTTTTCTCATAGGTATTCATTATTTTTTTTAATTATTGTATACAACAGGGTAAGAAGTAGACATTTTAAGTAATTCATAAGAGCTGTCCATATATCACTAAACTCATCAATCCTGCCCTCTGTTCTCTTCCCTGCCCTTTAGCATGCATAGGAACATGACATTAATAATAATGTCTAATTAATGGATACCTATCCATTGTGCTACGGGAAGATGCATGGCACGTTTCCAGAGTTACGGAGTGCCCTTTCTAAACCTGAAAACTCATCTCGATTTTTTCCCATGCCAAAGTCAAAGATGTCTATAGCAGTGCCATACTGTACTCAGTTGAGACTTCACACGTGAAATTTCCAACCAAAGCAGAAGTGAGGTTGAATCATCTGAATATATGTGCAAATAAATTTAAAGATATGCCCTCATTTCTGACTTCTGGGAAGTCATTAAATATATTTTATTCTACGCTAAATAAACACTACTGTCAAACTTTTTTTTTTTTTTTTTACCACTTTTCTCCATGCATCGGCAAGGTGGGGTAATCAGATGTTAGTTTTAATATCTTTCATTGGGGAGAGGAGGAAAATAATGGAATCACATGCAGGCTGCTGGCACTATGTGAAAGAGGAAAGAATTGATGAAATGGGGCATGCATCCACTCTGTTGTAAAACTTTCATTGTAGAACACTACATTCAGAAAAAAAAATGGACATTTTCTTTAATAGCCACTGCCATTACTCATAAAATAAATAGAAAGCCATATTTTCCTTAATGCTAATAAAATCTGAATTCCAGCTTTAAAAAGTATCTTAGGTTAAAATTGAAGCTCCACATTGTGGGTTATCATTAATTGGGCTTTTAGAAGTTATGACTGCTTTACATATTAATGATGATATATGTTAAGAATAATCTCTTTTCATATCGATAGATCCCATTTAGCTCAAATAGGGAGGAATACCAAAACTTATGCATATCCAAGGAAGACAGAACAACGTCTTTATTTTAATATTTGGCAAGTGTATAAAGAGATGAAATTAAACTTGTACAAACTTATGTAACTTTTTCATTTGGCAACACTGAGACAACGGACTTGTTTTCAACTGAAAAACTGCACATAGATATTATACACATAACACATTGAAATGCCATAATATTTTTAACAAGCAGAATCACTAAGAATCATGTATTCAAAAATAAATGGAAAAAAATTCAATTGTAAATGATTAACCTGGACCCTAGGGGAATTATATGACTGGCTCAGTATCATATACTAATTAATTGCAGGGATTTATGTATGGCTTGGGCCTCCTGGCTTTCAATGTATAACTACCCTTTATATACAAAGTTTTATTTACTTTAGACAACTAAGAGACATGGTGTAAATTATATATCACAATTTCTAAAAACTTCCATTCTCTATAACATTATTTGAGTAGAAAAGAAATCACAATATAATGTATGGAACACCAAGTTTATAGGCAGAATGAGAATTGTATTATACTTCTCAAATGTATTAGCTACGTATCAAGCCTCAGTTTCCCATCTTAACGTTAAAACAATTAACACTGTAGAGGAGAGATTCTTGAGGGTTACATAAGGAAACTGACATAACCCTGTTGACATGCTGCGAGAGATTGGTTAAGTGGAACAACATTTATGTGAGTCCACGGCGCTCAGCTTCAAGGGAAGTTACTGAATGCAAACACTATAATATTCTTACTGCCCTCTGAAAGCAAGGGCATCCTGGCACTTCTTCCCCACCCCGGACTTTGTCAGAGTCATAATTGCACAAAATAGCCTATGGGTGTGGCGGGTGGACGGGGGGAGGGGGAGGAAGCTCCCAGTTAAACTAGGTTTTGTGACTCACTGCATTTTATGCAACAAAGAGCAGAGGAGGTGGCCAGGGCTTCAGGGGTCCTGGTGTCTCACGACCCTGTGATGTTTGAAATCTCTCTGCAGGTAAACTCAGGGGATAGAGTGGGGAGAGGGGAGGCGGGGAAAGTGACAGTGAAATCCAGCTAAGTGATTTCTAACTCTCCGGAGTCAAAGACTTCAATGCTTTATTTCTTTAGGCAGAATGTGTCTTTGTTCTTCAAAAGCCATCTAACTGAGCCTTTTAGTTATGCAAATGTAAAGCAAATACTCTCTTTGGAAGTGGAGATGTGATTCTCAAGCTTGAAAACTGTTTCAAGAGGATACAAAAGAGGTCGGCCTGGGTTCTTCAAGGGAGAAAAAGCCTCACCCAGGAGATTGCCTGGCTCCTTGAGGGCCTGCGGCTGCTTAGAAAGGTGGGCACTAAAACGGACTTAAAAAAAAAGTTTTATAAGACCCTATGTTTATGTTTCATGACCTAGGAAGTACAATGTGGACAAGAGGTCTCTCCTATCTATTCAAAGCCAGCTTCATTCTTGAATAAGTAATCCTTAATTTTTTTTGTTGTGCTAATATCTGGGTTATACTTGTAGCCTTAAGAATTTTATTGTTTTTCATTTCTAGGTATTTTTTATGCTTTTCGGATCTTTCTACTTTTTCTTTCCCTATATCCGCTCTGTATCCCTTCCTTTCTCCCACCTTTCCTTTTTTCTCTCTTTTTATCCGTCCCTTCTTTGTTTTATTTTTTTTTATTTTGTATATTGTGAATTCCACCCTTCATTTATTTAAACATCTCTCCATAAGCCTCGTATATGCCATTATGTCATAATTGTGACATCTAAAATCCCAATAAGACTATTTATTATGGCATTCTAGTGATGGTGTAGCTTACCTGGTGGGACTGAAGATACCCTAAAGAGCCTGTGCCCTTCCTTCCCTTTGGTCAGTAGACTATAGAAATAATGGACCTTGGTGAAATGGCATCACATTCTGGTTAAGAACAAGTTGGTGGCATCTAGAGGAGGAGTTTGCCTGAAGAAAGACGTCATAGGAGTGGCTGGAGTTGAGAGAATGGGATGGGTAAGACCACACCATCACTGGAACTGCTAAGCATGCCTCTCCCTTTCTATTTAAACCTATACCTCTTCTCAGCACCCAATGATGGACTAAGGAAGGGATGGTGGTTTGATTCAGGTGTCCCCAATAAACTTAGGTGTTCTGAATTCTAGGTTCCCAGCTGATGGCAATTTGGGAATTAATGCCTCGTGGAGGCAGTGTATTGTTGGTGGCAGGCTTATGGGTATTATAGCCAGTGTCTCCCTGCCAGTGTTTGGCACACTCTCCTGTTCCTGTTGTCCACCTGATGTTGGCCAGAGGGTGATGTCCTCCCTCTGCTCCTGCCATCGTTTTCCCTGCCACCATGAAGCTTCCCCATGAGCCTGTAAGCCAAAATAAAATGTTTTATTTTTCCCACAAGCTTCTCATGATTGGGTGATTTCTACCAGCAATACAAACCTGACTGAGACTAAATTGTTTGTACCTAGGAGTGCTATCATTTGCTGCTAGACACCTGACTGTGTGGCTATGGACTTTTAGAGCTGATTGTCAAGAAGAATGTGGGAGGATTCGAAACCTTGGCCTAAGAGCTGCCTTGCAGTGCTGTAACTACAGCTTGATGGACTATTCTGGTCAGTGCTGAAAGACCTGAATACAGTAAGAACTATGGACTGTGAGGTTTGGCTTATGAGGGTGAGAAAGAGCCTCGCCTAGACTGGGCTAGGATCAGTTTGATACACTTGCTGCCATGCCTGTGTCCCTGAGAACATGTGCAGGGTTGCTTTGCATAGAAACGGACTGGTATGGACAGAGGCATATGGCACAGAAGTGAAATGTTTGGGCTAAAATTTCTGCCGTCCAGCTACAATTAAACAAGAGATTACAACCTTTGAGATTGGGTGAGCTGTCCTGCACTGGGACAAGGGGAAGAATGTAGATTCTTAGAGAGTGCTGAGTGCTCAAGGAGTGTCCTGTTCTTCAAAGCCTACTTTATTGCCCCCTAGATTAAGAAATTGGCACCCTACCTGGTATTGTGGAGTATAAGAAATGCAGGAAAGAGAGGGTCATTGAATTTGCAACACGGTCTTGTGTTTTGGAAACAACCATGGACAGAGTGAAGCACGTTTGCTGGATGCCTGCATGGAGACCCGATGGACCCATGAGAATGAACTGTGGATTGCAGTGGAGACCCAGTGGAGATGCCAGGAGCACGAAGTGGCTGCTAGGAAAAGCTGCTGGCCTGGATGCAGTTTTCCAGGACTGCGAGTAGCATAGCTGAAAGGGCGGAATTGGAACTCCAGAGACTTGTTGCTGGTTATACTTATCGGACTTGATTTGTCACTGACTAGAGTTGTTGGACTTGGAGCTACAGAGACTGATGTTTGCTCTGGTTATTTTTAATCTTGTATTGGTTGAATATTTCTTTGCTATGCCCAATGCCATCTTTTGCAGTGTGAATGTTTATCCTATGCCATTATGGTTTTTTTTTTGGGGGGGGGGCGTTGGTATTACGGTTCAGTTAAAAGACCTTGGATTATGGGGATGTATGAACATCATTGGGATTGATAAAAACTATGGGGATCTTTATGACTGAATGTATTGCATTTTACATCATGGGTGGTTATCAGTTTATGGGGGCCAGGGGCAGAATGTGGTGGTTTGATTCAGGTGTCCCCCATAAGCTTTGGTGTTCCAAATGCTAGGTTCCCAGCTAATGGAGATTTGGGGACTATGTTGGGAGTGGGCTTATGTGTGTTATAGCCAGTTTCCACATGACAGTGTTTGGCACACTTGCCTGTTCCTGTGGTACACCTGATGTTGGCCAGGGGGTAATGTCCACCCACTGCTCATGCCATCATTTTCCCTGCCATCATGGAGCTTCCCCCTTGAGTCTGTAAACCAAAATAAACCTCAGTTTTTTTCCCCCACAAGCTGCTCTTGGTCAGATGATTTCTACCAGCAATGTGAACCTGACTACAACAGAAGGACTAGCTCACTAGACCTGTATGTTCTTTCTCCCCTTTTCTGCTTTTTCCTATTAATTTGGCTCTTTGTTTGGTTTATGGAGGTCTTAGGGCCAAGCTGGGCTGGGTGGAGTGTGTTAGAGTCTAGACTGTCTCCCTAAGAATTTGGGTAACAATGGTGCAGGGAGACAGTGTCTCCCTATTAAGCCTAGGCTGGGCTAGAAATTGGGATCCTCATGTGTCCACCTCCCCAGCATAGGAATTACAGAAGACTCTGGCCATGCTAACATCTACATGCTCTAGTACTGCTTCATGGGTACATTTGGGAATATTTGACTGAAAGCTCGTACTTGTTAACTGTGAAAATCTGAATGCTTATGTTGACTCCCCAAAACCCACTCTCCACTCAGGGCTGTTATTCATTTAGTAACTTTATAAATTTTTTTTCATGTATTTATTGGAGAGGTTGGAGAATAAAGATAAAGAATGAGTGTGCCAGGGCTATTAGTCACTGTAAATGAACTCTAGATGTGTGCTCAACCTTATGTATCTGGCTTATGTGGGCACTGAGGAATTAAACTTATGTCCTTAGGCATTTTAGGCAAGGACCTTAACCACTAATCAGTCTCTCCAGTTCAATATTCATTGATTTATTTACACACACACACACACACACACACACACACACACACACAGTGGAAGAAATATGGAGGGAGAGAGATTGGGTGTGCCTTGTCCTCTAGCCACTGCAAACAAACTACAGGTGCACATGCTACCTTGTGCATTTGATTTATATAGGTATTGAGGAATTGAATCTGGGTCTTTAGGCTTTGCAGGCAAGTGCCTTAACCACTAAGCCTATCTCACCAGCCCTTCATTCAGTAATTTTTGCATAAGCCCAGTGCTAAAGAATAGGAATTGGCTTCAAAGAGTACCAGGGCTCAGGGGTCCCAGAATGAATAGCTTTTTTCTTTATTTTTTGTTTTTTCTCCTGGATAAAGCAGGAAATGTCCTGTAAGGCAGTAAGGGCAGGCAGATCTGCTTTTCCTTAGGTGTTCTTCCAAGAAGGAGTTCTACTTCCCTGGAAACTTGACAGGAAGATGTGACTAAGAGTCCAAGGCACCTGTACGTGACATGGAACTACACTGACTAGATCATCTCTCATCCAATAAGTCCACCATTTGGTAAACCCCTATTTTAAAAAATACAATCACCAGGTAGCTACCTTCTAGAAATACCTCCTGACATATAAGACTGCCTTCTCTCCTTCTCTTAAGCCCTATAATACATTTTTTTCTCTAAACCTTACCCTTTATGGTCTATAGATTTCATTCTTTGAATTCACAAGACCAGCACCTGCAGGCCATTGATTCAGTAGATGTTTTATGTGACTGTGTGTCTCTGACACTCCAACTCCTGAGTTAATTCAACTAGGGTCCAAGAATGGCTCCAGTGCTCTCAAAGACACCCCAAAGTCCCATGTCAGCTGGGATGCTATTGACTTGGTCTATTTCAGATGCCCTATGGGTCCATTCTGAAAATCTGAGGTATCAGGCTGAATGAAGGCTTATTGGTCTCTCCAGACCAAGTTTCAGTTTACTGTTTGTTGGATTTCTGCTCTTTGTTCTTTGGAGTTTGCTTCATGCTGTACATCATGGTGACTTTTTAATTTTATTTAATTTTTTCATTTTTTGAGATAGGGTCTTACTCTAAGCCAGCTTGACCTGTACTTCACTATGGAGTCTCAGGGTGGCCTGGAACTCACGGCAATCCTCCTACCTCTGCCTCCCCAGTGCTGGGATTAAAGGCGTGTGCCACCACTCCTAGCAGTAACATAATTTTTTTAAAATTTTTTTTTGTTTATTTTTACTTATTTGAAAGTGACAGACAGAGACAGAAAGAGGCAGATAGAGAGAGAGATAGAATGGGCAGCGCCAGGCCTCCAGCCACTGCAAACGAACTCCAGACGCGTGCGACCCCTTGTGCATCTGGATAACGTGGGTCCTGGGGAATCGAGCCTCGAACCGGGGTCCTTAGGCTTCACAGGCAAGCGCTTAACCACTAAGCCATCTCTCCAGCCCAGTAACATAATTTTTATGAAGCTATTCTGTAATTCTTTTTTAAGGGATGGTCTCACAGAATATCTGCTTCAGCATCCTACTACAGGAAGTTTATTTTTTCCTCTTTGGAAAAATGATTACATAGACCTCCTTCCAGTGAGACATGAATATGTTTACAAGGAGCTGATGATAAATGAGGAGAGCTGATATGTGTAACTGTCAAGGTCACTTCCTGAAGTGCAAGCTATTCACCTTGGCTGCCTCACCCACCTAATCCCAAACCTCCTCCTTGCTGTAACAAGTGCATCACCAGTGAGCCACCCAGCAAAGGAAACCAAGTAAGAGCAAAACCCGCCATCCAACCTGTGTCCCTGCACTGCCTGAATGTTACAAGTGAAGATAGTATAAATCTATTCTTTTCTTTCCTGAATCTACAGTGTGTGATCACCCAGAGCAGCCAAACTGTATCCTAATGTGCAATTCATTTTCAGAGATAACACTACTAGATACCTCAAAAACTGCAAGGCAAGAAAAATGTCAACTGTCACTAACATATTTTCTAATTGTCGAAGTGAAGATTGCCATTGAAATTAAAATAAAGAAACCAGTACCAAGGGAAAGAAAAAAGAACACAGACAGAAGGGGACATAAAGGGTTTAAATGTGACAAAAAAAAATGGGGAAAAAAAGTCTATCTTATCTTATGCTGTGGGGGGGGGGAGTTGTAATTACCCAGTAAGATAAAAAGCTGTTGAATGTGTAGCAATGGAAATATTAAGACAAATTAAATACTAAGCTTATCTCTGCTCTGTGCTATCAATATTTTATACTAAACATCTGTTCCTTGTATCTCATCTCAGAAACGCTTCTACACTTTATCAGCCCAAGCACAGCTTTTCAAAGCAAATTAAGCTAAACCATTTTCACTTAATCACCAATTGATCACAACATGCAGAATGCCACATATTGATCTCTAAGAGCCTCATCTTTCCCAACTCACAAGAGCATATTGGAGGAAGGACTTGATTTACAATCAGAGGAAACTGGTTAGGCTTACACTTTTGACATGTTTTAAGTAGGAAGTGTTTTAGTGATTAAAAGGATGAAATAGCATGCATTCTCAAGGAGAGATGAAAAATAGGTGAGTTGCAGCTTTTAGATACAGAAATCTGAGAGCAACAAGAGAGACCTTAGAGACCCTTTCAGCTTAATAAGGGATCACTGGGGATTGTAAAGGGGAAGTTGGGATTTTTTTGGGGGGGGCACCCTGGTAATAATATCTGGCATATTTGAGAATTTGCAGCACAGATGTGTTCTTTCTTCCAGAAATTGGATCAAGGACTATTATTTGAGTGAGATGGGCCCTATGCAGATTGTCAATACCTCATTTAGTCCAAATGTTGTCCACCTAAATGCCAGCAAGACGAGTTAATGCAAGTAAGGAGGCATATTACATCCATGGTATATGGGTAGATGTTCTTCACAGCCTGCAAGAACGGGCCAGTGAATGTGAGTGAGGAGGCTTGCTGCGTCTATGCTGTATGGGTAGAAGTCCATCCACTCCAGGTGATGGCTGCTCCCTGGTCCTCATGTGAACCCATGTCTACTACAGCTTATTACTTTTCAAAGATAGTCTTATGAACAGAATTTAAGATTTCATATCTATCTACCCATATTTCCACAATGTTATTTTTTTTATCCTGGTATATGGCCCAATGAAATACACTTTTGGGTTGGATTTGGTCTCTCACCCTCAATTTGACTCTTCTAACAGATTTGGCACATTCAAGACAGATAAAAGGAACAGAAACAATTAAGCTGTACATTGGTTCCAGACTCCACTTTTCCAGACCTTGGCTAAATGAGGACTGTTTGTTACTCTATACTCCAATTTAGGGTGATGATTTTTCTTTAACTACATTTTGCTATAACTTTGATTTGCCTATCAAAAGAATGCATAATGATCTCATACTTTCCAACTTTATATAGTGATGGGGAAAACCCAGGTCTCTGTAGTGTCTTGGGACATGTGCACTATGCCACTGCTTACCACACCAGAGAGAGACAAAGAGTGGGTTAGGTATTGAATAATGTCTCTGATATTCAACTGATATTCAGATGACAAAATTTTAATGTAACCTCTTCTTCAAATCCTTGCTTAAGAAAGCCACAAGAAGATTGCTTATAATTATTTTGGCTTTATGTTGCTTGTGTTTTTAATTTGTCTAAAATCTAAATTTGGTTCAATATATGTTTTACATATGTTGTTCTACTCAATAAAAATGTTTATCATTTAGAAAGTTGGTATATAAGCAGACTCCAGAAGTTATAGGAAGCCATTTCCAAAGCATGGAGGAGGACTTCAGGGAATGAGGGAGAGGGAGAGAGTTAGAACTGTCAGGTTACAGATCTATTACTCATTTTACTCCAAGACCCAGGGAATCTACCTGTGCTCTCAGAGTTCCTACAAACTTCAAAGGGAGACTCCTGATCACAGAAGCTGGATGAAATAATGGAACAAGAATGAAACTGGCTCTGTGTGAATTAGATTGCAAAGGCAGGAACAGAGCTTCATTTACCTAAGGAGCTAATCCTTAAATTAAAACCTTTGTAGGCCCTCAAAGCCTCCAGGTTGTTAACAGTGAGTATCTCAGAGAAATGAGCAAAGAAATTATGATGGGATAGGGCTGGGGAGAGTTTCAGTCATTAAAGATGATTGTTTGCAAAGCCTGATGGCCTGGGTTCGATTCTCCAGTATTCATGTAGAACCAGATACACAAAGTGGTACATGCAACTGGAGTTTGTTTGCAGTGGCAACAGGTTTTGACATGCATATTCTCTCTCTTTCTCTCTCTCTCTTCCCCCATCCACTCATAAATAAATAAATAATGCATAAATAAATATTTAATAACAACTTATGGTGGGATAAGTAAGGCAAACATGAGTATATTTTCCTTCACTCTTTTCAAGTGAGTACCCTTTCATATACACTTGTTTTTCTTTTCTTTCCCTATGCCTTTTCCTTCCTTTTTTCCCCCCCAGTGTTAGTGTAGGAGTGACAATTAATGGATTATATTTTTCCCTTCTTTAGCACTGAAGGGATCTAGGAAAAGACTTTAGTATTTTTTCTCTTTGTAAAATAAAGCCTAGCTTTGAAGCCAAGATATCTGAAATGAGGCATCACCAATGTCCTTTGATGAATCAGTCTGTGTGAAGGAGAAAGGAAGAGAGACCCGGGAGCAGCAGATTAATGGCAGCTAATGCGCCTCTCATGCTATGCCCTTTTAATCTTCCTCGAATGGCCGCAGATAATCAAGAGGTCAATCATGAATCCATCAAGGGGTCCTTGTCTCAGGGCAGTTTCCAAATTGTAAAGGCCCTCACTCAATTAAGCCATTTAAATCAGTTAGCCAGAGAAGGGTGATGGGGGACATGAAATTGGCATGGGAAAACAGGAACTTTAGGGAGCCATTGGTATCAAAGTTGGAAGACGTTTTCAATAAGGAGCGTGTTTGTAGGATGTGTGGAAAGTACTTTACCACAAAATTCACTCATGACAAAATAAATGAAAACCTCACATGCAGGATACTTTGAGAGAGGGTGGTGTTGTCTAAAAGACAAGCAGAGAATCAAATCTCAATTGTGTTAAGCAACCTCAGTGTTACAAGCTGTAACCTCCATCGGGTGACACTACAGTGGCAGTTTTGCAAGTTGTACTAAATGTCCCCTTAGGGATTTTATGCCTCTGAGGGCCCTCTTCATAAAAGAAATAAAAAAAAATGAGTTTAGGGCTGAGAAAGAATTGCTTCCATTAGGAATCTATACTGTCTGTGAAGGTCTCTGTGGGTAGGGCTGCCAGCCCACTGCTCTCTAAAGAAGTACTTGGCAGCTTCTATCCTGCCAGCCCAGAAAGAAATAGCCTTTTCCTTCCCTCCTCCAACACCCCGACTTCAGATGGCAGCCCTTTTTAAATTTTGGATGAGGTGTCAAATGAAATTTGACAGCTAACTGATAGGTTCAAATTCTCACAGGGCAGTCTATCCCTGAGGACACGAAAAACCAATTCACTGGCAGCCTGGCAAATCTTCCACGATCCCTCTCATTCCACATTCAGTTTGATGAGCATCCAACTGCATTTTCTGGTGTAACACAGTACTTCTCATTAGATGAGCCCTTCTGTGACAAAGTGCAATGATTTTAGAAGACACATGTCATTCCCCAATGTCCTCTGATATCTCTAATTTATTTATTTATTTATTGGCAAAACTGAAAATTGCTTCTGTTAGTTAAAATCACTGATCCTATGAGGGATTGGGAGAAAACGTCATTTCTGATTTTACTTAGCATGCCATGGATAAACTCTCATTAAATTCACCTTAAAGAAAATTATATAACTTGGAAGACATTTAGCAAATTTCTCATCCTGTGCACTTTATCGTTCATTGTAATGTTGCTACCTATAGAAGGAACTTGTCTCAATCCTCAAATCAACTGAAATTTGTAGAAAGACGTACTTAGGTATTCTTAATCCCAACATCTTCCATATAAACTGGGAGGGCATTGCTGCATGGGAAGTTCATTTTAAATTTGGGCTTAGCTAACCTTCACTAAACCACTGACAAGTAACTAAATTACTTGGATCTCCTTTTATTTTTCTGTAAAATATAGATTATTGCATATTAACTTCTGAATATCTGTGGTTTCACTTTGTGTAGTTTAAATTACTGCCTACCTGGGATCTGAAAAGAAGAAATAGAATATTCCAGAAATATATTATAACATTCAAATTGTGCAGCACTTAGCCTAACATGATGAAATCTCTATCCATCTAGTTCTGTTCTTCCTGGAACATAACTCACTACTTTCTCCGGGGCATCTACATCTTATATGCTACCCTCCCATGAGTTACCTGTAGCTATCTTACTTATAATGTCACTTATCCCAGTGTAGCGATGCTTGCGTCCAAGTAACTAGTATTTTACTTAAGAACATTACCTAATAGGTATTTGATAGTTGCCCAAGAGGAGAGACGCTATTAATTTGGATACAGCAAAGAGAAAGTGTACTTTCTTCTCTTAAGTATCATCACGCATAATCATAGAAAGGATTTGCGTGGCAAAATAAGACAAATTGAGAAAGGTGAGAGAAGGAAAGAGGATAATCCACATCCTCCACATAGTATATATATATATATATATATATATATATATATATATATATATATATATAATTTTTCTATTCTACTATTATTGTTTATTTACTACTACTATATACTACTATTATTGTTTACTTATTACAGACTTAAATTTATAGATCACATTATACCATAAATATAGATAGAAATAAAGCAATAGTATATATAGACATCACACCTTAAGATCTTTGGAGTATACACTCTGAGGTTAAGGGGGAGAACCATAGTACCTGATACTCCTACAGGAAGGTTTGACTCAAATAGTGTCAGACATGTGGCAAAGGCTCCATAAATGGTAGCTTATCAAAATGATTGAGACAATAGTTGTCAGGTAAAATATGTCACATTATAGGCCCAATATCACTCAGACTGGGTAACTTAAGTTCCTCAAATGGACCTTGGACAGCAGTGTTTCAATATTTAATAGATCATTGCATTTCACTTCCAGCCCCCAGTTCCAATTAAACCCCGACACCATTCTTCTGAAATACTAGGAACTGTAGCACCAAGTTGAATGTCTGAGCATCTCCCATGTTCAAAGTGCTGGCCCTGTGCTTTAGTCTCTATTTCCACTTCCAAAGTCTGTCTGTGAGAGCTTGCTGTATTGAATAACCAATGCCAGCTTTATGGAAAATTGAGTCAAGTATTTGCCATTCTGATGGATAGCAAACAGAAAATGAAACCAGAGAACTGTTTTTGTTCTTCCCAAGAAAACTGTTCACCTCTGTATGACATAGGGTTTTCATTTTGAGTAAAAGTTACCACGCAGTCTTAAAGACTCATTCTACATGTATTGTCTATCAGGTAGGTCAAACATAACCTGGTCGTACTCAAGATTTCAAAACAAAATTACATGACAGATAAAAGATTTAAGCAAAAAAGTGAAAATCACCTTAAACACCATGTTTCCGCTATCCCCACACAGACAGACTGGGGCCTCTTGGTCACCATAATGCATACCAATAACCAATACCAAAGGAGACCCTCAGAAGAATTGGGTAGGAAAGAGGGGTCTAAGGGTGCAACCTTTCTATTTAAAAAATAAATAAATTACTTTTTAAAAAGTTAAAATAAGAAACTAAGATGTTATAATCACAGAAGACAAATGGGCATATGGCTTAGTAGTAATAAAAAAAAAAGCAGTTCACCCTATCAAATGATCATCAAGGTAAATTTACATTCAATAAATAAAACACAGACAAATGCCATCATGGAGTATCTCAGCAGTAAGATACTTTTTGTCTACAAATTAACAAATATCCACACATTATGTGTCTGTTGATATCTTATACCCTTTTATAACACATCAGGGAACAAACTCCATGGGATTCTTTAGCTGAGGAATTTATATTCTAGATTGGAAAAGAGTAGGTAAATTACAAACCAATACTGTTGTTAATATTTCAAAGGGAGGTGCACATTGTTAGAGATAGACTAGAATAAGTTACCCTAGAGTCCGTAGGGACAGTGACAAATATACCAGTCAGGATAGATGGCCATGGGAAGGGTCACTTAGGAAGAAACACTGAAAGAGGTGAAGGGATTTGTAATATATTTGCTTGAGTGAGAGCAGTGTTGGCAGAAGTACTGTAGCACAGATTTGAAGGTGGATTGAGTGAAAAAGTCAAAACGTGAGTGCACAACTCAGGCTACTCGATGACTCAAGTTCATGAGAAAACCACCAAATCACTACACATGGTGTTAAGCAAAGGAATGACATGAGTGGAGTTAAAATGTCATGGCATTCTTCTGAAGCTAATGTGAGACTGTATAGCAGACAAAGGGTATATGTGAAACAACCTGCTAAGAGACTTGTGCTGTGATTTCGATGAAAGGTGTCAGTGGTTGTGACTGAACCCGGTATGTCAACTCTGGAAGTGACTAGAAATGACTGGGTTTTTTCCACAATAGTTTGGAATTAGAAGTAGGAAGCATTCTAAGAATTTTTGTGTGGGTATGTGAGTAGTAGAGAGAGGACTGGTGAATGACACAAGACAAGAATGCAGGATGGCAGAAGTCTCGTCTGGGGCAGGTGGGATTACATCCTCCAGGATACCTTCACAGATCATTGTCCCATAGCAAGTTGGTTATAGGATGCGAGAGCTCAAAAGCAAGGTTTGTGTTGCATGTATCAACCAGGAAATTGTCTTTTATCAATGACATTTAGAGATGTTAAACTTGATGGGATTCATAAAGATGAAAAGCAAATGAAGAGGAAAACACGACCATGGCTCACATCAATACCGAAAGGATTACAAAACGGGGAGAATGTAGCAAAAGAGTTTGAGAGCAAGGAGGAAAATCCCTCAAAAGTGGCTTTTATTTTTTAATTAAGAGAGAGCAAGAGCAAGAGAGAGAGAGAGAGAGATAACGAGAGAGACAGACAGACAGAGACTTGGTGTGCCAGGGCCTCAACCACTGAAATAGAATGCCAGACACACCACCTAGAGAACATGTGCGACCTTGCACTTGCCTTACTTTTGTGCATCTGTGATCTTGAGATTGGAACATGGGTCCTCAGGCTTTTCAGGCAAGCACCTTAACCCTAATCCATCTCTCTAGCCCTCAACAATGATTTTTAAAGTCATCACATTAAATGAGATATATAGAAATGAAAAAAAAATCAGGAAAGAAATTTCTTGTTGAACTTGGACAAGGTATGTGTTGGTGTAGTGGTATGCTGAAACTTTACTGGTATGTAGTTTCATTTTATTCTAACATAGATCACAAAATGAAAGTGAGAAATGACCACAAGGGATATTTTCAAGAGTTTTGCTAAAATGAAAAGCAAGGAACTGGGGGTGTCTAACAAAATAGTCATAACAAGGATCAGATTTAGTTGTTTCAGTGTAAGTAAAATTCAACCCAAATGTGATGAGAATTTTCTAGCAGTAGAAAGATCCCATTCCTGCGGGAGGAAAGCCCCTCATTATGTTACAAGTGTAACCATCTAATAGACAAGGCAGGGACTAGCTTTAGACATGCCTGTGGTGATGGGTAACATAAGAGAATAAGTGGCAACAAATGTTAGCAGGTAGGTGATGATCTGGGTGGAGGGTGTATAAATTTTCTGGTCAGAATCCATTTTCTAAGTGAGGGAAGAGGTCACATCATTACCTGGGAGACAGTATGCAAAGGGAATATGGGAGATTCATGAGAGATGAAACGATGATTGGGTATCTAATTAGAGCAGGAAGTTAAGGTGTGAATGCATGGTGAATTATCATCTTAACTGACATTTTGGTTCAAGAAACTCAAACAAGGGCTGGAGACGTGGCTTAGCGGTTAAGCGCTTGCCTGTGAAGCCTAAGGACCCTGGTTCGAGGCTTGATTCCCCAGGACCCACATTAGCCAGATGCACAAGAGGGCGCATGTATCTGGAGTTCATTTGCAGTAGTTGGAGGCCTTGGCACACCCATTCTCTCTCTCTCTCTGCCTCTTTCTCTCTGTCTGTCACTCTCAAATAAATAAATAAAAATAAACAAAAAAATTTAAAGAAAAAGAAACTCAAACAAGATCAGCTAGAATGGCTAGGTCTTCTGCTTTACTTCCCTTACAATTCACAGGTACACATGGCCAACTAACCAATGGAGGGCTGCTATAAGGTATGAGATAACCAATTCAATGTGATGATGTGAAAGAAACAACAGAAACAAAAAAATTAACACTGGAATGCTCATATCTGTTTACTACAGAATTTAGGATGAGGATGACGTCATCAAATAAATAGTGAGAAGTTATAGAATCCATGAATTATAGGTACTAACATTATTAAAGGAATTTAAATCCTACAAAAATTTGATAGAAATACTGAAGTTGCAAATCAGAGGCTCTGGCTCACAAAACAGCTATGGGGGATATAATTATTTGTGTCTATTAGGTAGGAAGACATACATTTAAGGTCTAGTTTTGGGAGTGATGATTTAAAGGAGGGTGGGGCTAAAACTCTTGGAGAAGAGTATAACACATGAGGAGCTGAGGTGTTAGGGACATCTACCACCGAACATTAAAGCAAGAGTTTCAAGAAGTGAAATATGCAGTAAAGTTATATAAGAGAGGAAATGACCCAGGGTTTAGTAGTGGTCCCAATAGTAAGGGCTAGTGGAGGTATGATTGATTCCATACCTTAAATTTCAAAGCTAGACTCATCAGGGAAATGTGAGGATTATCCTGAAATAAATCTTGAAATCTTTAAGAACAAGGGCATCTTTCTCACCTGTGGCACCAGGATGATCTGCTAGTCAACAAGGGCAAGATAAAATTCAACCGGGGACTAGTGTCTTCAGGGAAGTCAGAGGGTATAAGAGGGCAGTGATGGTACCATCGCAAAACAGAAACAAAATGCTCATGTGGTAGAATTTGAACACAATAACTCAAATTTGGTATGAATTCAATTCGTCTCTGGTGTGTTTATAGTCCCTAGTACATTAATTCATATTTCACTCATGGATTAATTATAGTCTTAATGAGTTTTAATAGGAGAACAATATAGTCAGATTTTACAATGGATGATGGTAATCCTTAATTCTCAATGTGACATAAGGAAGAGAGAAAAGAAAACAAGAGAAGTGAAAAGGAAAAAAAAAAAAAAAAAAAAACAAGAAAGAAACCTCGGTAAGCTTCAGGTCAAATAGTTGTCCATTTTCAAGTGGGTCCTCTTCATTCTTTGCATAGATGGGAAGTAATGCAAGGGAAGGTGTCCTTGTTACATGGAAGCAGCAGCTCTCTACACTGTTATTTTCAAGTTTGATCAATCATTTCCAACTCATTTCCTATTTTTCCATTTAAAAGACCTACCCCACCAAGAATTTCAATAGCAGAGCGTAAAATAATTTGGGCAGCTGACAGGCAATTCAATTTCCTGGCAGATTTTTAGATAATCAGACACCCAGGAGAAACTTGTAAATTTGTTTTATTCATGGTCAATTTGCTATGGCACATTTTTCTCCACCAGCTCAAGTCTACGTTTTACTCAGCAGAGAAGTGGTGCATCATTAGGAAGCAGCCTCAACTGGCTTAGGTGGTGAACCAGGCACACATCATCATTCCTGCAAACAAGCCCTCTCCTTGCCTCCTGCATTCTTAAACGAATTGCATGCAGGTCTTTGTTCTTCTGTCAGGGAGCCCGTGCCAGACTCTCACGGCTCACTTGCACAGGGGAGACAAACAAAATACTGCTGACTCTCTTTGCCACTTGGAGGCAACGGACTCCGAAGCAATTATCAGAAGATTAAGAGACCAGCTAATCCATGGGCCAGGTGTTAGAGAGCTGAGGTGTAACCAAACGTATTTTGATGAAGTAACAACATATAAGCTGTGATAAATATCCTGAGGGCAAGGAATGATTATATTTGACACAAAAGATATCCAAGCTGGATGAAGACAATGCTAACCATGACTTTCTCTGTCATGTAGGAGCAAACATACTGGCACACAAGTCAGCATCTGCAGGTTACTGGAGGAGGAGCAAAGCTAAAGAAAAGGCCCCCTCTATTGATTGAGGGTAAAGGCAGGTGTTGGCTTACCCTTACAACGAGAAAGCAAGTCTGCCAAAGTAAAATACCTGTAGGGTCAAGTGACACCGAATGTAAGTGGGACACTGGAAGTCAAGTGGCCTGGGGAGAGTTGGAAGAGGCAACATGGAAGGAATGGCTGAGCCAAGGCTCACTGGCAGAGAGAAATCTGGTGATGGATTCTCCAGAATACTAGGAATAAACCTCAACAGGGATAGCAACAAAAGGGAACAAGAGAGAATTTGTCACTGAAGAGTCACTCACCCAGAGGCATGGGTCACAGGTTACAACTCTGCCACTGGCGAAGTGATCTTGGGACTATGAAGACTCCAGCCTTGACTCCGTAGAGAAGAATCCTCTCTCCAGGTACTGTTAAAAAAAAAAATAAATAAATAAATAAATAAATAAATAAATAAAAAGAGAAAGAAATCTGTGGTAAGAGTTTCAGATCAAAAGTAAATTTAAGGAAATCTGGACTTCTAAAAAATTTTGTCCCCATTTTCGTATTAAGACTATAATGCATTAATGCTTCTAAATCAATTGCATAGCATAAAGACATCTCGAGTGACCAGATACGGGACATATATTGTCCACTCTGAAACCAGCTGCAGCAAAACCAGCTTCTAAGCTCTTTTCTTTATTGGGAGTATTACTGGGGGTGGATTTTTTTTCCTTTCCTTTTTTTTTTTCTGTGTGCTTCTCTCCCTCTCCCCCCCCCCCCCCCCCGTGTGTGTGTGTATCTGTGGTGTCTCACTACACAATGCACCTCTCAGGCCAGCCAGGGTTGCTGATCATGCTACCTCTCCCTTTGTGTCAACATACTAGAACTCTTTTTGTTCCTACCTTTTAATAAAAAAAATTAAAAATCTTATTTATTTGTAAGCAGAGGGGGCGTACAGAGAGACAGAAAGAGGAAAAAAGATAATGAATGGACATGCTAAGGCCTTTGGCCACTAAAAATAAACTCCAGACTCATGTACCACTTTGTGAAAGTGGATTTACGTGGGTACTAGGGAATCAAATCAGGTCATCAGCTTTGCAAGCAAGTGCCTTTAGCTGCTGAGCCAGCTCTCCAGCCTCAGCCTTTAAAAAAATAGATAGAAGGTATTGTGGTACTTTCATCATACTTTTTGTTTATTAAATTTCTTTTTTAGCCTTGAAAAATTAATTTAAAAGATTTATTTTTAACCACTTTGTATATAATCAGAGTATAGTTTTGTATATACTTATATGACACATTTTTTGTAATTTGCAGGGTATATTCATGGGGTATATATTTATATGTATAATTAATTTCCTAAAATGTGCATTTTAAAATGATTAAATCAAGTTGATTAATAATCTATCAGGTCTTTTGTTCACCATGATTAACTACATTACTTTATTCTTTATCCTTGTGGTTTTTGAGATAAATTTTCCTAAGATATTTAATTTTCAGACATTCAAACATGTGGACATAATCAAAATTACCAGTTCTCTCTACCTTGCTACCATTTATCCAGACTATGAGTTTACATGTCAAATTACATTTAGTATTTTTTGTGAGTACCTTATTTCTTTATATCCTATCTTTATTTTCTTCTTTTCAGCAGGATTATGATGTTAAAATTTTAAAAATTGGTGGCAAATAGAAAGAATAAACATTTCTCAAGTCTCACATCCCTGTGGTCACAATCCTGGTAGTATAGCCCTTAGAATCATTTTGGTTTGAAGAGTTTTTCCTTCCAATTTACTTTCTCTGCCCTTTCCCCTTCCTTCTCTCAAGATTAAAAATAAATAAGTCTCCACAGAAGATGAATATAAAATTTTTATTGTGTTTTTTTTTTTCCTGCCTATTTCCTCTTTTGCAACCTCAGATGAATGTGAAGAGGAAAAGAAGGCCAACTGTGGGGTAGCTGGAGGCTAATGTTATCCAGAGCTATATGACAGCGGGCCATCCTGTGTCCCCTCAAAGAGTTCAGACCATGCATCACCTAAAACCTAAGATCACCATGTTAAAGTAGACAGCCTCCAACTGTCCTTTACTTCATTGTAATCGTACCTCCATGTCATTAGCTTTGCTAAAGTCATTGTACCCACCATGCCGGTGATATCAGGGCACATCCAAACACCCCATATAAGACAGAGAGGGAAATAAACTCTATTCTGGAGACACTCCTATACAATCCTGCCCTCCAAGATTTTGACCATAAGATAAGCTATCCAAAATATTAACTGGGGGGGCGGGGTTACTCAACTATTATAATGATGGGCTCTTCCCAACCCTTCTGGATTCCTCCATCCTGTCTTCTAAATCTGGATACCATGGTAAATAGATCTTGTGAGAAGGAATTATCTAATTTGAATATGCAAGGATAGGAGCTAATGTTTAGTCAGGATTGAAGAAGTTGAAACAAATTGCTTTGCAGAATAGTGTACTGTCCCCCTGGAAATTAGGGAAAGAAGGTTGTATGGTGAGGGACACTTGGGATTCACAAAAGAAAAGGAATAGAAAATGATTTGCCTGAGTTCTAACATAGTACAACCAAGCACTAAGAATTGTCCTGCCAAGGACATGAGAGTGTCTTGTCTAAAGGAGTAATGCTTAATACAGTCATATTGTTTCCCACTGTTGGTCTGGGCTTGCTACTTTATGAGCAAGTCTCTCCTGAAGAGCACAAACAACAGTGTGTGTTATAGCTATATTATTGGATAACCAACAGGACATTTTATTCCTGTTTGGACAAGAGAAAAACGGGGGCATGAATAGCCTGCAGAGGCTAGGGAGTAACTGGAATACTCCAAAGCAGGAGGATGAAAAGAACACTGCCAAAGTGTCATGAAGAGGACGTGGGTCTGAGAAGGCCAGAACCTTTCCCTCAGGTTTGGTAAACTTGACCAGTCTTCTTTCTGACTCCAACTCCCCATCCATGCCCTCACCACCCCCACCCCAACTGTTAGAGAATTTACTTCAGAAAACATCTTGCAACTTTGCAATCAGAAATTTCTTCTCTACCAGGCATGGTGGTACACGCCTTTAGTCCCAGCACTTGGAATGCAGAGGAAGGAGGATTGCTGTGAGTACGAGGTCACCCTGAGACTACATAGTGACTTCTATCTAGGTCAGCCCAAGCTGGAGCAAGACCTTACATGGAAAAGAAAGAAAGAAAGAAAGAAAGAAAGAAAGAGAGAGAGAGAGAGAGAAGAAAGAAAGAAAGAAATTTTTTCTCCACCACTTTGATATAAATTTTCCTTCAGCCTCTTGTCGGCTGTATAGTCTTGGAATGTTCTTCTGAAGAGAGGGAAATATCAGAAAAGTCCGGGTTAGTACTTCCTAGGCATGTGTGGGTAGGGACAGGGACCTCACCTCAATAAATAACAATTAGCAAATAGCAGCTTAAGCCTGTGGATGGACTAACCAGCATTTCTAGGAATTTCTTTCCTATCAGATCACTCACTACAGATCTTCAGTATTCAGTACTCTCTCTCTCTCTTTCATTCTCTGTCTTTGGGGGGATTGGAGGTGAGAAGAGGCGGCAATCTCTACTTGCCATATGTTGCAGTCAGGTCCATTTTGCTAGAAGAAAATACCTGACCAAGAGCAGTTTATGGAAGGAAAGGGTTTATTTTGGCTTACAGACCCAAGGGGGAAGTTCCATGATGGTGGGGGAAATGATGGCATGAGCACAGGGTGGACATCACCTCCTGGCCAATGTCAGGTGAACAACAGCAGCAGGAGTGTGTGCCAAACACTAGTCAAGGGGAAACTGGTTATAACCCCCCAACAATACATTGCCTTCAGGAGGATACAATTCCCAAATTGGCACCAGCTCTGGACCTAGCATTCTAAACACATACATTTATGTGAGACACCTGAATCAATCTACTACATTCTGCCCCTAAGCCCCATAGACTGATAACCATACATGATGTAAAATGCAAGGCATTCATCCAACTTTGAAAGTCCCCATAGTTTTATATCAATCCCAATGTTGTTCAAACATCCCCATAGTCCAAAGTCCTTTAAGCGAATACCCACGCCCCCCCCAAAAAAAAATCCATAATGGCACAGAATAAACAATCACACTGCAAAAGATAGAATTGGGCATAGCAAAGAAATAGCCAATACAAGATTCAAAATAAATAGGGCAAACATCAAAATCTGTAGCTCCAAGTCTACAACTCTAGCCAGTGATAAATCTTGAAGTCTGGTAACTCTAACCAGTGACAAGTCTCTGGAGTTCCAATTCTACTCCTCCAGCTAGGCTACTCACAGTATTGAAAAGCTTCATCCTGTACTGGCAGCTGTGTTTGGCAGTCATCCCTTAGTCCTGGTATCTCCATTGCATCTCTACTGCAAACCATAGTCCATCCTCATGGCTCCATCAGGCCTCAATATAGGTAACCCAAAAAGTCTGCTTCACACTGTCCATGGCTATTTCCAAACATCAAAACTATGTTGCAAATTGAATAGCCCTCTCTTTCCTGCATGTGTTGTACTCCATAGTACCAGGTGTGCTACCAATTTGTTAATCCAGTCGGTAATAAAGTAGACTTTGAAGAATAGGACACTCCTTCAGCATTGAGACCTTCAAAAGAGTCTGCATTCTTCCTGTTATCTCAATGCAGGTAAGCTTGTCCAATCTCAAAGCTTGTTATCTCTCAAACAATTACAGCTGAAAGGACAGCAGTTTCAGCCCAAACACTACTTTTTTTTCCTCTCGTATTATATCCTTCTATTCACATCAGAATATTCTACACAATGCAACCCTGCATAAGTCCTCAGGACACAGGCAGGCAGAACACAGCAAGCCTCTTACAAACGGCTTCTAGCCCAGTCCTTACAAAGCTTCTTCTCACCCTCATAAGCAAACCCTCACAGTCCCTAGTTCTTACTGCATTCAGGTATTTCAACTCTGACCAGAATAGTCCATCAAACTGTACTTACAGAAAGGCAAGGTGTCTCTTAGGCCAAAGTTTCAAATCTTTCCACAATCCTCTCAAAAATCAGCTCCAAAAGGCCAAAAGCCATGCAGCCAAGTTTCTAGCAGCAATGAACCCACATCTTGGTACCAAGTTTACTATTGTAGTCAGGTTCACATTGTTGGCATAAAACTCGTGGGGATGGTCCTTGATAGCAGGGGGAAATGATGGCATGAGCAGAGGGTGGATATCAGCTCCTGGCCAAAATCAGGTGGACAACAGCCGCAGGTGAGTGTTCCAAACACTGAGAAGGGGAAGCTGGCTATAACACTCATAAGCCCATCAATGATAATAAATCACCTCTAGGAAGCTCTGATTTCTAAACTGCCACCAGCTGCGAACCTACATTCAGAACACACAAGTTTATGGGAGACACTTGAATCAAAAAAAACCACACCAGGGCTGGAGAGATGGCTTAGCGGTTAAGCGTTTGCCTGTGAAGCCTCAGGACCCCAGTTCAAGGCTCGATTCTCCAAGACCCACGTTAGCCAGATGCACAAGGGGGCTCATGCATCTGGAGTTCGTTTGCAGTGGCTGGAAGCCCTGGCGCGCCCATTCTCTCTCTTTCTCTCTATCTGCCTCTTCCTCTCTTTGTCACTCTCAAATAAATAAATAAAAATGAACAAAAAAAAAATTTAAAAAAAACCACACCAGAGTATTACCCAGGCTTTCCTGATGCTTTCAGCAAGTGTGTAGTAGAGTAGCTGTTGCAAACTGAAATCTCTGAGCCTGACAGTCATATGGATCGAAAGACCTTAGTGTATATTCACTTTATTTTTCTTCTATTATTTTCATCCATTCACTTGTTTTTTTTTTTTTTTTTCGCATTCTATCACCAGGATCTCAATTTAAGGATACACTCTATCCCTTTACTATATAGCTTTGTGGGAACTGTGAGGTAATGCACATTGCATCCAGTCCACATTCTCTGCTAAGCAGTGGACACAGACCTACACAGATTTGTACCTGTGCAATCCTCACAGGCATTTGTATTTTTAATTGAACAGCTCAGGATAGGAATCACTGAAGTGTATTTATTCCCATTGATGGGCCCATTTATTCTTCTCTGCCTACACAGAGAGCCCAAGATTTCTCTCTCCCATTAGAGGGTTAACCAAAATTCTCGGGTTGTTTCTTTCAAAACTTTGCTGCGTTATACAGTAGCTTTTCCTTCCTCATCTTGTTGTGGGAGCAAGCTCTAGCTGGGATTAAGACTCTCATGCCAGCAGCTCTTGAGTCTCAAATTCTTGTCCAAATTAGCAAATAATTGAAATTTCAGACTAAAAAAATAAAAGGGAAATTATGATACCTATCTTAGGGATCAAAGCACCCAAAGCAAAAGAACTTCTCCCACTTCCCAGCCATGGTGCGCAGGGGAGAAGAAACCAGCAGCTCTCCAGCACAGAGGTGAAGTATCTCCAGGGAGGAAGCCCATGTGCAGGAGTAAAGAAAGAAGGAGCTTTCTCACCTCTCTCAGGTCTACTTATATTATCCAGGCATCCGATTTGAATGAACCTCAAAACCAGACTCAGATGTGTTCCAAGGGACTTGATTGACTGGTAGGCTCAGCAAGAACACTGATTTAGGAAGGGCCCACCCACAGGGACTAAGCCTTGGGAAGTGGGAAAGACCAGGAAGCTGTTGTTGCTGAGGGGAGATTAGGAGGCTGTTCATGATAGCTTTCTTGGATGAGACTGAATCAGATGGGAGTTCCATTTTCATTGAACAATGAAAAAACAATAATATGTGAACAAGTTGAGCAAAAGGTAAGTAATGTTTTACTTTGAAAAATATGGAAACATTTATTGAAGAAACCTATTTAGGGGTATGACCTGTTGGTTTTTCCTGGTCCAGAAAACACACACACACACACACACACACACACACACACACACACTTGTTTCACTAATGTAATCACATACTATGTCCACCTATTTTATTCAACAGATCTGTGGAAGTTCTGAAGACAACATAGAAAATGACTAAGTTGTCTTCTTGGACATATATATTTGTCCTGAGTCAAGAGTCCAACTAGGTCACTGAGGAAATTATGCAAAGAAGATAACTGGAGATAAGTCAGACTCTTTAAACATTACTTATCAAGTTTGGTTACCTGTTTTGTTCAGGCCAAAGATACACCAAGACAGGGGAAGTCTAGTCACATTACTTTAAGTAGGTGGCTTACATGGTTGTTAGATTAACCTCTAGCAAGTCACAAGTCAGGAATTAAACATATCAGAGCAATAATCTTAGAAAAGCTATTTGTAAGGTCCATAAGAAATATTCTCACAGTTCTTTCCCATAGTCCATTCCTATATGCCATGCTTATGGCTCGTTCCCACAGTCAGTTCTTATACTTCATTCCCATACACTATTACTACTCTTGTTTAGATATTGTAGCATTTCCTTAGTTTCTTCATCTATGACCCCAGAGACTCTAATTCCTATTTCAGGTTGTTGTGAAGTGATGCTAAGAAAATTCTCAAGTGACTAAAGCAAAATACACAGAGGTGATGATCATAAAATTGATGAACTACTGTTACTTTTATGACTTTGGTAAGAGCAATCACTAACCACGGTACAGTATCTTGATGAAGGGGGGAAATTCATTATTAGTTAATACCAGGGCAATGCATATGATCATTTGTAACAAAAGCAAAAGGCTTTGCAAAGGTAAGGCCCAAAATAAAACTAGGAGTCCAATTGATAGGCAAAGTATTATAGTATGAAAACTGTTGAGAAAACACAGAAACTTGTAAGACATGAAAACCTTTTGTTTCTATAAATACAGATAGATTCCCCACCAGACGGGCTTTCCTAAGTGCTTACAACTCCAATATAAAAAGTGTTAAATCAGTAAACACAATCTAGACATAAATACTACAACCTCATCTTGCATGTCACTTAAATAATTAAAATGCTTCTCGTTGAATAATGAAGTTATTTAAGAAGAAACATCAGATCACCCAACCAGCAGATCTAACTGCTTCTGCCATGAGTGGCATGTTTCCAGCAGTGGGTGATGTTATGCCTTTATAACACTTGCTCTGTCCTTTTTTTCCAGCACCATAAACATTATGTAACTATGTTGTATGAAAACCCTGGCTGAACCTAAGAGGATAAGCAATTCGATACAGGGGAAAAAAAAAAATCTATCTACTATTCAGTGTCAAACCTGTCAGAACCAGAGGGGTGAAAATGGCACTGACCTCTAAGCAAATACACACATGCAGGTGCACACGTGGTTCTCTTATAGATCCCGAGAGCATTAAGGCCTTTCTTGGCCCAGAATGGCTGGACTTCAGTAACTAAGGCTCTTGAATTTGTGTCTCAAGCTAAGAAACCATGAAGGAATGTGGACAAGGAGACAAAGAGGGCCAAAGTAGATTTCATTAAGGAAAATATAGAAAAGAAAGACCCTGAAGAGAGTGGGCAGATTACCCAAAAGAAAGAGGTTGCTGGACCAGGGGCTTGGAGCTGGGAATATAAAGGCGGAAACATCCCAGTGTCAGAGGAAGCATGCTTAGAAATTCTGCCAGCGTCCAAAGAAGAAAAAAGGGAAAAGAGAAAGGTAACTATGCTTTTCTTGAGTGAGAGCTCAGTAAGACAAGCAGAATCATATGCCAGGTATCCAAGTCACCACACCAAGTCCAGGACTGTAGGGGATAGGTGGTCTCTTGACCAAGTTGGTGATTGACAGGGTCATAGGACCAGATGATTTTGTCCCTCTGGGTGGGAGGAAGTGGATTTATTTATTTATTTATTTATTTTTATAGAGAGGCAGAGAGAATTGGTGCACCAGGGACTCAGATACTGAATATGAATTCCAGATGCTTGCACCACCTAGTGGGCATGTGTGACCTTGCATTTGCCTCACCTTTGTGCGTCTGGCTAGTAGATCTGGAGAGTAGAGCATGTGTCCTTAGGCTTCGTAGGTAGGCACTGTAAACACTAAGCCATCTCCCTAGCTCTATTTTTTTTTAAAATGTTATTAGGAAAACAGGAGATGTGGTCCTTCCTTCCATGACCTCTAAGTCTAATGACTGTCTACCTACAGTACTGCTGTGGCATTTGCCTCATCCAATACATCTCGCCAGAACTTACAACAAGCTGCATGATAATAGAGTAGTTTTTTTGTTTGTTTGTTTTTGCACTAACTCAGTGTTTTTATAAGACATTTCAGTAAGTACCTAGACAAAAATTTAAAACAGTAGGTGGACAAACATCATCAGATTGTATCTAATTTCCTGTGAGGCCTCTCCTCTGGCCACCAGCTGAGCTGAGTTCTTGTCCAACTTCCCCTTAATTCTTAATAGTTGGACAAAAGGCTGAAGTTACACTGAAGTTTTTCGGTTTCCATTAGGTTAACTGCTGTTCATTATGCATTTTGTCATTCATGTAATTCATGTTCTTGCCTTGGAAACCTCCAAAAGTACTAGTACTTCCTGCTGAAGCACTGGAAAGCTCTCCAAGGAGTGACCTTTTGAAAACCACAGAACTGCTATCTTATGGCATCTTGGAATGATTCAGCATTTCAGACTTTCATATTGTTGTGTTCTTTGTCACACAACCACACACACACACATGCACAAATTAGGCCCACATATGGGGAGTTATATAAAAGCCCCTAAGGGTAGGGACAATCACACACAGGATTTCAGCTAGCATTCATAGAAGGGAAAGAAAGGACAGAAGGAAAAGTTTCACTTTATTAATGACAACTCAGAGAAGTAGCCAGTCACAGCAATGAGGGTCTGTAAGCAACTTCACTGAGGTGTGGATGGCTTCTGTGGGATGAGTATGTTATCTCAATAAAAGGATAACTTTTCCTTCCACCTCTTTAGCACATCTCTTGGTGACTAAGAGGCTCCATTGGATTGAGTTTTTAGGCATGTAGCTTAGTGTCCATCCAGGGCCAGAAGACATTTTCTTCTGGTCAGAAAATGACCTTTAATAGGGTATGGTATAGGAAATTCCTCCAAAGTATTTCCTCCTGATGGAAGAAAGGAAAGTCAGGAGACTCCGGAGATCATGTCTGGGAGACCTGAAACTTAAAAAGGTCACATGATCATTCCCCGAGGTTATAGAATCAGTAAACAATGGTGGAGGGACAGACTCTGACCAGTGTTATATAGTAATTTCCTTTGAATTGAAACATTACCACCTACCCAGAGGTGGGAAGCTGAGGAGACTCAAGAAGTCATCAAGTCTGGGTTCAAGGTTTCAGGATTCCTCCCTAAGGTCTTATAGATGTTAAACAACTGCTTGGGAGGAGATTCTCCCAGACTAGTTGAGTTTCCTGAAGGTCATGCAATGAGCTCCAAAGATGTAGCTTCCATGATTTGTCACCTGTGGTGGAGTGGGATTTTTGGTGATGTAACTGCCTTCAAGTCACACGTGCCCATGTCAACAACCTCTGTATATAACCCCAATAAACTCATAAGTTCACCAAAACTAGTTTTGGTGCAATCCTGCTTTGGTCTGTTGACTATGGTCTATTTGGGATGAACAGACATGTTGTGTCACCTCAGGGACAAAGTTTCACTTGACATGTGGTATTTTACATCTTACAGAGGGTCAATAGTGTTGTTTCTTTTTCTAAGCATACTAAGGAAGTAGGAGGTGGGTGTGTATTTCAATGACCTCCAAGCCCCCCTAGTGCGTACCTGCAATTGCATGGACTACAAACAGATCATAAACTGCTAACTTCAAATAGGCATTCTGAATAGACTTGCAATGTCCCAGATCTTTTCCTCTACTATACACATTACTTCTGTGGTACTATGTAGGCACATATGAGTGTTTTCTCTTATGCATACTGCATTTTGTTGTTTGCTGGAATATCATATGTATTGAGCTTCTGGAAAATGTCCACATCCAATCATCATTGTTGCCACTTTAACATAATGAGGGAATTACAGAGAAACAACTTTCCTTGGGTTCTGTGTAACTTGATTACTAATCATGGGAATAAACTTCAAAGGAAATGATTGGAGATAAACATCAAAATGAGACCTACATTTACTTCAGTGGTGAAAACAGAATTTTATCAACATTCTGCATATGTACACACTGATATATCTACTGATGTTACAGCACAGTTCTCAGTGGCCTCAGACAGACTCAGTCTGCAATGCCCCAACTTCCCAGTGCTTGTGTGGAGACCTCAGAATTATGATAGAATTTGCTAGAAGTACCAGCTCTTGACCTAGAGAGAAATGACTTGATACAGCCCAGACAATATTTCTGTCCCTCTTAGGGATATAAAATATTTTTAAATATATTATTTATTTAATTATTTATGAAAGAGAGAGAGAAAAAATGAATGTGTATGCCAGAGCCTTTACCACTGCAAACGAAATTTAGACACAAATGCCACTTTGTGTATCTGGCTTTATATGGGTATTGGAGAATTGAGCCTAGGTCCTTAGACTTTGCAGCAAAGTGCCTTAAACACTGCAGCATCTCTTTAGACCAGGGGTATAAAATCTTGATTTAGGGAAGAGCAACCTAGGATATCCTGGATTTTATTTCTTCTTCCTTCAGAATCAAGTTACACTTCAGGGCCTTCCCCACTGAATTATAAGGTCTCTGTGGTATGTGACCCGGGAGAGCTGCTTTTCCTCGTCCTGCAGTCATCGTGCAAGTAGGGCACTGGCAAACACTACTCATCCGTCAGCTGAAGCTTTCTTGAACCCTGCCTGCAATACCAACTCACAATGAAGCCTGGTGTTCTTTCTCCCATCATTGCCTATCTGTAAGTAAGAAACCCACTTCATATAACTGATGCCTGTGTATTGACTCACTCACCATATTCAGGCATTTGCTAAGACTATAGACTAAAAGCACTTGGGCTCCTTTTTCTGGTGGGCAAATGGCTATTCACTGTCATCATCTGTGCTATATTGCCAGAGTTGTTGAGATCAAATGATGAATCCTGACTGACCTAACAAGCGAGGCTCTTCAACCAACGGAAGAAACGAGTAATAATGATAAGTAGAGAAAGGAGATTTATTTACTGTGTCCACATTGGGAAGAACAAGTAGAGATCCAATGATACCATCCCCCAAAGTCCACATTAGGGGTCTTGATATAGGATTTAGGTTTCAATTATGGGAGAGAGGTATGCATAACTAAGGTCACTGTGGTCCTGCTCATCAAGGGCTCGTGGTCTTGACCTTTGTCTCTCTGCAAGGCAGGCCAGCAAATTGCCACAATATTGAAGTCTGTTTCTGAGAGACAAGTAGCAGGGTTCCAGCCTTCTGTTTCCCCACTATAAGACTGATGAGGAAATTCCAGTTCCCCAGGAGCCAGTGCCTCAGTAATTTGCTATGCAAAGCGAGAAGTACAGTGTACCCGTTAGAATCTCTTCACTGCTTTTGAGATAGGTGCAACTGGCAGTTCTCCCTTGGAATTCATAATTAGCAAGTCTGCCCCACACTTTCAATCAATTATTTACTATTATTTATTGTCAAAGACTTAACAAGAATGCCGTGTTAACCTATAACTTTTTAAACTATTTTATTTTTATTTGTTAATTTGACTTAGAGAAAGAGGGAAAAAGAGAGAGAGAAAGAGAGAGAGAAGAGAGAGAATGGGTGTTCCAGGGTTCCAGCCACTGCAAAGAAACTCCAGATATGTGCACCCTCGTGTACATCTGGCTTATATGGGTCCTGGGGAATAAAGCCTGGGTCCTCTGGCTTTACAGACAAACACCTTTACTCCTAAGCCACCCCTCCAGCCCTAACCTAAAATTTTTTGAAGAACAACCAACTTAACCAATATTCATCAGAAAACTTTTAGGCACTACAATTTCAATAATAATCAATGGTCTGTGACTAAAACTAACAGGCAGTAAGTATGTTGATTCATGAACAGTCATCTCTTTGATAAGATTTTAATCTGCTCAGAAAGGGCACATGACAAAAACTATAGATTAAAGGTGTGGAGTAAAAGCAAAAGCAAAGGAGTGTGAAAAATATTGAGTGTCTACAGTGTGCTCTTCCATGTAGAGACGCACAGATAGGCATCCGAACATACGCATGAGAGGTTGCTGTGGATTTGTAATGTGGATCACGAAAGCACATGGGAGGAGCTGCTTTCTTAGGGACAGAAAGAGAGGACTAATTCCTCACTCAAAATTGTGTGTGTGTGTGTGTATGTGTGTGTGTGTGTGTGTGTGTGTGTGTATGTGTGTGTATTCATACTCTGTGCTCCAACCGTGAGATTTCCAGAGGCCAATAAGTTGAGTAGTCATCTGAGGCTCACTCCTGACTCAGTAGTAATTAGTGCCAGCATTAATTAGGGGTGATTTTGTACAATGTAGAACCAAGATGCATGGTATATCAGGGCTCTACCAATCCTGTAAGACATAAACTAAATTCCACTTGAGGTAGCACGGTGTCATTGAGTGGCACAGTTACTCTAATGTCTTGTCATATGAAATCTAAATCCACTTTTCTTTGACAGTCATTGTGCCAAAATATTGCATTTAAAACCTATGGAAGATTTGAGCTACTCACTTTACCGACAGCAAAATAGTACCTTCAAATATTAAATGCTGTCATTTCTCTCTTTCTTTACATCATCATTCTGCCTATTTGGCTACAATCATCTTTGGTCTCAGGAGGAAAATGAGAGTCACATAGAAGGAAAACAGAAAGTAATATAACCAAATAATAAAATGTGTATTTCCAAATATAAGATTTAAAGTTTCTATCAGAGAAAATTTGTGAAAACAGACTATGTAAAATGTAAGCATTTAGTTGAGAGAGAGAGAGAGAGAGAAGACCAGTGAGGGGCCCATTCTGAAAGAAAAAGGAACAAAATAAATGTAAACCATAGTTAACTAAATGGCTGTGAAGCCAGGAGTCAGACGGGGTATGGGAAAGGAGGTTGGTGTTTTACTCATCCATGGTGAGATGAGACATTGCCTTGTCTCTGTCTGAATGGGAAAACCCTCCACAGTCACCACCAGGCATCCACAGAGAATATAACTAATCTTTTCCCTTTCAAGATACTGCCCTGTTTTGCCTAAAACTGGAGGCATACTGGTCTTGTTTCTCTTGGTAAACATTTAGGAGAATTCTTCTCTTTAGCTGACTACAATCAATACTAGTATCATCTTGGGGAATAAGCCTATCTAATTCTTTCTTTTTTTTTTTTCTTCTTTTATTTTAAAAAATTTTTATTTATTTATTTTAGAGAGAATGAGAGACAGAGGCAGATAGGCAGAAAGAGAATGGATGTTCCAGGGCCTCTAGCCACTGCAAACAAACTCCAGATGTCTGTGCCACCATGTGCATCTGGCTTTATGTGGGTCCTGGGGAATTGAACCTGGGTCCTTTGGTTTTGCAGGCAACCGTCTTAACCACTATGCCATTTCTCCAGCCCTATTTAATTCTTTCTTAACCTTTATGTATAGAAAGTTATGGTAGTCAATATTTCAGGAAGCTTAAAAGTCACTTGTTTACCATAAGTAGCTAAGAGTCAGTCATTTTGAACACTGGTAAATGCTAAAAATAAATGGTTGTCTATAGTTTTCTCAACATAAGAATGTGGAGCACAGCTAAGAAAAGCATGGGGATAAGCCCCTAGTGGTATATTTAGATAGGGGAGAAATGAATTGACCTTTCATAAGTCATTGATTTATCATTAATGATTATTAATGGAGGGGATGATATATTAAGTTTTCTCATCACAAATGTAGTATAGAAAGATTAAGTACAGAAAACTTATATACATTCACCCCTAAATCCTTTGTAGAAAAGTTATCTTGAGAATTTTAGTTTCAAAGAACATTGAAAATGATCAATGAAAATAATCTATTCATAAAATATCACAAAATTTGATTAAAATATGAAGAATAAACATAGAAATGAGAAAGAAATAATCTGATTCCCATAGTGTATAATTTCCCTCCCATCCAATCAAGATTTCTTTTCCCTCTGTCTTTGAAACTACTCAAGCAAAAGACCATTAACAGCCTGATGATCCTGGAAAACATGTTTACCTCCGAAAAATTATTGGGCAATATGGAAACCACAGGAGTAGATTAGGCTGCCTACTCGGTTGCTCTATGCTGTCTTCAATTTAGGGTTCAATGAATCAGAGCTGAGAAAAAAATGTAACCTCACACCTGTTACTATGAGTTAGACAAGGATCCAAAAGTCTATCAAAAATATTTCCCTCATTTCTTATTAATGCCATGATTCTTCTGTGAATTTTGGAAGTCATGGTCCCCACGAACTCCCAAAGGTCATTTGTAAACTACAATCTCCTATGAGCTATGAGCCTTTGCCATCCATGGAGTAAAGTTGATCTGCTGACAGTAATGAGACAAACATGTATTAGCTTCATGCTTCAGAAACTGCAGTGCCCCCAGTGAATCCTTGACATTTACTGTGTGCAATTTCCCTTGGTGTAAAATGCAGTTTAGAAAACAACTGGCACAAAAGAACATGTCTGTAGTGGTGATGTCAGCCAAGAACTGACTCATTTAAACCACGTTGTAACCTGTTCCCCCTACACTGATTAGGGTATGTGTATGACATAGCACAGATACTGGGAAGAGATGTTTAATTGCAAAATTATGCTTCTACAACACTCTCTATTTAAATTGGGACCTTCTTTATTTCTTTTAAATTCTAGCTTTTAAGAATGTTAGTTTTTTTTTTTTTCAACCACCAGGGCTTTTTGCCATAAATCAGATACCTTATCTCATCAATACTCTGAAAAAAATCCAAGTTCTTTCAGCATCTAGGATCTAACTACTACACCCCAATCCAAGTTAAATTTCCAAGACTGTCCCTTGTCTTGCCTATCATCCTCCAGTTTGCTCTCTCTATATGTTAAATACTTCCAGCATTTAGCATAGGGATGCTCATCTCCTCTTTTGTTCCTTTCCCCAGACAGTTGCATGTAGAATTCTCTTCTCTCATACAAGCACTGCTCACACTTCTCCTCAGAAATGCTTTCCTGGAACTCTCAAATAGTTTGGCCATTGTTACTCACTGGGTTTGTTTCTATGTTCTTCATGTCATGTCATATGATTTGCTTACCTTTATTATGATAAAATATGGGCTCACTAAGGATGATGGAATGTTGAGCCATTGTTTGTTTCACAATCATGTTACCCTGGCGGACTCTTGTTGTAGCTTGGTAGTAGCGTCTTATCTAACATGTACAAGGTTGTTCTAGCGTCAGTGTTCCAAAACAGACACACACACACACACACACACACACACACACACACACACATACGTTACCTAGTTCTTAACAGATATTGAGAACACTTTATTTTTCACTGAACATGAATGCATGGTGATTAATCTTTAAATACCTTCTAAATCTTGGCCAAGAACATTAGAATCTAGGGATAGTGGAATAAGAAAATAGGTTACCTATTCCTAGTACTTGGTTTTAAGGTTGAAAGGTCCAAACGGAAGGGACAGACATAGATGCTGATATCTGTTTCCCATTTTAAACTTGTATCTTAAATACCAGAACCTATTGTAAAAATTTAGCATTAAACTCAATCCAGCAAATGAGAAATATATCTAAAATTATTACAATGTTTGAAAATAAGGCAACTTAATTTTTGAAATTTCAAGCAAAGTGATTTGTTTGAAGAACTAGGTACTTTCATGCTTACTTGTTTCTTCAAAAATCATGCAAGATTCACCAAAATTATGGCTGGAGAGATTAATTAGTGGTTAAAGCACTTGCCTCCACTGCCAAAAGACTCATGTTCAGTTCCCCAGGACCCACGTAAGCCAGATGCATATGGTAGCACATGATTCTGGAGTTCATTTGTAGTTGCTGATGGCCCTGGTACACCCAATCTCTCTCTCCCTCTCTCTTTCTCCCTCCCTCTCTCCCTCTCTCTTTCTCCCTCCCTCTCTCTTTCTCTCCCCCTCTCTCTGTGTAGTAAATAAATAAAAATTTTAAAAATATTCACCAGTGATTTCCATTCTTGTCCTCAAAGGTCTACCTGGAAAACTTGTCCATTCATTCAGTAATTTTCACACAC